>CM031614.1:56756301-56776301 GCA_018398815.1 Conus ventricosus
GACAGGAAAATGAAGGATAATGTGGATCGTGCTGTAATATAAAAAGAAGACACTGGATCTGCCTCCGAGTCAGGCACACTGTGGGTAAAGGACTGGACTGTACGATGAATATGTTTCGGCACTGGCTGATATGACGACAAAAGCCAGGTGCAGCTTTGCGTGTAATCGAGAATACATAACGTTTTAGGCCTAATCTGTAACCGTGGACTCGCACCTATATTGGACACCAGATTACACGGAAAGACACATGCATGTAAACCATTACTAACAAAATTGCAGGCAACGTTGCAGGAATTCAGAAGATCCTTTCACCCATCATCACCCATTTGGATCAAATCTTTTCCTATGAATTTCTGTTGGAATCTACTTGCTGATGCCTGTATATCACCCGTTCTTATCCTTTAAAAGGTGAAGATGCTCCGTTGTGTATTCCATGTCATGTACCACTCGCAGTGAAACATATTCTTTTAAAGTGTTGGTACTTAGATGATGTGAGACATAAACACTTTACAGTAGACTACATGAAAGCCTTGTTCAGAGATGTCCCACCTGATGTGATCTTTGAATTTCTGAAAGAGACTAACATTTTTCATCTGATCTAAGATGTTACGGAGGAAAGAGTTCTAACAAAAATTTCCGGTATGCTTTTAAGTGTGTTTTAAAGGATAAACAGTAAACAAGTGGGGTATGTTTTGCTCCCATAAGGAAACCTAACACAGAGTAACTTTATTCAAGACTGGCACAGCCTTTTAAACTTGAATAAAGTCAGACAAATACATTTCCGATTTCCGATTGTGTTTTAAAGGGTTGTGTGAATTATTTATCATTATTTTTTTTTAAATAATGACTTGTGAGTTGACTTCAACGCGGTGACAGCCCTCATATGGCCATTTACGGTCGGCTGGGTTATATATTACCTTACCCTACGTTTCTTACACCCCCCCCCCCCCCCCCCCTCATTTTCCCTTTCCTTTCCCTCTTTCTATCCCCTCCAGTCTTCCTATGATTACGGGCCTTGGCAGGTTTACTATTGATTGTTTATTTCATTTTCTTCTGAGGCAAAAAAAAAAAAAAAAAAAAGAAAGAAAGAAAGAAAAAAAGATGAATAATGCCGTCAGATGTACGGGAAGAAGGTCAAAATTTAAGTGAGGGGCCGGGGATGGGGAATTTGAGGGATATGGGTAGACACAGTGATATGATATGAATCAGAAAACTTAACAATAGCCTACACAAGTAAAGCAAGACTGAAACTAAAGAGAAAGAAACGGACTGAAGGCAAACTAGAAGGAAGGGTTAAAGGTAGGCTGAAAGAGGCCAGTTTCCAATCTACCTCCCGATTCAATGATTATTTAACTATACGTGAATACAGCTAAAGACAATTGGATAAAATCAACGCTACTTACAGTTCAGATAAAACAAAAATCAGAACTGTAACAATCAGTTTTGATTCTCTCTCTCTCTCTCTCTCTCTCTTCTCTCTCTCTCTCTCTCTCTCTCTCTCCACCTAGAGAGAGAGAGAGAGAGAGAGAGAGAGAGAGAGAGAGAGACGGATATTAGCTGCATATTCAACATTCCTGCTCCATTACGGATCATCTTCGCAAGCTTTCGCTTTTATACAAGCTTTATCGTGGAGGGCTGTAAATATATACATATACATAACTGAGTTAAACATGACATTGAAATTGAAACAGTAATTTGAAATGTGAAATGACCCAGAGAGAGAGAGAGAGAGAGAGAGAGAGAGAGGAGAGATGTAGGCCTATGTATACAGTGTATGGATGGGTGGATGGCTGTTCGTACACACATGTGTGCTCACACACACACACACACACACACGCACACACACACACACACACACACACTTGCGCATGCGCAGATGCTTATGCGTGTGGTTGCCTCTCCTCCTAGGTCTACTGATCTACTTCCATCTCACGCCACACCTCTACCCCCCCCCCCCCCCCCATTTCCCTCACCCCTATTCCCCTCCCCCGCCCCGTCTCACCATCCTCTTTCAATTTTCTTCCTAACCCCCTTTCTTTACATATTCATTTGTATACTTGCTTATGATAATGGAGGCAGAGGTAATGGTAATGATAATGATTATTGTTAGTATTATCGGAAATGAAATAAGGTAGGGAACAGTAAACGATAAACAGTAAACAAGTGGGGTATGTTTTGCTCCCATAAGGAAACCTAACACAGAGTAACTTTTATTCAAGACTGGCACAGCCTTTTAAACTTGAATAAAGTCAGACAAATACATAGACGAACAATCTAATGGTGGGGGAAAAAAACAAGCGCAGGCCAACAACTGAACTGTCTGGCAAAGATTTGGACTTGAGGGGAGGGGAGAGGGGAGGGGAGTTTGAAGATGGAGAAACTGGGAAAATGAAATTAAAAAAAAAAAAAAAGTTACAGATATGAAAACTCTTCTCTAGCTGCATAAGGGAACCATCGCAATCCCTTTTGAAGGCAGATATATTTGTATTGCCTGCTCCGAGGCCTTTCGCCCGCTGGATCGGGACTCATCAGGGAGACACGGCTGGTTGTGTCTGCGCTCCCGGCGTCAAATAGAGACACACCACAGTCCATAATACTGTGGTGTTCTCACCACCATGGGTGCAAAAAAAGAATCCAATAGCACCCCCAGAGCAGCCAGCGAAGAGTAGTAATGCAACCAAACGAAAGTGTGGGGAGGAAAAAAAGTTGCTGTAAAACTAAAGACATTATGCAAATAATATAAAATGTAGGGGACAGTCTTTGAGCCTACGCCTGAGGATCCACCCGTGTTTTGCTTTGATTAAATTGAGGTTATTTGTATTTGTTTCTGTCCGTCTGTGTGTTTGTCTTTGATCTCTCTTGCATCTTTGGGTGGATCCTCAGGCGTAGGCTTAAAGACTGTCCCCTACATTTTATATTATTTGCATAATGTCTTTAGTTTTACAGCAACTTTTTTTCCTCCCCACACTTTCGTTTGGTTGCATTTACTACTCTTCGCTGGCTGCTCTGGGGGTGCTATTGGATTCTTTTTTGCACCCATGGTGGTGAGAACACCACAGTATTATGGACTGTGGTGTGTCTCTATTTGACGCCGGGAGCGCAGACACAACCAGCCGTGTCTCCCTGATGAGTCCCGATCCAGCGGGCGAAAGGCCTCGGAGCAGGCAATACAAATATATCTGCCTTCAAAAGGGATTGCGATGGTTCCCTTATGCAGCTAGAGAAGAGTTTTCATATCTGTAACATTTTTTTTTTAAATTTCATTTTCGAAGAGTTTTCATATTTGTAACATTTTTTTTTTTTTAATTTCATTTTCCAAGTTTCTCCATCTTCAAACTCCCCTCCCCTCTTCCCTCCCCTCAAGTCCAAATCTTTGCCAGACAGTTCAGTTGTTGGCCTGCGCTTGTTTTTCCCCCCACTATTAGATTGTTCGTCTGTGTATTTGTCTGACTTTATTCAAGTTTAAAGGCTGTGCCAGTCTTGAATAAAAGTTACTCTGTGTCAGGTTTCCTTATGGGAGCAAAACATACCCCACTTGTTTTCTGTTTATTGTTATTATGATTGTTGTTCTTATTGTCTCTCCCCCTCCCAGCTCATTTCACCACCGTCCCTCCACTTCTCATTCTTTGCTCTCCAACCTTCCTCCCCCCCCCCCCCCCGCCCCGCCTCCTCTTACCCCCCACCCCCCTTTACTCCATGCTTTCCTACAATTTCCCCTCTACCACCCCCCCCCCCCTCCCCATCCTCAGTGAGCTCCTTTTCGAGTGAACTTTTTTTTCCCCAGTGAACTCTTTCCAATGAACTCTTTTCAGTTTCACAACCACAGAATTATTTGTTGTTTTGTTCGTCAGTTGGCTGGTGGTTTTGCTTGAAAAGATTTTGTAATAAACCGAAATATTGCAAATTGGAAATGAAATGAGGCAGGGAACAGTAAACAATAAACAGTAAACAAGTGGGGGTAACTTTTGCTCCCATAAGAAAACCTAACACAGTAAACAAGTGGGGTAACTTTTATTCAAGACTGGCACAGCCTTTTAAACTTGAATAAAGTCAGACAAATACAAAGACGAACAATCTAATAGTGGGGGAAAAAAACAAGCACAGGCCAACAACTCAACTGTCTTCATTGTAGACTTAAGCAAAATTTGGACTTAAGGAGGCGGGGGTGGGGGGAAGTTGAAGATGGAGAAACTGGGAACATAAAATTCAGAAAACATATTACAGATATGAAAACTCTTCACTAGCTGCATAAGGGAACCATTGATTACTGTTTATTGTTTACTGTTCCCTGCCTCATTTCATTTCCAATTTAGTTTCCATTAAAATGGAGGTTATTTGTATGTGTTTCTGTCCGTCTTTGTAGTTGTCTTTTGATCTCCCTTGCATCCTTGAGTGGATCCTCAAGCGTAGGCTCAAAGATTGTCTCCCTACATTTTATACTATTTGCATAATGTCTTTAGTTTTTCAGCAGTTTCTTTCCTCTTTCCTCCCCACACTTTCGTTTGGTTTCATTTACTATACCATTCACTGGCTGCTTTGGGGTGCTATTGGATTCTTTTTGCACCCTTGGTGGTGAGAACACCACAGTATTATGGACTGTGGTGTGTCTCTATTTGACGCCGGGAGCGCAGACACAACCAGCCATGTCTCCCTGATGAGTTCCGATCCAGCGGACGAAAGGCCTCGGAGCAGGCAATACAAATATATCTGCCTTTAAAAGGGATTGAGATGGTTCCCTTAAGCGCGTTCTTAACCAGCCGAACCTTCGATTCGCGAAGTGTTTCGGTGAACACTGTGTTGCGTCCGAATAGAGTGGCGGCGAACTGGATCAGAAACCCGAGTTCGGAGGAACTGAAGTTCTCGTTCTTAACCACCACTTAATGATATGCATACGTCATCAGCTAACCTCTGTTTAATGATATGCACACGACCTTCCCGGTCCAAACAAAAATGGCTGCCTACGACACCGATGTCGAAGATTTTGATAGCTCTTCTGATAGCTGGACGATTAGAGGAATATGAGAAGGATCAGAAGCGGAGAGAAGAGAGAAAATCTTTGTACTTGGGATCTCGACAATCCCATAAACAGGGATGTTGTTCCCATAAGTCGATAAACAGACTTGTGTCTTGTTTACTCAAAGTGATCGGCGTGGTGTCAGCCATTTTGTCGCAATGGAAAGACAGAAATGAATCTTCATCCGTAAAAGAGTTCGACCAATCAAATTGGAGAAACACCCAAGTTCCCAGAACACGGCTTGAGAACCTAAAAACTGTTCGGCAACATAGTTTGCGAACCTCTCGAAACAGGGTTTCCGAACATGTGTTCGTGCGGTTCAGATGCAAACTTTTCGAGTCTTCTGAACATAGTTTGCAAACTGATTGTTCGCCCGGTTAAGAACGCCCTTTATGCAGTTAGTGAAGAATTTTCATATCTGTAATATATTTTCTTACTTTCATGTTCCCAGTTTCTCCATCTTCCACCCCCCCCCCCCCCCCCCCCCCCCCCCCCCCCCCCCCCCCCCCCTACTCCGCAAGTCCAAATTTTGCTAAGTCTACTATGAAGACAGTTGAGTTGTTGGCCTGCGCTTGCTTTTTCCTCCACTATTAGATTGTTCGTCTTTGTATTTGTCTGACTTTATTCAAGTTTAAAAGGCTGTGCCAGTCTTGAATAAAAGTTACTCTGTGTTAGGTTTTCTTATGGGAGCAAAACTTACCCCACTTACGAAATACTGCAAGTTATTCAAAAGAGAAATTTCACTAAGAAGTCACATGAACAACCTTCTTACCCAAGAGATATAACACAGATAATCAATAAACTTAGGTTAAACATATGGAGCACAAAATTCTCTCCCGATGTTAGGTGTACATGTGAGGGGAAAATGTCTGCACACTATATACTAATAGACTGCTCAATTTCAACAGAGCGATACTAATCAAAAGGTATGAATACTGCATATTTTGAAAGCATTGACCATGTTTTATATGACGCGTGTATTACGGACATCGCACACGTCATCGCCAGTCAGAATTTGGCAGACTGTTGTGATTAAAAAAATTAAAAAAAAAGAAAGAAAGAAAATAATTTCAGAAGTATTGTTTGAGGAGTGTCTAGATTCTAACACGTGAAGGGCAGAGGTGAGAGAAAATGACCAGAGTCAGTAGGTCTGAGTGATCTCTGCTATCTTTTAACGTCGTCTAATATCATTTGGTTTCGTTATTACCCGTTCAGTGCCTAAAAATAGTACAAACAAAGGTGTTCCCAGGTGCCAGGGAAATCTCATGATTTGGGGGTCATAATTAACAAAAAATTCTAGCTCAGAAACTACAAAAGATAGAAAAATGAAATCATATAATTTTTGAAGGAAATTGAATGAAGATTTTGAATCTGGGCTTCTTTTGTTTTAATTTTGATAATAAAAAAGTATTTAGGCTTTTAGATTTGGATAGATTTTTTTGCACGATCAAAAACATATGTATTTACCACGACATCTTCACATCCAAACAAGAACACACAGAAAATAAAGTTTGTATTGTCACACTACACCTGTAAATGAAAGTAAAACAGTTTGGAAGTCTATCAAGACGCTCACACTCGATGCAGACTGACCAGTCCACGACCACGCCCCCCCCCCCCCCTCTCCCCACCACGCCCCCTTGCTGGACTGCAACCCTCTCTTTCACCCCTCATCTTCCCCTACCTTTCCGTCTGCACCGTGTCATGCCGTGAGTAGGCCACGCTCCCCTCTCGCGCTGACTTTCACATCACTGGCCACTGGCACGCAGTGCAGAGTACACACTAGGCTGGCTCGTTCGACGCTGTCAGCTGAACACACACTGAGGTCACAGAGCCCTACTCAATAACTGACGAATATTGTCGGCAATTCCACCACTATCATCATCTCACCTTCATGCTCGAGTGAGTCGTTGAATAAAAGATTATTGTGTTTGTCAAAAATCAATAGCAGAGCCTGCTCAGCTGTGTAAATACGTTGATTTGGTCGCTGGGCTTGTCGAAGGTTGCGCCGCCATCTTTGCAAGCGAGACGAAGTGCTGGCTGGTCATCCAGTCAGTGATGAGAATAAATGGGCTTTCCCCTCACGTGTGGTCATTTACATATTATTTTAAGACTACAGACATATAAGGCTTTGTACGCAAACTCTATTTGAGTCCGTTGATAGAAATAGTAACGAATGAAAATTCAAGAAAAATGCATGACGTCAGGGGACTGCCCATAGGCACTGGGAAAGCACTTTTATTTCCGCGTCAGCTGACTGACTAAAGGCGCTCTACGGGTTAAGATAACCACTGAACTGAACTGAACTGAATCATGGGTGTCGTGTGGCTTCAGCTTTTCGTCTTCCTGCCTGTGAATGGTTTTCTGCTGACTGACGTGCACGACAAATAACTCACTCTCGGTAGGCTAGAACAGTCACAGGATAGTTTTCTATCGTCATCATGTAACTATCCACGTGTATGGTGATTTTCTGCTGACTGCCGTGCCGTGAACTGGTCCACAGGTCATCCACAGCTGCTGCGGAGTGCGCGGCTACGGGGATTTCGACAAGACCAAGCAGTGGAGGGCCAGCGTGAGCAGTGACTTGGTGGTGCCCGCCACGTGCTGTGTGCTGGACAAAGACGCCTACCTCTTCTTCAACTGCCTGGTCTACAGCGAGGGCTACTGCGTGACCAACCCCACCACCAACAACAGCCACATGCACCAGGGCTGCCTGAAGCCCATCCTGCAGAGCATGAAGCAGCGCCTCAGCGTCCTCTCCCTCATATGGGACGCGCTCTCCGGCTTCCTCTTCGCTTTCACCTTCTCCCTCTTCGTCTGCCAGATCCGGGAGTCCCGCAAGCCTCGGGAGGACCCCTTTGCGGCGCTGCGGGACGGCCGCTTCCTGGAGGAGACCGAGCTCTTCGTGAAGCAGATGTCTTTCCACGACGGGCGCGCGGGTGATCAGACGCCGCCCAGCGAGATGGCCTTGGAGGATAAGGAGGCCTCCCATGAGGAGGTACTGGAGCCCCAGAACAACACCCTGCTGGGGTTATTCATGGGCTACTCCAGCAACACGCCTGTGGACGCCATCCCTCCCCAGACGATGCTGACCACGGTGGAGAGCTGTGACGGTGAAGTAGGCGGAAGCTTGAGTGACTGACTGCCGGCCAGAGCCCGGGACAGGTAGAGAAGAAGAAGAGAGAGAGAGAGAGAGAGAGAGAGAGAGAGAGAGGGGGGGGGGCAGGGAAGGCCTTAGATGGGGAGGAGAGCACCCTCACTGGATGGCTTCCAGCCTAGGACTTGAACCGTCGATCTTTAATACACTTTCCCCCATCACCACACCACCCTCCACCTAATTCCAGTCTTCTCCATCTCTCTCCCTCCCAACCATCCACCCTACATTTCCCTGTCTAACCCAGTTAAATGAGGTCCATCATCCGGGCAGCTGTACTACCCCATTCTCAGCTTCCCGCTCCCTCCCTTACCTTCCACCCTGTCAGTCTCCACCCCACATTTTTCAGACTGTCAAATCCCCGTCACGAAGACCGGAAGTTCCTTGGGAAGAGCGCAGTCGACCACGCATGTCGGGCAAACTGTGGGTCTTTTTTTTTTTTTTTTTTTTCCCTTTTTTTCCTTCTATCCAGATCTGCGGACCGGGACCGGTGCTAAACTGTTGACATTGGGCCGCATGTCATCTTTCTGCCTTCTGATCAAATCAGGGCTGGAGAATTTGCCACGTCATACTACTGACTGACTGTCAGACTCTCAGACTCCAGTGAAAGCAGAATTTCCCTGGCGCAGGCTCTAATGGTGGACATCGCATGCAAGAGGAAGATTTCTTTCAGGCTCGGACATGGTCACAAGCCGAAACCAGTGCGCCAAGGCATAAATGCTGTGCATGTGCTTTTTTGTGCACGTGCTAGATACCGTAGACGAACGCATTCACGTAAAATTACCATGTTCCCTGTCGGATGTGAAATGGATAGCTGTTTACCAAGTCCTTCAGTCTGAATGTTGTTCCGTGTGAACTGGGGTCCACTCTGCGGTGTTGGTCAGCCGACTGTGGGCGTCGATACTCTTCTCCTGTTCCCCTGAAAAGCCCCGTCTCCAGGGCCACCAGGCGGCCTTCTTCAAGCTCTGGTGGCGATGGTCCTGTGCCGCATGAGGCCGCCTCAAAGAGGAAGAAGGACGGACGTCGCTGGAACGCTGCACGATTCCCTTCTACGGTGGTCATAGCTGTGAGGTCGCAAAGCAGAGGGTGGCGAGGGAGAGGCGGCAGAGCTCTATCGAAGGGCGTGGATGTGAGAGGTCAACAGTCGGGCGGCGCAGCCACCTAACAAATCCGAATATTCCCCTAAATTCCCCCTCCGCCACTCCACCTCCACTTCCTCTCCGCAATACTCGCCACCCCCCCCCCCCCCCCCCCCCCCCTCCCTTCCTTCTCCACCCTCACCCTTCCTCCTTAATGGGTGTATCAGGGAAGAATTCTGTTAATGGGATCCATCAGGATTACGATGGGCAGTTGGTGCTGGTGCAGGTGGAGGTGTCTGTGATGGTACTGATGTTTAGTTCACTGGAGATTGCCAGGGAGTGTTATGGAGCATAGGATACACTTTGGCCAGCATTGCCACCCCTCACCTTATCGTCACACTGTACAGTATATTATATAGAGAGAGCAGACACAGACAGGCAGACAGACACTGAGAATGGTTTATTCATATGTAGATCGTTGCTCCTCAGAGAGAGAGAGAGAGAGAGAGAGAAGAGAGAGAGAGAGAGAGAGAGAGTGAGAGAGAGAGAGGGTGGAGAGAGGAGGGTGAAAGGAGAGAGAGAATGACACTGGTTTGTTCAAGTTTGGGCCCTGGCCCCTCAGAGAGAGAGAGAGAGAGAGAGAGAGAGCAATCGATGAAAAACGAAGTCTGAGCCTTTCCGTATAACGTTGGAGTGAGCATATAATTATATACTTCCTTAGAGACAACGCAATAAGAGAAGTACGGATGTGTGAACACTCACACTATACAGAAACGGATTTTTGTCTTTTTGACATATAAAAGAAGCATGGATTTGAGTACACATCAATACACTTCAGAAATAAATTATCTTACTTTGTCCTGCATTACAACGCACGGGTGTATGTCCTCCCACAAGATAACGCAAAATGTTCGCCTCATACGGACAAAAAAGGTCATATCATCTATACAGGACACTAATAGTGTGGAAGGCTTTGTATCTAAAAGATCATACCAAACATAAATGACAAAACATACTCAATGCGTTTCGACCTTTTGGATCTGAAGAAACGCGGTTTGTCTCTCTTTTGTCATTTTTTCTCCATCGTTTAGCGGCGCAGTAATTCCGTTTCGCTTTTTTTTTTTTCGATTGTGGAAATCACACCACTTTGAAACCATACATCAGTGCTTCAGGCACACAAGTTCATTCTGCGAATGAGGAATTTAACTCTTTCTCGGAATAAACCTACTCCAAGGACTGCCCATGAGAGAAGCAACCACTCCTCACCCATCACTTTACACCCAGCCGCTGAATCAGTCGCACGCGCGTTTGCTTTCGCACTCGCCCTTCCTATGGGAAGGGAAAGTTTCTGCATCTCCATTGTGTGCAAAACACAAACAGTCACTGCACAAGCAAATCTACAATTCTTATCAGTCGTACCCAAGTTCCATTTTATTTTTGTGTGTGTGTGTTTTTTTTTGTGTGTGTGTGTTGTGTGTTTTTTTTTTTTTTTTGTATTAGTCGCGATGTGTGGTAGTTGTGTGTTTGAGAATTATAACCGGACGACCTCATTGTTTTTGCGTGTTCTCAACGAGAAGATAAACGAATAGCCGAAGTGCAGTGGGACCCAGGAAGTACTGTCGTCAACTGCCGAATAAAAGCAGCAAAGAGGAATCCTGCACACATTGGAAGTCAGCGCTGTGTTCCATATCGGGCACAGGCATTCCCATTCAGTAAGACGTCGAGGAACATAATTGCTCCTGGCAGATGCCATTGTTTAACGGTCACTGGATGTAATTGGTTTTTATATTATATATATATAATTATATATATATATATATTATATATAATATATATATATATATATATATATATATTGTGTGTGTGTGTGTGTGTGTGTGTGTGTGTGTGTGTGTGTGTGTGGCCATGCTCTTGGCCAACAACAGTTGTAGGTAATTTCTTCCTGCCTTAAACATCTAATATCGAGTTCCAAACTACAAAACAAGCGACATGTAAACAGGTCTTGTCTAATGATATTATATGGCACACACATTCACTCACACCTTGTACACTTACATTTGCACCCATATTCACTCGAAAACACTGAGTATTAATATCCTTCAACTGATATTGGAGTAATGTATAAATCGCAAGAAGAACATGAAAAATGTCTAGATCTTAAACTACCAAAAAACAAAAACGAATGAGAAAATTGAGTTAAATTTGCAAGAAGCTTTGACAAAAAATATGCATATGCACATATAAAGTACTTGTAACTGTTCTTTTTCCCTATGCAGAAATACCACTGGTGAACTATTAATTCATGTGTAATCTTTCTCCCCTGCCATCCCCAACCCCCCCCCCCCCCCCCCCCCGCCCCACCTTCACCTCTATCTGAAATTTTTTCTCCTTTTTTTCGGTTGTAGTTAGGTATGTTTTTGTTTGTTTGGTTTTGATTTAAAGGAAGAGAGTCGTTCCGATTTTTTGTTGTTGTTTTTTTTCGTCAGAATAAAATCTAAAGGAAGGTAACTGATATATCATGGTTCCCCTTTCTTTAGAAATAATTTGATGTCATAAAAAACGAAACAAAAGCATAAAAAAAAAATCGGTTGTCTGAGAAGTATAGGAGAATCATTTGAATGAGTCTGTCCAATGTTTTTATAACTTCTGTTTTAGTTATTTTCTGTTTTCTATTCCCCTCATTCTTTCTCTCTCTCTCTCTCTCCCTCTCTCTCTCTCTCTCTCTCTCTCCTCTCTCCTCTCTCTCTCTCTCTCTCTAAAACGTTCTGATGAGGAAACACGAAAGACTGGCCACACTTTATTCAACTGATTTTCCTCACGTCCAGTTTGCGCCTAATTTAAGTAGATAAAGGATCGTTGGTTATTCGTTTTCAACGTCTTGAAAGTTGTTTGTGTCTTGCCTGAAGAAGACCAAAGAGGTCGAACGAAACGCGTCGTGTTTTGTCTTGTAATTTGTTTGTATCTTTCGTTCAGTGGCACAGTAGTTTTTTCTTTCAAGTTGGGTCTTCTTCATGCTACTCAGTATAAACTGCCCACTCTGGTTTTCATTCATATAAAGATCTACACGCGGCATCTGCTGCCACGTTTCAAAATCAAACTATCTCAAAAAAAAAAAAAAAAAAATTCTGAGTGGGGAAAATAAAAATTACAAACAAAAAAAGTCTGTACATAAACACAGCTTAGTTCAACGCCTTAAACAAAGCTCCAAGCATCTGCAAAACGGAAATGAGACCAACAAGCGCCAACGACGCATGCGTGACCTCTGCCCCGCAGGTGGCCGTGGGGCAAGGGTCCTGGTAGCCAGTGACGTCACGACAGGCTGCTGACTCTTCCTGCAATCGCTGCGCAATGGCCTGGTGACGCGAGTAGGCGTCCGGTGACGTCATGAACCAACTGGTGCCCTCTATCGTCATCTGCAGCTCCGTGATAAAGGCAGTCAGATTGAAACGGCATCTGCGTAGAAAGAGGCAAAGCGAGAAAGGAAGGGTAAATGGAGTTTCACCCAGTTTACGTTTGTTTTGCATGGCAGGCTCATTCTCAATCATTGTCACCCTCCACAATTCGTTCTTTTTACACGGAAGAAAAAAAGGAAAAAGAAAGAAGAGGAAGAACATCAATACCACCACCACCACCACCTTCATCGCCGCCACTACCAACATCGACAGAAGGAAGAACTAACAAAGGAAACGGGAGAAGAGGAAGGATGTAAGTGTAACAGAGGAAGCAAAAAAAAAAAAAAAAACCCACACAAAAACAAACAAACAAACAAACAAAACCGAATGGAAAAAACTAAAACACGTACATACCATAAGGCACGACAGAAAAAAAGAAGAAAAACACACACACACACACGCACAGGTGCGCGCGCTCGCACACACACACACACACACACACACACACACACACACACCACCACACACACACACCAAACATACCGGACAATTGCGAAGAAGGCGAAGCACAAAAAAGTAGTGGTAGTGTGTGTGTGTGTGTGTGTGTGTGTGTGTGTGTGTGTGTTTGCTGTCCTATCGTCATGGCCACGTCTGGGGCATTGCACCCATTCCGACCCACCGTCTACAGCCAGTTGATAGTAGTAATACCAGCAACAGCAGCAGCAGTTGTAGTAAGAGGAGGTGGAGGAGTAGCAGAAGCATTAGAAAGAGAACACGAAGAAGAAAACGCAGAAGGAGGAAAGGGGAGGGGTGAGGGGGGGGGTGAGAGAAAATAGAAGAAAAAGAAAAATAATAGAAGAAGAAAGAGAAGCAAGAGGAGGAGGAAGAGGAGGAGGAGGAAGGTGAAAAGCAAGAAACACAACAGTTATAACAACAGGATACAAACTATCACAACATTTTGACTACTCTCTCTCTCTCTCTCTCTCTCTCTCTCTCTCTCTCTCTCTCTCTCTCCATCCTTCCTTCCTTCCCCCTCTCTCTCTCTCTCTCTCTTCTCTTCTCTCTCTCTCTCTCTCTCTCTCTCTCTCTCTCTTTTCTCTCTCCCCCTTTTCCCCCCGAAAAAGAAGAAAGGAAGCATGAAAGAGAAAGAAAGTCAGAAAAAGGGAGAAGAAGATGGAGAAGAACAGCAGCAACAAGATAGACGAAAGAACACTATTTCTATCGGTCTTTCTGCTACTGTTAAAGTGAGGGAGAAGAAAAAGAAAACAAAGAAGAAAAAGGAAAGAAGTACATGAAGAAGAAGGAAGGAAGGAAGAGGACAAAGAAGAAGATGAAGAAGAAAAAACAACAACAAAACAATAACAACAACACCAACAAACAAGACGAAGATTTTGAGAAGAAAAAGCTGTAATAGCAGAAGCAGCAGCAACAGCAGAAAAAGGTCTGAAAAAAAAAAAACCGGTACTAGCAATGTAGCAGCAGAAAAATAATAAAAGTGAGGAAATCTTCAGGTGAGAAAGTGATAGCAACAGCAGCAGTAGCACCAGCAAAGAAGAAGGATGAGGAGGAAGAGGAGGATGAGAAGAAGAACATGACGAAAAATGGTAGTTATCAAAGCAACAGCTGCAGTAGCGCCAGCACAGAAGAAGACGAAGGGACAAAGAAGAAGGAAAAGAAGACGAAGACAAAGAAGTAGATGAAGAAAAAGAAGACGAAGACAAAGAAGAAGATGAAGAAAAAGAAGACGAAGACAAAGAAGAAGATGAAGAAAAAGAAGACAAAGAAGAAGAAGGAAGAGGATGAAGAAAAAGAAGACGAAGACAAAGAAGAAGATGAAGAAAAAGAAGACGAAGACAAAGAAGAAGATGAAGAAAAGAAGACGAAGACAAAGAAGTAGAAGAAGATGAAGAAAAAGAAGATGAAGACAAAGAAGAAGAAGAAGAGCAGGGTAAACTCCAGCGGGTGACCTAACTGACCTGTTTGCTGTGTGAGGAGGGCACGAGGGACCCCGGTGAAACGAACCAGGTCCGACTCACTGGACAACATGGCTGCCTGACGCAACAAGAGGAACATGAAGACACGCTGGTTGCCTCCCCTTTTCGTCAGAGGCAAAGGCGCCATGTAGGGCAGCGTAGTCTCCCTGATTTGACATCACCTTCCCGGATGTTGATCACCTGCCAATGAAATGAAGGAGAGAGAATAATTGATGGAATTAATCTAACTTTGTTTTCTCTGTAGCGTGGTATATTACACAGGGGAGAAAAAAAGTATATTCCCCTTGATTTAGGAAGGCTGAACACGTTTGTGATCAGTTCCCACAAAGTCACCCGTAAATCGCCATAGGGATGTGAGTGAAGTTGACAGATTTAAATGAGGCCTGGGGTCAATTTGGATTATGGAACTTATTAGTGTCTAATCTGTCACATTTTGTATAGAAATATCTTTTTTTTGTGTCTAAACTGTCACATATTGTTCAAATTAATAAAGAGATTACGCTAATTCTTGTTCTTGTTCTTCTTCATGTTCTCGTTCTTCTTTTCTTCTTCTTCTTCTTTCCTTCCTTTCTTTATTTTCTATTTTAACCGGTCAAACGCTTTGACTAAACGTCCTGTATCGCCCACAACAGTATGTGCCAACAGATTCATACCAAAAGAAAGAGAAAATGCATTTCACTGGATGAAAGAGAGGGTCTGATCATCATTATTATGCAGCAAAAGTTAATTAGTCTTTATTACGCTCTCCATTACACAACAGGCTGTGTACCTGGGTAGAGATACCAAAACAACTGCCTGCTGGCGCTCCATCCAGTGACTTCCACGACAGAACAAGGTCAATTCTGAAGGGGAAAAACCTTACTAAAACGGCCCAGCGAAGATTCGAACCTGCAAGCCCAAGATCATCAGGATCACGAGCCCTGCGCTCTATCAACTGAGCCAGCCCGTTTGAATAGTATCGAGTCCAAACAGGTTTCCTGCAATAATAGCCTACCAAGATGCTGCTACCCATCCAGAATATCATTTATCATTTGTTTAAGGTTTTAAACGCTCACTATAGCACAGAGGGCAGTCTGTGCAATAAAGGATTTACCCAGAGAAATCTGCGGTTGTGCAACCCGTTCAGGGCCCCACCAAACCCGTTCAGGGCCCTACCAACCCTTTTCAGGGCCCCACTCACCGGTACCTCCACCCACCGTACCTGCCAATGAAGAATGGTGTTGAAGGAGCCATCGGGGATCCTCGTTAGCTCATCTGTCACGTCCCCCAACAGGAGCGTGAATGGACGCCTGCAATACACGACAATATCCTTATTTACCTTCTTTTACTCTTCTGTTTAATTTCAAAATGGAGTGACTGAAGGCGGCGAACGAAGCAAGATTAGGAATAGAGTTTTTAGAACTTACGCCAATGACAATGACAAACAAAGCACAAGACAAGACACGATGCATTTCAACCACTTGGGTCTTCATCAGGGCGAAAAAAAATAATTTAACATGTGGGACAGTACAAACTACGAAAAACAAAAAAGAGAATGAAAAATGACTCATCCGTTAATGTCCATGGGAAGCGGAAATGAATGAGGCCAGGGGGGGTTATGGGGAGGAAACGAGGGGGGGGGGGGGGGGGGGGGGGGGGGGTGTTGCGTCAGGGGACGCGGAGGTGTGTGTGTGTGATTTTGATAGGGTTGTGTGTCTAGTTTATTAGGATGGTATGATATCTTTGTGATGGTTGTGGTAATGGTGGATAGATTAAAAAAAAAAAAAAAGGAGAAGAAGGTGTGTGTGTGTGTGTGTGGGGGGGGGGGGGGGGGGGGGATTTAAGGGGAAGGATCAAAACAAAATTAAGATTAGATAGACGGAGGGTTGCTGTAACTACTGTATGAAGTGAGTGAAGGGGATGTGGTGGTGGTGTATGTAAGTGTGTGTGTATGTGTGTGTGTATGTGTGTGTTGGTAGGGGATATTGCCAAACTGATGTGGAAGAGGTGGGTATGTGTGTTTGGATATTGATGCCTTGGGGGTGTAGTGTGCCCAGTTTGGAAATGAGATGGGATTCTTGAGTTGTGCGTTCAAAGCTGTCACTCTGTGACTGCCAGAGTGCCATAACTTTGACATGGTCGATGTTGTGTTGGGTGTGGTTGAAGTGTAGGGCGACGGGTTTGGGTCGGTGGTGGCGGATATCAGCCAGGTGTTCAGCGATGCGTGTTTCAGTGTGCGTGACGTTTCCCCTATGTAGATCTTGCCACACAGCTGCAGTGGATGGCATATATAATGTTGCGGCTCTGACATGAGAATGTGCGTTTGACTGTGAAGGAGTTTTTGGGGCCCTGTAAGATGGTGTCTGTTTGGTGAGGGGGCAGATTTTGCAGTTGGGTTTGGAGCAGGGTGGAGTACCTGGTGGTTGTAGCTGTGGTTCTGTTCAAACTGGATCGCACGAGGAGGTCTTTGAGGTTTTTGTCACGTTTGAATGTGATCATGGGTTTGGTATGGAAGGGGGTTTGTGGTTATGTACAATGTGCCAATTGGATTTGAGGATCTACAGATGGGGAGGGTGTGGGGTGGTAGAGGAGGTAGGCTGTGGGTCTGTCTGTCTTGGTTGGATGCTGGGTGTCCAGAGCAGATGTTCTGGAATACAGCTATGGTGCGGCGGAGGGCTGCATTGATGATGGAACTGGGGTATCCGCGGTTGGTTGAAGAATTGTGACATTTTGGCTGCTTGTATAGTGAAGTCTTCCTCGCTGGAGCAGAGTCTGCGGAGACGGAGAAATTGTGAGTATGGGATGCTGTCTTTAGTGTGTGGGTTGTGGGAGGATGAGTAGTCTAGGTATGCATGTGCGTCGGTGGGTTTGTGAGAAAATGGAGGTTTTGAGTAGGCCTTCTTCTAGGGAGATGGTGATGTCTAGGAAGTTGACCGACTGCGAAATGGTGTAGGTAAGTCGGATAGATGGATGGAAGGTCTGGGCAAAGTTGAGGAAGTTGAGGAGGTCTTGTTTTGGCATAAATGTGATTTATTTTTTCGCCTGATGAAGACCAAGTGGTTGAAAATGCATCGTGTCTTGTCTTGTGCTTGTTTGTCATTGTCATTGGCGGTAAGTTCTAAAACTCTATTCCTAATCTTCTGTTTAAGTACGGAAAAGCACGTTCTCAAACTGTGTTATCGTCGGTACGCTACTTGGAGAAATCACAACAACAACAGCAACAACGATAAATTCCTCCATGCTTTACACAGAAAGTGCACGGGGAATAAATGTGGTTATTGCCATATATATAAATGTATGAGACATTGTTATGACTGGTAACGATGATGATGATGATGATAACGATGATGATGATGATACTGACCATAGCTGATGAAGCGAAAACATTCCTCTCACATTCGTCTGTGTTAAATGAGTTAATGATGGTGAAGATGATGATGATGATGATGATGATACTAACGATACTGACGATAGCTGATGAAGCGAAAACACTCCTCTCACGTTCGTCTATCTTAAATGAGTTAATGATTATGACAATAATGGTGATGATGAAGATAATGATGTGTGATGATGATGATTAATGCGAAAGTACTTCTCTCACATTTATCTATCTTATATGAGTTGATGAAGACGAAGAAGAAGAAGATGATGATGATGCGAAAACGCTTCTCTCAGATTCGTCCGTCTTAAATCTGTTGATGAATTCACAGCCACAGTTTATGACGGTTTATTACGCATTCAAGAAAAAAGGAATACCACAAGACCAAGCTCAGACAATCGCATCCAGTTACACAGAACAAAGCGATAGTCAACTGGTCACAGAAATCTAGACGAATGTAACCTTATATCTACCAGAACACACATACAAAAGTTAAAAAAAAAACAATTTAAAGGCATCTGTAAGCGCTTTGCAACTGCACCAGACATTAGAATAACATAAGAACATGCGCAGTTCCTTGTCCATCCTCACCCCCCCCCCACACCCATTTTGGACCCTCTTTCGTGTCATTGTCTCTCTCTCTGTCTGTCTGCTCTGTTAAGGTGTGTGTGTGTGTGTGTGTGTGTTGTGTGTGTGGTGTGTGTGGTGTGTGTCTCACGCAGCACGCAGCACACACACGCGCATGCAACACACTTACACACCCACAGACTTCCTAGGTGATGTGTGAATATGGACACCTGAAAACGTTTGTAACAAACATGTCGTGCAAAATCGATGAAAAGACAGAACATGAACGAATTCAAAATCTCACAATTAGGGACCAAACCATGTCGAGACACACGCACAGACAGACAGACACACACACACACCACACACCACCCCACACACCACAACACACCAACACACCACACACACACACACAAACTCGCTCTCTCTCTCCATCTCTCTCTCTCTCTCTCTCTCTCTCTCTCTCTCTCTCTCTCTCTCTCTCCTCTCTCTCTCCCTCCACCCCTCTCCCTACGCCCTTCTCTCTCTCCCCCCCTCCTTCTCTCCCTCCCCACCCCACCCCCCCTATCTCTCTCTTTCGGATGATGATCCCGGTCTTTCTAGTGTTAAAATTTCATCATCGCCACTAACACTGTTGCCACTACAACCATGCTCTTCGACAATCCGCTAACTCTTCTCCTTTCTCCCTGATACAACGCTAAACGCGCTGACTTCCTCAGTAGAAGGTAAGTGCAGAACTCTAGCTTGCAAGAGTTCGTTTTAGATCCTGTGGTAGGTGTTCAGCTCGCAGACGACAAAATACACCAGGTAGTACTGAAACGAAGAGGATCCTATTTACAAACGTTGAGGAATATAGGAACAAACAAGATGCGAAGCATATAAACGTATTCCCAGTTTTCCAAACCGCTTATAAATCGGCCAAGTGCTTTGTGAGATAAGAAATAAAGGCAAAATAACGGTTTTTAACGGTTATTTATCCGATGTACACTTTTGAAACTGGTATTTTAGTCCTCACTGGGCTAAAGCCTGTGTACATACCAAATTTCATCCCAATCGGACAATATGTCAAGAATAACGGTTTTTAACGGTCATATTTTGGAACACTACATGAAAGTGCCATTTGTGTGTGATAACCTTTCTATATACAAAATTTCATTGAAACCCCCCAATATATAAAAAAATTAGGGAAAAATAAATTATAACCGTTATACACTTTTGAAACCAGTATTTTAGTCCTCACTGGGCTAAAGCCTGTGTACGTATGAAATTTCATCTAAATCGGACAATAATTATGTCAAGAATAACGGTTTTTGAACGGTCAGATTTTAAAACACTATATAGAAGTGCCATTTGTGTGTGATAACCTTTCTATAATAAAAAACCAAATTTCATTAAAATCCACCTAATATAAGAAATAACGACAGAATAACGGTTTTTTAAAC
>CM031614.1:56781301-56783801 GCA_018398815.1 Conus ventricosus
ACAGCACACACGCCCACACACACACGCGCGCGCACACACACACACACACACACACACCACACACACACACACACCTACACACATACGCGCGCGCGCGCGCGCGCGCGCCACACACTCATACTCGAGCACTCGTACACACATGCATTCACTCTCACAAACACACGCCCTACACGCACACATACGCGCGCGCACGCACATACACATCCACACTCACACATACAGAGGGAAAAAAAACAAAAAAAACAAACAAAACAAAAAACAAACAAACAAAATAATAAAAAAGAATTCTGCCCATTATATACAATCTTGTATCCCTTTGCACCTTTGCCACCATCTCTCTCCCCTCTTTAAACATCAACGGGGGGGGGGGGGGGGGGGGGGGGGGGGGGGGGCGGGTCACGTGATTTGACACGAAGCGACAAGGCGCTATTAATTTCAGCAGCGGCAATTTTTTTTTTTTCTTTTTTTTAAGTTTTCCTGTGACAGTGCGAGTCACTTCAGCGACTGCGGAGACAACCCTAAACGCCCTGCTGACTGAAAACTGTGTTTCAAATTAGTGGAGAAGGCAGCAACACAGTGGTCGTTCTGGGACTGAAGCCGGTCAGCCCAGTGTCAACAACAATGGCGGATCCTGTGCTGAACCGGAGAATGCAAGTTCAGTTGAGGAAGAAGACCCCCAGCCAGGTGCGACGAGATCAAGAGAGATCGAAACAGCAGAACAGACGTCATGAACGTTGGTGCTGGTCTCGGTACCACTTGTGTCGCGAAATGAAACTGGCCGTGCCTGACACCGAATTGGATGAACACAGTACACAGCACAGGAGGAACACATCGAGCCGACTCGAGATGATGATGACACGTCGCATATTCAGGATACGCTTCTGTGTTTGCATTCCGATCTGTCGGAGTATAACAGCAGGGGCCCAGAAATCCACCCATCGGACATCGCGACACAAGTCTGGAGCAAGCTATAGACAAAATTGTTGAAGGTTTTGGGCACGGGAAATGGTTAAGGATTATGTCGCTATTCTGACAGAACGACAGGTGTAGAGACGATTCCGAGATCCGCACAAAAATCAAGCATTTCGGAAGGGTCGTGTTCCATCAAAGGATGATGTGGGTATGCTGCTGTGTGAATCAGACGACGTAGTTCTAGAATATTCCTGCGATCCGTGTTCGGAAGACGATTGCTTATTCTGGTTTGACAAGCAGGAAGAAAGACACGTCATCGGAGGAATGTGTTAAATTGGCCTGCCTTCGGAAAGGAAGACGCATCGGCAACACGAAGCATGCAGAGACCCAAGCATGTGCTCTATGGCGGCTGTACGCTGTCCACGGAAGATCCAGTTTACCGGGGTGACCGTCGTCTACAAATGACAGTGAACCATGCGTGACACTTTTCTCGTTCGGATTTGGTCATAGTGAAAGAACAGGGACATTGCGTGGTTTCCATATTAATGAAATCGAAACGAAGTCGCGTTTTGTTTGTACATCGCGCGATTTGCTTAATGAGGTTTACAGCACTAATAGCATTAACTTCGTTCGTTCAAAACAAAGCAATAAGCCTTATGACGAAATAATTTTGACAACAGCCATAGCTAAGGGCTACACCACAACACACAACACCACACACACACAGCGCAGCGCAAGCGCGCGCGCGACATAGTCTACGCACGCATCACACACAACACACACACACACACACACACAACACACACACACACACACACACACACACACACACACAAGAGCCCAATATACTGGTATCCAGAAAACCTTCACACACATACACGTACACGTATACACATTTCGAACGCACACTGGCATACAGACACGCCCCCCCCCCCCACACACACACGCGCGCACGTACGCACGCACCACACACACCCCACACGCACCCACACACTAAGAGCCCATATATATGGTATCCAGAAAACCTTCACACACATACACGTACACGTATACACATTGCGAACGCACACGGGCATACAGACACCGCGCCCCACCCCACACACACACACACACACACACACACTACACCACACACACACGCACGCACACACAAACCACACCATAGCACCACATCGACTCATCCACACAAACCCACACACACGCCAGGAACAAGCGAGCACTTGGTAAACACCCTCTCCTCTCCCCTCATCCCTCATCCTCTCATCTCTCACCACTCCCACCTCCTTCCCTCCTCATCTCTCCTACCTCCTACCTCTCTCTCTCCTCTGATAAATACAAGCTCCTGTTCTACGCGACGATTGTGAAGCAGAAGCGTGATTGTAGAATTTAAGGCAATCGTAATCAGTCAATTCACTCAACGGAGCAAAAAATGAATTGTTTTTCGTGAGACTTGTTGCCAACAAAAAATTCGAGTCCTATGGAAGCAAGTAATGAATTACGAATATAACTATCACAGTCAAAGACAAGTCCAATACCCATACACCAAACGAACATCAATAAATAATTTTATCAACATTGCAGAACACAT
>CM031614.1:56793801-56811301 GCA_018398815.1 Conus ventricosus
GAAAGGGGGGGGGGGTTGGAGAAGAGAAAGAGGAGAGGGGCAAGGAGAGAAAGGGAGAAAGAGAGAGAGGGCAAGATGGGAGAGAGAGAGAGAGAGAGAGAGGGCAAGGAGAGAGAGAGAGAGGGTGGGGGCAAGGAGAGAGAGAGAGGGCAAGGAGAGAGAGAGAGAGAGAGGGGGCAAAGTGAGAGAGAGAGAGCAAGGCGAGAGAGAGAGAGAGAGAGAGAGAGAGGGCAAGGAGAGAGAGGGGGAGGGGGGGGGGCGTGGGGCAAGAGAGAGAGAGAGAAAGGGGGCAAGGAGAGAGAGGCCAAGGAGAGAGAGAGAGAGAGAGAGAGGGGGGGGGGCAAGGAGAGAGAGAAAGAGAAAGACAGAGAGAGAGCAGGCAAGGAGAGAGAGAGAGAGAGAGAGAGAGAGAGAGAGAGAGGTTATACAAATGCGACCAATACACAAAAGAAGGCCTTACACAACTTCGCTCCCCTCAGTTCAGTGAAGCATGACCATGACCTCCAGAGCAAACATCTGCTGGGTCTCTCTTAACAACGAAAAACACGTTTCGATTTTTGGTGAATGGGGAAGGGAGCAAGTTGGGGGGGGGGGGGGGGGGGGGGGGGGAGAGGGGGGGAGGGGGGGGGGGGGGGGGGGGGGGGGGGGGGGACAGTATTGGTGGAAAGGAATTAGTAAAAAAATTGTAAGTTCTAGATAATAGCATCAACATTGTTTTTGTTGAAGATAGAGAAAATTTTGAACAGCAAGAGGAAGAAGAATGAGACATTGCATTTTCATGATCTCTTTTCTGTTACGTATATTGATTTGGTCAGAACTGACCTGTCGAGTGTTTGCAGTCAGTGGTCAGGCTTTAGCACGGCGACTGACCACTGTCGTCCACCCCGGACTAGAGAGAGAGAGAGAGAGAGGAGAGAGAGAGAGAGAGAGAGAGAGAGAGAGAGAGAGAGAGAGAGAGAGCGAGAGAGAGAGAAAGAGAGAGCCTTTGTTTGGACACAGACTGACCCAGCTGGTCAATTCGTGACAGAACAGTGGCGTGGGGTCGTAGTACCTCATCTCTTCACAAACTGTATGTCTATGCATGTCTGCCTCGTGTGTGTGTGTATGTGTGTGTGTACGTGCGTAAAAACGCGCGCCAGTGTGTGTGTGTGTGTGTGTGTGTGTGTGTGTGTGTGGTGTGTGTGTGTGTGTGTGTGTGTGTGTGCGTGCGTGCGTGCGTGTGTGAGTGAGAGAGAGAGAGAGAGAGAGAGAGAGAGAGAGAGAGAGAGAGGAGTGTGTGTATACGCGTATATGTGCGTGTGTGTGTCTGTATGTGTGTGTGTGTGCATGCGTGCGTGCGTACGTACATGCATGCGTGTTTGTGTGTGTGTGTGTGTGAGCATGTGTGTGTGTGTGAGCATGTGTGTGTATGTGTGCATGCGTGCGTGTGTGCGTGCGTGCCCACGTGCGTGTGTGTCCGTATATGTGCGCGCATGCAAATGCGTTTTCTGTCTGTCTATCTCTCTGTATGAGAGAGAGAGAGAGAGAGAGAGAGAGAGAGGAGAGAGAGAGAGAGAGAGAGGAGAGAGAGAGAGAGAGAGAGAGAGAGACAGACAGACAGACAGAGAAAGAATAACAAGTCACCCCTATTTATGAAATAACTCAAGCGAGCAGTAAAACAACAGCAACAACAACAAAAAAAAGAACAAGAAGAAGAAGACAAACCATCTCTTACCTTCTTTGGTCCCAAGCAGAACAACTGTTGATAATAAAACAGCAATACACCTTACTATCCACACAGTCATCCTGACCCTGAAGGAGAGAGAGAGAGAGAGAGGGAAGACGGACAGTTCAAGCGGCCACCAGAGCTGCGACTACACGGCGTAAGCGACCTCCTTTCTCCACACCGGGTGAGACCTCTGCTCGCAGTGGCAGCTAGCCCATGTCAAAAAGATTTTGTGCGGGTGAATCAAGGGTAGTAGGAACACGAAGACGTTTTCGAGAAAGGAAATGAGGGCTGAGAGGGCAGAAAGGAGGGAGGGGTGGGGGTGGGGGTGGGGTGGGGGGTAGGGGAGGGTGGGGAGGGGGCGGAGGGAGGGCGATGTTAGGGGAGAATTGGGAAGGGAGTAAAAGTGGGAGAGAGGGTGGGACAGAGAAAAAGGGTATGTTTACGCGTAGGCCTACTGGGGTTTCACGGTGGAATGGTGTGGTATGCGGAGGGGTTGAGAAATGACAAGGCTGAATTGGACTCGGGATAAAAAACCAACAAAGAAACAGCGATACATCTGTGCCACTGTTTCTTGATTCTAAAACACGTGTCGCTCACAGGACGTTAATCTCACCATTCATTCTTACTTAAAATGATCTGAGACGATATGTCTGGTTGCTGTCTAAATAATGGACCTGACTACAGGTTGCCAGATCGAATCTAAAAACAAACAAACAAAAAACAAAACAAAAAACAAAGAAAAAACAACAACAGAAAACAAACAAACAAAAAAAAAAAAAACAGCGCCTTTTCCACTGCGGGACAAAGTAACAGGTACAGAGGTGCCTCAGAAGGCCCCGATGGAAAGCATTCATGCCATGCTAATACACTCGCAACTCAGGTGGGCAGGACATGTGCACTGCATGGCTGATAATCGTCTCCCAAAGAGACTGTTGTATGGCGAGCTGTTGCAGGAAGGCAAGCGTTCCCATGGAGGACAAAAGAAGCGCTACAAAGACACATGAATGTCTCACTAAAGTGGTGTTAGCGTCGCCCTGCCCCCTGGGAGAAGCTGCGCAGGACCCCCAAACCCTGGCGACCATGATAAAATCCAGAGTGAAAGACTTTAAAACGAGGCGATTGGAGGCACAGGAGCACAAAAAAGTCAACAATTCAACATAAAACAAGGAAATAAGAGAGAGAGAGAGAGAGAGAGAGAGAGAGAGAGAGATTGTGTTTCACCCTAACGTATGGTCATAGGAGTTGCTGAAGCGAAACGCGTGGGTTTGAAACAACTAAAAGAAATTACACAGCTGTGCTCGTTTCCCGTCCCTCTCTTCCAGCCCTCTCCCCTCTTCCACGCCCCCCCCCATCCCTTCTACCACTCCCCCCTTACCCCCCCGCCTCCCCTGTCCACCCCCTGCCGGTAGTTTCTCCCCGGGGCCGTGAAGGCTGGGTTACCCCGGTTCTCTGTTACTGGTTCTCGTGGTGGGTAACTGATGAATGCATCCCCCCCCCCCCACCCCACCGTTCTTCTTCTACCCGCCGTCCTGTTGGTCACCCCACCTCCTCTCCCGTCCACTTTTCTTTTCTTTAAATTGAGTCTGTTCTCAGCACCAAATTTTATGCCTTGCCCAATATTGTACATTTTAGCTGCTTGAAGGGAAAAAAACATTTTAAAAAAAGTTTGTTAGTACTTTAAAAAAAATTGCTGTTTTGTTAAACGAAATCTATGGTGCATGCATCCCCTTTCCCTCTTCTTCTTGCTACTGTTGTTCTTGTTCTTGTTTTTCTTCTTCTTCTTCGTGGGAAGGTGGAGGAATGATGGTGGGAGGGGAGGGGGACCTCGGGAGGGGGGAGCACAGGCTTTTACCAATTCACACCCTCCTCCTCTTCTTGCTGTTTTTTTCTCCTCTCCTGATCTTCGTCCTTCTCTCTTCTTCTTCCTCTTCTTTCTCTTTCTCCTCCTCTTTGTCATTCCTCCTCTTCCATCTCTTTCCCCCCACCCACCTCTTCCTTTTCCTTCGTCTTTTCGTCGTCGTCCTCCTCTTCCGTTTTCTCATCATCGTCGCTGTCATCACCCGTCATCATCATCATCATCTTTCATCATCATCATCATCATCATCTCACCATCACCCATCACCATCATCCCCATCTTCATCTTCATCATCATATTCTTCTTCTTCTTTTCTTCTTCTTCTTCTTCTCCTTCTCCTCCTCCTTCTCCCCCCTTCCTCTTCCCCCTCCTCCTTCTTCTTCTTCTTCTTCTAGTTGAATTCGTGGGGAGTCACGAGGCATGACACTGACTAACAATTCACCACCAGGTTACTCCCGTTTCTTCGGTTGTCTGTGTCACGGTCAAAAATAGAACAACCAAGTCGTGGTCCAGGTTGTTTGGACATAAGCCTAACTCAATTTTTGGGGCGCCACTTAGACGGGCCCATGGTTCGGATCCAGCCAATAAGCATAGGGGAGAGGCTCCACAGAGACGGTCTGTCCGGCCAGACGGACTAAGCAGCTTTGCCGACGCCTCGATGTCTTGCGAGACGAGTCGTAGCGCTGGTCAGGCTCATTAGCCAATTTGTGGAACCAGCGCCATTGTTAGTCGGACGTCGCAGGTTAAAGCAGGAAAGGGAGAGGGAGAAAGGGAGTGTGTGGTGGGGGTGAAATCTAGCTAATCAATTAAATGACAAAATTTACCACCACAGGAGAGTAAGGCGTGTAGGCGTGACTGTCATGATTTGATATCCAATGGAATTAGAGGGAGATAACTTCGGGTATCAGGGGTAAAATACTGACCAATGGTACTCGCCCTTTTGGACAGATCGGAACGGGATAAGAAGGATGTGAGAGTGAGAGAACGGGGGAGAACGAGGGGGAGAACGAAAAGAGAGAGAGAGAGAGAGGTTCGGAGTGGAAGCTCTGCAGGAGAGAGGGGCAGAGAGAGAGTGAGGGGGAGGAGAGGAGAGAACCAAGTTGAGAGATTAGCAGGAGATAGTCTGCAGGGGGAAAGGGCTGAAAGAGAGATGTGGAGAGAGAGAGTTGCTAACTAAATGAAGAAAGAAAGGGAAAAAAAAAAAAAAAAAAAAAAAGAAAAGCAACCATGTCCATTTGATAGGGCAGACTGGAAGAGAGAGAGAGTGCATGCGTTAATGCAGGAAGGAAGAAAAGGGGAACAGATCGATGTTGATAGTCACTGTTCTATCTTAACCGGGGTTCAACCTCATACTGGCAGCGTCACTTCGTCAAGCAGAACCACAGACCAACGCCAGTGCAAGCAGACCAAAAAACCAGTGCCAGCAGTTGTGTCGTGTGTGAAAGTGACAGTGAAAAGAAAAAAAAAGGAAAGAAAAAGACGTGATTCGTGTATAGTTCAGATCACCTGGCCAGGTAAAGTAGAAATCAATTTATACCGGGTTAGTTAATGATGTTTTAGATAAATGATTTTGTGAAGTTCAGGAAAGAGAGAATGTTTTATTTTGTTTGTTCCATATGCATTGATGTTTCGTTCTATGATCAGTGTAGTAAAGTTATAGACTTTACTAGTGGTGGATGTGACGAATGCATGATATATGAATGAGATTGTAAGCAAGCTGTGAGTGTGTTTGGGCTGTGCGCTAGTCCTTCCTCCATCGACATCACCCGAGGTTGACAATTTATTGGCGAGCTTGCCAGGATATTCTGGCCATTTATTATAATTGTTCAACTTCTCAGAGAGGAAGCTGGGTGGGATTCAAGTATTGTAATCCTAAGACAGGGGTTGTTTACTGTATGTTCCCAAGATAGTTTAAAAACTAGGCTTGGCATTGTTCCAAGATAGTTAATACTAGGCTGGCATTTCAGCCCCAGAGTACTCATTTCGCACAGATTGCCCATAATTCGCTCTCATAGTTGGGTCAGGGCCTGGGCGTCTTTATAAAAACTAAATTTCGTTGTCCCAAGCTAATATTATCATCCATTTGGATTGTGCTATTACGTCACTCGTGTCGGAAACCACCAGTTTGGCTGTCGTAGTAATAAATCTTGTTAAAAAAAAAAAAAAAGATATAATGGGGGAAGAAAAGAACACCCCTATTGAACAACAATTAGAGTTGAGCGGTACGAAGAAGGAGTTCGCTGATTGAAAGGCTAGTTATGAAAGAAACAGATTTTTTTAGGTTGCGGCCCTGAGTTAACCATACATTTGAAAAAGAGACAGCCAGAGACAGCAGGAGAGTTGCTGAAGTTCGCAGGGTGTATAGAGAGGCACGTTTGGGCACTAAGGTGCAGGAGAAACAGGTGCCAGGCACAGGTGAGAAGAGTGCAAGGAACTAGGGGAGTTTTCTGCAAAGTCTGCAAAACCCAGTGGTGGGGCGAAGGAAGGGCAAAGGGACATTAGGTGTTTCATTTGTCACAAGAAGGGACATGTGGCGAGGGATTGTCGCATGAGGTTCCAGAAGGCAGCAGCCTTGCAAGAGGTGGATAAGGGTCGTCAAGGGAAGCGACCTGCAGTGGAAACCAAAAGGGATTCAGTCAGAAGAGGTAAAAAACCACTTATCAGTATGTGGTGGGACCTACGCAATAGGCTCGAGGAGACATGTAAGGTCGCAAGGGAGAGTTTGCAGGAGGCTAGGGTCGTCCAGAAGAAGCAATATGACGGGGAAGGTGAGGAAGCAATTCCTCAAGGTGGGAGATCAAGTCCTGTTACTGCTTCCCACGGATCACAACAAGCTGCTGATGCATTGGAAGGGACCATTCACATCATTGAAAAGGTAGATCAGGACTACCGATTCGATGTGAATGGGAAATCAAAACTTTTCCATGCAAATTTGCTCCGCAAATATATTCAGCGTGAGACTCAGCACATAGGCGCAGCAGCAATCTTGATGGAGGTGAAGGAGACCCAGCAGAAGAAGGGGAGATTTTGTTGCCTGAGTTTCCAGGAGAAGAGTCATACAGGGATGTGTCACTGTATGAAGGGCTAGACAGTAGGAGACAGGAGGAAGTTAGGGGGCTCCTAGAACAGTATAGGGCGTCCCTGACTGATAAACCAGGCAGGACAACTCTAGAGACATGTACGGGGGAGTTAACATCGCAAAAACCCGTACATGTGAAAGCCTACCCGATCCCATATGCCACCAAGCAAGTGATCGAGGAGGAGGTAGAAAAGATGTTGGACCTTGGGGTGATTGAACCGTCCAAATCATGTATAGTGCACCCGTCGTCTTAGTGAGGAAAAAGTCAGGTGAGCATCGATTCTGTGTTGACTATAGACGTCTGAACAGTGTCACCAAGGTCGATGCAGAGGTCATACCGAACATGGAGACCTGTTCGCTCAGATCGCCACAAGCAAGAGCCAGTATTTCACCAGGATAGATCTGAGCAAGGGTTACTGGCAAATAGCCTTGAGTGAGGACTCAAAGGAAGTCACAGCATTCTCCACCCCTATGGGCTATACCAGTGGCGAGTACTTCCTTTAGGGATGGTCAACGCACCTGCAGTCTTCTCTTGGATGATGAGGAAGTTATTGACGGGATTGGAAGGCGTTGTGAATTTCATGGATGACATTTGATAGCATCCGAGACATGGGAGGAGCATATGAGGCAGCTAGGAGCAGTTTTAGAGAGGTTGAGACAAGCCAATCTCACAGCCAGACCAACAAAGTGCCAGGTTGGTTTTCCAAGTCTGGAGTTCCTAGGTTTTGTTGTCGGAGGCGACACAAAGCAGCCAGAAAGGGGAAAGGTGGAGAAGATGATGAATTCAGAGAGACCAAAGACCAAAACAGAAGTCAGGAGTCTGCTAGGTTTTATTGGGTTCTATAGGGAGTTTGTTCCAAATTTCGCAGCAATCACGAGTCCTCTCAGTGATTTGGTAAAGGCAGGGAAACCAGCAGTGGTCGAGTGGTCAGACGCTGCAGAGCAAGCACTGCAGACAGTGTTGGAAAGACTAGGTTCCCGTCCCATCTTGAAGCTCCCAGATATGTCCAAACCATTTTTGTTGCGGACAGATGCATCAGGTGGTGGGATAGGTGCAGTATTGTTGCAGGAGCACGAAGGGGTCGAGTTCCCTGTGAGGTATGCTAGCAGAAAGTTGACAAAGTGTGAAGAAGGGTACGCAACGGTGGAGAAGGAGTGTTTAGCCGTTGTGTGGGCCGTGCAGAAGTTCCACAAATACTTGTATGGGAAAGAGTTCGTGAATAGAGACTGATCATCAACCACTCAAATTCTGCAGGAGGCGCAGTTTGAAAAACAGCAGAGTGCTGCGTTGGGCAATGGCCTTGCAGCCCTACAGGTATCGAGTGCAGTACATTCCAGGTCGACAGAATGTCGGGGCTGACTATTTAAGCCTTTGTAGTCTAGCAAGCTGCAACTCAGAGGAAGTCAGTCATATCCGGGGTGCTTTGTTGATAAATGTGTTGATTACAGTTATGTTGATTGGATATGGGTTCATTCCCAGTTGGCTATGGTTCATATTTTTTTGTGTGTGAGACTTGTTCATATTTTCTTTGTGAGATTTGTTCATGTAAATGTAGTTATGCTTGGAGCATACAGTCGCTCAGGAAGTGATGCATTATTTGCAATAAGTGAGGATGGAGATTCCTCAGTGAAGTGTCATGGATCGTGATTATATTAATTTGTGCTTTTCATAGAAATTGTGAAGAGAAGATGTGGCAAAACTGCAGGTAGGGGAATTGCATAGGTGCGCACAGAGGTCGTTATAAAATGAATTGAAATAACGCAAAGAGCGCACGTCAATGATAACTCATTGGAGTGGTATTCACTAATGATATATTTTATAATTTATAAACCGTTGGTTGTAAAGTATTTTTTTTAAACTTTGCACGTGTAGCTGTGTGTCAGCAAATTCGGTTGTTGTTTTTTTTTGTACCGTGGTTTTGAGACGATGCGGTGCATAGTCTTTTGCAAGGGGGAAATTGTCACGGTCAAAAATAGAACAACCAAGTCGTGGTCCAGGTTGTTTGGACATAAGCTCTAACTCAAATATTCTGGGCGCCACGTAGACGGGCCCATGGTTCGGATCCAGCCAATTAAGCATAGGGGAGAGGCTCCACAGAGACGGTCTGTCCGGCCAGACGGACTAAGCAGCTTTGACCGACGCCTCGATGTCTAGCGAGACGAGTCGTAGCGCCTGGCTCAGGCTCATCTAGCCAATTTGTGGAACCAGCGCCATTGTTAGTCGGACGTCGCAGGTTAAAGCAGGAAAGGGAGAGGAGAAGGTAGTGTGTGGTGGGGGTGAAATCTAGCTAATCAATTAAATGACCAATTGACCACCACAGAGAGTAAGGCGTGTAGGCGTGACTGTCATGATTTGATATCCAATGGAATTAGAGGGAGATAACTTTGGGTATCAGGGGTAAAAATACTGACCAATGGTACTGCCCTTTTTGGACAGATCGGAACGGGATAAGAAGGATGTGAGAGTGAGAGAACGGGAGAAAAGAGGGGGAGAACGAACAGAGAGAGAGAGAGAGAGGTTCGGAGTGGAAGCTCTGCAGGAGAGAGGGGCAGAGAGAGAGATGAGGGGAGGAGAGGAGAGAACCAAGTTGAGAGATTAGCAGGAGATAGTCTGCAGGGGGAAGGACTAAAAGAGAGATGTGGAGAGAGAGAGTTGCTAACTAATGAAGAAGAAAAGAAAGAAAAGAAAAAAAAAAAAAAGAAAAGCAACCATGTCCATTTGATAGGGCAGACTGGAAGAGAGAGAGAGTGCATGCGTTAATGCAGGAAGGAAGAAAGGAGAACAGATCGATGTTGATAGTCACTGTTCTATCTTAACCGGGGTTCGACCTCATACCTGGCAGCGTCACTTCGTCCCAAACAGAACCACAGACCAACGCCAGTGCAAGCAGACCAACACCAGTTTCCAGCAGTTGTGTCGTGTTGTGAAAGTGACAGTGAAAAGAAAAAAAAGGAAAAGAAAAAGACAGTGATTCGTGAATAGTTAAGATCACCTGGCCAGGTAAAGTAGAAATCAATTTATACCCGGGTTAGTTAATGATGTTTTAGATAAATGATTTTGTGAAGTTCAGGAAAGAGAGAATGTTTTATTTTGTTTGATTCCATATGCATTGATGTTTCGTTCTATGATCATGTGTAGTAAAGTTATAGACTTTACTGTGGTTTGATGTGACGAATGCATGATATATGAATGAGATTGTAAGCAAGCTGTGAGTGTGTTTGGGCTGTGCGCTAGTCCTTCCTCCATCGACATTTACCGAGGTTGACAGTTACTAAGGCTTTACACTTTTTTTTTTTTACTTAAAAAAAAAAATTGCATTCAGTACAAACATAAAAAGGAAAACAAAGGGGCGTGTACAACAAAAGTCGAGAAATAATTGTTTTAACAGCCAGAGAGAAGAGAGAGAAGAGTGAGAGAGAGAGAGAGAGAGAGAGAGAGAGAGAGGAGAGAGAGAGAGAGAATGAGAGAGAGGAGAGAGAGAGAAGAGAGAGAGAGAGAGAGAGAGAGAGAGAGAGAGAGTAGTGGATGGATGTTATCAATGGCGTTTTCATTCAATGTTCTATCTAGAGAAACATCTTAAAAAGGCCTCGAATACATCAACAATATAGATAACATTGGCACACAAAGGACTGTTCAAATTCAACTTAGGACTGTGGCAAATCGCAATCAGATAAATCATACAAAAGTAAAATACATTTAAGAACCCTCTATTAATTCTAATGGTTTTAATATCATCAATTTTGCACAAAAATCTGAATGGTTAGAGATAAGTAAGGCATTGTGTTTTTCAATTTTGTATCGCCACTCTAGTTTCTTCAAAAATACAGTTATTCGTGGATGGTTTCCATTCAGTTTGCATGATATATATAATACTTTGCAAATAGTATAATGAAGTAAAGAAGACCGTCCACAATAACGTTTTTATCAAATCCTAAAGCACCAGCAATTCAGTCAGTCTTAAGTTATCTGCACTGACACATTTTTCTCCAATCAAACCTGTAAGTACATTCCAAAAGAATTTGACATAATTGCATTTCCAAAACATATGGTCAATAGTATTTTTTTTGTACCAGAAAAAATGCCATTTGTCATTGTTACGAACTCCAATATCTTTTAAAATAACATTTGTACCTAAACATCTGTGCAATGATTTCAGCTGAAACCATTTTAGTTTAATATCGTTTATTTTGCTGGTATTATAGAAAGCATGATTTCCAGTCATGATTGTACCATCAGTTTCGATTCCCATTTGTCGAAGCATTTTAGTCGAACATTATTTTCAATAAGTATATTGTGATAAAGCTTTGAACTTTTTTTTTTAACCTTTGTGAATGGCAAATACCTTCTTCAAACAGTAAGTTGTATCAGTATGTTTATTGTTCTTTACAAAAATACTACATTGTTTAATGTATGTCGATTATTGCAGATTATACCGCAAAGGTGACAAAATTCAAACAGTAAGTTGTATCAGTATGTTTATTGTTCTTTACAAAAATACTACATTGTTTAATGTAGTCGATTATTGCAGATTTATACCCAGCAAAGGTGACAAAATCGATATTAATATCATATTCTCTTTGAAAGGCAGATAAGAAATTAAGAAACTGACCTTTATCATAAAAAAGTCCGCAAGACAATGTACATTCTTGTTACCAAATTTTCTAGAGATAACGTATGAGTTTCTAACTTGGATTTTATTATCATAGCAAATCGGTTCGGCTAAAATTTCAGCGGAATTTCCTGGTATGCATTTGTAGTAAAAAATTTTATAGGCTACAATGACGTTGACCAAAACTGGTTATATTTCGTAAACCTGGAAACAAATTCTAGACCATATTTATTAATAAGCGGCCATTGAGGAAAATTAGCCAGTAGAATATGTTTCCACTTGTGGGTTGTTTCTTCAGTTTTATGAAACCACGACAGTTTCAAAGAAGTAACAAATATTTTCAATTCAGGGATACCATGCCTCCAAGTTTTACACTCTTATGCGCCGTTTTGCGGTTAATTTTGTCTGGTTTCTTACCCAGACAAATTCACAACACATCTTTTGTAATGTTCGAAAAAATACATCTGGTGGATTTGGCAGAAGTAACCAAAGATGTATCAGCTTTGAAAGTATGACAGATTTTAAAATTGCTATTCTACCAAGAGGCATTAGTTGACGTTTAACCCTACTTTGAAGAGATGTTTTATATCTGCGAATTTGTTCAGATAATTCATGTTTACACAGTCTTTTAAATCATTAGTAAACCATATTCCTAATACACGAAATTTTAGTGGGTTTCAGTCCATTCCTAAATGATTCATATAGCTAATTTCAGAATTCTTACTTCCTAACCAAATTTAACTTATCTTAAATAAATGTTAGCGAACCGCCCAGAGAACGTGGACAAACGAGTCACAAGACAAAACACAACGCGTTTCGACCTCTTAGGTCTTCGTCAGGTGATATATAAACGAATAAAACAACGAAAATTCACTTAGCTTTGATCGCTTCAGATCGCTTAGGGTTCAGCGCAAGGAAGAAGGCGTTGAATGAGCTCATTCAACGCCTTCTTCCTTGCGCTGAACCCTAAGCGATCTGAAGCGATCAAAGCTAAGTGAATTTTCGTTGTTTTATTCGTTTATATATCACCTGACGAAGACCTAAGAGGTTGAAACGCGTTGTGTTTTGTCTTATGACTCGTTTGTCCACGTTCTCTGGGCGGTTCGCTAACATTTATTTAAGATTTGTTTAGATTTCCGCCTGCAGTCGTCTCGCTTTGCAACTAGATCAAATTTAACTTGTTTTGCTAGAATTTATGTGAAGACATGAAACAGATCCAAACTTAAACAGAACATCTACTCAAATTTCAAAGATTTTCTATCACCTACCAACAAAATTCTGTGTCATCCGCATATTGGGAAACTTTATGTTCAACATCATTCATCATTATTCCCTGGATATCTGTATTTCCTCTTATCATTATAGCTAATATTTTTACACAGAATATGAATAGATATGGGGATATAGGGTCTCCTTGTCTACAACCTCTTTTAATTTCAAACCAGTTTGAAACCTGACCATTTACAACAACACAAGATTTAACATTCTTATAGAATGTATCTATCCACCTGAAGATGTCTTTCTAAAAACGAATTTTTTTTAATACCTTCGACATAAAACCCCAGTTAATCGAGTCAAAAGCTTTCTCAAAATCTATATTTAATAACAATCCAGGTAAATCACTTTGATCTAAGTAAGCTATTGTGTCATATATCAATCTTGAGTTATCACCAATGTATCTGTTCCTAATGAAATCCGTCTGGTCTTCATTAATAAGTCTTGGCAGTACAGTTTTTATGCAATTTGCAACACATGATGATCCAATTTTATACACTACATTTAAAAGTGAAATTGGTCTCCAGTTTTTCTTAATAGATTGTCTTTGCTTGTCTCCTTTGGGAATTCACACAATAATCCCTTCTTTCAGCACACCAGACAGTTCTCCTCTTTTAAAACTAGCATTCAATGCTCTAATAACAAATAATCCATTTTTTTCCAAAAAAAAACTTTAAAGAATTCCGTAGAAAATCCATCAGAGCCTGGGCTTTTGTTACTTTTCATATTCTTCAAGACATCAGTTGCTTCTTCAAGAGTAATTTCTCCCTCTAACGTGTTTGCTTTTGTTTCATTTAGACATGGTGTACCGTTTACTAAATCCATTATTTTGCTATCTTCTACTTCGGATTCTGCGCAAAGTAATCTATAAAAGTTCTGAACTTCCAGAAGGATGTCTTTCTGGGTTGTTTAAACATTATCTTGCTGATCCGTGATCCTAGACATCTCTTTACTTACAAAATGACGTTTCTCAAGATTACAAAAATAGTTGCTTACTTTTTTACCCTCAGCTATCCACCTAGCTCTTGATCGTAGCAAAACACCTTCCATTCGTTTTTCTCTAATATGGTTTAATTGTTTTTTTGTTGTTGTTGCTATAGCTCTAATATCGTCCTGGCTTATAAACGTTGTTGTTTCTAATCTTTGAATGTCAGATTCTAGTCGATTTTCCTCATCCTGTATTTTCTTCTTTTTCATTGTTGCAAATAAAATTGTCTTTGATCTTAACTTCATAAGAAGGAAATCCAGAAAAGTATCATCGGGAACAGAAAAACGTAGTTCTTCATCAGGTATATCATTAATATTTGCATTCATTGCATATTCATCTATAACAGATCTTATCTCAAAATCTATCTCATTTAGATATAAGTTGTCTTTTAAGAGAGATGAATTAAATTTCCAAAAAGTGTTAAGTTTTGAGCTTTTACTAAATTTTAGTTTCAATAGTATACTCGAATGATCTGATCTATATCCACATTCAACGTCCACATAATCTACAAATGTTACTATTTTGTCTAAAATCAGAAAGAAATCTAATCCAGCCTGTTGGAAAGGATTTGTTCGTTGCCATGTATACCGCAAACACTCAGTATTTAGTTCTTGCCATATATCACTTAATGCCAATTGTCAATCATGTTTTCGAGCTCTTCTCTTGCCTTAGTGTTGTTAACATGTTTATAGTCATTATAATCATTTGCTGGATCAAGGACTATATTGAAATCTCCAGCTATTATAACATTCTCAATACCAAGGTCATTACTCTTTTGTTTCAGGTTGTTATAAAACTCCAGATCATCTCTGTTTGGTCCATAAATATTTACAAAAAGAAAGTTATTTTCCTGAATTTCAGTAAGTAGCATGACATAATTTCCTGAGTTATCTTTGATGACACGCTTGACTTTGAATTCAAAATTGTTAATAAACAATATTCCCACCCGCCTTGAATTAGACGTGTAATTTGAAAAAAAACCCTGTATGTCCCCATTCATCTAAAACGTATTTTTCAATCTTTTCTTCAAAATGTGTATCTTGTAGGAAATAAATGCAATATGTCTTGTTTCTCAAGTAATGGAATACATCACGCCTCTTTTTTGAATCATTGAGGAAAGAATAGATAAGTTATTATTCATTTTCGCATTTATCAAATAAAGTCAAGAACATCCAACCAACCATGCAATAATTACAGGTGACCTACAGAAAAACTAAACACACAAAAAAGAACAATTAAATGAAAAATAAAGCCGACATAAGCTATCTAAATAATACATTGCCCCGCCATATCGAGAGCGGGGTGGGCGTGGGGTAAGGTGACAGAAAAGAAGAAAAAAGGGGGGGTTGGGGTGGGGGTTGGGGTGGGGGTTGGGGTGGGGGGGGGAGGCAGGGGGCGAGGTGGGGATGGGGGGCGGAATTAAAATTTAACATCTTTTCATCACATCCACAAAAAAAAGAGAATAAATCAATAAATCAACTATCTATCACATCTGCAACAATCATAAACAATGAACAACAGATTGCATCCAAAAAAGAATGAAAGCGGAGCTGGAATTCCACCAGGCCTCCCACTCCCACCCATCACGTGTGTCCAAAGTATATGCTCATGCGCGTATGCGTGAGTATGCGCAATCGCCAACTCCCTCTCTCTCTCCCCCTTCGCCTCTATCTGAAATTTTTTCTCCTTTTTTTTCCGGTTGTGGTTAGGTATGTTTTTGTTTGTTTGGTTTTGATTTAAAGGGAGAGAGTCGTTCTGTATTGTTTTCGTCAGAATAAAATATAAGGAAGGTAACTGATATATTATGGTTCCTCTTTCTTTAAAAAACTAATTTGATGTCATGAAAAACGAAACGAAAGCATAAAAAACAAAATCGGTTCTCTGAGAAGTATAGGAGAATCATTTGAATGAGTCTGTCCAATGTTTTTATAACTTTTGTTTTAGATATTTCTTTTTTTTCCATTCCCTCATTCTGTTGGCCTTGTTCTGCTCTCTCTCTCTCTCTCTCTCTCTCTCTCTCTCTCTCTCTCTCTCTCTCTCTCCTCTCTTCTCTCTCTCTAACGTTCTGATGAGGAAACACGAAAGATTGGACACACTTTATTCAACTGATCTTCCTCACGTCCAGTTTGCGCCTAATTTAAGTAGATAAAGGATCGTTGGTTATTCGTTTTCAACGTCTTGAAAGTTGTTTGTGTCTTGCCTGAAGAAGACCAAAGAGGTCGAACGAAACGCGTCGTGTTTTGTCTTGTAATTTGTTTGTATCTTTCGTTCAGCGGCACAGTAGTTTTCTTTCAAGTTGGGTCTTCTTCATGCTACTCAGTATAAACTACCCACTTGGTTTTCATTCATGGAAAGATCTACACTCGGCATCTGCAGCTACGTTTCAAAATCAAACCATAAAATAAAAAAAATTTTGAGGGGGGGAAATAAAAATTACAAACAGAAAAAAAAGTCTGTAAATAAACACAGCTTAGTTCAACGCCTTCAACAAAGCTCCAAGCATCTCCAAAACGGAAATGAGACCAACAAGCGCCAACGACGCATGCGTGACCTCTGCCCCGCAGGTGGCCGTGGGGCAAGGGTCCTGGTAGCCAATGACGTCACGACAGGCTGCTGACTCCTCCTGTAATCCCTGTGCAATGGTGTGGTGACGCGAATAGGCGTCCGGTGACGTCATGAACCAACTGGCGCCCTCTATCGTCATCTGCAGCTCCGTGATGAAGGAAGTCAGATTGAAACGGCATCTGCGTAGAAAGAGGCAAAGCGATAAAGGAAGGGTAAATGGAGTTTCACCCAGTTTACGTTTGTTTTGCATGGCAGGCTCATTCTCAATCATTATTGTCTCCCTCCACAATTCGATCTTTTTACACGGAACTAAAAAAAAGGAAAAAGAAAGAAGAGGAAGAACATCATTACCACCACCACCACCACCTTCATCGCCGCCACTACCAACATCGACAGAAGGAAGAACTAACAGAGGAAACGGAAAAGAGGAAGGATGTAAGTAACAGAGGAAGCAACCCCCCCCCCAAAAAAAAAAAAAAAAAAAAAAAAAAAAACCCAAAACAAACAACCGAATGGAAAAAAAAAGAACGTACATACCATAAGGCACGACAGAAAAAAAGAAAGCACACACACACACACACACACACACACACACACACACACACACCGGACAATTGCGAAGACAGCGAAGCACAAAAAAAGTAGTGGCAGTGTGTGTGTGTGTGTGTGTGTGTGTGTGTGTGTGTGTGTGTTTGCTGTCCTATCGTCATGGCCACGTCTGGGGCATTGCGCCCATTCCGACCCACCGTCTACAGCCAGTGATAGTAGTAATACCAGCAACAGCAGCAGCAGTTGTAGTAAGAGGAGGTGGAGGAGTAGCAGAAGCATTAGAAAGAGAACAGGAAGAAAAGAACGCAGAAGGAGGAAAGAGGAGGGGGGGGGGAGAAATAGAAGAAAAAGAAAACAAATAATAGAAGAAGAAAGACAAGCATGAGGAGGAGGAAGAGGAGGAGGAAGGTGAAAAGCAAGAAGAACAACAGTAATAACAACAGGATACAAACTTTGACTACTCTCTCCCCCCCCCCCCCCCCCGGAAAAAGAGGAAAAGAAGCACGAAAGAGAAAGAAAGTAAGAAAAAGGAGAAGATGGAAAAGAACAGCAGCAACAAGATAGACGAAAGAACACTGTTTCTATCGGTCTTTCTGCTACTGTTAAAGTGAGGGAGAAGAAAAAGAAAACATAGAAGGAAAGGGAAAGAAGTACATGAAGAGACGAAGACAAGGAAGAGGACAAAGAAGAAGAACAACAAAAACAATAACAACAACACCAACAACAAGACGAAGATTTTGAGAAGAAAAAGCTGTAATAGCAGAAGCAACAGCAACAGCAGAAAAAGGTCTTGGATAAAAAACAACAACTGTACTGGCAATAGTAGCAGCAGAAAAAGAATAAAAGTGAGGAAATCTTCAGGTGAGCAAGT
>CM031614.1:56816301-56826301 GCA_018398815.1 Conus ventricosus
ACAGCAGCCCACTCCTACTGGAGTGACTCAAACAGCTGACCCAGGTCAGCAGGAAGAGGACGACGCTGCTGCAGTCTCCGGCCCAGCTCATCCCAAAGATGTTCGACGGGGTTCAGGTCTGGGCTGTTTGCGGGCCACTGCATTCTGTTGACACCAGCAGCATGGAGAAACGTGTTTACTGCTCTGGTGCGATGGGGCCGTGCATTGTCGTCTTGAAAAGACTGCGTGAGGTCTAAGCTGTTGAAGGGCTGGCAGCACCAGGGGTTGCAAAATCTCTGTTTGGTAGCGAACACCATTTAAGTTCCCTGCCACATTGTAGAGAACCGTTCTGTAACGTGTGCTTATGCCGCCCCAAATCATAACGGATCCCCACCATAGCGGTTCCTTTCCAGGACAGCTTCTTCTGCAAAACGCTCCCCACGGCGTCTCCAGACCCTGTTCCGTCTATCGGTGGGATCTAGGCAGAACCGCGACTCGTCTGTAAACATCACGTTAGCCCACTGTTCGTGTGTCCATCTCACGCGCTGCGTGCACCATACTCGGCGTGCTGCTCTGTGGGCATCAGTCAAACGAGGTCTTATGGCTGGTCGTCGAGCACGGAGGTCAGCGGCGTGTAGGCGGTTTCGTATGGTCTGATCATTGACAACAACGTTGGCGGCATCTCTAAGGCGACGTCTGATGTTGTTTGCACTTACTTGTTCTTTCTTGTGTGGCCTGCCTTTCAGTATATCGGTCCTCTCGTGTGTTGTTATTCTGGGTCGACCAGAGCATGGTCGTTCTTGCACTCTTGTTGTGTCTTGAAAGCGTTGTCTGAGTCTGATAACTACAGAGTGTGATACCCCAAGTCTCTGTGCCACTCCCCGGACTGCAACTCCTTCTTGGAGCCATCCTATTGCTCTTCCTCGATCCAGTTCGTTCAGTCTTCGACGTGGAAGCATGCTGTTGCATTGCATTTTCGCCAATACAGTGGCTTTTTAAAGACATTTGGTTGAGCATACTTTATGACCTACAGCCTGATTTAGCTCGTGCTTCACCTGATTTTGATTCAGCACATGCTCCTCGGATCCCAAAACACATCAGAAATTCACCCAATTTGTTCCAAAAATGACAAGTCGTGACACGTGTTTTTCAAGGCGCGTGAGAAATGTGTGCCACAAAATTGCAGTTGCTGCATTCACTATCAATTTGTGCGTGTGGTTCAATTTGTTTGGACCACAAAGGCGGTACAATTGAATTTTTGTGAATTTTAAAAAGTTTTTTGTGCATTCTCAATGTTGGTCCTTAACTTTTTTGAACAGTATATTTTAACTCGCATTGTCTGCTTCCCAACGGCCTCGTTTTCATTCAACGCCCATGCTGCGCCAAATTTGAGAAGATAGGTGTAACTCGTTCTTTGTTTTCATTGTCCTGAATGTTGTTTATCTTGCCTGAAGAAGATCTATGAGGTTGAAAACATGTAGTGTTTTGTCTTGTAATTTGTTTGTCCATGTTAATTGGCGGATTTCCTACAAATTTTAAAACTTATTTTTCATCCAAATTTTTTCTTGCTGTGTGATGCTATTTTTCATCCATACCCGCGGCCCCAAAAAGGCCCTTCCCTTTTTAAAGGTACTGGGGATGGGATTTTACGTATGTGCTTTGGTTTTTCCTTCTTTTCCTCCTTTCTATCTATTTTCACTTCCAAAATCCAATTCCAAGTTTGCCGCCCCCCCCTCCCCACGGAAGTCCAAAAAGCCTTGGGGCGGAGGTGACGGAGAGGCCGGGTGACGTTTAAAAAAGTACGTCAAGGAAAGACTCAAACTGAACCCCCTGTGAAAGTCATAGGACCGCGGCCGGGCCCGGAAATCTGGAAAAAGAAAACCCCAAACCCAAAGGGAAAAAATGAAAAACAAAACCCAACAAACCCAAAAACAAAGTGTTGAACGTTTAAAAAGGTAATTGCAAATAAAGAGGAATTTTTGGGGGAAAAATTTAAAGGGAGGGGGGGAGGTGTTTTGGTTTTTGTGGCCCTGGGAGGGGAAGGGAAGTGGGGGGCTTTGGGGGGGGGGAAGAAGGGAAAAGGGGGGGGGGAAAGGGGGGGAAAAATGGAATTGCCCCCCCTTTAAAAAGGCACACACACAAACCACACCCACAACACCCCCACACAACCCCCCAGAACGCACGCAGCTTTCCAAAACCCCACCCCGGGCACAACACACACACACACAACCCCACCACACCCACACAAACCCCAAAACACCACCCCAACCCGGCACACACAACACCCACACCAAAACACCCCACACCACACCGGCACACCCCACCCCCCACCACACCACACCCCACACCCCACACCACCACTCACATCACACACACACACACAACCCACCCCCACACCCCACACCCCCCACAACACACAGGCAAAACCCCCACCCCCCCCCACCCCCACACCCACACAACCCCAAAACCCCTGCTTTTTCCCCGGACCCCCCAACGAGAAGGGGGGGGGAAAAAAAAAGAAATTAGAATTTCAAAAAATTTTTTTAAAAAGGTTAAAAAAGTATGCGGGGAAAAACCCTTTTACCTTTTTCCCCCCAAAAAAAAAGGGAAAAAAAAGAAAAAAAGAAAAAAAGATTTTTTCAGAGGTGTAAGAGGGGGAGGAGAGGGGAGAGGAAGAGGTGGCCCCCGGAGGGAGGAAGACGAGAGAGAGGAGAGAGACCCACCGGGCCAAACCCCACCAGCCGGGCCCGCCAGTCTTCCCAGGTTCCCGCATGGCTGGGCCCCTTGTTGACGGCGGGTTTGTTTTTGTTGGCGGTGGCGAAGGGGTCTGTTCGAACGGTCAGATCTGGCCCCTTCGGCCTTTTCCCCACCCCCAAACACATAAAACAAACGCCCACCCCTCCCATCCCCTGGTTCCCTCCGTTTACAATCCCTGCTTTTTGTCGCCAAAACCCCCCCCCCTGTTTTCCAATTTAATTTGCGACGATTGATCCCCTTTATCAATCCCCCAAACCATTATCCTTTTTTTTCAATCCACCAATTAGGTTTACATTGAACGTCCCATCGATCCCCCTCCCCCTTTTCCTTTCCCCCCCCCTCCCCTCTTCCCTTTTTATCCCCCAAAAGACTTTACCCAAATTTAACCCAAACAAACCCTTTAATCAATTATCAATCAATAATCAAACAACCCAAACAATTTAGTCCGTCGTTGTCCGTCAACCAGTGAAACCCGGGATGTCCCACAATAATCTATCAAGGATGCCCCAAAAGGAAAAATTTTATTTGATAACACTGGAACTGTCTCTCCCCCCCCCTCCCCCCCCCCCTTCTCTCTCTCTCTCTCTCTCTCTCTTTCTCTCTCTCTCCTTCCCACACATTTCCATAAGAGGAAAAAAAAAGGGGGGGGAGAGGAGAAGAGGGAGTGAGCGAGAAGGAAGGGGAGAGAGAGAGGGGAGAGAGACCGGAAAAAAGGGGTGGGGCTGGGGGGAGGAGGTGGTTTTTGTGTGTGTGTGTGTGTGTTTGTGTGTGTGTGTTTTGTGTGTGTGTGTGGGTGGGGGTCTGTGGGTCTGTGGTTGGGGGTGTGTTGTGGAGGGTGGAAGGGCGTTTTGATTTGTTCCCGTAAACAAAACAAAACCAAAAAAAAACAAAAAAACCAAAAACAAAGAAAAAAAAAGGGAAAAGAAAAGAAAACAAAGAAAGAAAGGGCACAAACGAACACACATCCAACCCACCGCCTTTTTTCCCCCCTCCCCCCCCCCCCCAACCCCTTCCCCTCCCCATTTTCCCCCCCAGCTTAATCCCAAACCCCCCCCCCCCTCCCCTCTCCTTCCACGTGTCCCCCCTTTCCTTTTTCCCCCCTCCCTGGATCCTTTCCGGCAGGGGGAAAAAGACCAGCAGGACCAAAAGGTTTTACGATGCCCTGGGGAGAGGGTTTAAGACCCCGCCGGAAAAGGGGCCCGGATGAGGACGACCCTTACGGGCGTTTGTTTTGGGCCCCCCGGGGGGCTCGTCCGCAGGAAAACCCTGGGGTGGTCCCTGGGGGAGTGGGTTCTTGGGGCCCCCGGGGTTATATTTCCGTCTGCAATGTCAGCAAAAATGGTGTGATGGTTTAGGTTTTTGTGTGATGATGTGGTGTTGAGAGTGTGAGAATTTTGACGTTTTTGTGACGTAATGTTTGGGCGTCATGATGTGATTGTGATGTTGATGTGTGTGTGATGTTTTGTGTGTTTTTTTTTTTCCCTATCTACTTGTCCCCCGGCCAAGTCCCAAATTGGTTTTTTTTCCCTGGCGTGGGGGTGAGGGGGAAAGGGCTGTGTGAACTTTAAGTCCCCCCCCCCCCCCCCCCTTAGTTGGTTTTGTGGACGGTTAAACCCAAGGCCCCCCTCCCCCAATCAAAGGGTGTGAAGGGGGTCACCCCTTGTGGCCCCCGCCACGTGACCCTGGGCCCATGATTGGGGCCCACCACAAGGGGGTGGCGGGTTTTTGGGGGGTCCCGGTGTGGTGAAAGGGGGGCCCTTTTTAGGGGTTTTCCCCCGACTCGGGACATCCCTGAGGAAGAAAAAAAATTGTTGTATTTTTTTTTGTTCCGGTGTAGATTCTTGGTGTTAGATGCTGAGTCGCTTTTCGTTGGTTTTTTTCCTGCCCAAGCATGTTTTTTCCACCCGGTTTCTGTAAAGGAAAAGGTTGTGTCCCCTTTAAAACTAACTGACCGCACCCATCGAACCTCGAAAGGTTTAACCCTACCATAGGAATGGGATGAGGGATGGGGAAAAGGGGGGGTGCCGACCTTTGGGGACCCCTTCCCCCCAAAATAGACGTAATGTATTTCACATTGCGAACCCCACAGGGCACCCACACACCCCCCACCACACCCACCCACCACACAACCACGTACCCACACACCCTACACCCCCCACACACACCCACCACAAAACAACACACACACACACAACACACACCCCCAAACACAACACACAACACACACCACACCAAAACACCAACTTTTGCCCCGTTCTCTCTCTTCCCCTCTTTTCTCCTCTCTCTCTCTCTCTCTCCTCTCTCTTGCCCCGATGCACCCACACACAACCCCCCCCCACCCCCACCCCACCCCACCCCCCACCCCCAGCACCCCCCAAACCCCACCCCCCCTACGCCCGCCCCTCGCATCCTCCACCCAACCCCAAAACACGCCCAGGACAAGCCGTTTCACCCTTTTTAAATCTTCTCTCTCCTCTCTCTCTCTCTCTCTCTTCTCTTCCCCTACTTCTCTCCTTTCTTCCCTTTTTCCCCTTTAAGGACCGACGAGCGCCACAAACACAAAAACCCCACACACACACACACACACCCCCCCCCCCCCACCCCACTGTTCTTGTTTCTGGGTTTTGTTTTTTGTGTCCTTTTCTGTCTTCTTCCCCCTCTGTCTCTCTCTGTCTCGGGCTGTCTGTCTGTTGTCTTTTTGTTGGGCTTTTTTGTGTGTGTGTGTGTGTGTGTGGTTGTGTGTGTGTGTGTGTTGTGTGTTTGTGTGTGTGTGTTTCTTCCTCTCTCCTTCTGTTGTCGTCTGTTGTCTTTTTTCTCTCTCTCTCTCTCTCTCTCTCCTCTCTCTCTCTCTCTTCTCTCTCCTCTTTTCTTCTTCTCGGGCGTCTGTCTCTCTTCCCCCGGTCCTCCCCGGGGGCACGTCAAAAGTGACGTTCCCCCACCCTTTTTGAATGTCCTCCACACTGTGTCGTTGCTGCCCCCCAGCCCTTTTTCACGATGGGCCCGTGTGGGGGCGTGTTTTACGCAGTTTGAGTCCCTGTAGGGGCCGGGGGGGGCGCCCGTTTGGCTGTAGTTGGGGCCCCAACCCGTAGCGGTCTTTTGTCGGCCCTGGGGTCCGTACGGCGGCAGGCATTTTGGGGGTGGTCAGTTGGTCCGTGCCCCCGGGCTGAGGGAGGGCTTGCCCCCAATTTCGGTAAAATAAAAAAAATAATTTTCTTTTGGGTTTTCATTTTAAAAAACCCTTTTTCCCCCCGCCATAGGTCTTAAGTGCCCAAGTCGTGGTTTTGCAAATTTTTATACCTGGGTACAATTTTTAGGCTTGGGCTCCCCAAAACTAAAGACCTTTAAAATTTTTCAACGAACCATAGCCCCACCTCGGGACCTCCCCCCCACCCCGCCCGGCCCCCCGGCCCAAAAAAAAAAAACAAACACCAAAAAAAACTAAATAAATATTGAAAAAAACAATGGCAAAAATTTTTTGTGTTAGTAAAAAAGGAAAAAAAAAAGTCCCAGAACGTGGGTCTAAGCGAACCCCTTCTTCAAGAAGAAAACCCGAGGGGCTTTCTTGTGGGTCTGGCCCGGGCCATGCTTGTAAAGACAAAAAAGGGAAAAAACCCAACCCCCAACCCGGGCCCGTACGTCCTAGGGTTTGGGCCCCGCCCAGCCTTGTAAAGGCAAAGGTAAACCCAAACCCCCAAAAACCCAGCACCGTCCTGGGTCTGGCTTGACCCATGCCTTGTAAAGCAAGAGTAAAAAACAAAAAGAACCCGGCCCCCTACGTCCTGGGTCTAGCCAGGGCCATGCATTGTTGAAAAGATTTCCCCCAAAAAGAAACCCGGGCCCAGCCCGTCCCGGGGCTGGCCGACCCAAGCACTGGAAAGGGCAAAAAAATAAAAAAAACGAAACCCCGGGCCCGTACGTAATGGGTCTGGCCCGGCCCCCTTTCTTTTTTAAAGACCAAAAAGGGAAGCCAAACAGAACCCGGGCCCCGCCCGTCGTGGGGTTTGGGGAGACCCTGCTTAACGGCCAGGTTTATTCCCTTTAGAAAAGGGGCAAGAGAGTCCGCGGAGGGGCAATAAGCTTAGGTCTTTGGGGGAAACCCCCGATGTATGGGGTAAAAAAATTTGGGTGAAAGCCCGGGAACATTAAAACTCGGCGTTTGCCCCTTTTTGGGTTTTTGTCGGCTCATTGCTTGTGGAAATTTTGTGCTGGGAAACCCACTCTGAGCTCAAGGTGTTCGTTGTGTGGTGGGGTTCCAACCCCCCGGCCCCAAAAAAACAGCAACACGTACGCACCCCCATGCAAGACGCCGCACGCACGCCCGCAGGGACACAAACCCCAAAAGTTTTGATCAGCATTATCGTCTCAATGGTGTGGGCGACGACGGGCGACGACGGGTGATGATGATTTTCTCATTTTATATCATGTCGTCGGGCGTGCGTGTCATCATGTGTCGTGGGGCTTCGCATTTAAATTTTAATTTCATTATCATCTATCATTGTGTCATAAAAACATCATCGTCGTTTATCGTCAAATTTTCTTGTCTTCCATTTTATCATCAAATCCATCCTCTCATCTCATGGACGTCGTGTCGTGTCGTCGCTTCGTCGGTTGTCGGGCGTCCCTTTCCCCTTTATTTATCGTCAAAGTCTTAAACATCATCATCATATCCTTTATCCAACATTCTCCAAGGAAATCAGTCAGCTCGGGGGCACACAGGGAAAACACGTTTCGGGCCCCTCATTTTTGCGCCCCCAAAATTGGGTTAAATTTCCCTTTTTGCCCAAACCCTACCTATTGGAAAAAGCTGGCCCCTCCCGTCTCCCCGGGTGGCCATTGGAGGGGCCCTCTGGCCTTTTCCCCTTCCCCCCAAAATTGGGAGTGGGGTTGTAGGGTGTGCCGGATTTATAACGCCCCGGGGCGTTCCCCCGGAAAAAACCCCCGATTTTGTCTCATTGGGGAAAGGGGGGGGGGGCCTTTTCCCTGTATGGAGTCAAAACCCTGTTCCCCCCGAGGGAAGAACCCCTCTGTTGGTGGTTCGCCCCCCCTCCCCGGTTTTATAGTCCCATCTCTACCACGAAATGATTCCCAATCCCCGTGTGGTAGAGTGATGAGATTCTCTCTGTCTTGTCTTGTCTTTGTCTTTTCTGTCTGTTGTCTGTCCCGGCAGTCTGTTGTCTGTCTGTCTGTCTGGGCTGTCTGTCTGTCGTCTCTTCTCTCTCTTCCTCTCTCTCTCCTTTTCTCTTTTTCTCTCTCTGTGTGTCTGTTTTAGGGCGCTAAAGCGCGGGAAATGTGTGTGTGTTGTGTGTGTGGGGGTGTGTGTGTGTGTGTTGTGTGTTTTTGGTTTTGGGGCGTGAAAACGCGCGGCGCGGGGCGCCCCGGGGTGTTGTGTGTGTGTGTGTGTGGTGTGTGAGCGTGCACGGTTTCGCGAAGGGACGGTGTTTTGTTTGTGTGTGTTGTTCGCGAGCGCGTGACTCGCGCGCCCCCTGCGCGCGCGCGCGGTTTTGTGTGTAAGTGGTGTTGTTGTTGTGTGTGGTGTGTGTGTTGGGGTGTGTGTGGTGGGGTGTGTGTTTAGTGTGTGTGCCCCCCGGTGTGCCAAATAAAAGGGGTGTGTGTGTGGTGTTGTGTGTGTGTGTGTGTGTGTGTGTGTGTGGTTTTGTGTGTGTTGGGGTGTGTGTGTGTGTGTGTGTTGTGTGTGTGTTACCCTTTACAATAAAAAAGGTTTGGGGGGGAGTGGAAATTAAAAACCCCCAGGGAAAACAGTAGCGGCCCCCCAAAAAGGCCCGACTTTCAGGGCCCGGGAAAGCCCTTTTGGGGTTAACCCCCGGGGGGCAAGTCCCGTCGCGTACTATGTCATCTGCCAAAGGGGAAAGGTTGAGGGGGAAAAAAGGGGGAAAAGGGGGAGGAGAGGGGAGAGGAAGCGGGGGAGAGAGGGGCGGGGAGAGCCCAGAGAGAGAGAGGGAGGCAAGGAAAAAAAAAAAGAGGATAGCCGGGGAAAAGAGAGGGAGGGGGGGGGGGGGCCCCCAAAAAAGGGGAGGGGAGGGCAGACAGCCCCGAGGGGTTTAAAAGATTTGAGAAAGGGGGGGGGAAAGAAGAGGAGGAGAGGGGAGAGAGGGAGACGCCCCCGCCCGGACAGCCCCACCGGGAAACGAGAGGCCAAAGAGGGGGGTGGGGGGGGCCCCGGGAAAAAGAAATGGGGGCAAGGAGGAGGGAAAAGGGAGGGGCAAGGGGGAGGGGAGGGGGGGCCGGGGGGAGAGGGAGGGCCAAAGGGGGGGGAGGGGGCCAAAGGGAAAAGGGGAGAGAAAGGAAGGAGGGAGGAGAGAGAGAAGGAAAAGGAGGAGAAGAGGGAGAGAGAAAAAAAAGGTTACCTGCGTCCCCCCCCCTTCCCAAGAAACTGACCATGACCCCCAGGAGGGAAAAAAAACTCCCGTGTCTCTCTTAACAACCCCAAAAACGCGTTTTATTTTGGTGAGGGGGAAAAGGGGAAGGGAAGGGGGGAATGGGGGGTGGGGGGAGGGGGGAACCGTATTGGTGGGGGAAAAATTTAAATAAAAAATTGTTTTTTAAATTCTAGATAAAAGCATCAACCCTTGTTTTTTTTTGAAGATGGGGAATATTTTTAAAAAAACAAAAGGGGAAAAATGAGACACTGTTTTTGTTTGGTTTGAATGTCTGTTGAGTGTTTGCGGTCGTGGTCCCGGTTTAGCCCAGCACGGCGACTGACCCCTGTCGTAAACCCCGGGCAGGAGAGAGAGAGAGAGAGGAGAGGGAGAGAGGAGAGAGGGTTTTTTTGGCTACAAAAACCCGTTTGGGCAATTCGAGACAGGGTGGCGTGGGGGGCGTAGTACCTTGTCTCTTACAAACTGTATGTCTTTACATGTCTGCCCCCTGTGTGTGTGGTGGGTGTTGTGTGTGTGGGGTGTTTTCGTTTCGTGCGGCGTGCGTGTGTGTGTTTTGTGTGCATGTGTTTTGTGCCGTGCGTGAAAAACGCGTGCCAGTGTTGTGTGTGTGTGTGTGTTGTGTGAGAGAGGAGAGAGGAGAAAAGAGGAGAGAGTTTAGTGAGTGAGTTTAGGCCTGTGTGTATTTGGTGTGCGTGGGGTGGGTGCATGTGTGTGTGTGTGTGTGTGGGGTTTTGGTGTGTGTGTGTGTGCTGTGTTTTGTACGTGCGTGGAAAAATAATAATTAATGAATTTCTTAAAATTGCGCCCCATTCTCGGTAGGGCCAAGCTCTAAACACTTTCAATTTAAAAACAGTTTACACAACGGG
>CM031614.1:56836301-56837477 GCA_018398815.1 Conus ventricosus
TGGCGAGCTGTTGCAGGAAGGCAAGCGTTCCCATGGAGGACAAAAGAAGCGCTACAAAGACACACTGAATGTCTCACGGAAGTGCTGCAGCATCGCCACTGCGCCTTGGGAAGAAGCTGCGCAGGATCGTTCAACCTGGCGCACCATGATCAAATCCAGAATGAAAGACTTTAAAACGAGGCGAGTGGAGGCACACGAGCAAAAAAAAAAGTCAACAATTCAACATAAGACAAGGCAATAAGAGAGAGAGAGAGGAGAGAGAGAGAGAGAGAGAGAGAGAGAGAGAGAGAGAGAGAGAGAGAGAGAGAGAGAGAGACGTTAAGTAATGATATTGGCCTGAACTGGCTGATGTCACTTGATTTTTGCTCTTTGGGGATGTACACACCATCTGCCGTCATCCACTGGCCGCTGATCTTCTGGTTTCTCCGAGCTGATCGCTGCAGCCTGTAGAGCCAATCCAGCACCTTGGGACATTTCTTGTACAGCTGGTAAGGTATTCTGTTTGGCCCTGGTGATGATTTGGGTCTGGCTTTGTCGACCACCTTCTTGATTTCCGCCAACGTTGGTGGCTTGTCATTGAACTGTTCCTCAGGTTTGGTTGGCCACATCAGACCTTGAATGTCGAGTGGTGCTTTGCTCTGTGAGTCAGAGTATGTTTTCCTCAGATGCTGCTCAAGAACTCCTTTGTCCACACTTTGGGTCCCAGATTTCGGCTGCTCAAACAGTGTTCTGGCAAACTGGAAGGGGTCTCTGAAGAAGCGCTCTTGGGTCTTCTTCTTTTTGCTCTTCGTCTTCATCGCAGATTCCGCTTTGCTGAGGGCGCTGTGTTTCGCTTTCAGGTCTTTCCAGAGTTTTTTTCCAAGCCTTGTTTTTCAACTGGCAGTGCGGTCTTCATTTGCGTCTTGAGGTTTTTCTTTTGGACCCTGATCTCGTCCATCTCTTCTTGGCGTCTGGATTTCTTTGGAGGTGTTTTCTCTTTGGGTAGTTTTGCTCCATAGGCATCTCTACATGTGGCATACACAATGTCCCCATATGTGGCTAGTTTGTGTTCCAGGGTGCTTTTCCCTATCAGTGCATCGAGTCTTTGGACGATTTTTGCATCCAGTTTCTCCCAATCCTCAGTTTGTTTGCTCGTGGCAGGTTGAGTTTCAGGCGCCTGGCATCGAGGGCCTGTGC
>CM031614.1:56838477-56893477 GCA_018398815.1 Conus ventricosus
TTGGGGGAGAGAGAGAGGGGGGGGGGGGGGGTTGTTACCGTATATGTGCGTGTGTGTGTCTGTGTGTGTGTGTGTGATGCGTGGGGTAGTGATGCATGGTGTTTGTGTGTGTGTGTGTGTGTGTGTGTGTGTTGTGAGCATGTGTGTGTGTGTGTGCGTGTGTGGTGGGCATGCGTGCGTTGTGTGCGTGCGTGCCCACGTGCGTGTGTGTCCGTATATGTGCGCGCATGCAAATGCGTTTTTGTCTGTCTATCTCTCTGTATGAGAGAGAGGGGAGGAGTGGGAGAGGGGAGAGAGAAGAGAGAGAGAGGAGGGGAGAGAGGAGAGAGAGAGAGGAGACTTTACAGAGAGACAGACAGACAAACAGAGAAAGAATAACAAGTCACCCCTATTTATAAAAATAACCTCAAGCGAGCAGTAAAACAACAGCAACAACAACAAAAAAAGAAACAAGAAGAAGAAGAAGAAGACGAACCATCTCTTACCTTCTTTGGTCCAAGAACAACGTTGATAATAAAACAGCAATACACCTTATATCCACACAGTCATCCTGACCCTGGAAGGGGGAAGAGAGAGAGAGAGGAAGACAGACAGTTCAAGCGGCACCAGAGCTGCGACTACACGGCGTAAGCAAACCTCCTTTCTCCACACCGGTTAGGGGAAGAAATTGGGGAAGGGAGTAAAAGTGGGAGAGAGGGTGGGAAAGAGAAAAGGGTATTTTTTACGTGTTGGCCTACTGGGTTTCACGGTGGAATGGTGTGTTATGCGGAGGGGTTGAGAAATGACAAGGCTGAATTGGACTCGGGATAAAAAACCAACAAGAAACAGCGATACATCTGTGCCACTGTTTCTTGATTCTAAAAAACAGTGTCGCTCACAGGACGTTAATCTCACCATTCATTCTTACTTAAAATGATTGAGACGATATGGTTTGGTTGCTGTCTAAATAATGGACCTGACCTAAGGTTGCCAGATCGAATCTAAAAACAACAAACAAAAAAAACAAAACAAAAAAACAAAGAAAAAACAACAACAGAAAACAAACAAACAAAAAACAAAAAAAACGCGCCTTTTTCCACTGCGGGACAAAGTAACAGGTACAGAGGTGCCTCAGAAGGCCAGATGGAAAGCATTCATGCAAATGCTAATACATCGCAATCAGGGGGGCCAGGACATGTGCACTGCATGGCTGATATCGTCTCCCAAAAAAGACTGTTGTATGGCGGCTGTTGCTGGACGGCAAGTGTTCCCATGGAGGACAAAAAAAGCGCTACAAAGACACACTGAATGTCTCACTAAAGTGCTGTAGCGCGCCCCTGCCCCCTGGGAAGAAGCTGGCAGGACGCTAAACTGGCGCAACCATGATCAAATCCAGAGTGAAAAGACTTTAAAACGAGGCGATTGGAGGCACAGGAGCACCAAAAAAGTCAACAATTCAACATAAAACAAGGCAATAAGAGAGAGAGAGAGAGAGAGAGAGAGAGATTGTGTTTCACCTTAACGTATGGTCATAGGGGTTGCTGAAGCGAAACGCGTCGGTGAAACAACTAAAAGAAAATTACACTGCTGTGCTCGGGTTTCCCCTCCCCTCTCTTCCAGCCTCCCCCTTTTCCACGCCCACCCCCATACCCTTTTACCACTCCCCCCTTACCCCCACCGCTCCCCTGTCCACGCCCTGCAGAGTAGTTTTCTCCCCTGGGCCGTGAAGGCTGGGTTACACGGTTTCTGTTACTGGTTCTCGTGGTGGGTAACTGATGAATGCATCCCTCCCCCCAACCCCCACCGTTTTCTTCCTACCCGCCGTCCTGTTGGTCACCCCACCTCCCCTCTCCCGTCCACGTTTTCTTTTCTTAAATTTGAGTCTGTTCTCAGCCACCTAATTATAGCCATAGCTGCTTGAAGGGAAGAAACACTTAAAAAAAGTTTGTTAGTACTTAAAAAAAAAATTGTTGTTTTGTTAAACGAAATCTATGGTGCATGCATCTCCTTTCCCTCTTCTTCTTGCTACTGTTGTTCTTGTTCTTGTTTTTCTTCTTCTTCTTCGTGGGAGGTGGAGGAATGATGGTGGGAGGGTGGGGACTCGGGAGGGGGGAGCACAGAGCTATACCCATTCACAGCCTCCTCCTCTTCTTGCTGTTTTTTTCTCCTCTTCCTGATCTTCATCCTTCTCTCCTTCTTCTTCCTCTTCTTTCTCTTTCTCCTCCTCTTTGTCATTCCTCCTCTTCCATCTCTTTCCCCCACACACCTCTTCCTTTTCCTTCGTCTTTTTCGTCGTCGTCCTCCTCTCCCTTTTTCTCATCATCGTCGCTGTCATCATCATCATCATCATCATCATCATCATCATCATCATCACCATCATCACCATCACCATCATCATCATCATCTTCCTCTTCTTTTTTTCTTTCTTCCTTCTTCTTCTTCTTCTTCTCCTCCTCCTCTTTCTTCTCCTTCTTCTTCTTCTTCTAGATGAATTCGTGGGGAGTCACCACCAACAAAAATTCTGTGTCATCCGCACATTGTGAAAGTTTATGTTCAACATCATTCATCATTATTCCTTGGATATCTGTGTTTTCTCTTATCATTATTGTTTAATATTTTTACACAGATTTATGAATAGATATGGGGATATAGGGTCCCCTTGGTACAACCTCTTTTAATTTCAAACCAGTTTGAAACCTGACCATTTACAACAACACAAGATTTAATATTTTATAATGTATCTACCCATCTGAGATATCTTTCTGAAAACCAATTTTTTTTAAAATACCTTCGACATAAAACCCCATTTAAATCGAGTCAAAAGCTTTCTAAAAATTTCTTATTTAATTAACATCCAGTTAAATTATTTGATCTAAGTAAGCTATTGTGTTCATATATCAACTTAAGTTATCACCAATGTATCTGTTCCTAATGAAACCCGTCTGGTCTTCATAAGTCTTGGCAATGTTTTTTTATGCAATTTGCAACACATGTGATCCAATTTATACACTACTTTTTAAAAGTGAAATTGGTCTACAGTTTTTTTTAAAAAAAAATTGTCTTGGCTTGTCTCCTTTGGGAATACATACAATAATCCCTTCTTTCGCACATAGACAGTTTTTTTCCTCTTTTAAAACTAGCATTCACGCTCTAATAACACATAATCCAATTTTTTCCCCAAAAAACTTTAAAGCATTCTGTCAAAAAATCCATCAGAGCCTGGGCTTTTGTTATTTTTCATATTCTTTTAAGACCTCAGTAGCTTCTTCAAGAGTAAATTTCCCCTCTAACTCGTTTGCTTCAGTATCATTTGACATGGTGTATCGTTTACTAAATCCATTAAAATTTTACTATCTTCTACTTCGGATTCTGCGTAAATTAATCTGTCAAGGAGCGTGAAACCTCTCACAAAAGGCATAGACGCTTGGAGACAAAAGGGGAAATTTTACGTGGTATTAAATAGGTAATTGACAATTAACCAGGGTACCTTACCCCCCACACGGCCGAACTGTGTGAAGGAGGCCGGAGTGGTCAGATACAAACAACACCTAGGAGGAGAGTTCGGACCTGCCTGGTGGCGAAAGGGGGGGAAGGGGTTGAAACCCACTACGACCCGGGCCCCAAGTGAGTGCTAAAGCTGGGTCAGCTGAGGTTTTGTGTAAAACGTCAGTGGAGCGGGGGGCCCTTTGGATTTGTTCGATGGTATTCCGGGGGTCACGGTTTTGGTTCTATTGTCGGGCTGGCTAAATGCTGTGGAGGTTTTTAAAACCCCTCCTTAAGATTTTACTGTGTTAAACGCCACCAAAGTCGGGGAAAAATTTTTCGATGTCCATCTGGGGAAAGTGTTGTTTGCTAATAAATTTGGTGGGGGTGTGTGTAAATGCTGATGTGTGTGGAATGTCGCGAGTGGAGAATTCAGGGCTTGTGACAGGGGTTTTGAGAAGCGGGGGGAAAAAGGGCAGGGCCCCAAAGGGGGACCCTTTGTTTCCCCCCTTATAAATAGGGAGAACAAGTTCGGGAGAAAAAAAACCAGGAGAGGAGAGAGAAGGCGAGGAAGAAGAGGGAGGGTGAGCAGGAAGAAAAGGGTCGAGAAAAGTGGTCTGGGGATGAAGAGCAGCAAAGTCTTAGGTTGAAGAAAAGCGGGAAAGAGAAGGAAATAAGTTTAAAAGCCCAGGGTGGGTGAAGAAAACAAACTGAATTTGAACCCGGGGGGTGAAGAAGAGAAGAAAAGACTTCCCCGTCGAGACCCCAGGACGACCCAAAGGACCCAGTCCTGAACCCGGACCCAGTAAACCAAAGGGGCTCACCATAAGCGTGCAAAAGAAGCGTGAAAGACTTTTTTTAAAAAACTGGGGGTGTGGTGTAAAAACGGGGTTGTGTGTGGAAACCTGGCCAGGTAAAAAGTCTTTTTATTTAAAAACCCCGGGTTTGGGAAAGTATTGATTTTTATGTTCTGTATTTCTTTGTGTGTTTTGATTGTTCTGATTAATTTTAAGAGCATAGAATTGCATTTCTTTTCTCAGTCGTGTTAGGAGAGAGACGAATGCGTGACATCCCATTCCGAGAGAGGCAAAATGTTTGATGGGCGCGAGTGGCAATGCGTGTAGAGGCAAAGAAAACCCTTTGGGTGTGTTAACCCTGACTTTAATACTAACTTAGTGATTTAAGAAATACCATCACGATTTCCCCCGTCCGGACAAAGTGGCGAGCCTGAAGGATTGCGGGCCCCAAATTGTTTCAGGAGGGAAACAAAGTGAGTACTAGAGTAGTAGGGGGCAAAGCGTCCATAAAGGCAATTTTAATTAGCTTTTTAATTATTTCCTTTAGTTCTTTGAGTGTTGGTATTGATTGTGTTTTTGGGGTGTTTGTATTATCAAGGCGTTCAGAAAAGAAAAACGAGGTTCTAGCTTAACTCTCACAGAAGCTGTGGTTTAAAGATTAAGGCCCTTTGTGTTAGGAACACTCCTTGGGGGTTACTCGAAACTTTGTAGATAAAGGTCCCAACTTTTCCCCGGGTTTATAAGGAAATGTTTAGGGGTGCTAAAAACATATAAGAAAAGAAAATGGCTGAAAAAATTTTTTCCCCTTTGGAAACGTTTAGTTTGGGGGGAAAAAACTAGGCATACAGGAGATGAACTGCGTGATTCATTAAAAACTCACAGAAGATGAGAGAATAAAAGGGGTAAAGGGGAAATTTTTAAAAGGAACAGAGTGCGGGCCCCAAAGCGAGAGAGAAGTGGAATCAGAGATTCTAGCCAAAAATTGAGTTGGGAAAGAAAAAAATTTTGAAAATGAGTAAAGCGACCCATTCTGAGTCAGTAGGCCGCAGACAAAGTGGCCCCCAAATGCCTAAACCCCACTGTTCAGAGGAAAAATGATTCAATCGACGCTATACAGTCGGTTTAAAATCGGTTGCCGGCCGAGGGCGGCCCCGAAGATAACGGGGCAATAAACCTTTTGCCTTGTTTGACAGGTCGTGCGTTACACACGTATCCCCCCTCCCAAAGGTGATCGAGAGTTTTTGACAAGGGAACAGCGGTGCTAAAGGCATATGATTTGACTGAAGAGGTTTTAGGCGAAATTTCGCGAGGCAGAATCGAAAGGGTGGACAACACCAGTTCGGATTTAGATGGACCCATTTAAAAAAAAGGGGTGAAAGGTGGATGGACAGTGTTTTTAAAGGGCCCTCAAGACACGGGTGAAAAGGAAAATACTTGAGGGTTTTGTGGAGGGCCTTACCATCCCTTTAAGGAAAAGGGCAACCACAGTCAGGTACTTGAGACAGCTGAGACATAGGGGGAACGAGGCGTGATTTCCCTGAAAAAGAGGAAAGCCTGGAAGCATTTTCAGGGATGCAGGCCAGCACATGATCACGCAAGAGTCCGTAAAAACCCCGTGGGCCCCACAGGTCACGTGAGAAAAAAGGGTAAAAACCAATGCCCGTGGTAGGAAGAGGTACCGTTTTCGGTGTAAGACGGGACATTTGGTAGAGACTGCCGTTTAGACTCAGAAAGCAGCAGCAAGAGGATCGGAAAGAGGGAGACAGAGGGAAAAAAGATGAACAAGAGCAGTGTTATTTTTTTGGGATTGTGCTGTGGTTCAAGATTCAGGCGATACATGGATGTGCACAAGGCAAATGGGGGACTGTGGTTAATGTCATTTGAGACTCGGGTTGCTCTGGGTTTTAATTTTGGGGAAGGAGCCCCCAGCCCTGGTTGAGAAGGGGGCAAAACACGGTAGAACACAGAGGGGTAGCAAAAAGATGGAAAATAGAGAATCAAAACGGAATGGGGTTCTTGATACACCATTTATAGTGGAGTCGTACAGGCTTTGGCTGTTCCGAAAGGGGTATATTTGGTAATTGGAAACTTTCAGGGGCCGTGGGTACGAAAACCCAAAACCCCGACTTCTTGTTTAATCGGGGAAAAGAAAACCGTGAGAAAAAAGGCCCAGGCAGTCAAACACTCCGAACGCAAAAAGGGGGGTTCCAGTGAGAACCCAAACCCCCCCACTTGCGAGCAGAACAAAAGGGGGGACATCGCTCAGTAAAATGTTTGGTTTTCTCACGGGGGGAAAGAAAAGTGTTAAGGAAGGGGCAAAGGTTTTGAGATAAAAAGGGGGGGTATTTTACCGAATTTTACCCACGAGTTCGGGGAAGACAAAAAAAACAGATCGTGTGCCACGAAGCGCAAAAAAAGGCGGTTGTCAGAAAAAATGTGAGTCAGCCCCCGGGCCACGCGGTAAAAGGGCCCCACAAAAGGTTGGACGCAAGAGTAATTTTGGCCCGGTTTCCTTTTGGGGGTCAGGGTTTCTGTTCACATTGCAACACATGTCGCGCGGTCGACAACGTGGGTTTGAAGTGAAGAAAGAGTGACGGGGGCCGTGGCCCAAAAAAAAATGGGCGGGGGAAAAAACGGTGTGTGTGCATGTGTCTTTTTCGTGTGCGTAGCGTGCGTGGCTGGGTTTCGGGCCACGGTATGAAAGAAGGGGGGAGGAATTTCCGTAGAAACATAAGGGTAATGGCCCCGGACTTTGGTGGGGAGTTTTGATTTATGTTTAATTTGTTTGATAGTGTTAGTATTTATTTTTCTTATAATTTTTTTGCAAGACAAATTTTTTTTGGGGGCGTTTCGTGTAAGTAGGCTTTAGAAGGCCGATTTAGCACTGGTTTAAAGGGAAAATTATGGTTTCATTCCCCTTTAATGTTAAGTTTTTGCCAATGCGGGCTTTTTCTTCGAGTGGGGGGGAATTTGTCAAGGAGCGTGAAACCCCTCACAAAGGAATTTGAGCTTGGAGACAAAAGGGACTTGTAGTGGTTTAAAAAATAGGTAATTGACCAATTTTCCAGGGGACCTTCCCACCGCACACGGGCCCAACTGTGTAAGGAGGCCGGAGTGGTCAGAGACAAACAAACCCCTAGGGAAAAGAGTTCGGCCTTGGTGGCGAAAGGGGGGAAAGGGGGTAACCACTACGACCCGGGGGCCCCCCGTGGGGTGAAAAAACTCGGCAGCTGAGGTTTTGTGTAAACAGTCAGTGAAGGCAGGGGGGGGCTTGGGTTTGTTTTAGATGGTATTGCCCGGGGGCATGTGTTGGTTTATTGTCAGGTGGCTGAATGCGTTGGAGGTTGTAGTAACCCCCCTTAAATAATTACTGTGTTAACTGACCCCGAATCGCGGGAATTTTTCGATGTCCCGGGGCAAAGGGGGTGTTTTTTGGGTAATAATTAGGGAAAGGGGGTGGTAAAAAGTGATGTGGTGGAATTCGCGGTGGGGGTTCGGGGTCGTGAACTGGGGGTTTGAGAAGCGGGGACAAAGGATGGCCCGAAGGGGAAACCTTTTTTTCCCCCCCTAATAAAAGAGGGAGAACAACGTGTCGGGAAACAACACCAGGAGAGAGAGAGAAAGGCAGAGGGGAGAGAGGGAAAGGGTACAGGACAGAGAAAGGGTCGAGGAAGGGGGTTGGGATAGAAGAGACAGTAAGTTTGGGTTAAGACAAGTGGAGGAAGGAAACTAAGTTTGAAGCCCAGAGGTGGGGGAAGACAGACAAACTGAATTTGAACCCAGAGGTGGGTGAAGAAGACGAAGAAGAAGACTTCGACGTCGAGATCCCAGAGACGACCACGAAGACCCAGTCCTGAAGCCTGGAGCCAGTCAACCAAGGCATCACCATCAAGCAGTGCTGAAGAAGACGTGAAGAGACTTTTTTTCAAGAACTGTGGTGTGGTGTGAAAGCGTGGTTGTGTGTGTGAAAACCTGGCCAGGTAAGAAGTCTTTTTATTATAACCCGGGATTAGGAAGTATTGATCTTTTATGTTCTGATATTTCATTGTGTTTTGATTTGATTGTTCATGATTAATTATAAGTAGCATAGAAATTGCATTTCTTGTTCTCAGTCGTGTTAGGAGAGAGACGAATGCGTGACATCCCATTCCCAGAGAGAGGCGAATGTTTGATGGGCGCATGAGTGTGCATATGCGTGTATGAGTGCAAAGATAACCTTGGTGTGTTAAGCCTGACTTAATAATACATCAACTTAGTGCACTTAAGCAATACCATCACGATTTCCCCCGTCCTGGACATAATCTATAAAAGTTCTGAAATTCTAGAAGGATGTCTTTCTGAGTTGTTAAAACATTATCTTGCTGATCCGTGATCCTAGCCATATTTTTACTTACAAAATGACGTTTCTCAAGATTACAAAAATAGTTGTTTACTTCTTACCTCAGCTATCCACCTAGCTCTTGATCGTAGCAAAACACCTTCCATTTGTTTTTCTCTAATATGTTTTTAATTGTTCTTTTTTTGTTGTTATAGGTCTAATATCGTCCTGGCTCATAAACTTTGTTGTTTCTAATCTTTGAATGTCAGATTCTAGTCGATTTTTCTCTTCCTGTATTTTCTTATTTTCATTGTTGGAAATGAAATTGTCTGTGATCTTAACTTCATAAGAAGGAAATCCAGAAAGTATCTTCAGGAACAGAAAACCGTAGTTCTTCATCAGGTATATCATTAATATTTGCATTCATCGCATATTCATCTATAACAGATCTTATCTCAGAATTTATCTCATTTATATATAAGTTGTCTTTTAAAAGAGATGAATTAAATTTCCAAAAAGTGTTAAGTTTTGAGCTTTTACAAATTTTTAGTTTCAATAGTATACTCGAATGATCTGATCTATATCCACATTCAACGTCCACATATCTACAAATGTTACTACTTTGTCTGAAATCAGAAAGAAATCAAATCTAGCCTGTTGTAAAGGATTTGTTTGTCTCCATGTATACTACAAACACTCTGGATTTACTTCTCGCCATATATCACTTAATTCCAAATTTTCAATCATGTTTTCGAGCTCTTCCCTTGCCTTAGGGTTGTTAAATGTTTTTTAGTTACGATAATCTTTTGCTGGATCAAGGACTATATTGAAATCTCCAGCTATTACAACATTCTCAATACCAAGCTCATGAATCTTTTGTTCAGGTTGTTATAAAACTCCGGATCATCTCTGTTACTAATTATAAATGTTTACGAAAAGAAAGTTATTTACCTGAATTTCAGTAACTAGCATAATATAATTTTCCGAGTTATCTTTGATGACACGTTTGACTTTGAACTCAAAATTGTTATTAAACAATAGTCACACCCCCTTGAATTAGACGTGTAATTTGAAAAATAACCCGTATATCCCCATTCAGCTTAAACGTATTTTTCAATCTTTTCTTCAAAATGTGCATCTTGTAGGAAATAAATGGAATATTTCTTGTTTCTCAAGTAATGGAATACATCACGCCTCTTTTTTTTTAATCATTGAGGCCTTGAAAATTAACTGAAAGAATGGATAAGTTATTATTCATTTTCGTATTTATCAAATAAAGTCAAAAAACACCCAACCAAGCAAAATAAAGAAAGAGATGAAAAAACATAAAAAACCAAACCAATAAAGGAACACAAGTGTTATAGACACTTAAAAGAAAGACAAAAATACTAAATTTTAGTTGACAATCGCTAACGGGGGCAAAGGACAGACAGCGTTTTCTTTACATGCTACGAAAACATTCATGCAATAATTACAGGTGACTACAGAAAAACTAAACACACAAAAAGAACAACGAAATGAAAATAAAGCCAACATAAGCTATCTAGATAATACATTGCCCCGCCATATTGAGGGTGGGGTGGGCCCTGGGGTAAGGTGACAGAGAGAAGAAAAAAAACAAGATGCAAAGCATATAAACGTACTCCCAGTATATCCTGAATACGCGTAAGATATTCCATAAAGAGGTAAAACCTCTTGGGCTGGTGCAAAACCCTTCGTAATGGCTATTCTGGTAAACATCAGCCATTATCTGTGACCTATAATGAACATACTTACAATTTTTTTCAGAAAGATCGGCCAAGAACTTTTGAGATTTTCCATAAAGAAGAAAACCATTATGGGCCATTAGTAACGGTTATAACGGTAAACTAAAACATCGGGCATCATCCGTGATCCATAATGAACATACCTACACATTTTCAGAAAGATCGGCCACGTACTTTCTGAGATATTCTATTTTAAAAAAAAAGAAAAACCGTTATGAGTCGTTATAGCCGTTAGTAACGGCTATAACGGTAAACTAAAATGTCGGGCATCATCCGTGACCCCTAATGAACATACCTACAAAATTTCAAAAGATCGGCCAGGTGTTTTCTGAGACATTCCATGAAAAAGAAAAACCGTTATGGGCCGTTATAGCCGTTAGTAACGGCTATCACGGTAAACTAAAACGTCGGGCATCATCCGTCGCCCATAATGAAAAACCTACAAATTTTCGGAAAGGACCGGCTGAGTACTTTCTGAGATATTCCATGAAGAAGAAAAACCGTTATGCACAGTTATAGCCGTTAGTAACGGCCGTTGATAGGCTATATCGGTAAGCTAAAACATCGGGTGTCATCTTTTACCCATAATGAACATACCTACACATTTTCAGAATGATCGACAAAGCATTTTCTGAGACATTCCATAAAGAACAAAAACCGTTATGGGACGTTATAGCCGTTAGTAACTCATAGTAAACATACCAGCTAATTTTTACAAAGATCGGCCAAGTACTTTCTGAGATATTCAATAAAGAAGAAAAGCCGTTACAGGCCGTTACAGCCGTTAGTAACGACTATAACGGGGTTAACTAAACCATCGGGCATCATCCGTGACCCATAACGAACATACCTGCTAATTTTCACAAAGATCGGCCAAGTACTTTCTGAGATATTTCTATGAAAGAAGAAAAACCGTTACAGGCCGTTACAGCCGTTAGTAACGGCTATAACAGTAAACTAAAACATCAGGTATTATTCGTGACCCATAATGAACATACCTGCTACTTTTCACAAAGATCGGCCAAGTACTTTCTGAGATATTCCATGAAGAAGAAAACCGTTACAAGCCGTTACAGCCGTTAGTAACGGCTATATTGGTAAACTAAAACACCAGGCATTATTCCTGACCCATAATGAACATACCGACAAATTTTGAGAAAGATCGGTCAAGCACTTTCTGAGATATTCAATAAGAAGAAAAACCGTTACAGGCCGTTACAGCCGTTAGTAACGGCTATGAGGGCTAAACTAAAACATCGGGCATCATCCGTGACCCATAATGAACATACCTGCTAATTTTCACAAAGATCGGCCAAGTTCTTTCTGAGATATTCCATGAAGAAGAAAAACCGTTACAGGCCGTTACGTCCTTAGTAACGGATACAACGGTAAACTAAGAATCGGTCATCATCCGTGACCCATAACGAACATACCTACAAATTTTCAGAAAGATCGGCCTAGTAGTTTTGTCTGGAGCGAGTGGAACACATTTTGACCACGGACGGACGGACCGACAGACACACAGACAGCATTTCTTCGTTCCCATTCTAAAGTACTCCCAGTTCTATAAGAACTGGGAGTACAAAAAAAAGGGGGAGGGGGGGGGGGGGGGGGCGGGGGGGCGAGGTGGGGATGGGGGAGGCGGAATTAAAATTTAACATCTTTTCATCACATCCACAAAAAAAGAGTATAAATCAATAAATCAACTATCTATCACATCTATAATGATCATAAACAATGAAGAACAGAATCCATCCAAAAAAGAATGAAAGCGGAGCTGGAATTCCACCAAACCCCCACTCCCGCCATCACGTGTGTCCGTAAGTATATGCTCATGCGCGTATGCGTGAGTTTATGTATCCACGCGCGTATGTGTGCATGCCCACCTGTGTGGATCTGTCCGTGTGCACGTATGCATGAGTGCCTGCGCGCATGCGAGTGTGCTCATGAGTGTGTCTACGTATGCGTGCGTGTCTTCGTATGTTTGGGCTCACACACATGCGCCGCGACGTGGGAGGGATAGAGGGCGGTGGGACGGCGGGGAGCAGGGTGGGGTGGGGGGGGGGGGGGGGGGCGGAGGGGGGGGGGGGTGTATAGGGAGGCCATTGGGGGTAGGGAGGGGAAAAAGGGGGGACAGAAGGAGGGACAAAGGAGGAGCGGAATAGTGGCCAGTCGGGTGGGAAAGAGGGGTGAGGAGGGGGAACAGGTACAGGAGAGGAAAAAGAGATACGGGGGAGGGGTCGAGAGGTCATTGCCTGTGCGCAAGTGTGTGGGAATCGGTTAAGCAAGGCTTTGGTGCATGTGTACCAGTGCGGTTTATTTCGTTAAGATCTTTGATGCGTGCTCGTGTACCTGTTAGGATTGTTTTGTTAGTGTATTAGGGAGTTTATGCAAAAGCAGTTCACACACACACACACACATGACCCCACACACACACACACACACACACACACACACACACACACACACCACACACACCTGTATCATCAGACAGACAGACAGATATGCAGACAGAGAGACAGACGGACGGACATAGAGTCAATGAGAGAGAGAAGGGAGAGAGACACACAGACAGGCAGACAGACGGACAGACAGAGTAACGCCAATCGAGGGTTTTTTTACGCTTTGTTAAAACTGTCTAAGGCAATTATTTTTTAAACGCAGGATATCCTGCGCTATCCAATATCATATATCTACCAAGTTTCGCTGAAATTGAATGGACACACGTGTGTGTGTTGTGTGTGTGTGTGTGTGTGTGGTGTGTGTGTGTGTGTGTGTGTGTGTGTGTGTATGTGTGTGTGTGTGTGTGTGTGTAATATCACATTTAGTGAAAAGACGTTAAATTGAAGAAGAAGAAGAAGAAGAAGAAGAAGAAGAAGAAGAAGAACAACAACAACAACAACAACAACAACACACACACACACACACACACACACACACACACACACACACACAAATAAATACAATTTTTGACTAGCATTGTTTACTTACTATGTCGGTACGCTTCATATTTCCACAAAGCTCAATCTTCAACTCGATGAAGGCGGGCAGATAACAAGAAGAAGAAGAAAAGTGTTCGCGGGAAGTAACTTTGACTCAGTCTCTCCAATAGTCGCTTCCTGAGTTACTTCCCCTCTTACATGGACCAGTTCTGTGGTGTTCTTCCTAAAATACTGGTTCACTCAAAAACGAGTAGGTCACCAGCTGTATTTTCACACGCGTCTGTTTGCTTGCTTGTCTGTTTGTCTGTCAAGAAGACTAGGTGAAAACAGCAATACCATATGTGAACTGAACTTGGTGGAACTACGCAATATGGCCCAAGCACTATCCCATCCGTCTTGGTGCGGATCGGGATTAAAGGAGACGAATCCAGGATCCGTTCAGCAAAATTACATATCAAAATGTCCATTCGATTTCAGCGAAACTTGGTAGATAGATGATACGTGGCCCGAGGAAAAACCCATTGAATTTTGGTGCGAATTCGTGCTGCAGATCTGGGTCGAAGGTCGAGTTTAGGATTCGTTCGACGTTGAGACAGGTCAGCGCTCTCCCGATCGTCTTTCTACTAAGTGGTGTAGTCTTCGTATGGGGCACTGCGGTGGTGAGTTCTGTTTACTTTCGTGTTGTTTTGTGATACTGCAGTTATCAGTTTTGAGATCTGTCGTGTTAATTAGCGTTTCTTGTGTTGTGGTATTACCTAAGTGCTCTCTCTCTCTCAGAGAGAGAGAGAGAGAGAGAGAGAGAGAGAGAGAGCTTGCGTTTGCTGTTTATGTTTATTCGTGTAAGGTGAGAGAAGAGGATGGGAACTGTGTTTTGGAACTAAAGGGACGGGAACGGCAGCGCAGGAAAGGACGTTCTGTACGGAAGTCTTCTAATCTGATTTGATCGTTTACGTGTTATGTTGTTTTAAATATCCGTGCCATCCTGACAATGTGAGCGATCCGTAAACCCTTTACGTCCTGATAGTTTTGTTAATTCAATAATTTAATTTCCTTATGCTTCAGTGATACAATGTGTATTTTCCTTATACTTTCATGATGCAATGTGACCAGTCGTATGTTACCCCCCTTGCCTTAATGGCCCCTGTAGCTGAAGGCAATAAATCATCAAAGCGTCAAAAGCGTCTCTCTCTCTCTCTCTCTCTCTCTCTCTCTCTCTCTCTCTCTCTCTGTGTGTGTGGTGTGTGTGTGTGTGTGTGTGTGTGTGTGTGTGTGTGTGTGTGAAAAGAAGAGAGAATATTAAACACGAACCTAAACGATGCCTTCTATCCTGCGTTAAAAAAAGCCTGAGACAGTTTTAACAAAGCGTAAAAAAAAACTCGATTGGCGTTACCCTTTCTGTCCGTCTGTCTGCCTGTTTGTGTGTGTCTCTCTTCTCTCCCTCATTGACTCTATGTCCGTCCGTCTGTCTGTATGTCTGCATATCTGTCTGTCTGTCTGATTTCTCTCTCTCTCTCTCCCTCTCTCTCTCTCTCTCTCTCTCTCTCTCTCTCTCTCTCTCTCTCTCCCTCTGAGTGTGTGTGTCCACACACACACACACACACACACACACACACACACACACACACACACACACACACACACACACATTACAATGCCTGCCCCTCCCCTTTCCCATGCCCCTCCCTCCAAAGCTCTGCACCTACACATCTCCAATCATGTTCAATCCTACATAATACCTACCGTGGGGACCAACTAGAATTAGGTGTACATTCTTCATGACGTCACCGCTTGGTCAATAAGGAAAACCATGTGTAAGAAGACTCCAAGTGCTGGGAGGAAACACCACCTGGACATAAAAATAAAGGGAGGGAATTCACATTTGGCGGACAAGCCAACTATTGATAGGGCGTGGTGGCACTGCTGGTTACACGCTACAATTAGAATTTTGTACGAATACACTATAATGTAATCCATGTAACCGTTAAGTTGAAGCCAGCATTTAATGTTAAACTGGTAATTGATCAAACGAACAACTCCTCACCAAATATTTCCCTTGGTTTGGGGGATTTTGACTGATGAAGTCACAATCTACGAATACATTGTCAAGACGGGATGTCCCGACTGTCCGAACCACAGGGAGAGTAGAGTCAGGCACTCGCACCACACTCACCGGAAAGCACAAGAACCCAGGACGTACACACACAAATAATATTTATTACACAAAACAATCGCTTCACTCACACTCACACTCTAAGTGGAGTTGGGATAAATACAAGAAGAGGAAGAAAGACAGAATAACAGAAAGTGGGGTAAAGAAGAAGACTGGATTACAAGAGGCTAGCTAATCCTAGGGACAAAACAAATGAAAATAAACCCCAAACCCCCAGGGTTTGCCCAGCTAATCTCCTTTCCTAACCCGCTACTATAAATGAGGTGAGGAAAGAAGAAAGGAACAAAATAATAAATCAACAGAACAGGGCCTAATCTCAGATAATAAGAAAATGCAAAAAAAAAACACAAAAAACCCCTACACATCAATTTAAGTGAAAAGAAAATGACACACTGACATGCACCCTCACGCTCACATGACACAACTTATCTGTCCACCACTTATCTTTCGGAGCCTGGCTCCAATGTTCTCAGAAATGCCCAGGCGAAGTCTTGGAGTGTGGCCCCGAACGCATAACTGGCTGACAGTCACTTAAGTGGTCACCAATACATTGACAGGACTGGGTCACTGAAGGGTGGCCCCACAGAAGACCAGGTTACTGAAGAGGTTGCACTGAAGAGTTTGAGTCAAACGGATCGCAGTCCTCCGGATCGCGGTCCGCCCGATTGCTGGATCCGTCCCGGCTGTCCAGACACCCTCAGACGGTCGAAGGCAGGAGGGATCGCACACGCCCAGTGTGCGAGCCAGGTGCGCGCAAACCCAAGAACAAAACAAGCCCTAAAGCCTCGATTAAAATTATGTTTCAGCCCGTTGATTGTAGTGGTCAGTCTGTTGGTGGGAAGGCAGTACAGAGGTCAGTGGTCAAGAAAAAGAAAAAAAAAAACAAATAGGACTCCATAACATGTCAAGTAGGAGATGAAAGGGTGGCAGAACAATAAAAAAAATAGTCAAAAGGTAGAATTACAGGAAGGGGAGAGAAATATAGACAGAAAACAAAGACCAAAGTAAAGCCAAGCAAGTGATGCAGAAAACCTGGACGGTAAGGGTGGGAAAAGAAAGAAAGAGAGGGGTGTCACCAGGAAGGGGAAGTATCTTGAAGGTGGAAAAAAGAGGCGAAGTCAGTCTAAGTAAGAGTAACGTCGCACACATTACATATAATAACTGACATAACATTTCAACTCTAGACTGTCCTTTTTTCCCCCTTTGTCTTATCCTCTCACTTTTGAAATGAGGGGTTGGCCATAAAAACTTTCCCTTAGTTTACCTCCGTAAATTTTGCAAAATATAACTTATGAAATTCAGAAATATTACAGCATAAACTGGCAACATTGCTACTACAGAATTGTGGCTTAAAACAACAACATTATTTCAACTCCCGTATGAAATTACTATAAAACGGAAGGAAAAAAAATAATATATCGAACAAGAATAAAAAGGGCAACCAAAAGAAAATATTAAGACTTGACGGCCACACCCTTCGCGCTCGACGTGACGACACAGGCAAAACGGGAAGGGGAAAGCGAGCGATAGCAGGAAGATCGCACGGGGAACATTTCGGAAGATAGCCATTAAAAAAAACCCAAACAAACAACAAACTCTGCCAACCTCAAAACCGTTTACTGACGAACAATTCGCCATTGCTCGTTGTCGTGACCCGAAGCTAGTGGCGAATAAACCCGAGTCCCAGAAGGATAGAAATATTCTCTACAAACGAGAATTTGAAATAATTTTGAAGAAAAGTAAATTTGAAACAAAACATTCTATCACGGGGCGACGAGAAACGCGCGACTCAACGTTCTAATTCGGGAGTACTAAAAACTTACCAACAAGCTTGTGAATGAATAGCCTGGTCGACGCCCAACCTTGATGATCATATGAAAGAAAATGAGGAGAATCAACATTCAGACACAATAAACATTCTCAAAACAATCTCATTGCACCAGTCTATGAATACTCGATCCCTGTTACGACCCTGTCACACTAGGGCGTGTCTCCCGACGTGTGCCGACGTGTTGGGAATTTTGGGGACACGTTGAGACGCGTTGAAATAAGTTCCAATGCGCTGGGCATAAGTTCCAGTAACGCTAAGACACGCTGTATTTCCTCGACGTACTTGGGCACACGCCGAGGTGTCCAGGAAATTTTTGTGCATGCACAAAATTTCTCGGCGTGTGTCGACGTGTTGTTAACACGCCCGCTATGCGCTAGAAATAAGTTGAAGTAAGTTACACGTAAGTTAGGCCCGCGTTAGGCATAAGTTCAACACGTTCACACACGTCCCCAGGCTGCTGAACGCTCCTAGAGCGTGTGCCTAACCTGTGCCTGGCGAGTTCAGAACGGCTGAGGAACTTGTGTCGAACTTACATCCAGCTTATGCGGAACTTATCTCTAACGTGTATCAACTTATGTGGAACGTATAATTATAACGTCTACAGAACGTTTTTCTGACGTCCTTACAACTTATTTGAGCGTATTGCAATGTGTGCAACGCGTTTGGAACGTGCACAATGTGTTTGGAACGTGTGCAACGTGTATCTGGCGACCCTAGAACTTACTCAGAACTTACAGGGGACCTAGGCCTAACGTTTCAGGACTTATGCCCGGCTCTGCCTATATAAAGGGTACCCCCACACATGGAAATCAGTTGCGATCGAGATTCCAGAGTGTGCAGAGCTCCAGAAGATATCCTGATATAGAAGAAGAACCTGATTTTCCTTGAAGAACTTGAAGTTCCCGAAGATGCCAGATCCTGAGAATGTCCAGTACTACTTAGCTGCCCTCCAGCATCATGTAAACCTTGTCAAGTTGACATTGCACCAGTACCTTGAAATGAAGAAGAACAGCAGAAGAAAACATGCCCAGAAGAGAAGACACTGGGTTGCCAGGCGCCATAACTCTGGCCTCTATGACCAGTTGATGATGGAGCTGAGAAATGAAGACCAGGCCTCATTCAAGAATTTCATGCGTATGCCACCAGAAATGTTTGATGAGCTGCTGGAAAGAGTTAGCCCAAGAATAACCAAGCAACACCCCCCCCCCCCTTCAGAGAGCCACTGCCACCAGGTATGAAGCTGGCCATCACGTCGCGGCATCTGGCCTCCGGCGACAAGTATGCCTCCCTGAAATTTGGCTGGAGGGTCCCTCACAACACACAGCCCGTGGTGGTGAGAGAAGTTTGCCAAGCTATTGTAGAGGAGTATGTGGATGAACTGACGGTGTGTCCAAGTACTCCTGAAGTTTGGCGTGAAGTTGCAGAGAAGTTCCAAGACAGATGGAACTTTCCACTTACCTGTGGAGCTCTGGATGGAAAACATGTGGCCTGTCGAGCTCCTCCGAACAGTGGGTCCCTGTACTACAACTACAAGGGTTTCTACTCCATTGTCCTGCTGGCCCTGGTGGATAGAGACTACAAATTCCTCTGGGCAGATATAGGGGGCCTAGGGTCGGTATCAGATGCACAGGTCTACAATGAAAGTGAACTAAAGAAGTGTGTGGAAGATGGAACAATTGGCTTCCCTGACCCAGAACCTCTGCCACATGATACCCAAGACATGCCTTACTTCTTTGTTGGTGACGATGCCTTTGCCCTGAGAAAGACAATGATGAAGCCCTACAGTCTCCGAGACCTCAGCGATGATGAAAAAAATGTTTAACTACAGACTCTCCAGGGCAAGAAGAGTTGTTGAAAACGTCTTTGGAATCCTAGCCAACAGAGTCCAGTTGTTGCTGTCCACCATGCAACACAAGCCAGAGACTGTGAAGCTCATTGTAAAGACATGCTTGACCCTTCACAACTTGATGCGAACTAGGATCCCGGTCTGCAGAACCAGCAGCTTAACAAACCAGAAGACGACACGGAAGAGTTTGTTCCAGGGTCCTGGCGTGACAGTTGTAACCTGGAGGACACCAAGGTTGTTAGTGGCTCAGCACTGCCGCAAAAGAAGGAAAGAAGCAGAGAAACCTTCTGAAACACTGGCTCAACTCACCAGTTGGTGCGGTGGCGTGGCAGAACAAGATGATATGGTGTCCTCAAGAAGCCAAACTCTTATCTAAATGTACATATAATAAAGTGCAAAAAAAACAACAAAAAAACAACAACTGCAATGTAAATAAAAATAAATTATGAAAAGAAATAAATATGAAAATGTGCCAATTGTAGCAAAAATTGTAATAAAATGTACACATTGTAATAAAGTTGCATTTTGTAAAATATATGTATTTTGTGAGGGGTCTTGTTTTATTTTATCATAAAAAAAAAGAATATAATAATAATAACGCGTGGAAACGGAAAAAAACAACAACCTGAAATGTATAGTAAAAACAATAAAATATTGTTCTTACTATACAATATAAGAACTCGAACGACTTCTCAATCCACTGGTCACGTTCTGTTAGCTCAGGCAAGCCTGCCCCTGACTTCTTGTCCAGGCGAGTGTGTGCATCATCACACAGCGACTTGAACCAGCCTTTCAGGTGTTCCACAATCTTCTCCAGCTTGGTGGCCTGGTCTTCCCACAGCTTGGACTTCAGGTCAGTGCGCCGGTAGTTGGTCAACTTGGTGTCCCACAAGACGGGGTTCTCCTGTAGGAACTCACACATGGCCTTCTCCTGCTCAGCGTTCAGGGTAAACTCGGTTCGCTTGGCCCTCTTCTTCTTCTGCTGTTGACTTGGTGGCTGGCTGGGTGGCTGACTGGCGGCTACGGAGGCACCAGAGGCTGCAGAGGCTGCAGAGGATGACCGGGAGGACTGTCTCTCAAGGCTGGCTTCCTGGCTGGCTTCAGGCTGCATCACAACTTCAGGGGTCTCAGGGGTCTCCTCAGGTGGCGGCGTCTTCTACCGGGACCGGCCACGCCTTCCATCTGCAGGCTTTCTTACACCCAGTGTCTTTCCTTTTGGCATGACGACGATATAATACTATAATAATATAATAATGTATAAAACTTCTTGGAATGATGCTAGCTTCTTGGAATGATGCTCGTGGAGAATTGTGATGACGACGATATTACATTATAATAATATAATATATGAAACTTCTTGGAATGATGCTAACTTCTTGGAATGATGCTTGTGGAGAAATGTGATGACGACGATATTACATTATAATAATATAATATATAAAACTTCTTGGAATGATGCTCGTGGAGATATGTGATGACAACGATATTACATTATAATAATATAATATATAAAACTTCTTGAAATGATGCTAACTTCTTGGAATGATGCTCGTGGAGAAATGTGATGACGACGACATTACATTATAATAATATAATATATAAAACTTCTTAGAATGATGCTCGTGGAGATATGTGATGATGACGATATTACATTATAACAATATAATATAATAAAACTTCTTGAAATGATGCCAACTTCTTGGAATGATGCTCGTAGAGAAATGTGATCGCTGTGACTGCTGAACGTGTTGTGTTGCTACGCTCTGCTGCACGACCCTTTTATACACAAGTCACGTGCACGCCACTAACGCGCTGCACACTCGTTATGCACACGCTACAAGAACGCTCCAGACACGCTCAACACGCTCTGCACTCACTACACTAGCGTTCCCCACACGTTGGCAGTTATACAGTACGCTGAGATATTTACCACACGTTCCGTACACGCTATGCACACGTTCCCAATACGCTCACATAAGTTCAGCTTTTGGGGTACAAGTTGCAACACGCTGACCACTACGCTATGAATAAGTTATGAGTAAGTTATGCACACGACCCCAACACGTCCAAGAAATGAGCGTGTATGCATTTTCAGGACGTGTCTCGACGACCTGACCACTTTTCATACGTTGGCAAACACGCTGTAATGTGACAGGGTTTAAGCACGGACTTGGCGTATTAAGTTTTAGTTTGCAGCCTGCTAACGACTTGACGACACGAAACTCAACCAACCGAGTCATCCCAGCATGTGAGTATTCACTGAGCTTTCTACCAGTCGCAAAGAAGCTTACTACCGCGTTTAGCTCTCTCCTCTCTCTCTCTCTCTCTCTCTCTCTCTCTCTGTGTTTGTTTGTTTGTGTGTGTAAGCTAACCGCATCTGGCGACTTATACCTCTGTGTGTGTGTGTGTGTGTCTGTGTGTGTGTGTGTGTGTGTGTGTGTGTGTCTGTGTGTGGTGTGCGCGCGCGCGCGCGCGTGTGTGTGTGTGTGCGCGCGCTTTTGTGTGTGTGTGTGTGTGTGTGTGTGTGTGTGTGTGTGTGTGTGTGTGTGCACGGACGCGCATGTGCATGTGTCTGTGTAATTGAGTGAGAGAGAGAGAGAGAGAGAGAGAGAGAGAGAGAGAGAGAGAGAGAGAGAGGAGATGTAAAAAAAACCTCTCTTTTTTCCACCAGTTTAACATTCAGTTTAATATTCGGTGGGAAAATATATTTTAAAGGTTACTGCTGGAACGAAATCTCTTCTCGTTATACGTCACCTCTACTTCCCGCATTCATGTGCCATATATAGCAATATATTCTGATTGGTACTCGCTGTGTGCTCCTTTCATACGTTCCTAGTCGCAGAGAACACCAAGGGCAGGCGTGTATGGCCGCAAGTCACAATTAGAATCCTGCACTGAATCACTATATTATAATCCATGTAAGCGTTTTGAGGCGTGGCATGTATTTGAGCCAAACATTGATATTAAACTGTTAATCGATCAGGCAACTCCCCCCCCCCCCCCCCCCCACCTCTTCACCAATCACCCTGCTTGTTTTTAGGGATTTCCTATAGATTTACAATCTAGAAATACATGAGCTATCTCTTACCTGACGTCACATTTCAGACCTTCGCACTCACTCGTGACCCAGGTGGTTTCGCCCCTCAAATAGTCCCATTCCTTTCATTTCAATCTGTCGGCTTGGAACCCTATGACGTGTACCTTGATGAGCAAATGCTAAAAAGAAGATAAATCAACGATCAGACACAATAAACATTCTCAAAAGAATATGATCATGCCTAGCTATAAATACTCAACCCCTTAAACAAGGCCTCGCCGCATTAATTGCGGATGTGTTAACTGCTTGTGCAGGAGTGGTATTTCATATCTGCGCGACGCTCGAGAAGGAAGCGGTGTTGCCTGACCTAAAATGTCGAGTGCCGCGAATAACAGCGCTGACATTGTTACCTCGTCGTATTCTGCCTCTACTCAGGTGAGCCCTGGATTTTTTGTTATTGTTTGTTTGTTTTGTTTTCATGATGTGCTAATGAAAATGTGCTTCTCTCTCTCTCTCTCTCTCTCCTCTCTCTCTCTCTCTCTCTGTCCGCCTGTCTGCCTGTCTGTCCGTCTGTCCTCCTGTCTGTCTGTCTGTCTTTCTCTGTCTCTGTGTCTATCTGTCTGTCAGTCGGTCTGTCTGTCTGTCTGTCTTCCTTCTCTCTCTCTCTCTCTCTCTCTCTCTCTCTCTCTCTCTCCTCTCTCTCTCTCTCTCTCAAAATTTACATTCACAATTGTATTCGTATACGTATTCTCGCTGCCTCTCTCTGTCTCTGTCCCTGTCCCTGTCTCTGTGTGTCTGTCTGTGTGCGTGTCTGTCTGTCTTCCATCTCTCTTTCTAAGAAATAGACCACACTGTGTGTATGTGTGTGTGTGTGTGTGTGTGTGTGTGTGTGTGTGTGTGTGATTTATTTATTCAAATTCGCCGACTGTTAGAGGTGGTGGACTGGGGTATAGAGCATGTCACTTGCTCATGTGAAAGAACCTACTGCAATAAAATCTAACGCCGGAAACATTCTGGAAGACATGAATACAACAATATACACGGACTATCCTTGGTGTTGGCTGACAGCCTGACTGACACTGGAAAGTCTGTTTCAGACACGAACGTGCACACTAAAATCAAATGAAATACAGTACAGAATAATTATGATAGGAACCGTATATATTCCTGACTCTTCTGCCCCCCACTCCCTCTATCCCTACCCCCACCCCCTCCTCTCTAGCTTTCTATCCATCTAGATGTGACATGTTGACTGTTTATGTGTGTATACGATTATGATACACCCCAACTCCCCCCATCCCCAATATAACCCACCTCCATCTCATTGTCACAACAGGATGTTCTCATCACCACGCAACCCACAAGCCAGCAAAGGTCACGGATGTCGGGCGAAGGTTCAGGGGCAGGGTCAGGGTCAGCGTCAAGGTCGGGTCAAGATCAAGGCCGCACAACGGTGCTGCACTGTCCAGGTCGGAGGGGTCACGGCGACACGGCCAGTCCCGCGGAGTGTGTGAAGTGTGGGGAGGTGTTGGCTGACCTGTTGTACCACCAGCTGCGTGTAGGTGAGGGGCACATGGTGGACTCGCTCAGATCTGAATCAACGATTCTTTTTGCCACTCCTCATCTCTCTCTCTCTCTCTCTCCTCTCTCTCTCTCTCTCCCTCTCTCTCTCCTCTCTCTCTCTCTCTCTCTCTCTCCTAACCCTTCTCAGTCTCTCTCCTTTCTTCCCTCATTGAATATGATTCTCTCTGTCTGCCCCAGTTCTCTGTCTCTGTCTATCTCTCTGTCTGTCTGCCTACTTCTCTCTCTCTCTCTCTATCTCTCTCTCTCTCCTCAGTCTCTCTGTCTGTCTGTCTCTCTTTCTGTCTGTCTGTCGCTCTGCCTCTGTCTGTCTATCTGTCACTCTCTTTCTTAACGTCTCTTTCTGTCTGTCTGCCCTTTATGCTGGCCTACAGAATTTAACATCTGGCTTGCTATAAAGCTGACCTTTCAGTTTAGGAAATTCGTCAACATGGTGATGAATATCACACAGTCTATGGCTTCATTTCTCTTTTGACTGAATAAAACAATCCTCTCTTAATGTCATCTAAGGTAACAATGAAAAGATTTCACCCAAAACGTCTTTTTCTTTTTCCTTTTTTTTTTTCAGAATACCAAACCGAGGCTCGACTTCAGTTCCGTGACGTCATGGTCCTGTCACGACACACCAAGATCAGTGACGGCAGCGGAGTCCTCCGAGGGTTACGGAGCAACAAGATTCCCACGCACATCCTGAGCAAGAGGACGTTCTGGCAGGCCCCCAGAAGACCGCCAACCTGATCCTGATCGTGGGGGACGTCCTGCCTCATCCCGACACCCAGCAAAGGTGGTGGTGGTTCTACTGCCACCTCCTCCTCCTCCTCAACCTCCTCAGTGTCGGAGGACTCTCTCCACCTTCTGACGCAAGCGGATCACGTGATCTGGGTGACGAAACGATCGGAGGTCGAACCTTACAGCGACGATGACAACGACGATGTGATCGAACACGTCTTGGATGAGCTCGGCGGAGGTCCTTACCGCTCAGGCAACAACACCACTACCACCAGCAGAGGTGATGAGGGCTGCTGTGACGGAGATTGTGCCGACTGCGAGGGTCCAAGCTGCTGCCCAGGGGCGACATCTTCTGCGGGAAGGATGGTGCGTTGGCCTCATGTCGCCGTTGCTGGTCGTCGTGTGACGGGTTTTGTTGTTGTGGTGGGCGTGGTGGTGGTGGTTGTTGTGATGGTGGTGGTGATAAAGACAGGGTCGGGACAGTTCCAGAGGTCAGAGTGGTGGTCGTGGTGGGGGGATGAGTGTGGGGACTGTGACTGTGATTGTGATTGTGATGATTGTGTAGTGATGTGAGGTGCAGAGTGTATTAGCCTGAGGGAAAACACGTGTGTCTTCCTTCCTTTTGTTTGTGCCTGATGTTTTGGTACAGTCTTTGTTTGTTTGTTTGTTTGTTTGCTGTACAGGACTACTCATGTATTGCCTCTCTTCCACGTTCTGAAGAAATAAGGCAAGGTCGCATGCTCTACTCTGCTGTGCTCTCTGTATCTGTTTGACTGTTGTCTTTCTGTCTGTCTGTCACGCTCCTCCCTCCCCCCTCCTTCCTCCCTCCTCTCCTCTCTCTCTCTCTCTCCTCTCTCTCTCTCTCTCTCTCTCTCTCTCTTACTCTCACTCTTTGATTTCACACGCTTGTCTGTCTGTATGTCCACACACACACACACACACACCACACACACACACACACGCACGCACGCACGCACGCACGCACGCACGCACGCACGCACGCACAGCACGCACACACACACACACACACACACACACACACACACACGTATGTATGCATATGTATGTGATTGTCAGTACTTTGTTTTTCATTTTCCACGTTCATCTGGAAAAAAAAAAGCGAAAATGTATTGGTATACACATGGGTTTCTGCGCTGTGCACGCACTCTCATCCATCCTGTAGTCTTGTAGCCTAGTAGCCCTAGTCGACAGTGGACTGTTGGGGTTTCACCAGGTCTACGGCACTGCATTATGAAATGCGGAGCCGACCTCTTATGTCACTGAACTGAATCAGGCACCCACAGACAGCCAGATGGATAGAGAGAGTTTTTAAGCCGTCAAAATCCGATCCTAGGTGGGGTTCGAGCTCACGACCCTTAGCTACGTAGCCCAGTGGTTTAATCATTGCATTGCCACCGACTGGGGCATATTTGAAAGGCGTCTGATTAGTTTCAGACGAACATATTTGAAAGAGAATATTTTCCTCAAGAAAAGGTAAATGAAGTCCGAAAGTGGCTAAAACGTTTTCAACAAAATATACAAGGAACTGAGACGGTCTCATTTGTAAATAAAAAATGAAATATGTTTTTGATTTCTGATTTCAGTATAAAGTGTAACATTTCAAAAAAGTGTAGAAAAAAAGGTTAAGCTGACAGCAGAATCACATGAAACAGTGAGGAATCAAGGTGTACTGGCCTTTGACCCCTGTTGGGAGCATGGAGCACAGAACGAGGTGAACGTGCTTCCTCAGGCTTCAAACATTACACGTCACCACGGCAGGGAAAGAAAGGACAGATGAACAGACGGTCACGGCCAGCCATTCTTTCCGTGTTTGATACATTTAGTTAGGTTGAGTGGGACTTTTTCTTTCTTCAGACCATGAATTTTTTAAATGTCATTTTTGTGTGTGTTTGAACTATGGAAGAAGTGGTTTCCACAAAGCTTGTGGACATTCCATGACAAACTTAAATTCGTGGCCTAAGACGTTCATGTTACAGTCTGTACGCAGAATGTGCTCTCTAAGAGTGTGATTTTTTTATGCCTAATTCAATCGGCGACCCATGACTACTACATGCAAATCTGATGAGTGAATAAACTTAAACGCATTATGTTTGTTCGCCTTCATTACCTGAAGCAGTTGAGACTCATTTTTAAGGAGACTGTGACTTACGCGAAGGTATGAAATATGGATTTGAAAACTTAACGACTACCGGATCTAAACAGGTCACTCAGCTAGGAATAGCACTTACTTGGAGCTTTCGACAGACCTCCGTCCGTCTTCTTCAGCAGATTTAAAAACTGTTATCCCTAGAAGTAGAAGCAAAATATAGAACCACGACATTGCTGCTGAATGCTGACTCACTTTCAGTTTCATCAAGGAAATGTCACTGCGTGCGGTCAAGTCCATGTACGCTACACCACATCCGCTAAGTTTCGAGACCACGCTAGCTGCAATGATTTAAAGCTGATGGATAAATGAATGAATGACCAAGATGAGAGAATTTAAGAAGGTCTCGTGGCTACGACGTAGCAGATGTCGGACCTACGTATTAGCCCAACGCGTTGGTCAGACCTGGAGTAACCTACCTAATTTTTATTTTATTTAATGCAGACGGCGTCGACTGACATGAAGTGTTTTCAAGGTGGACCAGTCCTTGTGTATCAAAGTGTGTACATGAAGTGGTGAAATGCAGCAGTAGTCACAACAGAGCAGAAAAATCTACCTGCTGGTTGACTGCTTGATAATTCCTTTTCACGTGCGTTGCCATCACACCTATGGGTGGTGTTGACTTTAGTTGTACACCCAGCGAGCGTCTTTCTTACACATACCTGTGGGCCCCCTATGCTAACAGAAGCACCGTATCCTTACAGTAGTCCCAAATGGACCGTTTTGCTTTCTTTCTTTCTTTCTTTCTGCGTACGCAGGCTGATACTCCTGAGGACACTGTCTGTATAGACAGGGAGTGGAGTTTTGTGTGTATGACCGTTTTTTTTTTAATCCCGCATTAAGGCAGCCGTTTTGCTTTCATTTGTGGCATTTTTGTTGATTAATCACAAACAGGTGTAATTTAATTAATGCGCTGAGTACGGAATCTTCCGCAAAGAAAAAGATTATTTATAAGAAAATACGATTTCTATGATAAACACAATAATGCACCCCCCCCCCCCCCCCCCCCCCCCCCCCCCCACGATGAATGAATGTATACCATGGTATCGTCTGTGTTCAATGAGAACCAGGTCAGTGCGTCTGCTCACTGAGAGAGAGAGAGAGAGAGAGAGAGAGAGAGAGAGAGAGAGAGAGAGAGAGAGGGTGGTGGTGGAGCGCATGCCGGTGATACACAGTATTTTCCAGTACGTGGGGGTTTTGCTGAAGGCGCGCGCTAGCTGGAACTGGCTCTGTAACGGACAACACGTGCCATGCGCGCGCGACTGTGGGGAAAGAATCAGTAGGCTACATCCGCAAGGAGTGCGCCTTGCTGTTAACTTACGGTCAACTGTTAGCGTAAGGGACCCACACACGTGATTCCAATGCCATAATGGTGAAACTCTGATTGTTATAACAGGTCAATGGATTCCGAACTATTTTTTTGTTGTCGTAAGATCCCAGCCTGTTTCTGTGAATTGTAATGCTGTCTTACAACTTCTGATACATTCCATTTTTTTTTAAAATGTCTTTGTGCCTGTCATGTTAGACTGTACATGTTTCTCGGATCTGCGAGCAGGGAGAGAAAGCTGCTCAAATTAATAATGACTTCTTCAGTTCATTGAAGCCACTAGCTCATTGCCTTGCATGTTTCAGGCGATTCTTGGGAAAAAATTTGACTGAAGACAGGAGAGGGTCAAATCAGAAACATCTTGTCAATCTCTCGATCCCCCCCCCCCCCCCCTCCATCCCGTCATCGTTTTACAGATCCTGGTAGGATGGGGATGGAGAAAGGGAGAGGCTGGGAGTAAGGGAGAGGAGGCGACTCTGATTGTCTCTGCGTGTGCATGTATTTCCACCATGCAGATTATGCTAAAACTGCCAGCCATGGGGAAAAAAAATCTAAAATAACCAACAGTACGTAAAAGAGTCAGCTGTCATTTTTTTCCCATTACAATTTCCTCCGATTTGTTTGCGATATTTTGTGACTGAAATTTTTTCTTGTTCAGGTTTCAAACGTTTTTTTCATCACACAAAAGTACCGTTCTCGCACAGGTGGTAAAAGGGGAATTTAAAGCTAACCTGAACGGTAAACTTTCAATGGCTCTGATAGGTAAATCGCGCACGTTAACCTTTGCTATCTCTGGAGTGGTGTGTGTGTGTGTGTGTGTGTGTGTGTGTGTGTGTGTGTGTGTGTGTGCGCGCGCGCGCGCTGGCGTGTGCGTGCGTGCATACATGCGTGCGAGTGTGTTTAGTATTTTGTGTGTCTGTACTCTGTAACATCTGATGAAAACATGTCAGCCCAATAATTTACTTGACTGTTATGTTTGCACACCAAACACAATTCAACCCGTCAGTCGAACAGTGCTGAAGAAGGCTGCCGGATGGTAGCCGAAAGCTCCGCTTTCGCCCGTCTGTCTTGAGAGACCAGGTACAAATGTTTAATCTGTTTTGTATAGCTTATTAAAGAAGTGTCGTTTTGATCTGCATTTTGTGTGTTCATTTATATAGTTTTGGTTGTTCTGTGAGTTCTTTTTGTGTTGGATGAATGCACCTAAATAAACATCGTTTGCTGGAATACTGATGACTTGAGAAAGACTTCTGGCAGTGTGAATAGAGACACACAAGGGTTAGAAATGCGTCACACACACACACACACACACACACACACACACACACACATACACACACACACACACACACACACACACACACACACACACACACACACAGAGCATTCCTCGCCTCACTGCCCCTCCTCCCTAAGTGAGAGAGAGAGAGAGAGAGAGAGAGAGAGAGAGAGAGAGGCAGTGGGATAGGTCTGGGAATAATGATGAAATAATAACCAAGAACAATATAAAAATACCTTTAATTGAACATAGAACTCGAATTAAAATCAACAAAAGATTGAAAAACAAAAACAGAGAAGTGAACAGCAAAAGGTACACCTTTACAAGTCATGAATAATTGTTGTCACCGAAAATTATCATCGAAAATGTCGAAAATTGGAAGAAACTCCAGTCGTCATGAATCAAAGCAGTGTACACCGAAAAAAAAAAATCACACTCATGTCCACTTACCTACTTACAGGCACTTGCACACACACACACAAACACACACACACACACACACACACACACACACACACACACACACACACACTCCATCGACATTTTCTAAAAATCTGAAACTTCTGAAATCTAAGGTCAAAACCATCGACATTTCAATTGACCACGAAGGCAGCACACACCATCTTCAGGCAATATAAAATCATCAATAAGAAACGGCATCAGAGAGAGAGAGAGGGGGAGAGCGCAGTTCTGAGCACACGGTAATAACACATTCGGCAGATCGACATCCCCAGTTGAAGAAAAATCCAAGTAAAACACTCGCCACACGCTCAGACCTATTGCAAAATTCACGCAGTGACCGAACAATCAGGAAAAGTTGAAGTTGTGCGAAGTGGGCAATTCGTGGCCAGCTGGTAGAAAACGTATGCACCGTTTGACTAACACAAACGAACGTTTTAAAAACGTTTGAAATCGTTCATAACGTTTAGAAAACGTTACAAACACCCCCCAAACACAGCAAAACTGTCACGTGCCCTGTCTGCTCATCAGGCATGAACGTGCATTTCGTCAGGGGTTGGGGGAAGCGAAATGAAGGCGTCATACTGAAAATATCTCCTCCTCATCCACCCAATTCTCCTATGTACTCCTATGCTTTGTGAGGAGATGTGAAACAAAAACTGGAATGCAGCCAAAACGGATCTTCATCAAAACGGCAGATTCAGAATCCGTTCATCAAGAGTATCTAAGAATTTCCACTTCACACGAAAGTTGCAAAGTTTCTATTTATTAACAGATGAATAAGTATTTAGGAAATTACATATTTTCATAAAATGACAGAATCTTACAGTGGAAAAAAAGTTAAAGTTTCCATTTTTCCACATTCGCTTAACAAAAATGAAAAAAAAAAATACTCGGGAAGTAACTCTTTGAGTTTGTTACCACATTTACTTCCCTTGAAGAGAACTTTTTTTTTCTCTCCTTTTTTTTCAGTTCAGTCATGAACTCGACTCAAAGGGTGGATGCAGGATCCATTTTGATCTTGGCAGGTGTCTTCGCTTCCCGTTTTTCTTCTTCTAATTGTCCTTCTACTCACATTTTCTTGACAGCGCCTATAAAAGAATGACAAAGAGCCCCCCCCTCCCCCCACTTACCCTCCCCCATTCCCACTCCCCCACACCCCCCCCTCCCAATCTTGGAAACCCCTGTCTGCTCACAAACCGTTATAACGTCATGGTGTTGACAGCGAAGATGATGAGAGGGTAGATGGCAGGGTTTTTTTGTTTTTTTTTACAGTGGTGGTCCAGCAACCAGCGGCATAGACTCTGTGAAGAAATTGAACCGTGTTTTAAGGACCCTGGGACACGGGGCTCAACAGCTTCGGGGAACAGCGCAGGCTCCGACCTTTCCTCCTCTTCCTCCTGTGGATTATTTCACACAGTTGGTGAACAGCTTTACCATTCAGATAGTTGACTTCTCTTAAACGTTGGACGTGGCTCTTGCTGTCGGCTGGGCTACAAACAAAGACGAGTAGGAACTGGCCGGGTCCAGGACCAGTCCGTCTGGAATTCAAGAAAGAAAAAAAAAATTGTCTCATTTTCTCTTGGGAGGTTTTCTGGAAGGACGCTATGGTTCCACACCAGACACACTGAATGATAAAGATGCCGTCACTCGATGTCCTTGTGGGCATGAACGCTCTAAGACAGCGTCTTCTGTTGTTTTTTTTTTGGTTTATTTTTTGTTTATTTATTTTTTCTTCTTTGCTTTGAACTCTTTCATTGCGAGTCAGTTTTGACATTTATTCCACTATGCAGTATTCATTTAGAATCAGAGAATATTTCTTTATGAAGTGAATTGCGAAAGGCATATGCAGTATTATCAGATGCTCCTTTGAGCAGTGTTTTCTAACAGCGGCAATGTTCCTCTGTGCGGTGCTTTAAGTAATGGCAGATGTTCATCTATGCAGTGCTTTTACTATAGGTTAGATGTTCCCTTATATTGTTATCATTTTCCAAAACCATCTAGTGTAAATACCTTTAGTTAAAAAAATAATTTAACTGCCTTCAAAATCTTAATCTTGAATTGATAAAATCATCAGTTTTTTCCCTCACGAACTTTAGGTAAACAAACGCACTATGGGCTGTGTTTTCTTCCCATGATCTGTCTTCTGACTGCATGGCATCGCTTGGTAGCATAATGGCTACACGACTAGGGCGGGTTGGGGAGGGGGAGAAGAGAGAGAGAGAGAGAGAGAGAGAGAGAGAGAGAGAGAGAGAGAGAGAGGAGAGAGAGAGGAGAGGAGAGAGAAGGAGAGAGCGAGAGAGAGCGAGAGAGAGAGAGAGAGAGAGAGAGAGAGAGAGAGAGACGCGAGGGATGGGAGTGGGGGTGGGTGGGGTTGGGGGGTTCTTACACTACAACCAGACCACCAGAACACAGCCTATGAAGAAGGGTCGCACAACGGTTCTTTACCACCAATCCGACATTTCTGACGTATAGTATGTCGCGTGCGCGCGCACATACATACATCACACACCACACACACACACACACACACACACACACACACACACACACACACAAGCAATATGCCTGCTTTCTAGCCCATATCTGTAGGACACACCTATTCAATAACCTTAATTAAAACCGTCTTTAAACTCCTCAATAGCCAGCCTTTAGGGTATAGACAGATAAAGAAAACAGCAGTATGAAAAGCCATGACTAAATCCGACAAATAGTGTCTGAAGGTGGTTTTTTTTTTTTGTTTTTTTTTGTTTTGAATAACTTCCCGTGGGTGTTGCCCTACGCCCCTGTCTATTTTTAGACCGAGTCCTGGCATGGTGGGATATCTTTCTGACAAGATGATGGCGTTTACCGTGGTGGAAATTGAATGTGAGATTAAAACGAGAGAGAGATTTGAACTTCACATAGGAAACCGCAAGAGCAGAAAAAAAGACAAAGTGACCAGGTTATTTTTAAGGGGATCTCGGTTTGCGAAATCACCAACTATATCAACGCAGTTATGAGTTTTTTTTTTTTCTTTTTTTTTTTCTTTTTGCGTGTATATATAGTGATGTTTGTGATATGAATGGGTATGTGAAGTGTTTGGCGTATTCACAAAAGTCTTAGATTATGCAATCTTTTATCATGAGCCTTTACGCTACGCAGTGTTTGTAATGTGCCTGTGATGTCACAACTGAATTACCATGTAGATTTTATACAGTCTTATTGAATAAAACTGAATCAAAATGAGCTGAAAAACAAGTCAGCTTTTTCGTGTTTTCATTACAGTCTATCCCAGAATTCTCTGCGGTAAGAGCAACTGTACACAGCATGGGTTGTTCGGTATACAAAGGGACACAAGTCGCCAACAGCACATGACGATAGGAAGAGTAGAGTGGCTTCCCTTTTTGTCCCCACGTGTACGCTTGCGTTCGGGATCTATCTGACAAAAACAATTTGTTAAACTGTTAATGGTTGTTTCATAAAGCTGCGTCATAAAATACCTATTTTAGAGTCATAATGATGTATCGTAGACTTTTTTTTAAAACTTACTTTTCCTTTTTTCAATACTTTCGTTTCTTTCTCTCATCTTTTCTCAGTATCTGTCGACAACGCTCATTCGTCGACACATTTTTTGGGGGGTTCTTTTTACGTGTGCGTATACCTTGGCATTTCTATGTGAATCGTTTGATCATCATTAATCGGTGCAACATGCGGCATGGAATGTAACACAAGACAGTAATGACTGGCAGTAGTTTGAGGGGCTGTCGATGTCCAAAAGCACAAACACTGGCCTGCAAAAGTCACGCAAAGGTGATTGTCTACCTGCTTCATATCGTACCTCGTGACGTGGTGACGTTTCCGTGATGCCAACACATGACAGACGGTCCACGACGTTGCTGCTGTTGCTGCTGCTGTGTTGTGTGTGACTGATGCTGAATCATGCAGAATTAAAAAAAAAAAGAAAAAGAAAAGTTCTGAGAGCTGGCAGGACCTGCGGGGAAACTGGGAACACCCTCAAGAAACGCAACAGGTGGCTCCGGTGGTGAAGGAAGAGGACCTGGGACAGTAGGTATCCCGGGTTCAAATCTTCTCCACGCCGTCACAGGAGAACGTGACACGTGGGGGTGATGATGAGGACGACGGGAGCGGCGAGGGGGAGGGGGAGCAGGCGGGGGACAGGCCCACAGTTCCTCCACCGAGCTGCAGGCGGAGGGGGCGGAGAGTGAGGCGTCCCCGCTCTGTTCCGGGTAGACCTGGGCGCCTCCACTCCCTCCCCCACCCTTCCCGCCTCTCTTGACGATCGACTCAGCGGACAGTCCCTCCATGTCTGTCAACCTCTCTGTCTTGATGACGTCACTTTCCCCCGCGCTGACCTCAGCCGGTTCTTTGCCGGAAGCTTCTTCTTCCGTCACAATGTCTGTCCTGCAAGGCGTTTCTGGAACCACGCGTTCCGCACCTGTCGATGACATATCCTGGAACCGTTGCGAGGCTGAAACGTGCTGTCCACGATTATCTACATCTAGCTGACAGCCTCCTGTCCTGATCTCCCTGCTGTTCGTGGAAACACAAGAACTGGAGTCGAAGACATCGGTGGAACTATTTTTGTAACCACAAGCACCTTCAGAGTCTGTTGACGTTTGGAACAAAGCGGAAATGCTGAGAGACGGTTCGGAGTCCACTGTACCGGATCTGCCGACGTCTGTGTCTGATGTGCAGGGGCAGGGAGGTCGGAGGTCACGACCCCTGGATGGGGCAGGTTCTGGGCTGAGGGTGAAGCGGCGTGTGGTGTGTGTGGGTGCGTGAGGAGATCCATTTTGTGGATATTAAGGCCATCGTGCTGGGAGACCTCAACAAGGTCAGACTGCTCCGAACAACTGTGGAAGACGTGTGGCGCGGAACGCTCAAGCTGCACGTGCTGGGAACACCCCGGTGACGTGGGGTGAGAGACAGCAGGCAGTGTTCCCACTCCTTCACTATGTCCTGACCCGATCCCCAGAGAAGACACTTCCGTTTCAGCACTACCTGAGGTTAGCTCCCCTGCGTCGCGAGTGTGTTGCCGTGAACCATGCGGAGCCACAGAGCTCGAAATCTCTGCAGCTTTGGTGTGTCGATCTAAGTCTGTGGCCTGGGGTCTTGTTCATCCCCAGCTGTTCCGACAGAAGAAGAACCGTCCAGTGTCTGAGCTCGTTGGTGATTCCGCAACGTATCCTCTCTGGAAAGTGTCAAAGCACAGACAGCACATGCATCAATAGTAACAGTACCATTGTCCTTCAAATGGGATGTCTGTTGTCTATGAGACTGTTGATCACTATGCTCTTGGCACTCTGTGTTTGTGTTGTTTAAGGACATCCCCCCAGTTACTCCACCTACAACCTCCTGGCCTTGAAATAGCTGGACGAGGCCCATGTCATCGCCTCCAGTGATGTCGGTGCTGAAGTCAGGGGGGTCCACGCGTACAGGAAGGCCATGTTTGTCGTCGTCGTCGTCGTCGTCCTCAAAGAGACCCCGGCTGACGTGAAGAGTCTCCGCTTTGCTCCAGTTCTGCTCCGGGTCTTTTAGGTTATCTGTACCGTGGTCTACACCGCCAAACGCGAGCTAGTTCTTTGAGAAGGGGCGTTTAAGCTGTCGTTGGGGTCTGTGTGGAAACCTTGTTGAAGGACGTGAGAAGATGCTTCGTATGTTGAGTCCCTGGTGGGTTGTGTGGCAGGTTTGTTGGGTTGTCCGGTATCCTGAGGTGGATCTTGACCAGCGGGAACAAGTACATCCAGAGTTACTGGACCTGTGGCCGTGGTTGTGTTTTCTAGTGATGTTGCAGTGTTTGTGTCGCTGGAGTCACGTGATGAAGATGAGGTCACCTCAGAGTGATGTACAGCAGCACGATTGCCGCTGGTAGGCCCCCTGTCGGACGTGGATCCGCACTGGTTCTTCAGGACACGATTATCCAGCGCAGGCGTGACGTTCTGCAGAGAGATAGTAGATGCTTCTTCTGCCCAGTAATCCGTGCTGCCGATGATCTGACTTTCGAAACCTGTGGCCGCGGTCTTCCATTCCGTGTCATCATCCGTCGTGCTGCACGTGCCGGGTAATGCTTGATCTGAGTTGGGACCGAGGTTTTCAGGGTGCCAGTGTCTGTGAGCTGCGTGGATGGTGTCTCTTCCCTGACGGCCAGCCGACGTGTCCTTCTGGCTGTCTGCGTCACGGGAAGACGGGTCCCCCTTACCCTCTACTGCTACGTCACCGAGGGGAGGTTTCTCTACTCTGTCCTCATCACCACTACCGGCTCCCTGACCCACAACGTCAACATCATCAACGGGCCACTTCTGGACGTTCCGCTCTTCCCAGCCAAAGACGCGCTCCTGCTGCTCGTTTACCCCTGCGTCGCTGTCCCTTTCCTCCGGGGCGTGGTCTACTTCGCTCCCGCCCCGTCAAGGCGTGGTCTTCTTCTGCCCTGATGTCGCCGCCCGCCTCCCCCTCCCCAAGGGTGTGGCTTCTTCTTCTTCTTCTTCTTCTTCTACTTCCTCTTCCCCCTCCCCGTCCCTGGAGCGTGGTCTTCTTCGCCCACCTCAGTGATGGTCCAGATGGACAGCGGGGCAGAGGGCTGCCGTTTGCCACGTGCCGCACGTCCCTGAGCCACGACCCCGTGACCCTGCTGGCCTGCTGAGAGAGAACAGACACTGAAACACCGGGGGTGAGTTTGGGGGGTGGGGGTGGGGATGGGGGTGGGGTGGGGTGGGTGGGGGTGATGTTAGTGGCATCTTACATTCACGCTACTACATTTCCATTCCATACATCATTCCAACCATACATCATTCCAGCAATGTTCCGCTGAGGCAACAGAAAGAATGCGTTGGAATCATACACTGTGAACAGAAATTAAAGAAGAAAGAAAAAAAAAAAGAATTATCATTTCTGCATGCTTCTATCTTCCATCATGTCTTGACTGGGGTATATAAAGAAGCACTGAATCTTTTTTTTTAAGCCTATAGAATTCCTTTTTTTTATCCCTATCCCCCCCCCTTCTCTCTCTCTTCTCTCTCTCTCTCTCTCTCTCTTCTCCTCTCCTCTCTCTCTCTCTCTCTCTCTCTCTCTCTCTCTCTCTCTCTCTCTCTCTCTCTCTCTCTCCTTCTTCTTCTTCTTCTTTTTCTTCTCTCTCTCTCTCTTACAAAAAAAAATTCTGTGTTAATTGTGGTTTACAGGAACAGCCGTTGAGAATTTATTGTTAGTTTCATTTTCTTGGAGCTATCGACTGAGAAAAGATTAAAACAAAACTGGTTTTCGTTCCGCATGCATTTTGTTTTGCGCCCAATTTGAAGCGATTGTCTTCGTTTTCATTGTCTTTGATGTTGTCTGTCTTGCCTGAAGAAGACCACAGAGGTCAACACACAAAGTGTTTGCTTTTTGCATTTTGTTTGTTCTTTCGTTTAGTGGCACAGGGATTTCCTTTCTTTACCCCCTTTATTTTGTTTCGTTCTCCTCCTGCAATCACTTCACTTTGAAACTGACCTCGAGAAGATTCGTGGCATTCGTTGCTACGGATTATTTTCGGCATGGAGGACTGTTTTTCCTTCAATTTTGATTGCCCTGTCAGCTTGTACCCTGACATCGCTCATTCTGATCCCTTTGCACAGCCACATCTAGGCCAGCTGTCTAGCGAAGCCAGTGCCAGCAACCCATAACAAGCTGACAAACACACGGTCATCATTTCCATTGAACACGTTGTGTGGAAGTGTAGTCGTTGTGTTCAAAGGTTTTGGACCTTCGTGGAAATATTGTTGATTGAAAAAAAAAGTGAAAATGAATTCAACATCAATATTTCACGTGGTGTACTTTTTCTGTTCGAAGAGCATGCGGAAAAGGACTCTTTCATAGTGTGAGCTTAGTTACACGATTAGTTTCAAATGCAAGACAAAGTTATTTACGCCCTGCATGCGTCTGCATTTCAAAGACAAGTCAAGAAATCAAGATTCAAAATCGACATGCCGTTTACGAAAATTATATATGGCGATGACTCTCTACAACAGGACAGATGAACAAGGTTTCTCAGATGAATTTTGCTCCCTTGTTTTTGGCTTTTCCTTCTATCTTCTGTCACTCCATGACGTTTCATTCTAGTCTTTGATTTATTTTCTTAAAATGTGCGTGTGTGTGTGTGTGTGTGTGTGTGTGTGTGTGTGTGTGGTGTGTGTGTGGTGTGTATGTGTGTGTGTGTAGAACTGAAACAGAGTGCGGTGATACTATCCCTTTGTGTGTTTTACATTATATATATATATATATATATATATATATATATATATATATATATAATATATATATATATATATATATATATATATATATATATATATAAAGAAATGGAGGCGAAAAATAACGGGTGGTCGTGAGATCACTGACTGGAGAAGACCCTGCACTGTTGTTGAGTCACTTTCGGAGCGTTCGATGGTGTGTGTTCTAATTCATCATATGCGTGACAGATACCTATTTAACCCCTACCCTGCACTGTTGTTGAGTGACTTTCGGTGCTTTTGATGGGTTTGTTCTAATTCATCATATGCGTGACAAATACCTATTTAACCCCCACCCTGCACTGTTGTTGAGTGACTTTTGGAGCGTTCGATGGTGTATGTTCTAATTCATCATATGCATGACAAATACCTATTTAACCCCTACCCTGCACTGTTGTTGAGTGACTTTCGGAGCTTTTGATGGTGCGTGTTCTAATTCATCATATGCATGACAAATACCTATTTAACCCCCACCCTGCACTGTTGTTGAGTGACTTTCGGAGCTTTTGATGGTGTGTGTTCTAATTCATCATATGCATGACAAATACCTATTTAACCCCCACCCTGCACTGTTGTTGAGTGACTTTCGGAGCTTTTGATGGTGTTTGTTCTAATTCATCATATGCATGACAAATACCTATTTAACCCCTACCCTGCACTGTTGTTGAGTGACTTTCGGAGCTTTTGATGGTGTTTGTTCTAATTCATCATATGCATGACAAATACCTATTTAACCCTACCCTGCACTGTTGTTGAGTGACTTTCGGAGCTTTTGATGGTGTTTGTTCTAATTCATCATATGCATGACAAATACCTATTTAACCCCTACCCTGCACTGTTGTTGAGTGACTTTCGGAGCTTTTGATGGGTGTGTGTTCTAATTCATCATATGCATGACAAATACCTATTTAACCCCTACCCTGCACTGTTGTTGAGTGATTTTGGAGCGTTTGATGGTGTGTGTTCTAATTCATCATATGCGTGACAAATACCTATTTAAGCCCTACACTGCACTGTAGCTGAGTTACTTTCGAGCGTTTGATGGTGTGTGTTCTAATTCATCATATGCATGACAAATACCTATTTAACCCCTACCCTGCACTGTTGTTGAGTGACTTTACGAACGTTTGATGGTGTGTGTTCTACTAATTCATCACATACATAACAAATACCTATTTAACCCCCCCCCCCCCCCCCCCCCCCCCAAGTGACTAAAGAACAATTACGGTAACTACACACTCCCTTGATGAAATGAATACACGTCCATGACTCCAAACGAATGCTGCTTACGACGCGCCCAATCGCCTGGCGGAAATGACAAAGAGAAAGACTCCAAACGAATGCTGCTTACGACGCGCCCAATCGCCTGGCGGAAATGACAAAGAGAAAGACTCTAAACGAATGCTGCTTACGACGCGCCCACATCGCCCTGCGAGAATGACAAAAGAGAAAGACTCCAAACGAATGCTGCTTACGACGCGCCCAATCGCCTGGCGGAAATGACAAAGAGAAAGACTCCAAACGAATGCTGCTTACGACGCGCCCAATCGCCTGGCGGAAATGACAAAGAGAAAGACTCCAAACGAATGCTGCTTACGACGCGCCCAATCGCCTGGCGGAAATGACAAAGAGAAAGACTCCAAACGAATGCTGCTTACGACGCGCCCAATCGCCTGGCGGAAATGACAAAGAGAAAGACTCCAAACGAATGCTGCTTACGACGCCCCAATCGCCTGGCGGAAATGACAAAGAGAAAGACTCCAAACGAATGCTGCTTACGACGCGCCCAATCGCCTGGCGGAAATGACAAAGAGAAAGACTCAAACGAATGCTGCTTACGACGCGCCCAATCGCCTGGCGGAAATGACAAAGAGAAAGACTCCAAACGAATGCTGCTTACGACGCGCCCAATCGCCTGGCGGAAATGACAAAGAGAAAGCACACAGAAGAAAACAAGGAGACATCCGCAAAGTGATAACAATGATCACTGTGTGGCGGCCAACCAGGCAGAGAGAGCATCCCCCCCCACCCCCCCACAAAGTGATAACAATGATCACTGTGTGGCGGCCAACCAGGCAGAGAGAGCATCCCCCCCCCCCCCCCACCCTCCACCAGAGACAGACCTTCACCACACCCCTCCGCAGAAAATGAAAACTTTGCCACGAACACAGCATGTGCAAGGTGGTGGCGAGAAATAGACATCGAGGTCATCCGGAAAGCAGTCGTGGGGGGGGGGGGGGGGGGGGGGGGGGGGGGGGGGGGGGGGGGGGCGGCGGCGCGGAATTGGATACATTTCCCTCTTACGGTGGTCAGCCAAAGAGGGCGTGATGACGAGGATGCTTGCCTGCCGAGCTTCGTGTTGGTTTATTTGACTGGGTTGTGTATTCTACACTTCGTTTCATCACATTTCCCCGTGTAAACCAGGCCGAGAGATACAGCCACCTGGGGAAGAAATCTGAAAAGACACTTTTACAGACAGAGCCGTGAAACTAAGTTGGGTGGTCCCATTGAGTCGATAACTCTGGTTAGGATCTGGCTGGATCGAAAACAAACAGACGAAAGAACAAACAGACGAACGAACAAACAAACAAATACACAAGCAACAAACAAAAAGCAACACTGGCCCATTAGAGCTGTTTGTCATGTTTTCGAGGGAAGAAATAGTTATCCCAAGGAGACATTTATAACACTTTTTTTTTCTTGTGAACAGCATGCACTATTACTGCTTTGCAGAAGAACGATAACAGTTTTTCTCTCAGGAAGACTGTGATCATAATTGATTTTCATATATGAATGTTGTCGTGAAGAATGAGCACTGGCTTTAGCGGAAACAATAACGGTGGTAATAATTGATTCCCCTATCACCACTGTTCTCTTCAATAGTGATAATGATAATGATAATAATCATAATAATAATGATAATATTAATTATATTAACAACAACAACAACAACAACAACAGCAATAATAATGATAATAATAATGATGATATTGAACTGTTTTCATCGGAAAAGTCGTAAATAATGATTCCCTTATCTTTACTCTTTCTTGAAGGATACTGATTGGTTTTATCGTGAAAACAGTGGCAACAACTGATTCCCCCCATCATAACCGCATTTTCTTAAAAGATAACCACGTGGTATTGTTCTATGGAAGGGCATGGTCGTAAACTTTGAAAATGTTATGATGGCTTTTGTTTTCAACCGGTTGTTATGAATGCTAAGCATTGTTATGAATGCTAAGCATTAGTTTAAAATTAGTTTCAAAATCATTTTGCCTTGTAATTGTTTGCCGCTGCTGTTTGGCGGACTCACGAATAATTCCTTTTAAAATCAGCTTAAAGTGTTTGTGGTATATAATCTCCGTTGTATCACATCTTAACTTCTTCGTCTGGCATCCTCGGTTAGATATCGAGTCGCCATTGGCAAGTTCGGTTTGTTTCTTGTTGTGTATTCCCCAGTTATGAGTTCAACACTGAGGTAGTCACAGTTTGTTTCGGGAAAGATGTCCTACCACGAAGACCAAACGCATTTGTCTGTTTGTTTTTCTTGGTAGGCATGGGAGGAGAGGGAGCAGTTGTCAGGCCCAGCCTGAACAGAGATCAAGGCTTTGAACCTCCCCCATCCACAATCAGATCCTGACAACCGCTCACTCCACACAACAGTCCTCAATTCACAATCAGATCCTGACAACTGCTCACTCCTCACAACAGTCGCCCCACCAGGCCTCGCTGTCACAACAGCAACAGTGAGCTGATGAAGGTAGGGCGATCCTGCCGAAATATTCTCCAAGTAAGTTTTGATTCTGAGTCTTATAACCATTTTCTAATCTTTAAATATAATTTCAAATCCCTTGCATCACAATGGACCGTGAACATTTACTACCCTTCACCCCCCTCCTCTCCCCCCCCCCCCCCCCCCCCCCCCCCCTCCCCCACCCTGGCCAATTCTTCTACAAAACGCGGAGTGGGATTTAATATGCCCGCAAGGCTTCCTTCCGTCTGCCTTTTTTTTTTTTTAAAGCTTTCGTGTCATCACGTCTGTGAGGAAGTATATTCTCCGTGGAGAAAATCCCCTCTCACCTAGTCATCTCAATTAGGACCATTAAGTCAAGGGAACATTTTTTTTTCTTCTTTTTTTTTTTCTGGTCTCGTATTCCACGCCCAGATCCTGTCTTCACTCCCACGCCGTCCTTCTGGCTCATCCTTACATGGCTACACCCGGTGTGACCGGATTGCAGCCACAGCACGGCAGTCCACAGGGAGCAGTTTATATCAGGTCGCTAAGAGGTAACCTCTTAGAGGAGGCACTGCATTACTGCCAAGTCACTACGGAGGTGTTCAGTGGCGCCTTTGTTTGATCTGATATACGCAGGACACCACTACAACCCCCCCCCCCCCCCCCCCCACCCTACTGATGATGATAATTGTTTGGTCACGGAGCCAGTGTAAGTGTCTGCGACATGACGGCGCCACCTCATCCGTCCAACGATAGTCCCCATTAACTTACCGATACCTACGACATTGACACGATCCTAGCATGGACATGAACAGAGAGACGGAATCGAAACTGATTTCACAACGAGGAGGACAGGAAAGACCACCGAATTTTCAGACATTTTCTTTGAGGAACAATGGAGTCGACGAAGACGATAGTGATGTGTAGAGCCTTTCTGACCTGAAACTACCATAACAGAGTTGCGCTCAACGCTTTCTTTTGTGATATGTCCCAGCGTCAAACAGGCCCGAGAGACACAGACCACCTGCAGTGCTGGTCAAGAAATTTGGGCAGCATTCTTCTAAAGTAAGTGGCTGAAAGGCGACCGTGTGGTTCCAGTCTTCCAATGGAACACACAGTCACCTCCACTTTGGGTAGAATTCGGCAAGGGAAACAAACAAACAAACAGACAACAACAACAACAACAACTACAACAAACCTAAGATGATACTCGAACTCACGACTTCCCAGCTAGCGAGCCGGGGAAATTAACTCTGGTCCAGAACCAATGATCTGAACGTATTTTTTCTCCAAAAACTAAGAATCAAAAGTTTGTTCGGTTTGCATATATCTGTGACAAACAGTAACAGTGTATGTTTAAGGAATAGTCACAGTTCTATACTTGTCACCAAGAGTCACACATTAAAAAAAAAAGTTTTTGTATATACAGTTACTTTTCTATTCAGTGTGTATATGTCAGTTATTAAGAAAGTCACAACGATGTCTTGATTGTGGCTGTAATAAGTGGTCATTGCCTGCCCCTATCTCTGTGTACATGTCGTAAACAATCCGCTCTGTACGTATTCATCATAAACATAATTTTGCTCAGTATATTTTTTAAAAACTAGAATCAAAGTCAACAGTCACAGTTCTACATACATATATAAATTAAATAACATTGATCTCCTATACGTTTGTGTTGTCATAAACAGTCTCAATTCTGTCTTATATAAATGCGTTTGTGTCACAATCACAGTTCTGTACCGTTTGTTTATATCTGTAGTAAATGTTCACAGTTCTGTCTCATTTGTTTGTAATAAGTAGTTACTCTTCTGTCCCATTCAGTGCATTTATGTTCAAAATTCTGTCTTCACCGTGTGTATTTACAGTAAAGATCACATTTCTCTGACCTCTGTATGTTGCAGAAATCAACACTTAACAATTGTTCCCGGTCCCTCTGTACCTCTAGTAAACAATCACAAAACCTTTTCAACAGACATTTCTATTAACATCCATGTTTATCTCCCCCGAAATCATACATGTAATATACTATCAAAAGTCTGTCCCATCCATTATTTACGATGAACCAGTAAAATTCTTTTCCCTTTCTATACGGATCTTTAATAAACGGTCATATCCCCCTCCCCCAAGTTCTCTGTGTATTTTTATTAAAAATCTTGTGCGATTTGTATTTATTTACAATAAACGATTAACTATTGTTCCTCTCGGTACTGTATCTATTAGTCACAGTCCGTAAATATGTTTCTGTAGTTGAGTCACATTTCCATTCCCCGAATCCAAAAGGTAATCATAAATGTGTTCAGCATGTTTGCATCTGTAAAAAACTAACCGTTTTCTGCAGTATATATGCATCTGTAACCAGCGGTTACAAATCTGCCCGGTATATATCTCAAACTAACCATTGCCGTTCTGTGTGACGGAAAGATTTCACCTGATACATGCCTTGAAAAGTAGTTTTCCTCTGGTTTTAAAACAGAATGAATAGGAAAGGAGGGGAGGGGGGGAGGGGGGGGGGGGGGGGGGGGGGGGGTGTCATGACCGTAAACTGAGTTGGAATCTCCGAGTGTGTTTTGTGAAAAAACATTAACGTTTTTCTCTGACGCTCCAACAAATGCCAGCAGAACAAGTGAACTCGTCAGAACTAGTTTTCAGCGAAAGTCTTCCAGCCGTCCTTGCCCTAGCTGTCCCCTTTTGAGTGCAGGATGCAATGTCTCGATGAACATGTTCAGTAATACTGACAACAAAGACTTTATCTTCACGAGGTTCTGTTTCATTCGCTCTTTTGTGTTGATCTTCCTTTACGATTTTCTTTTTTTTCTGTCTTCTCTTCTGTGCCACTCAGCTACTATTCTCATATCGCTCACTCCACCTCCCCTTCCTTCTTGCTCCTCCCTTCTGCTCTTACACAGCCGCACACGGATTCGTCTTGTCACAGCCTAACACAGGTTGTCTGCGAGGAGCACACTTCTTCGTCGTTCACTCAGACAGGAATCCCAGCGGCACTGACGAAGGCTGCTGTACGGCTGAGGCCCTCCAGTGATCCATAGAGCTTTTCCATCATCGGTGTGTTGGCAGGCCAGGTCTCTGCCCTTAGCTTTTCGTGTCGGAAGTGTTCCACTGTCACTGGGGCTGTACCGCATGGGCAACCTGAAGACTCACCAATGTGGAATTTTGTGAACATGTGATGTCTCAGTCTGGAGTGCCCTGTCCTCAGTCTCACAATGCTCACTTGGTGGTCTGATTTGGGCAGCAAGTGGTATGCATCCTGGTTGTTGAAGTTAGGATGCTGCTCAAGCCATCTTCTATCTTTCTTCTCCTTGATCATACTTTTGATATCTTCAAAGGACTTTTCCTGCTCCGGTTGGGGCTGCTGTCCTCCCTCCTTAGCCAGTTGGTCAGCTTCCTCATTGCGAAATAGACTGCAGTGTGAGGGTATCCACTGGATGACAGTATCCTGAGTGGACTGCTGCAGAATGGCCAGGGCAGAGACAAGGGAGTTGAGTTCCTTGTTTCGAGGATTTTTTTAACAGCCTGCAGTACTGATAAAGCATCAGAGAAGATGCTGACTTTGGTATGTATTGCCGAGGAAAAAACCAAATCATGTCTACTCAGTGCAAGGAATCAAAGCAGATACTGCGACGCTGCCGAGTCACTTCAGTTGTGTGACATCACCTACGGATTTCCATCCCCATTCGAGGTTTATGGCCTCTGTAGCCAAATCTTTGCATATCATTTGTAATATTTCTAGCCGTTTTAACGGCGGAAGCTGAAGAGTTACATTTTGATAAAGTTCCTTTTTTCTTTTCAAAAGAAAACCAAAAGAATGCGGGAAAACTGTCGCAGGCATGCTAAGGCTATTTGTCTGAACATAATTCAGATACTTGTTTGGGAGATGACAACTATCTGTCCCGAACTGTTCTAATGGGCCTCCTTTCACAAGATGATTGGTTCATCGTCAGTGACCGCAGTTCGTGAAGGGACTGAACTCTGATCACTGTGCATGCGCTTGGATCATTTTGCATTTCACAGACGGACCACGGATTTTACATATTTTTCAATGTTTAATTAACTAATTAGATAAAAAGCCTTGAGAAAGGATGGTTTGTTGAGGTACTAACTGGCCCAGCCAACACTAAATTAAAGTAAGCAGTAAATCGGTGTTGAGCCGGTTTGAAAGTATTTTAAAAAGTACGCTTAATGAGCACCTGATTTTGTATGTATTCATAACATGTATTTTTTGTTTGAAAAAAAAACATACGAAGAAATAGTCAGTATTCTTACATTTAAAAGATCAGTCGAGCGCATGCTTGCATATGGTCAATAAATGACAGATCTCTATCATTGGTGTCTGGCTTGTGAGTCTCCTTATGCTGAGCACGGAAATCCTGACAAAGCTTCAATGCGTGTTCTTGAGCATGATTTGCTGCGTACACGAGGCAAGAAACAATCGAGTTATTTCTTCAAGGTCGTCAGAGTGTAGCGATTATTTTGATCTCTTCCCGTTCAGTTATTACTGGGGCGCAGACTGTCTTACAACCATGGTTTTCTTACGGAGAGAACGAGTCTGACGATTCAAGTGAACTGAAATGAAAAAGTGTCACGACAATGCGAATACATATTTATATTCAGTGACTTGTACTGTGGAAGTGAAACTCAGTAAATAATTTCTGAATGTTTGACTAAACACGACGTCCGTTCTATGCAAATTTGTATATCATTCTCGAGAGTAAAATCCTCTTGGTGTGTTTAAAGCTGCTCCAGAATATTATGTTTATTGTAAATTACGCACCATAAGTGCTTTTGTATTTTTGACAGTGGTATTCTACACAGAATATAGAAACGTATCTTGCTTGGAAATTAATCCAAAGGGAAGCGATCTAGACTACAAATACCTGACACTCGCTGGCTTGCCCAAACACGTCACTTGTTCTTGATGTTCGACGTAAACAAGAGGCCAAATCTAAAATGTTGATATGACCCAAGAAATTGGCCCTCGACATGCATGAATTCATTCTTTTTTTCCCAATCGTTTGAACGACTCACTTCGTCAAGAGGACTGGTGTATAGGTCCACGTACCAAGCCCTCCCCCCCCTCCCCTCTCCGTTTAAACATGTATTGTCATAACGCGCATGCTGGATGACACATATGCCCGTATAATTTTGAAAAATTGATTTTTAATTTTTCTTTTAAGCTTCGTCAAAATGTTGGTGTGTTGTTTTCTTTTGAGAATGATCTATGGTATATCTCTCGCGGCCTCAGAAAGGATGATCCGAGCTCCATTGCCACGAAACGGAAACCACGTCATGGGCAGAGGAGGGAACGCCATCTATCGTGGTCCTTTTATCTTCGGGTTAGGATGATAGAGCGCTGGCACCAAACAGGGCTTCGCTTCTATAGGAACTTCACGGTTTTTTTTTCTTCCGCAGATACTTTCGGATGGGCACACTTTGCCGCAGGTCAAATTCTTTAGAATGCGCCCAAGTGCACGTGCAACTCAAGTACCTACATTGAGGCTTTGGTCAAGTGTATATGCCAGTGGCAGTTCAGCTGGATGTAAAGGGACGGAGTTAGGTAACAATCACTCGGTGAATATCGGTGGAAGTGTTAGAAAAACCCTCAGTCAAAGGTAAGCTTTCTCTCTGCTCGGAGAGAGAACGAATGGGTGAGAGCAGAGGAGTAGAAGAGTGAAATTCGTAGAATGGAGGAGACGAACTCTCTCTGAAGTACTTATAACAGAGGACCAACCAGAGTGCAATATAGCCAGCAGACTGGTACACATCGGGACCCGAGATGGTGACAAACAGAAAGATTTTCTTTCGTATCCCGCTACTGTCCCTCTCCCCAAAACGATTGAGGTCAGTTTGCCTGCAGAAGGCAGGCAGAAGCAGGCAGAATGACTGGCAGTTCGAACAATATGGTTTACTGTGCCTGGCTCTACTGTCAAAATATCGATTATGCTCTAACTTTGACAAGACCGAGGCCGTGCGATGTAGAGTTGCACGTTTTTGTCATCATTGGCGATCCTCACACTTCAAGAGTGTCAACCATGATTCAAAGACTGCAGTGGCCTTCCCTTCGAAGGAAAGTAGCAAGGCTGGCCCAGCAGCACAAACCTATCAATGACCAGACAGCCAAGAGCAACAGCGGCTGTAGCAGACCCAGTGCCATATCAAGTGTCATCACGATTTCTTTCCCCAGGCCGTCATCCTAGATTGGAACACACTGGGACACCCTAGACTCCTTCAAGTCCAGGATGCCAAGTACTTAAGACAAATCGAGACTACAGCTAGCTACTGTAAATCGTCTGTCCTCCCCTCTTTGCCCCAGGAAGTTTTATCGTTTAAAAAATATTCTTATGCTGAGTTTGTGCTTGGACATGTCAGGATTCTATGCTGAGTTTGGCTTGGAAATGTCAGGATCTAGTAGCAGTTGTGCTTGGACGATGCGGATTCGGGCTGAGTTTTGTGCTTGGACATGTCGGGTTCTATGTGAGTTGTGTGCTTGGAATGTCAGATTCTATGCTGACGTTGTGTGCTTGGACATGTCAGGATCTATGCTGAGTTCTGTGCTTGGACTGTCGGATTCTATGGAGTGTGTGCTGGAAATGCAGGATCTTGTGAGGTGTGTGCTTGGACATGTCAAAGATTCAGTCTGGTTGTGTGCTGGAATGTCAGGATTCTATGCTGAGTTGTTGCATTGGATCATGTCAGGATTCTATGCTGAGTTGTGCTTGGACATGTCAGGATTCTGTGTGAGTTGTGTGCTTGGACATGTCAGGATTCTGTGCTGAGTTGGCTTGGACATGTCAAGATTCTATGTGAGTTGTTGTGCTTGGACATGTCAGGATTCTGTGCTGATTGTGTGCTTGGACATGTCAGGATCTATGCTTGAGTTGTGTGCTTGGACATGTCAGGATTGTGCGCTAGTTGTGTGCTTGGACATGTCAGGATTCTGTGCTGATTGGTGCTTGGACATGTCAGGATTCAGTGCGATTGTGTGCTTGGACAGTCGGATTCTGTGCTGATTTGTGCTTGGCATGTCAGGATTCTGTGCTGGTTGTGTGCTTGGAATGTCCATGTTCTGTTGGTTGTGTGCTTGGACATTCGATAGTCTGTGCTTGAGTTGGTGCTTGGACAATGTCAGGATTCTGTGCGGTTGTTGCTTGGACATGTCAGGATTCTGTGCTGAGTTGTGTGCTTGGACATGTCAGGATTCTGTGCTGAGTTGTGGTGCTTGGACATGTCAGGATTCTTGCTGAGTTGTGTGCTTGGACATGTCAGGATTCTGTGCTGAGTTGTGTGCTTGGACATGTCAGGATTCTGTGCTGAGTTGTGTGCTTGGACATGTCAGGATTCTATGCTGAGTTGTGTGCTTGGACATGTCAGGATTCTGTGCTGAGTTGTGTGCTTGGACATGTCAGGATTCTATGCTGAGTTCTGTGCTTGGACATGTCAGAATGCTCTAGACCTCCAGGGAGAAAGCGATAAGTAAGCAGTATGCTGGTTGAAACGTACACGGAGTAGGGCGACATTTTCATTCTCATCACTTCCGTTTTTTCCTGCTCATGGATAACTTTCTACAGACGCAATCCATAAAACGGCAGAGTACCAGCATGCTGACTGTGGTCTTCTAATGGACGGAAATGAGACATGTGAGGGGAATACGACGCCGCCCTATTTCCACAAACCAACTTTAACAGTAACCGGAAGAAAGATTCTGCATGATGTAGTAAAAGCGAACAAAAGAATTTGTTCATAAGCGTCTGTCCATCAATAAAACGTTGCTGTTGTGGACATTAATTTACGATTGAAAGAGTCCGAAGATGAGGACAACAGATATCGAAGACAGTATAACATGGAGGAATGTTGGGGGCGAATTTAACTTTGCTTTAGACTGTCCAACGTATACTATACTTCAGAATAGCCCCATTCTCTTACAAACAAACATGTAGGGTGACACTTGCTCTCACGACGAAATAATTACAGGCCCATAACTCCAACGAATGCTGCTTGCAACACCCAAATCGCCTAGCAGAAACAATAACGCAGCAGAATTCGTTTGGAGTCGGGGAGTTCTGTACTTGTTTCATTGTGGGAGCAAGAGTTACCCACTTGTCTGTTGTTTGCCGTTTATTGTTCCATGCCTCGTTTTAGAATTCCTTTTCCACCCTAAGTCTGTCCTTTCAACACACGCTGCGGAAATGCACAAAGACACGTGCATCCGCATCGGCATGATTTGGAAACCCATCACCATTGTTTGTCGGACCTTTGGGAGCAGATCAATTTGAGGTCAAGGCGAGGGAATGAGGGCAAGGTTTGGACATCCTTTTCCTAGGGTGTGGGGGACAGGAGGTTGGAGTGAGTGGAGTGGGGTGGGAATGGGGGGGGGGGGGGGGGGGGGGGGAGGGTCTTGAGACTCTTTCGTCTGAGCCTGCTGTTAGATGAATGCGAGCAGCCAGCGGCATTACTTTGGAGTTATGTGCCCTGATTTGCTTCACAATGGGAGCCAAATTTACCTCCCTTGTTTTATTGTCGGCGGTTCACTGTCTGCCGGGCTTTAGTTCAGATTTCTTCTCAGCGGAAGCCGAGAGAGGTGGCCAAGAGAGAACGAGAATCCCCACTGCTACGTCTACCAATCAGAGAAGAACGTGACTGCTTCTGGTCCATGGGGAGAAAACAATGGCTCTATGTCACTGGCAAGGATTTTCTTTTGTGACCCTTCGTTCTTAAAGGCACATCATTCATGTTCTTTGGAGAGAGAGAGAGAGAGAGAGAGAGAGAGAGAGGTAACATTTAAACTGTAATTCACCTATTGAAGGTAAAGTTTCATCACAAACTGAAGCTTGTTCCTCATGATGTTTGTTGTCATCTAGCTGTCAGTAGGAGTTACGTGTCATGTCTTACAGTGGATGACTTTTTATTAATCTATTTATTTATTTATTATTTATTTGCTTATTTGCTGTTTTCTTTTTCTTCTTTCATTTTGTTGTTGTTGCTGTCTCAACGTCCACACATTATTAGGATGAGGATGAGAAAAGGATGATCTGGCGTTCCTTCTGTTCAGAAATTGTTCGACAGGACTGTATTCTACGCTTCCTTTTACAATGCATCCCGGCGTCAATCAGGCCGAGACATACAGCCACCTGCAGTGTTAGTCAGGAGTTTCGATCGAGCAACACTCTCAGAGACGAATCCACTGAGTGGATGAAAGTCGATTGTGGGATTGCCGTCTTCCCCAATGAGCTCTTTACACACTCAGCTGTGGACAAAAGCCAGTCAGGGCAGAAAAATCCCACAAACAGATGTCTCTGATGGGAATTGAACCACGGCCAGCCAACCTGACATGCTACCCACTGCACCATAGTGAATGGTCTTACTTACTTAAAAAAAAAGGTTTGTCATGTAATCGTTTTAGACCCCCCCCTCCCCCAGTTCATCCCAACCCACCCTCCCACAGTTCCCCTCTTTCCCATGAAGACCTAATTGGTTTGATTTTATCATCATCATCGACAAAGTTGCCACAATGTGCATAATTAGAGTTACCTTCATCGGGCAAATTGCAAGCAGTATATGCTTAGGCAGCTTCACATAATACATTTTCAAAGTCTTTAGGTTCTACAATGAGCAAAGTATCAAAAGTTCTGCTCCTCCTTTACTCCTGCTTTGAACAAAATGTTGTACGTGCTCTCTGTCTCATTTAAAGACGAATTAACAATGCATCGACATCAGTGATGACGAAGTTTTTTTGAATTCCCTCACATAACTGGCAGCATTACGGTTCTAGAGGATTTTCGTTTTCTGCGGCAGTACTCTGGAATTCGCTGCTACCTTTCCAACCACGTCATGCCCTGTCCTTCCTGACTTTCAAGTCTGAATTTAAAAGTTATCTGTTTAAACGTCAGTTGCAGAATACCACCTGAAATATTACTGAATTGATGCATGTCACTTGCACACTTGCTCGTGTACGAATGAGCTGTTCACCGTGTTATAAAGTGTATGTGTCTGCGTATGAGACACAGTGTGCCAGCGTGTGTGTGTGTGTGTGTGTGTGTGTTGCAGGTATATTATAGATATTTATTTAATAAAAACTTGTACCCTGTACGGCTATGTTGTTAAGATGGGCGCTATAGAAATTGCCTTTCATTGTTATCATTATCATTATCGCTGTTCGGTCTTCTGCATAGGGCATGTTTGTTGAATCTTTTTGTGCGTTTTAAAAAAAAGTTATTTATAAAGTTTGAACAAGGTATATTTATTGAATCGTTTTGTACGTTTTTCTGTGCTGTTTGTAACGTTCGAGCAAGGCATATTTGTTGAAAATTTATTTGTCTGTTTCGTATCGTAAATAAAACTGGCACTGCTTTACATTTTGCTTATTATGTTTCTTTCTAAGCTGGCCTGTTTTCCCAGTAACACTGAAGTCTATTTCGTCTTCTTTTGTACGGTGTATTATACAACCCATCTCGGTACCCTGGTTCGCGCGTTTATTTGTACTTTGGGTTGTTTTCAGTAAATAGTTGTGTTCTCTATCAGCTTTGTGAGAGTCATCCACTTTCGATTTCCCGGGAAACTCATAACCCAGTCTCTCTCACATGTTCTACCTCTTTCAGAAGAAAACCAACATCTGTTTGGGAATATTTCGTTCTTAGCCGAAAATTGGCAAGGGGAACAACTGGTGCATGTTGTGTTCATGCATATTTTGATCATTGGCGGAATAGCTGTCCCAAATGGAAAAAGCTAGCGGTATGATGGAACTCACTGTTTCTGTGCCAAGAAAAGCACGGTTTCTTCGTCTAGGAAGCTTGGTACATTAAGGACATATCTCATACGCATCGTGTGTGTGTGTGTGTGTGTGTGTGTGTGTGTGTGTGTGTGTGTGTGTGTGTGTGTGAGTGCGCACGCGCACGCACGTTGTGTGTGTGTGTGTGTGTGTGTGTGTGTGTGTGTGGTGTGTGTGTGCGTGTGTGTGTGTGTGTGTGCGCGCGCGCGTGTGTGTGCGCGTGCATTGTCCGTTTGTGCATAGTATGTGTTTATTCTTGATTTGGTTCGGAATTTACAATCTGTTTTATTTCTTAATATCAGAAACATGGTGTAATATGATAATTATATTGAATGTGCAGTGTGATGTGTACAGTGCTGACTTACTCTTATTTAAGAAACGTGTATATTGTTCATTAGAGTGCCTAATACAATGCTACACTTATTTCTAGTCATTGCTTCTGACATAACTTGATCGTCGAAACAATGAACTTCGTCCCAGTCCTATTCTTACCAGTGCAGAAACTCAAAAGCTAAAAAAAGATCAAGATAAATATCGAAGTTGGTCATTTCTGTTGCCACTTGAACAATATGATCGTTACGCATCCGTAAACAAACCAGTCGAAAACACATCGAATTCGCAATCACACATACGTAAAATGGCTTTGTTATATAATGAACACAGAGTAACAAAGACAAAGAAACCCATCGACAGTGTAACCAGATAGAAACCAGATAAAGTTTACTTGAATTTCATTAAAGATGTGCAGTTAAAGCCGGTTTATTGAAGTCGAGTGGTATCAAAGCTCTTTTTTAAAAGAAAACTCGGTTATACCGAACTGATGCCACTATTCCACTTTGCTTTCCATACAGCGGGGGTGGAAAAATGTTTTGCTTCAATAAAACTTTGCCGAGTACATCTAACTGTACACACAGAACATGATTTTCTATGTTCGAAATGAAAATCACCAATTAGCTTTCTGTATCTTCTCTTTGGAAAACGGTGGGTGGTGGGGAGTGGGTGGTGGTGGTAGAAAGTAAAAGAGGTACGGACAGGGATAGAAGCAAGGATGAAAGTCTTTGTCTTTGTTCTCTTTGTTACCCACAGGCACCGCAAACACAAACACACGAACTTATTATCATACAACCAGTTCTCAGAAACACCACTTTTTTTTTTTTTTTTTTTTTTTTTACAGTAAACACACAAGAAAACTGGCCATAATAGTAAGTAGCCTAGAACCAAGACACACAATTTTCAGTGAAACTTAAACAAGGTCTCAGAAAAAAAAAAAGAAAAAAGAAAAAGAAAAACCCTGAACTGACACGTGAGAAAAAACACCCCCCCCACCCCCCCGAAACAAGAACAAAAAACAAAAACAAAAAAACCAACTGACACGCGAGAGGGAAAAAAAAAAAAAAAAAACACCACAACTCCACATACACAGACATATCACAGCAAGGCAAGTGTTAGTGAGTGTTAGTACGCCCCTGCAGGCGGAAGGCAGGTTAGTGGGTTAGTAACATACGCACTCAACATGCACACGTTAGGATAGCAGAGAGCGCGAAGAATCCCAAGCCCCATCACACTCTGCAACAGGCGCATGACATACCTCCAATCAATTCATCACAAGGTCCAAACACAGGCACGTGCACTTAGGTCAGATTAGTAGTAGTAGTAGTACACGACCAAAGTAGTAACATAATAAAAATAAAATGTAAATAAAAAATAAAATAAAATACAAAAAAGAAAGAAAGAAAAAAAAACAGAAACAATGTGGTCACAAGACAGTGCGAAACAAAAGGCACATGCTAACAATCGGACCAGAACAGGCGCATGAAAAAAAGGTAAGCAGCTGGTACGCGGAAGGACAAAGAAAATCACGAACAGGCGCATGCGTGTGTGTAGTTAGTTAGACAAGCACACAGCCCCAAAAGGAGAATCAAACCACACCCTCGTGCTAGTCATGTGCGTGCACGAAACGATTATGTGTACATTTTCCTGACCAGAGATAAAGCAAAGGCTTACACCAACACAGAATAACGCATGCCACGAATGAACTGAAAAATAAATAAAGAAACTGAAAAGAAATATTAGTAAACCTTCAGGAGAAAAGAAAACGGAATGATAGCATACAAACCTGGACACGTTTTCGTTAGGAGAGAGAGAGAGAGAGAGAGAGAGAGAGAGAGAGAGAGAGAGAGAGAGAGAGAGAAGGGGGGGGGGGGGCAGAGAGAGAACGTTGGGTGTCTACAAGTCGGTTAAGCACCAAGTTAATACATGATATAACAAGCGACACTAGGAAAGAAGTGTTATGCTGCGGCTGAAGCATCAAAAGCGAGAAACTGACGACAAGACTGTGCCTAAAGCAAAGTGAGAAGAAGCTAGAGATGTACACTGTTCATAAATTCCGTTTATATGTTGCCTCAGAACATAGGAAACGTCCAGTTTGGAGCTTTGTAGATGCGATTTATTATTATTATTATTATTATGTTTCTTTATTATATTTGTCTTATCAAGGATTGATACATTT
>CM031614.1:56898477-56903797 GCA_018398815.1 Conus ventricosus
CCAGGGGGAGGGCAGTTGGGGTTTCTGGGGGGGAAGAGATCCCCTGTGGGTTTCTTGCGGGGCAGTGGGGGGGTCTGGGGGACCCAGGTACACGCCCCCAAAGGGATCCTCCTCCTCGTCGTCCTCCTCCTCCGCCTGGGGAGGAATGGTGACGGAGGATTTCCGCCGTTTCCTGCCTCTGTGGGAGAGAGAGAGAGAGAGAGAGAGAGAGAGAGAGAGAGAGAGAGAGAGAGAGAGAGAGGGAGGGAGAGAGAGAGGATAGGGAGAGTGAGAGCATTTCTGCCTGTTGTTTGTCATCTGGCACAAACAGGATTGGGGGGGGGGGGGGGGATTAGAGAATCTTGGTTCATTTCTGAGAGAGACGGATTTTGAAGGTACAGAGATTTCATGTTTGCTTATTGGAGAGACAGGGTTTGAGGAAGAAAGAGAAGTTTTTTTTAAAGTGCCAGGATTTGGGGTATAAAATTTCTATTGACGGATGAGACAGGGTTTGTTTTCTTTAATGACAAACAGAATCTTTGTATGTCATAATGGCATAGATAGGGAAGGTGAACAGAAAATCGTTTCGTCTTACGGGAGAAACGGGATTTTCAGGATAAAGAGGATGTTTCTTCGGTCAATGGGAGAGACAGGATTTGATGGGAAAGAAAATATTTCTTCGTCTATGGAGAGACAGGATTTCGATGGTAAGAGAATATATTTCTTCGTTCTATGGGAGAGACAGGATTTTGATGGTAATGAGAATATTATTCGTTCTATGGGAGAGGCAGGATTTTGATGGTAATGAGAATGTTTCTTCGTTCTATGGGGAGAAAGGATTTTGATGGCAAAGAGAATATTTCTTTGTCCTGTGGAGCGACAGGATTTTGATGGTAAGAGAATTTCCATTTGTCTTATGGAAAACCAGGATTTTGAGGATAAAGGGGACATCTGTCTGTTTATCCACTCGTGGAGACAGGATATGCAAGGTTAAAAAATCTCTGTCTTTTGTAGGTGACAGCACAACGGTCGAGAATCTCTGTCAATCTCTTTGTCTTTGTGGGAAAACGGGACATAAGGGTTAATTTTGTCTTTTGTTGTCCACGGGAGAGACAGAATTTGAAAAGTTTATTATAGTCCGTCTGTTTAGCTGTCCTTAGAGAGGGGGGGGGGGGGGGATTTAATCCTATGTTTATTGTTTAAGTTGAACAGAATTTATAACCCGTGTCTGTTTATTCTTTATCGTGGATAGAACTTTAATCTGTGTCTGTATATTCTCTATGCGAAGACAGATTTTAATCTTTGTCTGTTTATTCTTTATGGGAGACATAAATATTAATGTTTGTTAGTCTGTATGGGAGAGAGACTTGCGAGGATCGAAGAAACCCTTTCTGTGATTGTCTGTCTGTTTTTCCTTCGAGGGAAAATGAATGTTGAGGGCAGAGAGATTGTCAGTCTGTTCGTCCTCTGTAGCCAGCAAGAATCTGAGGGTTCCAAGAATTATTGTTTGCCCTTTGTGAGCAACAAGCCAGGAATTCGCACGAGTATGTGTGTGTGTGTGCTCTCTCTCTCTCTCTCTCTCTCCTCTCTCTCTCTCTCTCTCTCTCTCTCTCTCTCTCTCTCTCTCTCTCTTGTGTGTGTGTGTGTGTGTGTGTGTGTGTGTGTGTGTGTGTGTGTGTGTGTGCCTCTCCCTCTCCCTCTCTTTGTTTGTGTAACGTGTCTGTGCATGCGCATGCTTAATGGTAACAACAAGGGGGGAAGAGAGAAGAGAGAGAGGAGAGAGAGAGGAGGAGAGGAGAGAGAGAGAGAGGGGAGGAGGAGAGAGAGAGAGAGAGAGAGAGAGAGAGAGAGAGACAGACAGACAGACAGACAGACAGACGGACAGACAGACGACGGGAGAGACAGACAGACAGACAAGACAGACAGGCGAACACAGAGAGAGAGAGAGAGAGAGAGGAGAGAGAGAGAGAGGAGAGAGAGAGAGAGGAGAGAGAGGAGATGAGAGAGGAGAGAGAGATGAGAGAGAGAGAGAAACAGAGAGACAGAGAGACAGAAGGACAGAGACAGAGACAGAGAAGGCAATCACTATCTCTGTGTGCCCTCCATCAGTCCTACTTGATATCCACAAGCTCGATGCTCTCTGCTCTCGTGCGGTTGTTGAGCAGACGAGATTTGACTGAGCGGGCCGGGTCCGCTAGGGGGCGAGTCGGACACGTACATCGCTGTCGTCATAGTGCTCACTTCCGAGTACGTGGACACCCCATCCGGGTCCGACGACACTGGTTCGAAACACACATACACAGTCAACACAGACATAGAGAGAAGAATAAAGTGTCTTTTTATTTTTTCTAGGGCGAAGAGAATCTTCATTTGTTCTCTGTGATGGACGCAGTTCTGAAAGTGAAAAGACTGCCTGTGCGTTTCTTTATCCTGTCTGTCTGTCGTCTGTCTGTCTTGTCTGTCTGTCTCTCTCTCTCTCTCTCTCTCTCTCTCTCTCTCTCTCTCTCTCTCTCTCTCTCTCTCTCCTCTGTCCTGTCCTCTCTGTCTGTATGTCTGTGTCTTTGTCTATCCGTTTGTATTCCAGAGTCTCTCCATTTCAAGGTATTCCTTCACCCCCTCCCCCCCCCCCCTCCAGCTCCATTATATTTGCAACACTATAGACTTCCACTCCCACTCTCTCGCCCCTACTTCTCCATCCAGCCCCAGATTCTCCCCCCCCCCCCCCCGCCCCCTCTCACTCTCTCCCCGTCTCTCAAGGGGACATTTTAAACAAAACTTCTGGTGTATTTTTCGAAGGTTGTGTTTTAAAGGGTTGTGTGAATGAATGTAAAAACAAATATGACTAGCGAGTTGACTTCAAGCGGTTGACAGCCCTGATGTGGCCCTTTGCGGTCGGCTGGGCCATGAGCAGCATTACTTTACTTACCTCCCCGTCTCTCCATACCGGCCCCGGGAAAAAAGGGGGGAAGTTGGACTGACCTCTGGAGGTCTTGCTGGGGAGTTGTCGGTGACGGCCTTGTAGAGCCATGACTGTCTGTGCAGGGCAGTCTTCATGGCGATCTCCTGGTGACACGCCCTCCTCCCCTAGCTGCTCCAACAGATGCTCAGCTCCGCCGCTTTCTGCAAGGACCACGTCAAGGTCAAGGTCAAGGTCAACGTACAGACAGACAGACAGACACCCACCCACACCCACACACACACGCGCGCCGACACACACACACACACAACACACACACACACACACACACACACACACACACACACACACACACGCACACACACACACGCACATTCGTAATAACGGCACATCACGTATGCCTTCACAATCTAGCGGGAGGAATGAAAGAAAAAAAAAACCCACTGAATCAGAAATACAAGATTTGGAAGGTAAAAAAAAAAAAAAAAAAAAAAAAAAAAGGAAAACAGGCGCCGTGATTTAAAAAAACAACAACAACAAAAAACAAAAAACAAAGAACTGAATGAGCTAGATAAAAAAAAAAAAGGGACGGAAATAATGAGAAGGATCCAAGCCAAATGTGCATTCTAGGGGGGAAAGTTCCTGCACACGGGAAAAAGGGAACTTCGTAAGTAAAAGAAAACTTAAACATGTCACAGACCAAGGAAAAAAATCCGACTGAAAGAGATAGTATGCAAAAAAGAGACAAAACACAACAAACAAACAAAGAAAAAAACAGAACAACCAACCAACCAACCAACCAACAAACTCAAAGCTATTATGTAAACTTTTACGCGGAAGAGGAAGTAAATGATATTAAATATTGGAAATATGTAGATTATCTAACAAACCTACGTCAGATAGAGTCCGAACGTACGAAGGGACCATAACCCTAGGAGAAGCTATTAAAGTCCTGAAACATTATGGAAAATCATAGAAATCTTTGTACAGATGGTGTGACAACAATCTTCTTTATATTCTTCTGGAGACAGCTAGGAGATTTGGTTTGTCCGTTGTTGAAATGAGGGATATAGCAATGGAGAAATGTCTATAACAAAAGAGTAGGAAAAACGATTGGTTTTCTGAAAGGAGAGAAGCCACCAGACCAGTTAAGAACCGGAACCTTACGTCATTTCTGAATGTAAAAAAAAAAAAACCCACGTCATTTCTGAATGTAACTCATAACTTCCTTCATAAATGAGTTCCACATAGGTTTCATCACAAGTAGATACAAAGGCGATAGTTTCCGAACAAATTACAATTTATTTCATTATTTAGAGATGAATCGCTTACCTGGGTTATCAATTTCTGTCGATTTCGAGAAAGCTTTCGATCTCTAAACAAAAAACTCTGTTGTTTTTGTCTTGTTAAATGTTTTTCCATGTTATCTGGCGGATTTACTTCAAATGCCTTTTAAAATGAATGATATCAGCTGTGTTCGATCGGTTTAAAGAGTTCTGGGTGTATGTTTTATTTTCATTTATCTACATTATTGATTCAATGCCCATCTTGCGGCCGAGTGATTGCTCGTTCATTTCCGTTGTCCTGAGTGTTGTGTCTCTTGCCTGAAGAAGGCCTACGAGGTCGAAACGCGTCATGCCTTGTCTTGTGATTCGTTTGTCAACGTTTTTTTTTTTATTGGCGGAGTTTTAGCAATACTTTTTGTACTCCCAGTTCTTATAGAAATGCTGTCTGTGTGTCTGTGCGTCTGCCTGTCTGTCTGTCTGTGTGTCTGTCCGTGGTCAAAATGTGTTCCACTCGCTCCAGATAAAACTTCAGGGCCGATCTTTATGAAAACTTGTAGGTATGTTCATTATGAGTCACGGATGATGCCTGATGTTTTATTTTACCAGAATAACCGTTACTAAAAGACTGTAAATGATAATTTTTAAAAATCAAGTCGGATAAGGAAAATAACCACCGCACTGTCGAGTTTTTTTTTCTTCCACTAACTGGAAATTATCTCCTTCTTGACACTGTGCTGGGGAGTACGTCCATATGCTCTGCATCTTGTTCAAATCTACTTAGTTGATGTTGCTTTAGTTTCGATTGAATCATTGCATATGGACAGTTGGGTTTTGATCTTGTTTGTTCAGCACGGCCTCCTGGCCCCGCAGCCTGTCCAAACCTACCTGTTCCAGGTAGCCCCGCAGTCTGTCCACGACCTCACCTGTTCCAGGTAGCCCGCAGTCTGTCCACGACCTCACTGTTCCAGGTAGCCCCGCAGTCTGTCCACGACCTCACCTGTTCCAGGTAGCCCCGCAGTCTGTCCACGACCTCACCTGTTCCAGGTAGCCCGCAGCTGTCCACGACCTCAACTGTTCAGGTAGCCGCAGTCTGTCCACGACCTCACCTGTTCCAGGAGACCCGCAGCCGTCACGACCC
>CM031614.1:56912297-56919797 GCA_018398815.1 Conus ventricosus
ACCCCCAAAACCCTCAAACCAAACAAACAATTTAACGCCTATAAAACCCCCCCTTTCTCTTTCCCCTCTTTTTAAACCCCCCCCCCCCCCAACCCCCCCCCCCGGGTTTTGGGAAAACTCCCCCAAAAGCCAGCCCCCCCCCCCCCCCCCCCCCCAAAACCCCCAATCCCTCCTTTCCCCCCCCCCCTTAACTCATCCTAAAATTTTCCAAAAAAATCCCCCCCCCCCCCCCCCCCGTTTTTCCTTGCCCCCCCCTTTGGGGGGGGAAGGGGGGCGGGGGGGGGGGGGGGCATTTAATCAAAAACCCAAAATAAACCCCAACCCCCTCCCCCCCCCCCCCCCCCCCCAACCAACACCCCCTTTCCCTTCCCCCCTTTTTAAATTTCCCCCCCCTAAAGGGGGAAGAAAAAAAGGGAAAGGGGGGGGGGAAAGACCGGGGAAAATTCTCATCTTAATTTTTAAAATTTTTTTTTACCCTTATTGGGAACCCCTCCCCCCCCCCCCCCCATTTTCTTTTTTCCCTTGGGGGTCCCCTAAGGAAGGAAAAGGGGGGGGAAAAGGGGGCAAAAAAAAAAGAAAAAAAAAGGAAAAAAAAAAAGGGGGGAAAAAAAAAAAAAAAAAAAAAAGGGGGGGGAAAAAGGGAAAAAAGGGAAAAAAGAGAGAGATAGAGAGAAAAGGAAGAGGGGGAGGGGGGGGGGGGGGAGGGAAAAAAACGGGGAAAAAAAAGGGGGAAAAAAAAGAAAAAGGCGGGGGGGGGGGGGGGGGGGGGGGGGGGGGGGGGGGGGGGGGGGGGGGGGGGGGGGGGGGGGGGGGGGGGGGGGGGGGGGGGGGGGGGGGGGGGGGGGGGGGGGGGGGGGGGGGGGGGGGGGGGGGGGGGGGGGGGGGGGGGGGGGGGGGGGGGGGGGTTTGGGGGGGGGGGGGGGGGGGGGGGGGGGGGGGGGGGGGGGGGGGGGGGGGGGGGGGGGGGGGGGGGGGGGGGGGGGGGGGGGGGGGGGGGGGGGGGGGGGGGGGGGGGGGGGGGGGGGGGAGAAAAGGAGAAGATGAGGAAGAAAAAAATTCAAACGAGCGGACGGAAGGCAGCAGAGGGGTACAGCTTTTGGGAAAAAAAAGGGGGAAAGGGGGAGACAGCGCAAAAAGGAAAAAGGGGAGGAAGAAACGAGAAGGAAAAAAGAAAGGACGAAAGGACGGGAAGGGCCCTGACACGAGAGAAAAACGAAAAAAAAAAAAAGGACAGGGGGAATTAAAATAAAGGAACAAAGGGGAAAGGGAGGACACAAATACGGGACATGAAAACAAGTAAAAGGACCACAAGAGACAGGGGGGGGAGATAAAAAAAAAAAAGGGGGGGGGGGGGGGGGGGGGGGCACAAAGGGGAAAAAGGGAAAGGGGGAGAAATTTTGTGGGGAAGAAAAAAATTTGGGGAAGGGGTTTTAAAGGAGAGGGGGAACGGCGAGGGGGGGGAAAAAAAAGGGGGCAGGCGGTTTCATTTTGATGTTTTTTTTGGAAAACAAAAGTGTCTTCTGTTTTTTTTTTTATCCCATTACTTCTAAATGAGCCCAAACGTGGAATAAACATGACTGGCGCACCGCGAAATCCCGGGGTGTGCGTAATTCATGTGAATAACGGACGTGTTTTTTTCGAGCCTGTCATCGATCATTTTAAATATTGAAATTAAATGTAAAATTTCCCAACAGTAAAGAATGGAAACAAGGGCCCATATTATCACACACACACAACACACACACCCCACACACACAAAACACACACACACACACCACACACACGCGCGCCCCCGCGCACAACCCCCACGCAAAACGCGCGCGCGCGCGGGGCGCGCGCGCACAAAACACACACCCAAAACACACACACACACACACCACACACACACACACACACACACACACACATACCCCACACACACACACACACACCTTCACGGGCATCTTCGCCTCGGACGGGAAGACCACCCCCACGGGGGGTTTTTGGGCCCTTCGTAGGATCCCCCTCCCACGGTGAACCCCCTTTCGGCACGGGAAATAAGATGGGGTTCGTCGCGTTTTGGGGGGTGGGGGTGGGTTTGGCTTGTGGTTGGGGGCCCCTGAAGCCGGGTTCACTATTCGTTTTTTTTTTTTTTTTTTTTTTGTTTTTTTTAAGAACCCTAACTAGGTCCTGTTTGAGATTTTTTTTTCTAGTACTTTTTTCTTCTTTTATGTTAATGTCTTTGTAGGGGTTAGGGGGGTTTAGGGGGCCCGGTAGCGGGATCCCCGGGGAATTGGCGGTTTTTTTTGGTGGACAATTTAATTTACTTTGCCCCCCCTAGGTCAGTTAGTTTTGAATAGGGCTTTTTTCCTTCTTTCCCCATTGTTTTTTTTTTCTTTTTTTCTTTTTCCTCTCTCGGCTTTTTTTTTTCCTCCCTTGTTATCCCCATACCCCATTTTTTGGAGTGCTAGTGTGATGAATGGTTTTTAATTTGAAAAAAAAAATTGTTGAAACCCTTTCTCTTGGGTCTGGTGGTGGGGAGGGATTGAGTGATCGCTCCTTTTTCTCCCACGGCCCACATTACCTGTTTAAAACCCCCCCCCGTCAGCTGTACTCGCACGGACAATTATACGTGATAGGGGGTTGGGTTCGAAAACCAATCCACCGATTTAAATCTGCAAGTCCTTCAATTCGTCTTTATATGATATTAAAAATTTATCATCTCTTCATCTTTTATCCTTTTAAAGGCATTACGTTACTTTTTTTTGGATCCCCCCCTCATTTGGGATTTTTAAACCCAAAGACGCTAGGGTCCAAAATAGAAGAAAAGCAGCTCAAAAAGCAATTACGCAATACCACCTTTAAAAATTCCTTTTTGATTTGAAAGAATTTTTTTTTAATTATAAAATTTAACGTCAAGAGAAAAAAGGGAAAACATTACTGATGAACCCCAGACGTTCCCCAAAATTTTTCACAACGTGTAAATTTAGTGAAAAAGGGGACAAGGGGGAAAAATTTCAAACCAAATCTCTTTCTCGTCAAGGGGGGATTGGGAAAACTTAATTTCCCCCGATTTCGCTTTAACGCATTGAAAAAAATATTGTCATAACGTTAAAAGTATGTTTTGGGAAACCTTAAGAAACAGTCATTTTTCTAATTCAAAAGCCCAAGGCAAGAAACTTTTTACAAATTTGGGGATTATGGTTACAAAAGATGGATCGACTTCCTGCCTTTTCCAATATTTTTAAACAGATTCCCAAGGGTTTTTGATCAATTTGCAAAAGTTTTTTTTAAGTAGTTTTCAATTGGCTTTTATCTTTTGATCTTATCCCCTACTCAGTTACATAATTTTGTTTTTATCAAATGGAAGAGGGTAGAGGGGGGGGGGGGGGGGGGGGGGGGGGGGGGGGGGGGTGTGATATTCTAACATTAAAAAATTAATTTCACTCAATCACTTACTACTTTAAATTTACCCCCACAAAAAAACTGTCTGAATCACTGAAATGGAAGGACATTAAACCGACGACAACACACACACACAAAACACACACCCCACACACAAAAACACACACCCCACACAAAACCCCCACACACAACACACCCCAACTGTTTTTTTCAAACAGGAAATTTATCGTTCCCCTTGCGCGCCCCCCTAAATGACACTACTTTAAAAACCCCTCCATGACCATTCCCCTTCCCAAACTACACTTTGGGTCCCCACCGCCAAAAGCCCCAATATTGGGAAAACCCTTTTGAGCCATAAAAAGAAACCCGTCCCTAGTATTCAAATAAACCCAAAAAAACAAACGCTAAAAAACGTTCCCGGGGGGGGGGGGGGGGGGGGTTGGGAGGGGGGGGGGGGGGGGGGGGGGGGGGGGGGGGGGGGGGGGGGGGGGGGGTGGGGGGGGGGGGGGGGGGGGGGGGGGGGGGGGGGGGGGGGGGGGGGGGGGGGGGGGGGGGGGGGGGGGGGGGGGGGGGGGGGGGGGAGGGGGGGGGGGGGGTCAGCACTCGTAAAAGCAGCATAAACTCAGTCAAAACCTTTAAGAAGTGTGCGAAAATTTTGGTGATACGAAACCGAGAGAGAAGAGAGAGAGGGGAGAGGGGAGAGAGAAAGAGGAGAGAGAGAAGGAGGCAAAAGACAGACAGACAGAAAACGGAACAGAGAGTAAAAATGAGGAAGTTTGGGTCAGTTCCAGAAGCCCTTCCGATGGAAAACAGGGACGTCATTAAAAAAAAAACAAAACAAAAAAAAAAAATCCGGGGGGCCCCTTTTTTTAACCTGTGTTAAAGTGCCTTAGCGAAGCGACACCCCAGAAACCGACCAAAAACTCCGGGCCCACTTGACGTCAAACCCTTCCGAAGACCCTTAGTGGGCCCCCAAAAATTTAGTTCACCTCAAACCAAATTTGCCACCCCCCCCACCCCCTTTTTTAAACCCCAACCCCCCCCCCCCCCCTCCAAACACCCCCCCACCCCCCCCCCCCCCCCCGCAAATTTTATCATTCCCCCCCCCCCCCCCCCCATCCCCGTCCTTTTCAATCTCTCACCCCCCCCTTCCCCCCCAAACAGAGCCATCCCCATTCATCGGGGACGGGCATTCATTCATCGCTGCGGGCGGGAAACCCAAAGCTCTGTTCACCGGCCGCCCCTCTCAAAAAAGGCTTTCCCAGAAGTGTTTTTTGGGGATTTTCCAAACGCCGAGACGCAAACTTTTCCACTTCGTTGATCCTGCCGATCGGTGGGCAGGGCTTAAATTTTTGGGGGGGAAAAAGGGGGTAAAAAGACAAAAACCCCGAAAAATTTTTTCGAAAAAAAAGTTCCCTTTTACCCGAACTGTCAAAGACGATAACATTGTTTTCATGGAAGACAAAATAGGGTTTTTTAAAAGGGAAAAAAAAAAAATGAGAGGTGTAAAAATTATCCCCTTTATACATTTTAAAAAAAAAAAAACCTCTTGTCTTTCTTTCTTCCCTTTTTTTTTCTTTTTTCTTTTTTTCTTCCCTTTTTTTCTTTCTTTCTTTCCCTTTCCCTTTTTTTCCCCTTTTTTAGTCATGACACCCTTTTCTCTTTTCTCCTCTCTCTCTCTTTTCCTCTCTTTTCCCCTCCTCTCTCTCTCTCTCTTTTACTTAATTTAAATTAAATAACCCCCCGAAAAAAGGGCAAAAACTTTTTTGTAGCAAAACATTACCTTTTTATTAATGGCGAAAATCTCGAGGGAATTTTTATCACCATAAGATCCTAGGGGTTTTTAATTGGGGTAACAATCTGTTATGGTCGAATCATTTGCGTTTGTATGTAAAAAAGTGTCCAGAAAGATTTTCCACTTTCCAGAATAAAACACTTTTTTGATCAACATAGCCGTAAGGTTTGTTCCCTTTTATGGGCCATGTTGAATCTTTCATAAACTTGGCCCCAAAAATATTGGGAAATTTCCCCCTAGTGAAATATTTTTAAAAACCTTTTTTCAGTTTTTCATAGACGTGCCCATTTAAAATGATCCCCTGAAGCCCCCCCCCCTACTTTTTTTCAGAATAAAACATTTAGAAAATTTTTTTGCCTCTAAAATGGAAGCTAGTTTACAAAAGCTCCTTTTTGTTTAATATAAAGTTCCCACCCGGCCCCCAAAGGCTTTGAAAAAAGTTCGAAATGAAGAAATTTTGTCATGTTTTACAAATAAAAAACCTCTTCCCCAAATCGATCTGTTTTAAAACAACTTTTTAAATCTGGGGCTGCTTATGGAAAAAACCCGTTTTTAACTTTATTCGATGTAAAAAACCCGCCTCCGAGTCTTTAAAAACAAATATCAAACACAAACCCAAAAACGCAATACATGAAAAACATCTCCCGATCCTTTTTGGTAAAATGAAAAATATTTTTTTGGGTTTTATATCCGGGTTCTCTCTCCTCTCTCTCTCTTTCCCCCCTCTCTCTCCTTTTCTCTGTTTGAGTAGGTTGGTTGTGAACGGAGGGGTAGACGACGTGAGGGGGGGTTTTGTTTACGAAGGGGAGGGTGGGGAAATTTTTTGCAGAAAACGGGATAAAAAGGGAAAAGGGGGTTTTCTGCGTATCTGGAGGGCGCAAAAAATTTTTTTGTACCCCCCTTCCCCGGGAAAAGATTCTTGGTTTCAATATTATTTTTCTATCATTTGGGTTTATTAAATTTTTGATTATTATATTTCTGTATTACTAAACTTTTCAGATCATTCTAATTTGATAGATTAATGTTTGACAAAGCAAATGGGATATTTGTGCGAAAGGTGTTTTATTTGAATTGTAATTTTATCATTTTTTAATCAATTTTCATTCAATTTCTATTGGGGTTTTTGGGTATTTTTATTTCTTTTTTAAGGATTTTTTTTTGACCCGGGGGATGTTTTGGGTTAAAGGTTGGGGTTTTTGGAGGGGGCCCTTTTTTTTTTTGAAAAAGTTTCTTTTTCATTTTTGGGGGGCAAGATCAAACAAGCCCGCTGGGGTTATTCCTTTCCCCATTAAACCCAAAAATTTGTTCGTTCGTTCGTTCGTTCGTTCGTTCTCACTCACTCACTCTCTCTCTCTCTCTCTTCCCCTTCCCCTCCCCGAACTCTCTCATCCCCTCTCCAAAACTCGCCTCTCTCACTTCCCCCCACTCACTATCCAGGGGCGCTCAAATTTAATTTACTTACCAAAAACTTTTCTTTTAAACTTTAAACATCAAAATTTCCCGTGAAAACACATTGATTTAAGAAAAGAACAAACTCGCAAGCACCCGAAACCATTATTCGTTTTCCAAAAAAAATTCAATCAAAAGAGGGACGAATCACACACACACACACACACACACACACACACACACACACACACACACACACACACCCTCACACACACCACCCCACAACACACACACACCCACAAACACACACAACCCGCACGCACACACACCACACACACACACACCCACACACACACACACACACACACCCCACACATACACTCAAAACCCCTCACACCCCACATACACACACACACACCAAAACCCCCACAACACACACACACACACACACACACACACACACACACCACCCCCTCACACACCCACCCCCCTCCCCCACCCCCAACCCACACCCACCCACCCACCCCACCTCCTCCCCCCTCCCCCTCCTCACAAAACCCCCCCCTCCCCCCCCCCCTTTAACCCCCCTAAATCATCCCCACCCCCCACCCACCCCCACCTCCTCCACCCCCCACCCCCACCTCCAACCCCCTTACTCCCCCACCAACCCTCCCTGGACTCACCTTGGGCACGAAGACGAGGCAGAGGGTGGCCGTAGTGGCGAAGAGGATGAAGACGGCGAGGATGAGGAAGGAGTGGGTGGGCTGGTCCTGGATGAGGAAGGTGACGGCCGCGCCGCACGTGCACATGATCACCACGTTGTAGACGCTCAGCCCGATGTACTTGGAGTCGTTGAGGGCAGGGATGCTCACCTGCCGTGTCTCCCAGGCCAGAAAACAGCCGAACGCCTGCACAGTCAAGTCAAGTCAAGT
>CM031614.1:56924937-56964161 GCA_018398815.1 Conus ventricosus
CCCCCCCCCCCCACTCCACCCCCACTATATTCACAACAGCTTCACTTTCCATCCCTTTTTCTTCAAAATGTCGTTATCCATGCTTGAATTCTAAAGTCAACATACCAATTCCAGATATAAAGAGAAATCAGCTCAAAAGCTTTATGCGTACACACACCACACACACACACACACACACACACACACACACGCGCACGCACGCACGCACGCACGCACGCACCACGCACACACACACACACACACACACACCACACACACACACACCACACACACACGCGCGCGCGCGCGCGCCACACCACACACACACACGCACGCACGCACGCACGCACGCACGCACGCACACACACACGCACGCACGCACCACGCGCGCGCACGCACACACCACACACACACATCCCACGCACGCACGCTCGCACGCACGCACGCACAAATCACACACACGCACTGTCATGACCCCAGTGTAGGCCATGGTTTGGTCATTGTAATGTTTTTTGTTGTTGTGATTGTTTGCCTATAAAGATGAAATGAAATGGCCATTTTTAGAGTTTTGGGTAGACAGTGAATGGGTTCACTGAAAGTGAATACGGTCCCTAGGTGTAGGAAAACAAGAGAATGGAACTCAGGGGTGTTCACCTGCTGAGGCGACTGGATTAGAAATCGTCATTCATTGCTGCACTGGTCGAGCTGTCAGGAGAGAAGACAGCAATATTTGTAATTGTAACTAGGCTTGACCTTGACAGGGGTTAAGCCCACATAAAATATGTAGGCTGCGGTATTGTGCTGGAGCCAGACCTAAGTACACTTAGGGTAAGTGGATATGTGGATCCAGTTTTGATTAATTGTATATTCGGCATTAGAGAACAGATAAATGTCTGTTCAACCCCACTTGCTTCACCACCGAGTTTTTGGGCGAAAGTGGCCTAAAAGCCGCCTTTTCCTGTGGCGGAAGAGAGAGAGAGAGAGAGAGAGAGAGGAATCACCGGCAGACAGACAGACAGACAGAGAAGAGAGAGACAGAGAGAGAGACAGACAGACAGACAGAGAAGAGAGAGACAGAGAGAGACAGACAGACAGACAGTTTTCGGGCGAAAGTGCTCTAGAATCAGCATATTACTGTTCTGACAAGTAAGACGTTAATAACCAAAAAATAACGATTATCTACAAACAAACATACTGTGCAGGGTTAATCCGTTTTTAATACTAATTTACTAAACTTTTCAGATTTTAGTTTTTGCTTAATCCTGTGTTTTTCCTGGTCATTTTCAATAACATCATTTTCGCGCAATACATTCTTCAAATGAGTCTCTGTCTTTCATGTGAATAAAACTACAGTCTTAACTGTTCTCTAAAGTTCTTTAAAAACCGAGTTTATATTCTGGCATAAAATCCACACACTTATCCCAGCATGTCTTCCGCTGAAAGCTAGTTTCGACAAAGTGTTTCTCTTTTTTAACTATGTCTCTTTCTGCCGAACAGTCATCTATAATAAATAGTGTCTGCGTTCCTTCAAACTGTCTATAAAACTGTTCTAAACACTCACTCAGTTTATTGCTAGGATCAACTAAATATATGTCATCATCTGCCATATAACCTTCTATCATGATATGCTTTGTTCCATTTAGTGTTGGACAGAAAACCACAATATGATTAAAATTATAACGATAAACTGTTTGTAACAGGTCGAGGATAAATATTGTTTTTCCACAACCATCTGCCCACAAATCAATGAGCAATGAGGAGTTTTTGCCATAAAGTTTAACTGCTCCATAGTTTTATAACAGAGTTTAATCTAATCCAGTTATTATTTTTATCATACTCTCCGTCAAAACTTGTTCAGTATAATAAAACCCTATGAGCCTAAATGTGTAAGATTAATCCAATTTAGTTCTGTAAGATTGTTTCTATTTAGTCAACATTGATTTTGTTGCTTGTTGTTATGATCTAATATCCTCGCCATTGTGAAGAACGACGATGGTAACGTTAAGGCGTTTAACGTCTAAGTTTTGCCAGCTAATATTAATTCCTTTTATAAGGTCATCACTAACGCCCACAACCCCATCCCTCTCCACATCTTTAAAGACAGAAATTTCAAATATCATTGTGAACGTGTCTCCTAATTTTCTGCTTGAAAGAACTGTAATTTTGTTGAAGCTTTTTTTACAACTGTTTCTTTTCTGTGAGGATGTACTGCTTTTTCCCATACGGCGTTATTTCAATTTCTTTCCGACTATTGTCGTCCGGCATAAGACTTACATGTAAAGGGCCAGAGTTGAATGCTTTCTGAAACTTTTTTGACGGCTAAAATATGTAAATGGGCTTATGAATTCAAATTTTATTTCCCATTCTAAAATGGTTCTAAGTGCCATTTGAGGTCAGGTTTTCGAACTATTTTATATTCATACTGGCCAACATTATTTGCCTCTAGATTGCGCAGCTGTTCTAGTTTAGGAAACTTTTTGCTGTCGCCAACCTCTTTGCGTTTATAATCACCATCTTTAGTGTACTCAAAACCATACAAAGCGCCTATCTCACCGTTCTGTTCAAGTCCGCAACGTCTGCAAGGTCTTTTAATTCTAAAGTATACACCTCACAGGTGCTAATGTAACTCCTGGTTCTTCTGGCCCCCGCGACATTATTTTTTAGTAAGTTATTATTTTATTTCCAAAACAATGGCAGGTTATCACATTTCACAACTTTCCCCGCATTGTCTTTGATTTTTATATTAAATGATCCAACCCTCCACAAACTAATTTTTTAAAACTGTAAATTAGGGAATTGTATAATTTCATAATCGCAATATGCAGCTTTCCCTGATGGAAGAGCTCTTAAACAGTTGAGGGCCTTCGTCATATAAGTTTTCATCAGTGCTCAGCTCATCCAAATGAACATAGAGTAAGAAGTGTAATGGAAGATCGAGCGGACTTTCCCCTCATAAGTAGTTTCATTTGGCGCAGCACTAAAACTATAAGTGGGTAGATTGCCAGTTGTAAAGCCTAACATTTTAGCTAGCTCTTTATCAAAAAGTAAGATACTTCTTCAGGCTTGAATGTTAACATTGTTTTTAGATTTGCATTGTTAAGTTTGAGAGTAATGTCAAAGTTACTCATTGCTTCTTTTAGTGAGCAAAACCCGTAATAACCATCAGGTATTATTAACTGGCTAATTTTGGTCCCTGCTTTGGTAACTTTTAGAATCTGTTATTCTCCTTGGCTTTGCTTATATTAAACCATACGACTTTGTAGAATATTTCATGGAGCGCGACCGTTCTAGTTTCGCAATTGTTATCAATAGCATGTTCTAAAAACGAAGACGGTCTTGAGTTGTTATTGTTACAAACATTTTTTAAAACAAATTAAAAATGAGTGCTTTCAAATATACTGATGCAAAATATTCTGTGGGGCCGCACTACAATCCTAAAAATATAGCAACTGATACTCTTGACATTGCTGTGACCCAGACTGCCTCTTTTCATAAAAAGGTGAGTACTCCATTGAAGAGCTATCTTAACCCTCCTATTGAAAAGAGCACATCCAGAAAGCGTGGTTTAGTCATCCGTTGCAGTTTATCAGAACCAGTTAAACTTTGCTGTGTTTTGTGCATCAACTGGGTGTGGAGTGTCGTATGCTAATCATTTAACTCATCCTGATCCTTTGGTGAGGTCAGTGTACAGATTTCATTTTATTACACCTTCAGACGTATTGACTGAACTGCAAGCGCCATTACCGAATGACAAAATCGTTTAATCCATTCAGCAACAGAATAGACATGAAGGCTTTTGAAAGGATCTGTAACGAATTTAATATTAACATCAAGACAGACTTAGACAAAAGTTGGATCTTGATCATGGCATAGGCACCCCTTATTTTCGGGGCACGCACAGAAAGTATAAATATGTCTTGAAACCTCCTTTCAAAATGTTCAGCCCTGGTCCATAGAGCAAGAGCATAAAACAGCATGGACAACATTTATCTTAGACACTTCTAAGGGCCTAACTAGAGCGGGAATAGAACGAATAAACGACTCTATTCGTACTTACGTTTGGTGTTTGCTAGGTTCGCAAGCACAGGCAAGATCGAGCATAACTGATCTTTCTACTGGCTTTGATGCACAAAAACAATACTTAGCAAATTTAGAGGACGCCATTAATTCTACAGTTGATTTACCTTCAAGTATTCAAAGGTACCAACATGTTTTACAATACGCAAGATCGAAAGTAGACTTTGCTGTTGGCACTGGTTTATACATGCTGCCTTCTGACCTCAGACTCCAGATAGGTACAATAATAAACTATAATAATGAAATTCTTATAGCAGGCAATGAACAGAAGGTGGGAAAAACGACATAAATTCTGAGCCAGTAATATACAAACAATAAAAGAACGCCCAAGATTAAGTCATCTAATTCCCGAAGACCAAACCCCCAAAGTCATTGAAGACTCAGCAAGCTCGCGGACTCTGTTCGCGATGACCATGAATATGAAAAGACAGCGCTTGTTCTGGATTAACTGGCATAGGATTACTTGGTCTTTATCTTACTAAATAGTAACCCAACTATTACGAGAACTAATGTCCATAATGCTCGGCCATAAAGCCACTACTTTGCTTGCAGTAGACAAAAGCCAGCTGACAATACTCCCCAATATTCCTGTAAAGCGTTCACGGCTTACCAGCTATTTTTTTAATAAATTCGCAAGATGATCAAGCTGTTTTTTACCCATGATTTATCAGGTGGAGGCGATGGTGGCGGAGGCACTGGACTTTGACCACCGCCGCCTGTAATAGCCAACACCAGGTGTACTTATTGCAATCCTAAGGCTGTTATAACGCTTACTAATGTGACTCCTTGCTCTCTAAACAGTGTTCGGATTCGTTCTGCTAGCGTTGTGTTTTCATATAAAATTTTTCGGATAGTTTCTCTTATTCTATTCACTTGAGTTTCGTAATTGGTCTCGGTTAGTAGTTAGCACTTCTAGTCTTGCTGATCTCTCTTGTTCAGATCTTTTAGTCTTTGGGTTATTCTTTCTTTAATATCAGGCCCTACGATGCGGTCGTCAGCCTCAACGAGTTTTTCTTTTTCTCTTTTTATATGCCCATCTAGTTCACCTAGTTTTGCTAAATTGTTTGTTATTCGCCTCTGATGGTTTCTTAAAGCATGATCAAGGGCCTCTATTTCTCGCATGGGTACGGCGAGTCGTGTATAGTCTTTAACGCTGTTTCTTCTGAAAAACTGGATTCTGCTTCTATTACATTTATTAATTCACCGCTGATTGATTTAATTCTTTAAGTTCCATGTTTTGCATTTGGTTATCTGTCGGGAGTTCTTGCAGTGTGTTTTGAAGTTTAGCAACTGCCTCCGCCCTTAATTTTGGCCTAACAAGGCCAAGGCGATTTTGAGTCTTCACACTGAGCCTATTTCTAATGAACCCACGGCTAAAAACTTTGATGGGTCTTTTTTGTTGTAAGCTGAACAAGTTGTCCTTGGTCGCTCCTCACAAACAAATGGTCATCTTTTACTTCAAAATCATTAGGGTCTATAAATTCGGGAGGTTCTTGGCCTAAACTTTGGTATAATGATCTGGCCTTACTTTCTGTTAATTTATACCGACTTGTTGGTAATGTACTCCCGATTTCTGCTAATTCATCATGCAATGAGAGCCCCGAGCGATGCCGCTCCCAAGGGGAATCACTCATGTCGTCTCCACGATCAAAAACATCATAATCTTCTTCGCCTTCAATTCCTGCCATGTTTTTAAATAATTAACTTTTTATTTTGCTTCATAAAAATGTCACAAGCACATGGCTCGATTCTTAACCCGCATAGAAGACTGAAAGAACCCCTTGGCGTGAAGGGAAATAAGCGGACTATTACTGTTCCAAATAATCCATCTACTATTGATGCGGATCAAATTCTTACTGTCAAATTTCCAGACCTAAGAGCAAATGACGTGATTGTGCAGGCTCTGCGCGTCTTACTTTCAAAATAGCGCTTGATTCAACAACAGACCCAAACAGGACAGTTGTACAGAACCTGGGGCGGGCAATCGTTAAGAAAATTCTATAAAACTTGAGGGCAAGAAATTTTTCTTTACACAATGCAGACATATTTTTAACCTATTCTGATCTATGGCTAACCGGGAATGAAAGGGAAGATCTTGCGTTTCAGAATTGGCAATGAAGAAGCACTAAAACTTAGAATAGGCGCTGAACTCGCCTCAGGTGCTAAAAGCAGCAAAAAGGCTTTAGCTGTAAGTTATGCGTATGGTAATCGCTTTTCCATTCCCTTAGATTTTGAGTTGTTAAAAGCGCATGCGCCATACTTTCAAGGAGCATTAAAAGACAGACTGTCATATGAACTAACTTTTAACGAATACAAACGTGTTATTAATCAACAGACACCGAAGCAAAGTACAGCATTTCTGACATCAAGTTAGAGTTTGACGTTGTTAGCAACCCTAATTTAGCAAGGCTGATTGCGCACCAATATGAGACACATTTCCCAATATATTACGAAGAGTGATTCATCATACAACATATCCTAGAAGCAGGGCAGACACTATATGGAATTTTAGTTTTAGCGTCTCAGCAAGATCGCTTAAAGGTATTTTATTGCTGTGTGAAGATGAAGAACCATTCAAAAGAGGAAGTGAAAAGTTTTTTTAATCCAAAAATAAACGAAAGTACAATGTTCAATGAGGGCAGTCCTAACCAAATCTATGCTAGCGGCTTAAACCTTATCAGCATTTTGATGAAATAAGAAAACTTTTTGGAGGTGGGAGGTGTAGAAATCCAACAGTTGACCTTGCGTCTAAAGATTTACATCTTCACAATGTAGGCTTGATGATATTAACAACAAAATACGGTTTATGGATTGACCTAAGATCAACAGAGGATAATCAGTTGCATGGAAGCGGAGAGCTGTGAGAGACGTAATAAACATTCAAATTGATAAAGAAGAAGAAGCCGATAAACCGCTTAATGTACATTTGTTTTTTTAATATATGATCGCAGCTGAATATTGTAAATAACAGATTAACAGATGTAGTATACTAAATTATTTTTTCATTTTATAAAAAGCATGTCTGTTCAGGTTTATCCAAATGTGCCTACAGCGCCGCCAAAAGAAGAGATAGCAGGCAATTCTGCTGTTATAGAAAACCCCTGAAGTAAAAACCTTCAGATTAACAAACATTACACAAATGCAACAAAAACTAGAGCAGGACCTTTCAAAATACAGCAAAACAAACGAAGGTATTCTGCTGCCTTTAATGCTGTACTTATGTTAATACTGGAGCATCGACTATAAGCGCTCTATCAGCAGGAACGAGTGTTGGTCTCTTAGCAACGGGCATAGGCGCACCCGCAGCTTTACCTCTAGGAGGTTTGTCTTTAGCTCGGCCTGTGTTCATTAGCTGTAAGTGCGGCTGGCAAAAAATTAAAAACTAAACTCCAAAAGCACACAGCTATGGTTCAACTAATAACGGCTAAACTTAGTTCGTTTAAACTGACAATAAATAAAGCGCTTGTTGACTCAAACATTACGGATGAAGAATTTAATCGTTTACAGGCCGATTTTGATGACTACAAAAGACAAAAGTTTGATCTTCAAAGAAGGCGAGGGCAAGTTTTTCTCAACAGCCAGACCCCGAGCAGATAAAAAAGGAATGCTTAAAAAAGTAAACGAGACATTAAACTCTGTTCTAAACAGCTCACATTAACAACACCAAAAGGTGTTTATACTTTAGTTTTATGAGTCCAAGCGCAAAAAGACCGTTGATATTAATTCTGATTAAGCCGTTGTATTTTTTTAATTTAAATAAATATGTTGGCTTAGAAAAGAAAGACAGCATGGCTAAGATATATGAAGGACAAGACGAATTTTTTGAAGGAATGCTCGAGAGAGAGCGTTTATCAAGAGCACTGAATGATATTGATTTAGAAGTCATTGACCCAACAAACGTACAGGCAAGTGTTGTTCATGCTATTTCTCAAGTTCCAGGCAAACTAACAATAGACCCCAGTTAAAGTAATGTTAGCTGTTTTAATCGACTATATAACAATAAATGAAGAAAATCTAGAAGTCTGGGTCTCAACTAAACAACAGACTATTCTTTCTCATAACGACTTAACACCCGGTTGGGCAGACGAACTGCTTGCACAGTTTGACGCTGCCGCTGAAGAAGCTAAAATGAAGGCTCTGGTTGGTCAGAGGGCGAAGTCTTAGAGATTAGATTAAAAACAGGCTAAGTATGCACCGATTGTAGGCAAGGCTTACATTCCGCTACCCCGAGAGTTGGTTTTAAAGAGAGCAGTTTTAAACATAAAAAATTCAGACAACAATGTTTCATGTGGTGCGTTCTTGCAAGCTGCATCATGTCCGCGAACACGCAGAGAGAGTGACTAACTATCGGCAATACGCCAAAAAACTTAACTTCAATGGAATACCCTTTCCTTTTAGTGTAGACCAAATTGATCATTTGAAGAACAAAAAAACCCAATAACGGTTAATGTTTCCCCACATGGGATGGGAAACAAATTGGTGCCAATTAAAGGGGCCGGGGGAACAGTCCAAACAATAGGCGAACCAGCCAAAAGTAATGTGGCAAAATCCAATTTTTTCCCAGCAGGGCCCGCCCCATTTAACATTGATCCACAATGAAAGATTATTGGCCATATTCAAAAAACTCTAACTTTCCCAAAATTTCTCCCAGAAAATTTTTAAAACAAAAATTTCCCTTTTGCAACCCCGGGGAGTGAACATAAAAAACATTGAAAAAGTTCTGGATGAAAGACAGAACTAACTACGCCCCGCCGGGAAATCTAAAGTTGGGTTTTTAAAGAACGGAAACGGCCCCCCAAATTCTCCTTACTAGTTTTCCAGACTTCGAGTCGCTTATTGTTCCTTTTAAAAGGGCCAGACCACAAAAATTCCCCGAAAAACAGTCTTAATGAGTAACCCATAAGTTTTGTTAAATTTTGCCTTCTTTTATTTTTTTGGGGTCGGATGGCGTTTTTTTCGGGAACCAGAATTAATAGAGGCCCGGAAATTCTGCAGAAACATTCTTAAAACGCATGCGGGAAAGGGTGCGTAACGCCTGTTCTAATAATCAAAACTTTTTCTAAAAATCTTTAATGGCCCCTGAAGAAACAACGGGTATGACTCACCCCGCATTTTTGGGTTTTTGCGGTTTAAGCTAAGGGCCCAAAGGGGTGAAAACCCCCACATAAAAAGACCATGTTTCACATTAGGGGAAAATTTTAGGGAGCGGCTCATAAAAAATGCAATTTTAAACAAAGTTTGATCCTAAGACAGGGAAAAGCTGCCGTTTTCTTTCTTTAACTTGCGAGGTTAGGGACCCCACCTTATAATGAAAGCAGGGGCGATGCCTTCAGGGTCATGCTTTGCCAGTAAATCAGAAAAGACATGGTTTCCCCTTTAAAAAAAATGTCTTTTTAGGGACTTATGCAGACATGAGGGGGGGTTTTTTTAAGAGTCACGGCCATTTTCCTTAAAGTCCTGCCCAATAACGGAAGAATTTTTTTGACCCAACTCTTGTTAAAAGGGGTTTCCCAAATGAGTAAAATGAACATTGGGAAAGGTTTGAGGGAAGATACACTTCCGCCAAAAGGTTCGTTTTTTCAAAGTTTTAAGGGGAAAAAGGACATCAGGATTCGAAAAACCACATGCCAAGAGGCGTGGCAGAAGTTAGAGTTAAAACAAATGGGAGCTATAATGTTTCTTTACTTGAGGGTGATGTATGTTTGTTGGCGGACGTCTTTGAAAACTATAGAAAGACCTGCATGAAACATTATAGCTGGATCCCGCGCATTACATTTCTGCGCCCGGGATGAGTTGGGACGCTTTCTTAAAGTTTACAGGAATACAGATTGATTTATTGTCAGATTTACCAATGATTCAGATGATTGAAAACGGGTTGCGTGGGGGAATTAGTATGGCGTCGCATCATTACTGTAAAGCAAACAACAAATACTTGGACGACTATGATACGAGTAAAAGGTCTAACTATCTCATGTATTTAGACGTAAACAATCTGTATGGTTGGGCAATGGCGCAATCACTTCCATTACGTAACTTTAAAATGTACACAGGTACGAATAATATTCAAAGGCATTAAAGTGGTTGAACAGTTTAACGCCTGATCAGCAGCGCGGTTTCATTCTAGAAGTTGACTTAGAATATCCTCATGAACTCCATGACCTGCATAATGACTATCCATTAGCAGCAGAAAGTCTAAAGATGGATCCAAGAGAGCCACCTAAATTGTGCCTAATCTTCGGGGCAAAAAAAATTATGTCTGTCATTACAGACTTCTACAATTTTATTTAAGACATGGTTTAAAGTTAACAGCTGTCCATCGCATAATTGCTTTTGACCAAGAACAGTTCATGAAACCATACATCATGAAGAACACTAATCTCAGAACTAAATCCACAGATGCTTCAGAAAAAGACTTTTTTAAGCTGATGAACAACAGCTGTTTTGGAAAGATATGGAGAATCCGCACAAGCGCAAAGATGTCAGATTAGTCACAAAGAGAACGAAGCAATTAAGCTGACTTCAAAACCAAATTATCAGGACTTTAGAAGATTTCATGATCACCTTTTTGGCATAATGATGAAAAAAAAGAAAGTCAAATTAGACAACCTGTATTTATTGGGTTTACTGTTTTAGAATTATCAAAGCTTTTGATGTTAGAGTTTCTTTATGACTACTTTAAGCCCTTGTATCCTGAGTCCAGAGTACTTTACACAGATACAGATAGTTTTGTTATAGATATTCCTACTGAGACATCTATAAAGACATGGAAACCGAAGTGGCTAAAGGAGCGGTGGATGGTACGACACGTCCGATTACCCTAAAGACTCGCCTTTACATTCAATTACTAATAAGAAGGTTTTAGGAAAGATGAAGGATGAATTATCTGGAAAGGTAATCAAGGAGTATGTGGGGTTAAGGTCAAAATGTACAGTATTTCGAGCCAGGAGAAAATCATTAAGAAAGCAAAGGGAATATCTCGCAGCGTTGTGCATGTCAAACAAAATCACATGACAACTACAAAGAAGCATTGTTTGGCAATAAGACTTTCCATCATGACAACGTAAAACTGCGATTAATCTACATGAGATCACACAACAGTTGTAACAAAGAAGTCGTTAGATTAGAACAAACACAAAACGAGTATTTGTTAATCCAGAGTTTTCATATGCAATTGGGCACTGGAGAACCGTAAATAATTAAAGCGGAACTGTGTCTGCGGAATTATCTGCAGTTCTTCTTTCACAAAAGATCTTTGAGGAGCTGGTGTTTTGTTGTGTCAGTTTCCGTAAATAATACACGGGCGGATTCATTTTTACAATTCTTTTATTTCGTACGGGTCAACACTCCAAATTGGATCGGTTGCCCTGATGCGAGTGTCCCCTTCTGCTTCCCCGGTAAATAAAGGTACCTTACTTTCAATCCAAATGGTAATAGTTTGCTGGGTGTACTGGAGTCTTCAGCAACACTTATTGTTTGTTTTTTGATTGCTTGTACTGGTTTTACCCCTTTAAATTCTTCATTATTCATTGCGCGCAAAACTGAGGGCAGTCTTCTAACCATTCTGTGTTGCGAGAATTGTCAATCAGCTCTCTGTGATACTGGTAGGAGAAAAGTCTTTCGGCTAACTGTTTGTTAAAGTTTTCAACTAAAGCTTGTGATCTGTGAACTCCCGGAATGCCTCTTCTAATAGTAACTCTGTGTTTTAACAATAATTGATTCACTTGGCCTTTAAATTCTTTTCATCATCAACTTGAATCATGCGAGGATAAGTTAAAGGACCTCGTTGGTATATTAGTTGTATGGCAAACAGCAACCAGCAGAAGCACTCTTTTGTGTTAATGGTTCCGCATCTTTGTATCTTGAAGCCATGTCAATGACTGTGAGTGCGTACTTAAATTTTTTTCGTCTAATCCTATCAGAGGGTAAATATAGAAGATCCATTTGATGGGTGTCGTTTGGAGTTGTGTTCACAAAGTGTGGTCTCTGTATTGTTTGGGCGCAGGTAAATAAATTGCCAAATCGCTTGTTTAGATACATTCCTTTGCTGTTTGTTCACTGACTCCTGCCGCTTGGCTTAGCTTTTTAATTGCTGTGATGCCCTTCCAATATCCTTTGGGCGAATATAGATTTTGTTCATTTTTTATTCAGCCAATATTATGTGCAACAAAATACACAACGGTCATACCAACGACAATAAACGCGATTTCTTGCATCTTTTGTTTTTCTGATGGTTGATAAAAGTCACTGAATTTTGGTGGGGGCAATGCCTGGATTGGTTTCCCTGTTACAAGATAATATTTGTTTTATTGCTTGATCAACATTTTTAAATGTGTAAGCTGCATGCCCCTGTCTTTTCAGTGTGTCATTAATAAAATCTAAACTGCTCAAGTCTCTGCCTTTCATAGGCGTCTTGTGCAGCTGCTAGTTGCTCCATAGCTTTGTTATGTCTTTTTCTCTCGCCGTCATTCCCCAGTTTACTAAATGCGAAATTATTTCCCGCTAAAAGCAAGCGCATTCACCACAGCGCCGCCTATCATTATTGCGAGTGAAGCCATTTTTTATAAATGTATTTTTTTCTTACATATTTATATTGTCTGGAATTATTCCTTGCTTAACTAGAAAATCTTTCGTGGCAAACGAAGCTGCAATGATAGCAATCAGCTTTGCTGAATCCTCAAAATCTAGTTTGCCAAGATCTGCTGGTTTAATTCTTAACAGGCTTTTACCAAGCATTGAGTATCCTACACTTAGTCCTCCAATAACAGCAGAATGGTATACAAGGTTGGTAACAGTTTTTTCGGTGCTCATTTTTATAAAATAAAATAATTATAATTTAATAAAAAACATTGAACAGTGATGATCTACTACAGCTACAAGGCGGCCTAAACCTGCCTGAACTTATGAATGACCAAGTTGATGATCAAGCTATTATGCCCAAAAAGGAGAGGCTGTATTCTTTAGCAGCATGTGGGAAAACAAAACAGTTCCTCGGAACTGAATTCAGCATTGAACAAATTCAACAGATGTCGCCGCAAGACATTTTAAAGTATCATAACAGGTATGAAGCGCAGCTGGGGTCTAGAATGGTGAAAAGTGTGGGGCAAACGGTTCTTAGTTTGTACACTAAACTAGTCAGTAGATTTGCCCCATTGATTCTGAACAGGATTTTATGTATGATTTAACGCAAGATCCAGTTTTAAACAAAGTCATTAGAGTCTCTAGGATGTGATCTATACTACAGATTTGGAACATTGTTATCGCCATTAATCAGGGGGATTAATAACTTTTAATCATATAGATTTTATTTCCCTTCAAAATGAACGAGCTGGAAAAATCAGCAGAATCAGAAAACACTGAATCAGGTGGAGAAAGTAACCAAGCCAGAAATCAGCAGAAAACGCTGAATCAGGTGGAGGCCATTAAAAATCCTGGGCGTGTTGAAGCAGGAAAAAAATTAGCAGAGTGGAACAGACAAAAAAAATTAATGTTACAGAATATGACTCATCATGAAAACATAACACCGCCAACGCCAGAACAAGTTGATTCAATGCCCGCTATAAAAACTCCATGTGATACAAGGGGACCAAAGTCTTCATGGAATATTGAACTTAAAACTGTTGCCATTTTGGCGCCATTGCTGCTGTTGGGGGCGGTTATTACAGTTATAAAATATATAACCGATGGCAACAGAAACAAAAGCAATCAAAAAAATCTGAACCATTAAATACAGAAAGAGACAACTGCACGCCAAAACCGCCAATAACAAAGCATCATTTTGATCCATTTCAAATGGAATAATATTTTAAGAACTTAATTTTAAATTTTTTTTATAAAAATAGATCATGGCGTATTATAAAATGATAAAGTCAATAAATAAAGACATTTGGGGTCTATAAAAGACATTTCCATAGACCAGAATTGTAAGCAATGCGGTTGCTTCGGATGTAAGGACCTTCCTTAAGATCTATGCAGAGAACGCTGAGCAAGACATCCTCAACGATGACGCGTTTTTTGAGGCGTGTGTGTACTATATTAGACATCTACTATTTAAGATAAAAACATAGCTTGTTTTTTTGATAATTATAAGATAACCTTAATAAGAACTTGGTTGTACTTAAAGGATGACTTAATCAAGAACTTATCAAGAACTTGATCAAAACTTATTAAGAACTTAATTAAGAACTTGATCAAGAACTTATTAAAAACTTGGCGCAACTTAATTAAAAACTTAGAAGTAACTTAAGTAAGAACTTGGGGATAACTTGAGAATGACTTAAGGACAAATTAGAAGTAACTCAAGTAAGAACTTTAGAATAACTTAAGTTAAAAACTTAGAAGGAACTTGAGTGTGTGCATGCGTGGGTGGGGGTGGGGTGGGGGGTGTGCATGCGTGGGGGCAGGACAAAACAAACAACAAACAACAAACACACAATAGACAGTCCAGGGGTGGGGGTGGGGGGACGTGCGTGCGTTTTGGGGTAGGCCAAAACACACAACAAACAAAAGTGGAACTCCTAGGGCCACTTCTTGCTTTGTGACTAAAAGGTTGTGTCTCGCGCGCAACCTCAATCAACCCCAAGTGATCACATAGGGTCGTTTGGCCTAGTTTGCCGCTGAGCTTTGCAGGTGCTGCCGCGCTTTGTAGTCAAGCGATCACATAGGGTCGTTTGGCCTAGTTTGCCACCGAGCTTTGCAGGTGCTGACGTCATTGGCGGCAAGCGATCACATAGGGTTGTTTGGCCTAGTTTGCTCTGCTCTCTTTTCTCAACCAGGCTTGCAGCTGGCTGGCAAAGTTACAGCAGTAATTGCTGTAGCCAAGCTTTTATGGCAGCTCTAATCGCCAGTAGTAGTACATCCAGCATTGTATATTTAAAGCATTTATATGAAGATAGTGCTAGCCACACACTACTCCTCTCCATACTGGTAGATGTACTAAGGTCTGCCTAACCCTATCTAGTTTGTTTGCCAGAACATTCGAAAATCGTTATTCTGTTGCATAAGTTTAATAATGGTTTGGCGTTTGCTACACAGTTCATTTATACTGATTCCTAGCTTGTGGAATTTAGGATAGTTATAAAAACACACAGAAAGTTGAATGAGTTTCCTAGCATACGAATCAGACATGTTCACCTGCGTCTTAAGAAATAAACGCCATGTTTGATGCGTTTTTTGTTTTTTAAACATGACTTGGGCTGTCTCAAGCCAACGCCCAAAAATCAACGCGTTTATGGATTGTTTTGCTTTGGCCAGCTTTCAAACAATGCAGCGCCATTTATTAAATAAGGAACCATCTCATCGATAGTCAAACACATATTGAAACTGGCTATATTTTGTTCAGCAATATTGCCTTCAACGTTTTCATTTCCCTTTAACCAACAAACCTTTAAGATAGTCGTCCATTTCCAAAGCAGTCGGTTCCCTTTTTTTTTTCTGTTCCTTCTAGGAAAGCAATACTTCTTTTCGGTTTCAGCGGTAACGAACATGCTTCACCCCCTTCTTTTTTCAACAAATACTCTGACATGCAAGTATGGTAAAACTTGTGGTGTTCAATGGCGAGAGCCTGCTCTTCAGTGAAACGGGTAGCCATTTTTTAGAATAACACACCAAACACAGTACACAGCGCAATAAAAAACGCCCTACTCGTCCGGGAGCCAGTAGAAGAATGTTGGTGTTCCTAGTCCTGTGAGCGCCCGTAAGCACTGCGCCCTCGCTGATTGGCCAAGCTGTGACCGCGCCACTATCACGCGGCATGATGCAATACATTGTAACCGGCGTGAGGAAGTGGGGTGAAAAGGAGGGGAGAAGAGGGGGTTCGGCAGTATTGATTTTTTGGCCGTTTGTCAGCTGACTTGGAACGCAGACACTACTGTGTATGTGTGTGTGTGTGTGTGTGTGTGTGTGTGTCTGTGTGTGTGTGTGTGTGTGCGCATGACTCTCTCTGTTGTCTGTCTGTCTGTCTCTCTCTCTCTCTCTCTCTCATAAGTGCGCGCGTGCGTGCGTGCAGCGTGCTTGTGTGTGTGTGTGTGTGTGTGTGTGTGTGTGTGTGTGAGAGAGAGTGTGTGTGTGTGTGTGTGTGTGTGTTTGTGTGAGTGTGTGTGTGTGTGTGTGTGCGTGTGTCTCTCTGTCTCTCTTCTTGTCTGTCTGTCTGTCTGTCTCTCTGTCTCTCTCTTCTCTGTCTGTCTGTCTGTCTGCCTGTGATTCTCTCTCTCTCTCTCTCTCTCTCTTCCGCCACAGGAAAAGGCGGCTTTTAGGCCACTTTCGCCCAAAAACTCGGTGGTGAAGCAAGTGGGGTTGAACAGACATTTATCTGTTCTCTGCATTCTTTTGTTTTGATATCGAAATTGAAAACTCCTGATCCACATATCTGGTAGGTAGGTTGTCGTTCGAGAGTTCGATGAAAATCGGTGAGTGCCTTTTTATATAATTTTCATTCATAAGTCGTCTGTATTACAGGACCGTATATTGGGGGATTTTGGAGTCCTGAAACAAGACTTTATTTGGTATCCCGCTGCGCCGGGAAGGATTTCCGAGTGGAATTCGGTATATCTGAGAGAGGAAAGAAAAAATATATAATTTTGAATCTTTGGGATATGAGTCCCTATATGGACCACCCAAAGTTATGAATTCATGTAACTAGCAAAAGTGGAAAAAAAAAAAGTGGAAGTAAAAGAATATGTATTGGCTGAAATGACGTGCAAGCTTGATGTGAGGGGTTAAATACTTTAATATACTTTGGAGAGAAAATAAGAAAGAAATAAAAACCCCGCTGAGTTTGTTAGCCAGGGGGAGAATTTTTCATGAAATCTTTATAGTGATATTTGTGTGATTGGAGTCAGATTGCGGTTGTGCCCGGAGAGGTCGAGTCTCGTGTGCTGGTGTATGCGATTGCGTGCGTGTGGGCGAGGCACGGCCATTGTGACAGACACACACACACACACACGCACACGCACACGCACACGCACACGCACACACATACACACACATACACACACATGCATGCGCGCACGCAAGCATGCGCATGTACGCGCGTGCCCGCGCGCAGGCCCACACGCACACACACCACACATAAACACACACAGACGCACATAGAAGCACGCATGCGCACCCCCCCCCCCTCTCTCTCTCTCTCTCTCTCTCTCTCTCTCTCTCTCTCTCTCTCTCTCTCTCTCTGTCTCTCTCAGCAGGTCATAACATTGTTCTTGCTTGGGTTCCCGGTCATGTTGGCATTCGGGAAAATGAAATGGCTGATCGTTCGGCCAAGAATGCCACAACAAGGAAACTATCTAACATGTCTATCCCGTACTCAGATTTAAAACCGAATGTTAATAATTATGTCGGAGACCTCTGGCAGGAGGACTGGAATACAGACTTTTGCAGGTCTGTCCAAACTTAAAAGAGTTCCTCTCATCTACCTCTGGTGGTCGCAAAGAAGAAACGGTTTTATGCCGGCTGCACACTGGCCATTCGTTTTCAACCCATTCGTACCTTTTAAAGAGCGAAGAAGCTTCATGGTGCATTCCATGTCATGTACCACTCACAATGAAACATATTCTTTTGGAGTGTTGGCACTTGCCTGATGTGAGACATGAACATTTTACAGCAGACTCCATGAAAACCTTGTTCAGAGATGCTCCACCTGGTGTGATCTTTTAATTTCTCAAAGAGATTAACATTTTTCATCTGATCTGAGATTTTACAGTGGAAAGATGTTTTAACAAAATTTCTGGTAGGGTTTAGAAGGTGTATTTAAAAGGGTTGTGTGAAAGAATGACTTGTGCATTGATTTCAATGCGGTGACAGCCCTGATATGGCCCTTTGCGCTCGGCTGGGCTATAAGCAACATTACCTTACCTTACCTCTCTCCCATCACCGACGACGACGACGACCGTCCCAAGCATCCCCACCACTACCACACTATGGGCACCCTCCCCCCTCTGTGACCGATCCGCCCCCATCAGCTGTAACACCGAACTCCGACCTGCAGCGTGAGTTACCTTCTCTTATCTCCATCCATAAAGGGAGTACAGGGGAGGAAGCGATAAAGTTGTCTTTTCCTTTTTCTAATCATGAAGGAAACAACGTTCGTCACCTGGCTGATTCGACCCGCTGTGTCCGGCCTTGGGTGTACGGACAGCGACAGACAAGAGGTGGCCACACTGATGTCGGCACAGTCACTCCCAGACAACCTTGAGACTGCTGGAAGGAGCGGATCGGTTACAGAGAGGGGCGGGTGGGGGCTGCCCATAGTGTGGTGGTGGTGGGGGGGGATGCTTGTGATGGTCTTCGTCGTCGTCGTCGTCGATGGGGAGAGAGAGAGAGAGAGAGAGAGAGAGAGAGAGAGAGAGAGAGAGAGAGAGAGAGAGAGAGAGAGAGAGAGTTCTTCTTTAAAATGGCGCAGCTGTTCATGGTAATGATGCACGATGTTAATGAACTGGACATAGGGGTAGCCGGTGGGTTGGAGGAGGAGGAGGAGGAGGAGGAGGAGATAATATTATTCGTTATTTACGAGGGTAATAGATAAGCGCAGATGCGCTTTTTTTTTTCATCGAGTCTTCTCCTTGAGTAGGGACTACAATATGCAGTGAAATGAAATAATATATAAAACAAACAAATAAACAAAACAAAACAGTCGTGCGATCATAATGGAATATGAAATGGAAAAAAAAAAGAAGAAAAAAAGTGAAGGGGAAGAAGAAGAGTGAGGTAGGGGCATATGGAAATGTACTATAATGGACAACAATTAGCATACATGTATAAAACAGACAATACAATGAGTATGACAAACTACACACAGAATTTGGAAGAGAGAGAGAGAGAGAGAGAGAGAGAGAGAGAGAGAGAGAGAGAGAGAGAGAGAGAGAGGGGGAGTAAGGGATCGGGGGACATGATAAATGGAAGAAGCAGCAAAGTACAACGAGTAATAATTTTCTCTCTCTCTCTCTCTCTCTCTCTCTCTCTCTCTCTCTCTCTCTCTCTCTCTCTCTTGTGTGTGTGAGAGAGAGGAGAGAAAGAGAGAGAGAGAGACAGACAGACAGACAGACAGACAGACATAGAAGAGAAAATCAGTGTCCTATTTTCAGAAAGGTCATATGGAGGCCACATCTAAAGAGCCTCATTACTGTGGGTAACATATGGTGAAATTGTCTGTTTGCCAGACCCCTGCCAATTGTCTGATGAAGCTCTCAACACTCTGCACTTCAAGCACCGGATATTCCAGACATCAAGATGGTCAGAGTCAAAGCAAGTTGCTGTAGGCTGTCAGCAAGATGAACTGTCTTGGACACTGATGAAGACCGGACTGTGTTGGGGATAGGTCAATACCTTCAACTGTATGGACGGCAGGGGCTGGATATATACCCCCCCCCCCCCCCCCCCCACACACACACGCAAGCACGCACGTACGCACGCACACACTGGTTAAGACATACATAAATACAGAGAGAGAGAGAGAGAAAAGAGAGAGAGAGAGAAGAGAGAGAGAGAGAGAGAGAGAGAGAGAGAGAGAGAGATTGAAACATACGCTGATGTTATGGAGAAACAAAAGAAACAAAAGCGTTAATATTGTTATGAAAGAACACACAAATACACACATACACACACACGCCCGCACACACACACACACACACACACACACACACACACACACACACACACACACACACACACACACACACACACATACACACACACACATACACGCCCGCGCGCGCACATGCACGTACGTACGTACGCACGCACACACGCTCGCACGCACACACAACAACAACAAAAACCACTACATGAAAAGTACAAAGTCAGACTTAACAACATGGCGAGGAGACGAGAAAAAAAAAGTAATAGAGAGAGCAAACCAATTATGATCAGCATTTATTTTCAATCAACATACATATACAGTTTTTAAAAAATATATATAATCAAGCAATCAGTACCAAACGTGCAGCTGTAAAACCAGGCCAACACACACACACACACACGCACGCACGCACGCACGCACGCACGTACGCACGAACGCACGCACGCACGCACGCACGCACGCACGCACGCACGCACGCACACACACACACACACACACACACACACACACACACACAGAGATGGCGAGACAATCAAGACTCATTAACGGTTAGAAATCAATAGATTCTGGTCCTTATGGTCACTTGTGATAGACAATGAACAGACTGGCAAAACCCCTTCTCCAGGGTCATCCAGTCGCCAGTTCGTCTGATCTAAATCAATCTCTGGTACACTCTGCACTGGAAAAGTACAAATCTTATTCTCATAACGGATGAAAACCTGGCCATACAAAGCAATCCTACGGGTCTTTGTCTTCTCCATAGTTCATCATCATAATGAGCAGTTATTGGGCGCTTTTTGTACTCCCAGTTCTTATAGAACAAGGAGTACTTTACAATGGGAACGAAGAAATGCTGTGTGTGTTGTCTGTCTGTGTGTCTGTCTGCTTGTCTGTCTGTCTGTCCGTGGTCAAAGTGTGTTCCACTCGCTCCAGACAAAACTTTTGAGCCGAACTTCCTGAAAATTTGTAGGTATGTTCATTATGGGTCACAGATGATGCCCGATGTTTTACTTTACCGTTATAGCCGTTACTAACGGCTATAACGGCCCAAAACGGTTTTTCTTCATTATGGAATATCTCAGAAAGTACTTGGCCGATATTTCTGAAAATTTGTAGATAATGTTCATTATGGGTCACGGATGATGCCCGATGTTTTATTTTACCGTTAGGCCTATAGCCGTTTCTAACGGCTATAACGGCCCATAACGGTTTTTCTTCATTATGGAATATCTCAGAAAGTACTTGACCGATTTTTCTGAAAATTTGTAGATATGTTCATTATCGGTCATGGATGATGGCCGATGTTTTATCTTACCGCTATAGCCGTTACTAACGGCTGTAACGGCCCCAAACGATTTTTCCTCTTTATGGAATATATCACGAGTATTCAAGATAAACTGGGAGCACGTTTATATGCTTTGCATCTTGTTCTCTACTGAATTGAAAGCGCCTGATATCAAGACAAATCAAGATGATAACTAAACGACTGAAAGAAGCACAGAGACAAAGTAAATGAAGGAATGAATCACACACGCACACGCCCGCCCGCCCGCATGCACGCCCGCACGCCCGCACGCATGCACGCACGCACGCACACACACGGAGAGAGACACAGAGAGAGAGAGAGAGAGAGAGAGAGAGAGAGAGAGAGAGAGAGAGAGAGAGAGAGAGAAGAGAGAGAGAGAAAACAGACAGACAGACAGAGACAGACAGACAGACAGACAGACAGACAGACAGACAGAGACAAAGACAGAGACAGAGAGAGCGAGAGAGAGACAGACACACAGACACAGACACAGACACAGACACACACACACACACAGACACAGACACACACACACACACACACACACACACACACACACACACACACACACACACACAGAGACTAAATGCGGAACAGTCCTGGGGGGATGGGGTTGGGGGTAAGGGAAAAACGTGGGATGAAGGGACAGGTAGTGTGTATGAGGAGAAGACCGGGAGGAAGGGGAGTGGGTGGGGGGTCAGTACTGATAAAAAGGTGGGTCTTTAGAGAAGCTTTGAAGCAGGCCGTTGAAGGAGAATGTTTAACGGTTTGTGGAAGGGTATCCTTAACGATTGGACACGAGTGGGAGGGTCAACGTTTATCAAAAGATTTTGTTCTGACTGAAAAAAAAAAAAAAAAAATCGGAGAATGCGATCATTTAATGAAGAACGGAGATTCTGAAATGGAGTGTTGGAAGGACGAATACCAGACAGATAGTCAGAACCAGTACCAGCCAGCGACAGATGAAACCTGCTTTGAGGAGAGTTTATGCCTACATGAAATTCTGGATCCAACAGGTAGCCAGTACAATGGTTTCAAGAGAGATGTGCTTGGGCAGCCTAGCAGCAGTGTCATGGACTTTTTTTTCAGCCATTAAAGCAGATACTTTAGGGCGTCAGAGATCGAGCAGAGCATTACCAAGTGAAACGAGTTGTTGATTTTTTTTTTTCCAATGGGCAGGCAGCTGATAGAAACCGGTAATTCGCGTAGACCAATACTTATGGATAAGACACACATGAAAAATTAGAACAAAAAAAAAAATAATGGTAGACTTTGATTCAGCTTCATTCTGAGTATAAAGCGGTCAGCCTTTGATGCCAGGCAGAGAAATGGTGTCTTTCAGGGCTACAGAACAGCAAGGACCACTTTCCCAACAGGAAGGGCGCAAGGGAGAACGCAGACCTCAGCAGCCGAACCTAGGTTGAACAGATCCCGGAAAGCCCTTCCATCTGAATCTGTTCCACACAGTACAGCAGAGAGAGAGAGAGAGAGAGAGAGAGAGAGAGAGAGAGAGGAGAGAGAGAGAGAGAGAGAGGGGAGAGAGAGAGAGAGAGAGAGAGAGAGATTGATAGACTGATTGATTGATTGTTTGATCTTTACTACGCAAGGATGGAGATTTGAGGCCAAGGCCTAGCCTTACAATCTGTCTGTGCCATGTATTCATTATTCCAACACTCACCATTCATACCGACAATTCGACATAGTAACACTGTGATCTAATTCTACAATGAGAAGCAGAGTATTCATAAACGTAATGACAACATGGTGGGTAGTCAAACAGAAGGTATCAAAGCAATTAAACAAACAGAACCAGAGGGAGAGAGAGATAGTGGAGGGGGGACAGAGGAGGTAGGTGTGTGTGTGTGCGGGTGGGGAGGAGGGTAGATGGGGGAGGTCAAGAGGGATGGGAGACAGGTGAGAGTGGGGATGAGCGGAGTGGGTTACGTTACATGTTCAGACGGTGTATTCAATGTATAGTTTAAAGAAGAGTTTGCGAATGAACGTTGAAATTACCTTAACAGAATGACCAAATTATTAAGACATAAAACGTTTAGGTAAATGTTTCTTGAAAAGTGTTAAAATATTCGAATTTTGTAGACTTGGTGGAAGCGAGTTCCAGATATATGATCCAGAGTAAGCTAGGCTTGTTTCGTATTGATCAATGCGTGGATAGGGGAGAAGGAATTTCTTGGAGCCAGAAGAGCTGTTCAATCTTGTATGAATGGCATTGATATAACATGGCTTCGAATCTGTCGAAATTGTGAACATGAATGATGTCTTGCTGAATTCCAGTCGTTTACTCAGAGGATGTATGTTCAGCGCTTTTAGTTTTTCATCTGTTGGTAGAGGTACGGCTGAAAGGAGTAGCTTTGCTGCACGTCTATGGAGAGAATTCAGCCTTTTTGTGGACATCACTATTCCCGTCCCATACTGTTGAAGTATAATTGATATAACGTGTGCAATTAAGAAACGTTTAAGCGCTGTATTGTTGTTGACATGACGCTGTAATTGAGATAACAGAAATTTTTCAAAGATGATGTTGCATAAATTATTGAGATGAGGTTGCCATTTCAATTCTTCATCTATCGTCATCCCAAAGACACGATGCTCATCTACCTGTTCGATAGAAGTGCCATTCAATTGAAGTGTTAGGCAGAGAGGAGCAAATTGGTGCTTACGGCGGTGTGCTATAATCATAGGTTTGGTTTTGGCCGGGTGTATGACCACTGAGTTTGAACTGCACCAGTCAGACGCTTCATTTAGACTTTATGGGAGAGACGTTTCTATTGTTTGTAGATCACTACCATTTGTTTGGAGTGATCGGTCATCAGCAAATAAATCTGTCGTGACTCTTTTATCTGATAAAGACAATGGTAAATCGTTGGTGCAGATGCAGAATAGAAGGGGGCCTAGTACCGAGCCTTGTGGGACTCAATATCTGACAAAGTCTGAAGAGGAGGTTTCGCCCTTTGACAGCACACACTGAGTCCTATCATTCAAATATGATTGAAATAATGAGATTGTCGAGGAATGGTTCAAATAGATATAGTTTCTTAAAAAAAAAAAAAAATAATGGAATGATCGGCAAGGACAAATACCTTTTTGAGGTCAAGACAGACAACTCCTGTAATTTGTGACTGGTTCCTATTTGAAAGCCATAAGTAACACACTCGTGATCATGCTGTGTGGCATGAGTGATTAGATCAGAATCCAGATTGGAATGGGTGAAATAGATTGTTTTTCACTGCATGAACTGAGAAACGTGCGCGTTGTATATGTCTTTCAAGGGACTTGGATAAAATTGATTGTAAGGATATAGGTCTGAAATTATTTGGAAACGACGAATCATTTGACTTAGAAGGGGTTCAAATTGGCATTTTTGAACGCTTGAGGGACGACATTAGTTTCAATGGATAAATTATACATGTATTTAAGAGATTCAACGATGCAAGGCAGAGCGAGTTTGAGTAAAAATGCGGGTATGTTATCAGGACCCATGGGATTTTATTCTTTAACTGCGCTACGTGCATTCCTATTTCATGTACAGTAAGAGGAGCAATATGGAGTGAGTTACTGGATGCAAGTCTTTGTTTGCAAAATGATATGAGGGATGTCGGACATGTACATTACTTACTCTTATAGTATGTGAAGCTTGAGTAAGGATGTCAGATAATGACAGATGTGTGTTTAAATTTGTCCAGAGTCATGTTTGTTGCTGAATTTTGTGAATCTGTACGCTTGTTGTGTGCAATGGTGTTGAAATGCCCTAAAGATGGGCGTTGTGGTTTTTGCATCTGTGATCATTTGTCTGAAGAAGAAGAAGAAGAAGAAGAAGAAGAAGACGAAGAAGTAGAACAAGAAGAGGAGGAGGAGGAGGAGGAACCAGAAGAAGAAAAAGAAGAGGAGGATGAGGTGAATGAAGAGGAGAAAATAGTAAAAGTGCGTTTAGGGGGGTTCTTCTTCCAAGGCCCTCTCCTGCCGAGATGTCTCTGGAATTTCTTCCAAATCACATCTGAGAAGACATATTTGTCGACCATTCATTGTTTGATACGAAAAAAAAAACTAATTTTCACTTGTTTTGTGTGCGTTTTAATAACTCAATGTTACGAAGATATATTGCCAAAATAATATCACGTGCAGAGCATTGCGGGCACCAGGTGAGCGAGGACTGGCGAGTAGAAGAACAAGTCATGGACGTCTACATCATGACATCGCTCAATCTCTTACATCAGCCTTTTCAGTTTTACTACCCCCCCCCCCCCCCCCCCCCCCCCCCCCCCCCCCCCCCTTTTAAAAAAAAAAAAAAAAATTCATGTTGATGAGTGATTATGGTGGTTTTTGTTAGTTATGATGGGTTGTTTCGGCTATTATGGGTTGTTCCGGGTTTTTAGGGGGTATTGTCATGTGATGATGGTCCTGCTCTTCGTTGTGTGTGGCCACGACCAACCAGTTCATTCCTTTCTTTCTGGCTATGGCGTTGTCTTTCTCTACAATGCACATACACTGTGCACTGTGCTGTGTTGAACAGTCTTGACGTTGGGTATTTTGGAGGGATACATGTTGAAATGAGAGAGATAGACAGACAGGCAGAGAGAGAGAGAGAGAGAGAGAGAGAGAGAGAGAGAGAGAGAGAGAGAGAGAGAGAGAGAGAGAGAGAGGAGAGAGAGAAGAGAGAGGAGAGAGAGAGAGAGAGAGAGAGACAGACAGACAGACAGACAGAAAATGTCTCCTGATGCCTGTGCTGTTGCTTTGTGCATTTTTGTTCTCTTTATTTGCATTTTTGTTGTTGTAAATAAGCACCTAGGGCTTATATAAAATGAAGTGTCATGAATGTTAATTAACTGATAATTGATTACTGATAGTAAAGAAAGTGATGAGGGGAGATACAGATACACAGATACAAACCTTTCATGTCATTTTACATCACAGGAAGATACAGTGGAATTTTTGGAGCACCCCCCAAATCTTCTTTAATGAACAACAGCATAAACATATTTCATTAAACAATTAGAAAAATATCTTACATTTTTTTCAGCATGCATTTGTAGATCCATGAAACGTAATCCACAGTTCAAAAGAAACACACACACACACACACACGCACACTCAATCAAGACACATCCACATTCTCCATGTCAAAACTTATTGCACACAGGAATTTTTTAAAGCAATTACAAGTATCCACACACTAGGACTAGTGTAACAAACAAGTTGCATTTCACTGCTGTGTCATATTGAATCCAATGCTACTACACCATACCCTTTTGTACCACTTCGTTCTCCATGGCCTCTCTAGGAATTCTGGTCTTTTCTGCCATTGGTCAGTGTCGCCACCCTACCACCTGTGCTCCCTTCTTCCCTCCCCCCACTCTCTGTTGACTGTGCTTTCATTCGCCCCCTTTTTTTTCCCTCAAAAGAATTTTGGATGAGGACACTCTAGGATTGTGTAATATGAACAAGTAGAAAAATGCAGTCATCTTGTTCCACATCAATATTGTGAAACAGTCTTGACATGATTAGCAGCAGCAACTGCGCACCTCTGGTTGAACATTTTTTTTCATGTTTTTCTTCTCTTCAAATATTTTTCAAATATTTAAATAGAATCATTAAACATTAAAAGTAATCAAAGAACAACACTACAATCCAAGGGGGAACCTAGAACCCTTGGGATTCACATTAAACAATTATCAAAGTCTGTCCATATGAGAAAAATCATGTACTGTCTACATTCAACAATCATATAGGCCGTCTCATCAAACAATAATTATGGGCTATCCATGCTAAAAAAAAAAAGTCATGGGTTGTTCATATTAAACACTCATAATGGACTGCTCACAATCATAGACTGTCCACATTAAACAATCATCATGGTCTGCCACATTAAAGTCATTAACTATGGACAGCCCAGATTAAAAAAAGTCATCATGGACTGTCCACATTTAACAATCATTACAGACTGTCCACATTATACAATCATAATGGATTGTCCCATCCAACAATCATAATGGCCTGTCCACATTAAGTGATCATCATGATCTGTCGACATTCTACAACTCTACATAAAACAAATGTGATGGACAGTCCACATTAAACCATCCTGAACAAAGCCCAGATCACTTTGATCCACACCCTGTCACTGCTCAAAGATCTCACAGCACTGATTCATCTGAACAAACCATACCACTAGAGGGTCAAAGTTAGATATTATCATCGTCGAATGAAATGAACAAATCAATGACAATACGAAATTAGCATGTTTCAATGACTAGTGTTTTCCACAAGCAAAACAACAACAAACTTAGATGTGCTAAGCAGTCTGATCAGCTGTTGAGCAAGTAGACTGATTAAGTTAATATCTCCTGATATGAAGGAGGAATTGGTGGGAAAGGAAGGGATCAGGGGTGGGGGACAGGGGGGAGGGGAGGTTACATATATAATAACTAACTCACCTTCCTCACAAATCCCTGCTTTTCTAAATCTTTGCCAAGTCACTGCCATACAATAGTGGGATTGTTTGCCTACGCTTGTTTTCCCTCACTTCTATTTTTTTCCACTATCATCTATACATATTCATCACCAATAAAAAGAAAAAAATAATGACCACAGAAAGGAGAGCATGCATATGAAAACACTAGAACTCCCCTGGTGACCTGGGAAGCTTTAATCCCAAAATATCAGCCTTTTGTCCTTGGATGTCGGACATTCATGCATCATATCAAAAATTATCGCAAATGTTGAAATGGATGGCATATTCAGTGAGTGGGAAAGAGCTGGGAAAGAGAGAGAGAGAGAGAGAGAGAGAGATGTACACTATAGGTAATATTCATCCATCTATTAATCCACTGGTTTACTATAATCCATCCATACATCTATCTGTCCACAATAAAAAAAAGAATAAATGTAACGAACATTCTGGCTTTGGATAGATTTTCAGTGTATGAGCTCATGAAAAAAAAAGAGAGAGACTGAGAGAAAGTGAGGGTTTTTTTCTCTCTCTCTCTCTATGTGGGACAAGGGGTGGGTAGATGTTAAGTGTATTGGACAGAGAATCTAAGGGTTTGCAGGAAGATGTTAGAATTGTGGAAGGTGTGCATGCTTGCGTGTGTGTGTATGGTGTAGGAATGGGCAGCGACTACTGGCTGTTGATGCAATGGGACTACTGGCTGTTGATGCAATGGGACTACTGGCTGTTGATGCCATGAGTCACCAGTCTGGCCATGACCGAGGCCATGGCTGTTGATGCCATGGGACTACTGGCTGTTGATGCAATGCGACTACTGGCATTTGATGCCATAAGTCACCAGTCTGGCCATGACAGAGGATTCCTGCATGGTATGTAGAGAGTCGTTGCTCTGTGACTGCCACAGTCATAAATCTGACATGGTGTGTGCTGAAATTTCCAGACGCTGATCTGGTGTTGATGGATATGAGCATGGTGTTGCGAGTGAGACAGAAGGTGATGAAGGTGCAAGATGTTTCACCAACACAATTGTTGGCAGTCGGGAGCTCAGGATGTGTTGCCTCTCTTGAAGGCAAATGTCTGTTTGATCAAGTATCCCTCGTGGCCCTAGAGGAATTTGTCTAGCTTGGTGATTGCACAGGTTTGCACAGGTTTTGCCACTGGCATTGAAGCAGAAAGGTACCGAGTGGTGTCAGTGTGCTTGTTCTGTGGAGTCTGGAGCAGCATAATAGTTTTTTTTTAGTTTCTTGTTTTTTTAAAATAAATTGTTCAGTTTGTCTGAGTGCAATCACAGTGTTGGGCTGTCTGTTTCTTTGGGTGGCTGTGCTTCTATGGGGACCACCCTGGTAATAGCTGTGGTACTGTGGACAGTTTTAATGGAGACAGGGTGTGGTATTCATGGGCGGTGAACACACCATACATTGCTGCTGCCACTGCAAAATCTTCACTAGGGCAGAGTCTGTGCAGGTAAAGAAATTCAGAACAGTGTATGCTGTGCTATAGACGTTTGGAAATGTGTTGTGTGGGTACATATGCAAGTTAGTTCAATTAACAGAAAACAGAGGTGACACACAGTCGACATTCCCCATTCTATCACTCTACCTTCACTTTTTGATTCTGAGTCTATAACCATTTTTCTAATGTTGAATCCAAAATCCAGAAACCTACATTCTTATCTACCTTCATTGTTTCCTCCTTTTAAGCATTGATGCACATTTGCTTGAGACCCATCACACAGACCTGACAAAAAAAAACAACAACAAAAAAGCCAATTTCCACCTGTGTCTCTATCGTACGTGATGTGACTGCCATAACTCATTGCCATTCACACCACCCACTGATGATATAAAAAAAATGACATGAAAATGGTCAACAAGACACATACAGCACTTGCCAAGGAGCCGACATCAGTAGACCCCACTCTCCCTTCAAAGTTCACATCCCACTCTCCCTTGACTCTTCCACTCAACTGCCACTGTGGTATCCACTGCTCTATTCCTGTATGCTAGGAGCAGGTTTTAAAGGGACAAGGGAAACAACTCTGGGGAGTTTGGAAAACAAGAAAGACGGCATATGTCAATAGTGATAGCTCCTTCATGCTGATTTCACTGTCCACTTTGGCAGTTTTTTCCCCCCTATTCCCTGTGGATTGCCAATCCTTACCATGTGACAGATGTTCTTCTGTTCCCTGTGGATTGCCAATGCTTACCATGTGACAGATGTTTTTCTGTTCCCTGTGGATTGCCAATCCTTACCATGTGACAGATGTTTTTCTGTTCCCTGTGGATTGCCAATGCTTACCATGTGACAGATGTTTTTCTGTTCCCTGTGGATTGACAATGCTTACCATGTGACAGATGTTTTTTCTGTTCCCTGTGGACTTGCTAATCCACACCATGTGACAGATGTTCTTCTATTCCCTGTGGATTGCCAATCCTTACCATGTGACAGATGTTTTTTTCTGTTCCCTGTGGACTTGCTAATCCACACCATGTGACAGATGTTCTGTTCCTGTGGATTGCCAATCCTTACCATGTGACAGATGTTTTTCTGTTCCCTGTGGATTGCCAATCCTTACCATGTGACAGATGTTTTTTCTGTTCCCTGTGGATTGCCAATGCTTACCATGGGACAGATGTTCTTCTGTTCCCTGTGGACTTGCTAATCCACAGCATGGGACAGATGTTTTTCTGTTCGCTGTGGATTACCAATGCTTACCATGGGACTGATGGCATGTGTGTGTACAGAAGAATCGGAAATGAGACTAAAAAATGACAAGAAGCAATGAATAAACCACACCAATCATACTGTTACACAATTCAAAATGTTCAACCTCAAAGAATTCAGCAAGATTTTAGCTAAGCAGAAGGCCACATGTATTCTTTTGACCAATCATCTCAATGCTGTTCACTTCATTATGAAGGGTGAAATAAATCAATTCCACTGCAGTAAAAGAGATCTCTCCATACACAGCTATGGTTGCCGTAATTTGTTCTCTCCCACAACACATGTTTTATATCAGTTAAAAGATTCATATCTTTTTCATAATTAATCACATTTCCCTCCCCCTATTCATAATAATAATAATAAATTGAAAAATACACCTTCAAATGTTCTTATAAGCAGTCACCGCTTTTCATTTACATTTAAAATTCATATACATTGTAGACTCTTGAAAGTGTAATGTAATCAGAAAAAAAAGAAGAAGAAAATTCTTCAATACCACAACACCAATGCACACAGACACAACACTCCTCCATCCTGGTTTTCCCCAGGCCAGAACTGTAGATCCCCTTCAGCCCCTATCTGTGTTCATTGAGGAAATGAGCGGTGAAGTCGTAGCGGTCATGCAGCATCTTGCCGCAGAAGTTGCAGCAGCGGAGGTCGTTCTTGTCGTGCATGTTGCGGTGGATGTGGTACATGGCGGCGTCCTGGAAGATGATGTGGCAGTAGTCGCAGCGGTGGACGTCGCCCCTGGACATCATGTGGTGCAGCAGCTCCTCCGCCGTGAAGTTCACCAGCGATATCCGCTGGTTGGCTCGCCCGTACGGCTCCAGGGCGTTGGGATCGGCGGCGTTGCTGGCTCCCACGGGAGAGACACGTGTGGGGAGAAGCGCCTGATTGGCCGGCAGGGGGCCCGTGTTGATGGCGTTCGCCCTGTGGGGGTGCTGCTCCGCGGGCATCCCTGCCCCATTCTGGAAATGCACCTGGATGTCGTCCTTGTCGTCCACGGCCTGGCCATCACAGCTCTCCATGGACAGCAAGCTGTTCCGGTTGACCGACTCCCCCGCCGCGTTTCTGTCACCGATGCCAAGCTCCGGATTGGTAGAGCCCTCTTCGTTATCCACGTGCCGAATGTAGGCTGGTTTCCTGCGATGAGATGAGATGACGGAGGCGTTTGTGGGAGGACCCTCCATTTTGTTTTCCTCCCTGGAGGAGCTCTGAGTGGCTCCCCCTAGCAGGCTGTCCCGGTCAATCTCGCCTTCCTCCAGGGCAGCCTTGGAGTCAGTGCTGTTGGAGGCGGCAGAGAACTCCGCCAGCTGCTGCATGAGGGCCTGCTGGTTCAGTGAGTCCAGGTACCGCACGTCCGGCTTCTGCTCCAGGTCCATATCGCTGTCCATCGCTCCCCCGCCCTGATATGATGCCATCGTGCCTGCCGCCGAGGCAGCCGCCGCTGAGGAAAGGGCCGCAGAAATTCTGGCGGAGCTCCTGGATTTGGCCTGCTGCATACAGGGAAGGTGGGCGTCGAAGCGGTGCTTCTGGGAGAACCCCGTGTTGCAGACGACGCAGAAGTATGGTCGGTCGTCGGCGTGGATGCGACGATGGCTGTTGAGGTGGGATGACTGGGCAAAACGTTTGTGACAGATAGGGCAAGGGTAGGGCTTCTCACCTGGAAATTGCCACAACACATGCCAGCTTTTAACTCATGTATATTTGTGACAAGACAAAAATATTGCCTTGTGCCTGTAAACATACACAATACATTCCAGTCTTTCTTTAAGACAGAGGTATTGGGGTTCTCTCCTGCAAATGCATACAGCACACACCAGCCTTTAAGACATAGATACTGGGCTTCTTTCCTGCAGATAAATGCAACACGTTGCTTCCTTTAACTAAGACAGACTTTCTGCACATCTCACTGCAAGTGCATACCTGCTGTTAAGACACAGATATTGCACATCTCACCTTCAAGTGCATACAACATATACCAGCCTAAAAGACACAGGTACTGGACTTCTCACCTACAAATACATAAAGCATATATCAGCCTTTATGGCAGACATAATTGATTTCCCGCCTGTGAACACATATGACAAATACCAGCCTTCAGGACCGAGATATGAAAACAGAATTTCTCACCTGTGAACACATTTGACAAATAACAGCCTTTAGGACAGAGATATGAAAGCAGGACTTCTCACCTGTGTATACGCACAACAAATAACACTAACAGCCTTTAGGGTAGAGATATGAAAACAGGACTTCTCACCTGTGAACATGTATGACAAATTACAGCCTTTACGACAGAGATATAGAAACAGGATTTCTCACCTGCAAAAACGTACAACAAATAACAGACTTTAGGACAGAGATATGAAAACAGGGCTTCTCACCTGCGAACACACACAACAAATAACAGCCTTTAGGACAGAGACACGAAAACAGGACTTGTCACCTGTGAACACATACGACAAATACCAGCCTTTAGAGTAGAGATATGAAAACAGAACTTCTCACCTGCAAATACACGCAACACACAACACATGGCAGCCTGTAACTACAACAGAGATGTGTTTCTCCCCTGCAGATACACGCACTGCGCAGTGGCCTTCATGAGAGGGATACTTGTGACAGAAGAAAAAGGAAAGCATAACTGGTGCTTGAGGGCTGGTATGCAAAGCCCCGACTTTGACACTGATCAGCAAACTCACTTCACCAATACCACATGTTCGCTCCAGCTCATCAGATGGTGGGTGAAGACATAACCTCCTAAAGTGGGAGCAGGCTAGGGCATTATTTCTGTTTCTGATCTGCCAATGGGACAATGCATGACATCAGGACATTGCTGCCACGGGGTCGTTAGACAAAGATTTTACCTACCTTCAGGTTAAGCCATTTACCATCGATCTTCCATGATTTGAAATTCTAGGATGTAAGTGATGAAGGAACAGGAAAACCCTATGCATACCATACAAACAGCATAGTACATATTATACAATCTTCTTGGTTTGACAATCAGTCACTGTTTGTTACTTCATCTGCAAGTGACCATACAAACTGCACATTACATACTGCACAAACAATCTCCTCTGTTCGACAATTACTCATTGTTATTTTGTCAGCAAGTGACCAATGCAAGAAGATAATCTTTACATTTCATTCTGATTGACTGATGCCTTCTGAATCAGCGAATCACTTGCCACTTGAGACATTATGATGCTGATGCCATCATAAACAGTGACTTCAGAGTTTGGGCTATTATGACGATTATCTGATACCTGTAAAATCACGCTGAACTTCAGATCCTTCATAGATGTGTGAAAAAATCTTGCTCTTGGTCTGAGGGAATGTAGCAGTATTCAAGACATGCCCAATTTAAGGATAAGTAGATGTCTGTTTGTGCTTCATTTTTGAATGTTGCTTGTCTTGCTTGAAGAAGACCAAAGAGGTTGACATGTGTTTGACATGTAATTTGTTGGTTTCTTTCATTTGGTGGCATAGTACTTTTTCTTTTCAGCAGGATGAAAATAGGTTCTTTCTGCCACAAATTATATTCAAATCTGATTTTTCAGCTTACTTTGGCTTTAAAATGTATGCTCTTTTGGCGTTTTGTCTTGTTTAAAAAAAAAGTCATTTATTTAGTTTTTAATGTTTCAGCGGCAGACACACACTTACACAGTTTCATGCAAGGCAGTTTGCAAGAGTTGTCACCCTTTGTTCAAACTCTTCTCCCTTGTCTCTTGAATATTTTTTGTAACATACTTTTATATAGAAAAATTATAATCAATCCGCCAGACAAAGGCACCACCCATCTTGAGCTGAATGCAAGAAGGTAAGTGATTGCTTGTTCTTCGTTTTCATTGTCCTGAATGACAGCCCTGATGTGGCCCTTTGCGGTCGGCTGGGCTATAAGCAACATTATCTTATCTTATCTTATCTTGCCTGAAGAAGATTAAAGAGGTTGAAACACATTGTGTTTTTTCTAGTGATTTGTTTGTCCCCTTTGTCTGGCAGATTAATTTCAACATTTCTTTATAAAAAATTTGTTACCATTTTCACCTGCAGTCTACTTCACTTCAAAACCATATTTTTTCATATCGTTGTATTTGGCATATTTGTGTAAAACAGTGTGAAAAACAGAACTGTTGATACACAGCCTCCAAGCCTCTGGAGTGATGGCTGATGATCTAGCGAGTGGAGAGGACAGAGTCGCTGTTGACTGAAGGCATGTCCACTCCTGCTGCCACTGATGAATGAAGGCCTTCAAAGGGTAGGCCAGAATAGCTCAGTTGGCAGAGCGCCGGACTCGTCATCCTGGGGTTGCGGGTTCGAATTTCGGTACAGGGGGATTTTTCCTCGGAGTTAACTTTGGTTCTGACTCCATTACCCATACAGTCCTTCGAGTGAGACTATAAACCGAGGTTCCGTATGTGAACGCACGCACATCTTGCACACATGTAGAATTCCATTACCAACTTTCAGAAGAGAAGGCCAGTTTGGCGGTTGGTATGGAGGACTCGTTACACATAGCATGCACCTTCCCCGAAGATGGAGTATGGCGGCCTTTATGGCGGGGTAAAAAACAGTCGTACACACAAAACTCCACTGTCTGTCTATACAGGCAGCGTCTGCAGGAGTATCAGCCTGCGTACGCGGAAATAAAAGAAAGAAAGAAAGAAGGCCTTCGAAGGAACCTGCACCTTTTATTGCTTGCAGCTGCCCCATACTCCCATGGTACGTTACAATCACTTTGTCATTATTCTGCAATACTTCATTCACCTTTTTTCAATACTAACTTGATATCTGATCTGAGCGTTAAGTACAACCGATTGCTTGTGTTTTTGTTCCCATAATTTCTGTGTACTTGAAATTTCAAATGTGTAATCACAAGAAACATTTGAAACTGGAACTTCTTGTCCTCAGTGGTGCCACAGAGAAGCGAATACCTGACATCCCATTTCCAGTGAGACTGTAATGTATGGTGGGAGAACAGGTTTGCATACGCGAACATGCAGGTACCCTGGGTGTGTTGATCCTGACTTTTCCTTTACACTAATTCACGTAAGCAAAACAACTACATTTTCCCGTAAACCAGAAAAGGGTCCAGGCCCCCACATCCACACCCCACCCCTGCCCTACCTGTGTGGGTGCGTTTGTGGATGTTGAGGTGGGCCTTCTGGGTAAAGCGTTTGTGGCAGATGTGGCAGGAGAACGGGCGCTCGCCCATGTGGATCTTCTTGTGCTGCACCAGGTCGCCGTAGGTGGGCACGATCTTGTTGCAGTAGTTGCAGGTATGGGTCAGCTGGCTGTAGTAGCCCTCCATCATGGCGCTGCCCGCCGGCAGCCCAGTCAACATGAACCCCGCCACAGAACCTGCACACAGGCATGTCGGCATACTGACACCAATTCACATGTCTGGCATAAAGAGATAGCAAGCACGTAGCATACGGATTCTGATTCACATGTCTGAACAAAGAAACAGCTGGCATATTTCGGCATAGCGACACTAACCGACATGTCTGGACAATGAGACAACTGACATGTAGCCTACTGGACAAAGAGGCAACTGACATGTAGCCTACTGACACTGACATGTCTGGACGACATATCTGGACAAAGAGACAGCAGACACGTTACATACTGACAATGATTCTCGTGTCGGGACACAGAAATGCCGAGTGTTCTGACTTTGAGCAGGAGGTAACTGTTCTAAGCCCAAAATGTTCAGAAACACTGCTGGTACAAAGTTATATACTCCATTTCAGTAAAAGACAAGATATAGAGGCACAGAATGTCTGACTTGCTACCACTCATCAGGAAAACTGTTGACGGAAACTCAATACCAGCTGGAACACAAAGGACACTGATACTGATTTGAAACAGAATGCCCCCATATTGGAGCAGGAAGAGGCTGGTTCACATTAAAGTTTGCAACCGGAAATATGGGAAGAAATAAAGATTGAAAATGTACTATTTGAAATGATAACAATAAAAACATGAACAAAGAATAAGCAGAGTGTGTATCTGAATATGTACGAGTCTGTGTATGTGAGTGGGCGCATATGTGCGTGCGTGAGTGCGTGTGTGTGTGTGTGTGTGTGGGGGGGGGGGGGGGGGGGGGGGGGGGTGTATGTGCGTGTATGTGCAAGGGGGTACGGTGAGCGACTGTATATACACATATCAGCATGTGTTTGTCTGTGTGGAAGACACAGGGTGAACGAGCATGCATGCATGTGTGCAGACATATACATACACAAACACAATTATAATACACACACTCACATGCGTGTGTGAGTGAGTGAGTGAGTGAGTGTGTGTGTGTGTGTGTGTGTGTGTGTGTGTGTGTGTGTGTGTGTGTGTGTGTGTGTGTGTGTGTGTGTGTGTGTGTGTGTGTGTGTGTGTGTGTGTGTGTGTGTGTGTGTGTGTACTCTCATGTGCGTGCAGACACATGTATGTCTGTGTGTTCATGCATGCATGCATGCATGTGTGTGCGCGTGCGTGCATGCATGCGTATGAATACAGAAATAAGCAATATATTACTGCATCACACTACAGCGACGTCATTTCTCATTTCTTTTCAATATACATATTTGAGTGTTGTTTGCCACCCATATCAACCAACTATCACAGCAGTGACAGAGAACTACAGAAAAAAAATGTTGCAGAGAAAAAAAAATCATAACATTTACCAAAAGAACTTACTTCGCTGCATGACTGACAAACGTCTGTTCACTTGGAACAAACCTGTCTTCAGTTTCACTTTTCTGTTCCTTTCCAAGTGACTCACACTCTCCCTCCAAAAAGTTCAAAGCCAGATTGATATTCTTGGGGTATTTTCATCATCATCGTCATCATCAGCAACAAAGAGAACAAGAAATGTACATGAGCCAAAACTTTGTTCACAATAAATGAAACATAGATAAGTCTTTCACACTTTGAATTGAAAATTTGGAGCACACAAACACCTTGTACATTCAGTGAAAAATCTGACGCTTTGAAAGGCTGTGTTTTGGCAAAGTTTCTGGCAAAACAAAAAGCCCACGTTCAAAATAAACAAACCCACAATCATGTCCAAAGACATAAAAAAAAAAAAACAAAAAAAAAAACAAAACAAAAAAACAACAAAACCCAGACGAATAATGGATAGAATGAAAAGTGCAGTGTCTTTCTGCCAAATTTTCTAAGAAAAGTTCGAAAACACCCAAATCAAGACTTGGCTATAAAAGAATCCACTTCAACCACACACAAAGACCGATGTTCATCCACTCCCATGCAGCGAATCTCCAAAAGCAGCTTCAGCCAAGTTTTCCAGCAAAAAGTCACCAAAGAAGAGTGAGGGAAAATGACAAGAGTCCCCTATCCAGTGACACCAGACTACAGACTGAGCACTACTTTAAACAGCCGCCGCTGGTGTACAAACACATTCTGCTCAAAGAGACATGGGGCTGGTTGGTGAAAGCCTGGAGTGAGACTGGGAGACTGTGTGTCTTGCCTGGCCAACCCCCCTTCCACTGCAGCTGTTAAATATTCCCCGCATCATCATCATTATCACCATTATCAGTCATTATGGCTCCCGGCTAATCAGCCAGTCATCTGCTTCAGCACAGTTCACTGGCGTTGTCATGGCAACGCTGATGAGATCAGCCTGAGGGCAGGGGCACATACAATCATCTGTCATCATCATCATCATCATCATCACTGTCATCATGATAACTACCCATGCAATCATCATCGCAGACATCATTAGACATGGTTGCAGTGTATGGGGGTTTGCACACACTACAGCTTGTATTGATTTTCTCTCAAACTCTCTTTTCCTGTTAAAGCACACACACATGAACAACACACACATGCACACACACACACACACACACACACACACACACACACACACACACACACACACATGCATGCATGCATATGCATGTACATAACCTGAGACCTAAAGAAAACCATTGACAATGGCTGATCATACCAAGTACCATAAAATCACAGACTAAGGTATGGTAATATTGCTTACAGTTATAGCCCAGCTGACCGCTAAAGGCCCAATCATGACTGACCCACAATATGTCTTTCACTGTAGACAGATCAGGGCGGATCAAAATATTGATGGAGGGGGTGGGGGCCCAAAAACTGAGGGTGGGGCCCTTGAAGCTGCCTGGGAACCAGTGGAGACCTGTCCAGGAATAACACCCTGGTCAGGAACTCGAGGGAGGGGGGGGGATGGGGGTGGGGGTGGGGGTGGGGGTGGATGATGCAGGGGGCGAAGATGATGATGGTCCGTATGGGTTTTTGACTGCACTGGGGACTGGTAACAAAAGGTGTCTAGCATTAAATATACTGATCTCTCTGGATAAAAAGGCAAATAAATCAAAAGAAAAAAAAAAGTGGGAGGGGGAGAAACTTGAGAGGGTGGGAGGTGGGGAGGGGAAGCGGATAAGAGGGGGAGCTGAGGGGGAGAGCCTTCTGGTGCCCACGATCGATCCCACTCTCTTCCCTGGATCTGCCTCTCCCACACCATGGGCAAAAAAAACGTAATTTGGGGAAAAAAAAAACAAGTACAGGCTACCAATCCCTCCATCCTAAAGAAAAAGACTTGGCAAAGATGAAGAGCATGAAAGGATCAGGGGCGAGGTAGGTGTAATATGAAAAAATAGAATTAAAGAAGGGGCATTAGAATATTAAAAGGTGCATTAGAATACCAAAAAAATCCTTCACTGGGGGTATATGGGGACCATTGTAGCCCGTCTTGAAAGCAGCATGATTTATAACTGCTTACCCAAAGGCCTTTTATCTGCTGATTCGGACTTGTCAGAGGGATCCCACTGATTATAATCAGTCCTCCCCTGAAAGCGAGGGGGGGGGGGGGGGGGGGGGGGGAGGAAGGGGGGAAAATATTTCGTATTCTGTTGCAATAGTGGTGGTGATATTGCATGTATTTTCATGAATACAGGTGCATGTAGCACACACACACCAACACACACAGCATGCACAGCACACACCACAACACACAACCTTCTCCCCCTACACACTCACCAAACAACCACTAATGGCAGTGTCTCACTACGTGGCACACATCAAGTGCTGAACCTCAAAATCCAAAA
>CM031614.1:56984924-56999924 GCA_018398815.1 Conus ventricosus
TCCCTCCCCCCTCTCACTCGTCGTTTAAATCCCCATCTCGCCTCTTGTTCAGTACTATGTTTGCCTTGAACTATGACAGTGGGGGTGGGGGTAGGAGGGGTATTTTCTTGGATGTGTCTATTGAGCATAAAGCAAAATCTCAAGGATTTTGAAAGACAACCCCAGCGAAAACACTTGGAATGTGTGCAACATGTGAGAGAACAGATAAATGTCTGTTCAACCCCACTTGCTTCACCACCGAGTTTTTGGGCGAAAGTGGCCTAAAGCTGCCTTTTCCTGTGGCGGAAGAGAGAGAGAGAGAATCACCGGCACCCCTGACAAAACCCGTTAAGGTCAAGTTGCCCTCAGAACAGACAGACAGACAGAGAAGAGAGAGACAGAGAGACAGACAGAGAGGCGCCCATGCACACACTCACACACACTAAGACACACACACACTAACACACACACAGGCACACTAACACACACACACACACACCACACACACACACACACACACACACATATTAAAAAAATGTGCCCCTGGTTTACAGTAGCATACCCCTCGCCTACGGTGGCGTGCTCTCTGTTTACATTGCAGGTGTCTTCGGCCAAAAAATTAATACTGCCGCACTTATTCCCTACCCCCCACTCCTTCCTGCCCAGCTTGCTCGATTACAACATATTACATCATCCAACACTGCTCGCGTGGCGGCGCTGGCAGGGAACTGCTGCGAGACCACGCGGCGCCCGATGACGAGACGGCTTGTCAGTTCTAGTCATGTTTCTTCGAAAAATCAAGTGCTGAGCTTAAATAAACGTGACACTTTGTGTTGTGCCCACCATACACAGCCGCCGCCATTTTAAATTCGACCGGCGGGCTGTAAAGACGTTTCAGAGAGAACTTGTGTGTGTTAAAAACATGGCGAGTCAGGGAAGTGATGTTTCAATGTTTTCTGCCAGTGCTGGAAGTGACACTAATATTACTCAAGAAATGGCTGAAGTGTTGTTATCTTCGCAAGGAAAACTTTCCGATCACAGACCGATCTTGTAAAAAAATACATTGTTTATCATGAGGCCATGGCAAAGTTTTTGACAAAGAAATTGAGTGGCGAGCCTTTTTTCTCCTCCTTCAAACCCAAAAAGGGAAGCATTTTGTTTTGTTTCTTCAAACAATTATTTAATTAGAGTAACTTTGAAAAGCTTTTAACTTTTGAAGAAATGATTCTATTCAAAAAGCTCCAAATGTTCAGTGACGGGTGTACTACCTAGTAGTTCAGAAAACTTCTCCACCTTGTGGTGTTTGTGACACAACGGCAAAGCAGACGACACGGAACACGACTTGGGCTGGGCCCAGACAGGGCTGGTGTTGTTACTGGCTATTATAGTGGGCGTAGCACTGTTCGCTAACTGCCCTCCGACAACTGCTCTGCAAGGCTCTCAGTGAACGCCACAAACACATGACGTGGGCTTAAAAATAGTAACGGTTTTGCAAAACTAGGCCAATCAGGCGAAGCCGCCTGATTGACCTACAAAGCCCTCTCTAACGTGCGACTGTAAGACCACAGCAGGCCTACTGCTGACGTGGTTGGCGCAGTGTGGTCTAGTGGCATTGGGTGTTTGTTGTTGTTTGTTTGTTTGTTGTTTGTTTGTTTGTGTTTGTTTGTGTTTGTTGTTTGTTTGTGGTGTGTGTTTTTGTCCTACCCCACGCATGCACACCCCCCCCCCCCCACCCCCCTCCACCCGCCCACCCCCACCCCCCACCCCACGCATGCACACACTGACGTGGCTCTAAATATAGTAACGATCATGCATGTAGGGTTTTTGCTGCCATATGACATTTGCGCCTGCCCTGCTTCGGCTGTTTGATTGTTTAAAAAACGCAGTGTGCCTGGATAACGATTTTGAATGTTCTGGCAAACAAACTAGATAGGGTTAGGCCTTGTGTGTTTGTTTGTTGTTTGTTTGTGTTTGTTGTTTGTTTTGTGGTGTGTTTGTCCTACCCCACGCACGCACGTCCCCCCACCCCCACCCCACGCACGCACGTCCCCCCACCCCCACCCCCCGCACGCACGTCCCCCCACCCCCCCACCCCACGCACGCACGTCCTCCCACCCCACCCCCCTGTGTACACCACACACACTCCTACCCCCAAGTCCCCCCAAGTTCTTAATTAAGTTTTTAATTAAGTTACTTCAAGTTCCTAATAAGTTCTTGATCAAGTAACTTCTAAGTTCTTGATCAAGTTCTTGATAAGTTCTTGATTAAGTCATCCTTTAAGTACAACTAAGTTCTTATTAAGTTATCTTATAATTATCAAAAAAATACAATCTATGTTTTTATCTTAAATAGTAAATGTCTAAGATAGTACACACACGCCTCAAAAAACGTGTCATCGTTGAGGATGTCTTGCTCAGCTTTTTCTGCATAGATCTTAAGGAAGGTCTTACATCCGAAGCAACTGCATTGATTACAATTCTGGTCTATGGAAATGTCTTTTATAGACTCCATGTCTTTATTTATTGACTTTATCATTTTATAATACGCCATGATTTATTTTTATTAAAAAATTTAAAAATAAGTTCTTAAAATATTATTCCATTTGAAATGGATCAAAATGATGCTTTGCTGTTGGCGGTTTTGGCGTGCAGTTGTGTTCGGCTTCTGTATTTAGCGGTGGAGATTGTTTGGGCTCTTGTTTTTGCCAGCGTTGTTTATATATTTTATAACCGTAATAACTGCCCCCAGCACAGCAAGGGCGCCAAAAATGGCAACAGTTTTAAGTTCAATATTCCATGAAGACTTTGGGGCCCTTGAATCACATGGAGTTTTTATAGCTGGCTTGAATCAACTTGTTCTGGCGTTGGCGGTGTTATGTTTTCTGATGAGTCATATTCTGTAACATTAATTTTTTTGTCTGTTCCACTCTGCTAATTTTTTCCTGCTTCAACACGCCCAGGATTTTTAATGGTCTCACCTGATTCAGTGTTTTCTGCTGATTTTCTGGCTTGGTTACTTTCTCCACCTGATTCAGTGTTTTCTGATTCTGCTGATTTTCCAGATCGTTCATTTTGAAGGGAAATAAAATCTATATGATTAAAAGTTATTAATCCATGATTAATGGCGATAACAAAGTTCCAAATCTGTAATACAGATCACACCCTAGAGACTCTAATGACTTTGTTAAAACTGGATCCTGCGTTAAATCATACATAAAATCCTGTTCAGAATCAATGGGCGCAAATCTACTAACTAGTTTAGTGTACAAACTAAGAACCGTTTGCCCCACACTTTTCACCATTCTAGACCCTAGCTGCGCTTCATACCTGTTATGATACTTTAAAATGTCCCTTGTGGCGACATCTGTTGAATTGTTCAATGCTGAATTCAGTTCCGAGGAACTGTTTTGTTTTTCCACACGCTGCCAAAGAATACAACCTCTCCTTTTGGGGCATAACAGCTTGGCCATCAACTTGGTCATTCATAAGTTCAGGAAGGTTTAAGGCCGCCCTGTAGCTGTAGTAGATCATCACTGTTCATGTTTTTTAATAATTATAATTATTTTTTTTTATAAAAATGAGCACTGAAAAAACTGTTACCACCTTGTATACCATTCTGCTGTTATTGGAGGACTAAGTGTAGGATACTCAATGCTTGTAAAAGCCTGTTAAGAATTAAACCAGCAGATCTTGGCAAACTAGACTTTGAGGATTCAGCAAAGCTAATTGCTATCATTGCAGCTTCGTTTGCTACGAAAGATTTTCTAGTTAAGCAAGGAATAATTCCAGACAATATAAATATGTAAGAAAAAAATACATTTATAAAAAATGGCTTCACTCGCAATAATGATAGGCGGCGCTGTGGTGAATGCGCTTGCTTTTAGCGGAAGTAATTTCGCATTTAGTAAACTGGGGAATGACGGCGAGAGAAAAAGACATAACAAAGCTATGGGGCAACTAGCAGCTGCACAAGACGCCTATGAAAGGCAGAGACTTGAGCAGTTAGATTTTATTAATGACACACTGAAAAGACAGGGGCAGCAGCTTACACATTTAAAAATGTTGATCAAGCAATAAAACAATATATCTAGTAACAGGCAAACCAATCGAGACATTGCCCCCACCAAAATTCAGTGACTTTTATCAACCATCAGAAAAACAAAAGATGCAAGAAATCGGGTTTATTGTCGTTGGTATGACCGTTGTGTATTTTGTTGCACATAATATTGGCTGAATAAAAAATGAACAAAATCTATTATTCGCCCAAAGGATATTGGAAGGGCATCACAGCAATTAAAAAGCTAAGCCAAGCGGCAGGAGTCAGTGAACAAACAGCAAAGGAATGGTTATCTAAACAAGCAATTTGGCAAATTTATTTACCTGCCCCTAGACGAATACAGAGACCACACTTTGTTAATACAACTCCAAACGACACCCATCAAATGGATCTTCTATATTTACCCTCTGATAGGATTAGACGAAAAAGATTTAAGTACCACTCACAGTCATTGACATGGCTTCAAGATACAAAGATGCAGAACCATTAACACAAAAGAGTGCTTCTGCTGTTTGCTGTTGCCATACAGCTGATATACCAGCGAGGCCCTTTAACTTATCCTCGCATGATTCAAGTTGATGATGGAAAAGAATTTAAAGGCCAAGTGAATCAATTATTGTTAAAACATAGAGTTACCATTAAAAGAGGCATTCCAGGAGTTCACAGATCACAGGCTTTAGTTGAAAACTTTAACAAACAGTTAGCCGAAAGACTTTTCTCCTACCAGTATCACAGAGAGCTGATTGACAATTCTCGCAACACAGAATGGGTTAGAAGACTGCCCTCAGTTTTGCGCGCAATGAATAATGAAGAATTTAAAGGGCTAAAGCCAGTACAAGCAATCAAAAGAAAAACAATAAATGTTGCTGAAGACTCCAGTACACCGGCAAACTATTACCATTTGGATTGAAAGTAAGGTACCTTTATTTACCAGGGGGAAACAGAAGGGGACACTCGCATCAGGGCAACCGATCCGGTTTGGAGTGTTGATCCATATGAAATAAAAAGAATTGTAAAAATGAATCCGCCCGTGTATTATTTACGAGAAACTGACACAACAAAACAACCAGCTCCTCAAAGATCTTTTGTGAAAGAAGAACTGCAGATAATCCCACCAGACACAGTTCCGCTTTAATTAATTTACGGTTCTCCAGTGCCCAATTGCATATGAAAACTCTGGATTAACAAACACCCGTTTTGTGTTTGTTCTATCTAATGACTTCTTTGTTACAACTGTTGTGTTGATCTCATGTAGATTAGATCGCAGTTTTACGTTGTCATGATGAAAAGTCTATTGCCAAACAATGCTTCTTTGTAGTTGTCATGTGATATGTTTGACTGCACAACGCTGCGAGATATTCCCTTTGCTTTCTTAATGATTTTCTCCTGGCTCAAAATACTGTACATTTTTTACCTTAGCCCCACATACTCCTTGATCACCTTTCCAGATAATTCATCCTTCATCTTTCCTAAAACCTTCTTATTAGTAATGAATGCAAAGGCGAATCTTTAGGATAATCGGACGTGTCATACCATCCTGCATGCCCTTTAGCCACTTCGGTTTCCATGTCTTTATAGATGTCTTCAGTAGGAATATCTATAACAAAACTATCTGTATCTGTGTAAAGCACTCTGGACTCAGGATACGAGGGCTAAAGTAGTCATAAAGAAACTCTAACATCAAAAGCTTTGAATAATTCTAAAACAGTAAACCCAATAAATACAGGTTTGTCCAATTTGACTTTCTTTTTTTTCATCATTATGCCAAAAAGCTGATCATGAAATCTTCTAAAGTCCTGATAATTAGGTTTTGAAGTCAGCTTAATTGCTTCGTTCTCTTGGTGACTAATCTGACATCTTTTAGCTTGTGCGGATTCTCCATAGTCTTTCCAAAACAGCTGTTGTTCATCAGCTTGAAAAAGTCTTTTTCTGAAGCATCTGTGGATTTAGTTCTGAGATCAGTGTTCTTCATGATGTATGGTTTCATGAACTGTCTTGATCGAAAGCAATTATACGATGAACAGCTGTCAACTTCAAACCATGCCTTAAATAAAATTGTAGAAGTCTGTAATGACAGACATAATTTTTTTTGCCTCGAAGATAGGCACAAGTTTAGGTGGCTCTCTTGGATCCATCTTTAGACTTTCTGCTGCTAATGGATAGTCATTATGGAGGTCATGGAGTTCATGAGGATATTCTAAGTCAACTTCTAGAATGAAGCCGCGCTGCTGATCAGGCGTTTAAACTGTTCAACCACTTTAATGCCTTTTGAATATTATTCGTACCTGTGTACATCTTGAAGTTACGAAATGGAAGTGATTGCGCCTTTCCCCAACCATCAATTGTTTGCGTCTAAAAACATGAGATGTTAGCCTTTTTACCGGATTTTTGTCGTCCGTATTTGTTGTTTCCCTTTCAATAATATGCGACGCCATCCAATTCCCCCCGCAACCGTTTTCAATCATCTGAATCATTGGTAAATCGGGGCAATAAATCAATCTGTACCCGAAAATTTTAAGAAAGCATCCCAACTCATCCCGGCGCAAAAATGTAAGGCCGCGGGATCCGGCTATAATGTTTCATGCAGGTTTTTTCTGTAATTTTCAAAGACGTCCGCCAACAAACTTTACATCAGCCATCAAGTAGGAATCATGATAGTCTCCCATCGTTTTACAATCTAACTTCTGCCACGCATTTTGAGCATGCTGGTAATCGGAGTCGCTGATGTCCTTTCCTCTAAGACTAGAAAAGAACGCGCTTTAGGTGGAAGTGTATCTTCATCAAACCTTTCCCAACTGTTCATGTACTCTAAGGGTAAACGCCCTTTCTAAAAGAGTTGGGTCAAAATATTCTTCCGTTATTGGGCAGGACTTTAAGGACATGGCCAGTGACTCTAATGAACCCATCATGTGTTGCATAGAGTCATAAAAAGACATGTTAATTTAAAGTGAAAACATGTACTTTTCTGATGACTGTGCAATGCATGCTCCCCTGAAGGCATCGCCCACTGCTTTCATTTAAGGTGGGAGTCGTAACCTCGCAATTTTATGAAAGAATACAGGCAGCTTCCATGTCTTAGGATCAAACTTTAGTTGAAGATTGCTTTTGTTATGCGCCGCTCCTCTGAACTTTCCGCTAATGTGATCATGGTCTCTTACTGTGGGGTTTACACTATTGGGCGTAGCTCTAAACCGCAATCCAACATGCGGGGGCTGAGTCATACTGTTGTTGTCTTCAGGCGCCATTATGATTTCAGATAAGTTTAGATTTTTTAGAACAGGCGTTAACGCACTTGCTGCATGCGTTTTTTAGATGTTTCTGCAGCATCCGGTCCTCTATATAATTCGGGTTTCTGAATAACGCCATCCGACCTAAAAATAATGAAGGCAAATGAACAAATCTGATGATTACTCTTTTAAGACTGTTTTTTCGAAGTTTTGTGGTGCTGGCCCTTCATAAGGAACAATAAGCGACTCGAAGTCTGCGTAAACTAGTATGGAGAATTTTTGCAGCCGTTTCCAGTTCTTAAAACTAACTTTAGTCCTGGCGGGGGCGTAGTTAGTTCTGTCTTACAGTCTACTGAACTTTTACAATGTTTTATATGTTCACTCGCGGCTTGCACAGAGGGAAATTCTTGTTAAACATTTTCTGCAGAATTCTTGTATGTTATGTTTTTTGAAGTATGCGCCAATAATCTGCTCTTGTGCGTATCAATGTGTAATGGGGCAGCCCTGCTGGCGAAAAACATTAGGAGTAAGTCCACATGACTTTTGGCTGGTCCCCTATTGTTGGACTGTTCTTGGACACTTTAATTGGCGCCAAATTTGTTTCCTCATCCCATGTGTATCATTAACAGTTTTTGGGTTGTTTTGTTCTTCAAACTGATAAATTTTGGTCTACATAACAGGAAAGGATTTTCCCATTGAAGTTAAGATCTTTGGTGTATTGCCGATAGTTAGACCTCTCTCTGCGTGTTCGCGGACATGATGCAGCCTTGCAAAAACGCACCACATGAAACATTTGTTGTCTGAATTTTTTAAGTTTAAAACTGCTCTCTTTAAAACCCAAATCTCGGGGTAGCGGAATGTAAGCCTTGCCTACAATCGGTGCATACTTAGCCTGTTTTAATCTAATCTCTAAGACTGCGCCCTCTGACCAACCAGGCCTCTCATTTGGCTTCTTCAGCGGCAGCGTCAAACTGTGCAAGCAGTTCGTCTGCCCAACCGGGTGTTAAGTCGTTATGAGAAAGAATAGTCTGCTGTTTAGTTGAGACCCAAACTTCTAGATTTTTTTTCATTTATTGTTATATAGTCGATTAAACAGCTAACATTACTTTAACTGGCGGGTCTATTGTTAGTTTACTTGGAACTTGAGAAATAGCATGTACAACACTTGCCTGTACGTTTGTTGGGTCAATGAAATTCTAAATCAATATCATTCAGTGCTCTTGAAAACGCTCTCTCTCGAGCATTCCTTCAAAATTCGTCTTGTCCTTCATATATCTTAGCCCTGCTGTCTTTCTTTTTCTAAGCCCAAAAAATTTATTTAAATTAAAAAAAATATTTAATCAAAACCAATATCAACGGTCTTTTTGCGCTTGGACTCATAAATAAAGTATAAAACCCTTTGGCGTTGTTAATGTGAGCTGTTTAGAACAGAGTTTTTAAAGTCTCGTTTACTTTTTTTAAGCATTCCTTTTTTTATCTGCTCGGGGTCTGGCTGTTGAGAAAAAACTTGCCCTCGCCTTTCTTTGAAGATCAAACTTTTGTCTTTTGTAGTCATCAAAATCGGCTGTAAACGATTAAATTTCTTCATCCGTTAATTTTGTGTCAACAAGCGCTTTATTTATTGTCAGTTTAAACGAAACTATGTTTTAGCCGTTATTAGTTGAACCATAGCTGTGTGCTTTTGGAAGTTTAGTTTTAATTTTTTGCCAAGCCGCACTTACAGCTAAATGAACACAGGCCGAGAGCTAAAGACAACCTCCTAGAGGTAAAGCTGCGGGTCGTGCGCTATGCCGTTGCTAAGAGACCAACCACCTCGGTCCTGCTGATAGAGCGCTTTAAGTCGATGCTCCAGTTTTAAATAAGTAACAGAAGTAAAGGCTAGCAGAATACCTTCGTTTGTTTTGCTGTATTTTGAAAGGTCCTGCTCTCGTTTTTGTTGCATTTGTGTAATGTTTGTTAATCTGAGGTTTATACTTCAGGGGTTTCTATAACAGCAGAATAGCCTGCTATCTCTTCTTTAGGCGGCGCTGTAGGCACATTTGGATAAAACCTGAAGACATGCTTTTTATAAAATGAAAAAATTATTTAGTATACTACATCTGTTAATCTGCTTATTTACTAATATTAGATGCGCATCCACCACCCCCCAAATGACATTTAAGCGGTTTTATCGGCTTCTTCTTCTTTTTCAATTTGAATTGTTTATATACGTCTCTCACAGCTCTCCGCTTCCATGAACTGAATTATCTCTGTTGTTCTGAGGTCAACTCCATAAACCGTATTTTGTTGTTAATAATCATCAAGCATAACATTGTGAAGATGTAAAAATCTTTAGTCGCAAGGTCAACTGTTGGATTTCTACACTCCCACCTCAAACAGTTTTCTTTTTCATCAAATGCTGATAAGGTTTAAGCCCGCTAGCATTAGATTTGGTTAGGGACTGCCCTCTATTGAACATGTACTTTCGTTATTTTTGGATTTGAAAAACTTTTCTCTTCCTCTTTTGAATGGTTATTAATCTTCACACAGCAATAAAATACCTTTAAGCGATCTGGCTGAGACGCTAAAACTAAAATTTCCATATAGTGTCTGCCCTGCTTCTAGGATATGTTGTCTGATGATTTCACTCTTTCGTAATATTTGGGAAATGTGTCTCATTTGGTGCGCAATCAGCTTGCTAAATTAGGGTTTCTAAACAATGTCAAACTCTACGTTGATGTCAGAAATGCTTGTACTTTGATCGGTGTCTGTTGATCTAAAAACGTTTGTATTCGTTTAAAAGTATTTCATTTGACAGTCTGTCTTTTAATTGCTCCTTGAAAGTATTGGCGCATGCGCTTTTAACAACTCCCAAAATCTAGGGAATGGAAAAAGCGATTACATACGGCATAACTTACAGCTAAAGCCTGGTTGGCTGCTTTTAGCCCCTGAGGCGAGTTCAGCGCCTATTCTAAGTTTTATGCTTCTTCATTGCCTTTTCCTTGAAATCGCAGATCTTCCCTTCAGTCCCGGTTAGCCATAGATCAGATAGGTTAAAAATCTGTCTGCATTGTGTAAAGGAAAATATTCTTGACCCTCAAGTTCGTAATAGATATTTTCTAACGATCTGCCCGCCCAAGGTTTATGTACTAGGTCCTGTTTGGGTCTGTTGTTGATTCTAGGCCGGCTATTTTGAAAGTATGAGCGCAGAGCCTGGCACAATCACGTCTATTGACCATCCTAGGTCTGGAAATTTGACAGTATAGAATTTGATCCGATCAATAGTAGATGGATTTTAGGAAACAGTAATAGTCCGTTATTTACCTTCACGCCAAGGAGTTCTTTCATCTTCTATGGGGTTAGAATCGAGCCATGTGCTTGTGATTTTTATGAAGCAAAATATAAGTTAATTATTTAAAAATGGCAGGAATTGAAGGAGAAGAAGTTTAATGATGTTTTGATCGTGGAGACGAACTTGTTGATTCCCCTTGGAGAAGGCATCGCTCGGGGCTCTCCTGGCATGATTGAATTAGCAGAAAATCGGGATGTACATTACAACAGTCGGTATAAATTACAGAAAGTAAGCCAGATCATTATACAAGTTTAGGCCAAGAACCTCCCGAATTTATAGACCTAATGATTTGAAGTAAAAAGATGACCATTTGGTTTGTGAGGAGCGACCAAGGGACAACTGTTCTGCTTACAACTAAAAAATAGGACCATCAAAGTTTTTAGCCGTGGCGTTCAAATAGAAATAGGCTCAGTGTGAAAGATAAAAATCGCCCTTGGCCTGTTAGGCCAAAATTAAGGGCGGAAGGCAGTTGACTAACCTTCCCAGAACACACTGCAAGAACTCACGGACAGATAACATTGCAAAACATGGAACTTAAAGGCATTAATCAATCAGCGGTGAATTAACTAAATGTAATAGAAGCAGAATCCAGTTTTCAGAAGAAAAGCGTTTTAAGACTATATACACGAATCGCGCTACCATGCGAGAAATAGAGGCCCTTTGATCATGCTTAAGGAAACCATCAGAGGCGAATAACAAACAATTAGCATAACTCGGTGAACTAGATAGGGCATTATAAAAAGAGGAAAAAGAAAACTCGTTGAGGCTGACGACCGCATCGTAGGGCCTGATATTAAAGAAAGAATAACCCAAAGCTTAAAAGATCTTGAACAGGAGAGATCAGCATGACTAGAAGTGCTAACTACTAACGTGACCAATTACGAACTAAGTGAATAGAATAAGAGAAACTATCCGAAAAAATTTTGTATGAAAACACAACGCTAGCCAGAACGAATCCGAACACTGTTTAGTGAGCAAGGAGTCACAATTAGTAGCGTTATAACTGCCTTAGCGATTTGCAATAAGTACTTGGCTGTTGGCTATTACAAGGCGGCGGTGGTCAAAAGTCCAGGTGCCTCGCACATCGCCTCCAACCCTGATAAATCATGGGTAAAAAACCAGCCTTGATCTTCTGCGAATTTATTAAAAAAATTAGCTGGTAAAGCCGTGAAAGCTTTACCAGGAACTTTTGGGGAGTATTGTCAGCTGGCTTTTGTCTACTGCAAAGCCAATAGTTGGCTTTATGGACGAGGGGGGGACATTAAGGACATTAGTTCTCGTAATAGTTGGGTTACTATTTAGTATGATAAAGACCAAGTAATCCTATGCAGTTAAATCCAAGAACAAGCGCTGTCTTTTCATTTTCATGGTCATCGCGAAAGAGTCCGCGAGCTTTGCTGAGTTTTCAATGACTTTGGGTTTGGTCTTCGGGAATTAGATGACTTAATCTTGTAGGACGTTCTTTTTATTGTTTGTAAATATTACCTTGGCTCAGAATTTTTGTGCGTTTTCCCAACCTTCTGTGCATTGCCTGCTATAAGAATTTCAATTTATTATAGTTTATTTTGTTACCTATCTGAGTTCTGAGGTCAGAACGGCAGCATGTATAACCAGTGCCAACAGCCAAAGTCTACTTTCGATCTTGCGTATTGTAAAGCAGGTTTTGGGACCTTTTGAATACTTGAAGGTAATCAAACTGCTAGATATTGGCGTCCTATAAATTTGCTAAGAATTGTTTTTGTGCATCAATGCCAGTAGAGAGATCAGTATGCTCGATCTTGCTGATGCTTGCGACTAGCCACACCAATCGTAAGTACGAATAGAGTCGTTTATTCGTTCTATTCCCGCTCTAGTTAGGCTTAGAAGTGTCTAAGATAAGGTTGTCCATGCTGTTTTATGCTTTGCTCTATGGTCAGGGCTGAACAATTTTGAAAGGAGGTTTCAAGACTTATTTATAACTTTCTGTTGCGTGCCCGAAATAGAGGCGGTGCCTATGCCATGATCAAGTTCCAACGTTTGTCTATGTCTGTCTTGTTGTTAATATTAAATTCGTTAAGATCCTTCAAAAGCCGTTTCATGTCTATTTGTTGCTGAATGGATTTTAAAACGATTTGTCATTCGGTAATGGCGCTTGCAGTTCAGTCAAATACGTCTGAAGGTGTAATAAAATATGAATATCTGTACACTGACCTCACCCAAGTATCAGGATGAGTTACAATGATTAGCATACGACACTCCACACCCAGTTGATGCACAAAAACAGCAAAGTTTAACTGGTTCTGATAACACTGAACGGAAATGACTAAACCACGCTTTCGGCGATGTGTCTTTTTCATTAGGAGGGTTAAGATAGCTCTTCAATGGAGTATCAACTTTTTTGAAAAGAGGCAGTCTGGGTACAGCAATGTCAAGAGTTTCAGTTGCTATATTTTAAGGGATTGTAGTGCGGGCCCACAGATTATTTTGACAGTATATTTGAAAGCCCTCATTTTTTAATTTGTTTTAAAAAATCGTTTGTAACAATAACACTCAAGACCGTCCTTCCGTTTTTAGAAACATGCTATTGATACAATTGCGAAACTTGAACGGTCGCGCTCATGAAATCTTCTTACTAAATCGTATGGTTTAATATAAGCAAAGCCAAGGATAATAACATGATTCCTAAAAGTTACAAAGCAGGGACAAAATTAGCAGTTTTATAATACTGATGGTTATTTCGGGTTTTGCTCACTAAAAGAAGCAATGAGTAACTTGGACATTACTCTCAAACTTAACAAGGCAAATCTATAAAAACATGTGAACATTCAGCCTGAAGAAGTATCTTACTTTTTGATAAAGACGCTAGCTAAAATGTTAGGTGGGAATTTACAACTGGGCAATCTACCCAATTATAGTTTTTGTGCTGCGCCAATTGAAACTACTTATGGGGGGAAAAGTCCCCGCATGTCTTTCATTTACATTCATTACTCTATGTTCATTGGTGAGCTGAGCACTGAGAAAAACTTATATGACGGAAGTGCCCTCAACGTTTTAAGAGCTATTCAATCAGGAAAGCGGCATAGTGCGATTATGAAAATTATCAATTCCATAATTTAAAGTTTTTTAAAAGATTTGTTTGTGGAGGGTTGCATCATTTAATATAAAATTCAAAGACCAAAGCGGGGAAGTTGTGAATTGTGTGACATGCAATTGTTTTGGAAACTTAAAATAATAACTTTACTAAAAAATAATGTCGCGGGGGCCAGAAAGAACCAGGAGTTACATTTAGACCTGTGAGGTGTGTAAACTTTAGAATTAAAAGACCTTGCTGACGTTGCGGGAATTTGAAAAGAACGGTGAGATAGGCGATGGATGGTTTTGAGTACACTAAAGATGGTGATTTTAAACGCCAATAAGAGGTTGGCGACTGCAAAAAGTTTCCTAAACTAGAACAGCTGCGCAATCTAGAAGGCCAAAAATGTGGGCCAGTATGAATATAAAATAGTTCGAAAACATGAACTCAATGGCACTTAGAACCATATTTAGAATGGGAAATAAAATTTGAAATTCATAAGACCCATTTACATATTTTAGCCGTCAAAAACAGTTTTCAGAAAAGCATTCAACTCTGGCCCTTTACATGTAAGTTTATGCCGGACGACAATAGTCGGAAAGAAATGAAATAACGCCGTTATGGGAGAAAAAGCAGTACATCCTCCACAGAAAATTTGGTGGAAACAAGTTGTTAAAAAAAGCTGCAACAAAATTACAGTTTTCCCATGCAGAAAATTAGGAGACACGTTCACAATGATATTTGAAATATTTCTGTCTTTAAAGATGTGGAGAGGGAATGGGGGTTGTGGGGGTTAGTGATGACCTTAAAAAGGAATTAGTATTAGCTGGCAAAACTTAGACGTTTTAAACGCCTTAACCGTTTCCATCGTCGTTCTTCACATGGCTGAGGATATTAAGATCATAACAACCCCCCACAAGCAACAAAATCAATGTTGACTTAATAGATACAATCTTACAGAAATAAATTGGATTAATCTTTACTCATGTAGGCCTCATAGTGTTTTATTATACTGAACAAGTTTGAGGAGAGTATGTTAAAATTATAACTGGATTAAGATTTAACTCTGTTATAAAAAACTATGGAGCAGTTAACTTTTTGAGCAAAAAACTCCTCATTGTCATTGATTTGTGGGCAGACTGGTTGTGGAAAACAATATTTATCCTCGACTGTTACAAAACAGTTTTACGTTATATTTTTAATCATATTGTGGTTTTCTGTCCAAACTTAAATGGAAACAATGCATATCATGAGAGAAGGTTTATATGGGCAGATGCGATGACTTATTTTTAGTTGATCCTAGCAAAGAAATCTGAGTGAGTGTTTAGAAACAGTTTCATAGGACTGCTTTGAAG
>CM031614.1:57009924-57012424 GCA_018398815.1 Conus ventricosus
CGTTCATTTTCGTTGTCTTAATTGTTTTGTATCTTGCCTGAAGAAGACCTAAGAAGTCGAAACGCGTCGTGTTTTGTCTTGTGATTCGTTTGTCCACGTTTTTCCTGGCGGTTCGCTAACACTTATTTAAGATTTGTTTAAAGACTTTTGTTTAGAATAATCATACAAAACAATAGCAGAATTAGTCTATGTAAATATGAGCAACATTTAGTAGCCTATCAATATTCAAAAGAGGAACCTCTCATGGGGGAGGGAGCCATTCTTTGACGTTGGGGAAGACCTTCACTCAGTCTGGCTCTGTGACTAAGCAACCGTCGCTAGTATAGCGGTTTAGATGGCATAAATAAATAGGTCAGCAAAGAATAATGATGTAGAGGGCATGCATTAATGGGTCAGCAAAGAATAATGATGCAGAGGGCATGCATTAATGGGTCAGCGAAGAATAATGATGTAGAGGGCATGCATTAATAGGTCAGCGAAGAATAATGATGTAGAGGGCATGCATTTATGGGTCAGCGAAGAATAATTGTACAGAGGGTATGTATGAATGGGTCAGGAAAGAACAATGATACACAGATCGTGTATTAATTGACCAGCAAAGAGTAATGATACAAACGGCATGTATCAATAGGTCAGCAAAGAATAGTGATGGAGAGGGCATTTGTAAATGGGTCAACAAAGCCTAGAGAGCATACATAAATGGGTCTGCAAGGATAATGATACAGAGGGCATGCATGAATGGGACAGCGAAGAATGATGATAGAGAGAGGGCTTGTCTCAACGTGTCCGCAAAGAATGACTATAATGAAGCACCAACGGTGTCTGCGAGAGGCCGTTGAAGGCGTCATAATGACGGACGACAGTGCTGTCGATCTCAGAGTGGATGTTGTCTTCGGCTACAAGTCTGCCACGATCCTTCGCTTTCAGAGTTCGTTGACATTGTTTTTTTTTTTTAACTCTGTCTCTGTGTCTGTCTGTCTTTGTCTCTCTGTCTCTGTCTCTCTGTCTGTCTGTCTGTCTGTCTGTCTGTCTGTCTGTCTCTCTCTCTCTCTCTCTCTCTCTCTCTCTCTCTCTCTCTCTCTCTCTGTATACGTGCATGCGTGCGTGCGTGCGTGCGTGGTGTGTGTGTGTGTGTGTGTGTGTGTGTGTGTGTGTGTGTGTGTGTGTGTGTGTGTGTGTGTGTGTGTGTGTGTGTGTGTGTTTCACTTGTTGTTTTCGTTTGTGTCCTACTTAGGTGCCAGCATTATCATTTTATTGACCAACAAACTGCCACCTTCTCACATAAATTAATGTTTCGCTTTTTGTGGAATATTCGATTGACCGATGTACTCCCTCATTTTGACTTTCTATTTTTCATTGATGGAATCACTCAGTGGTTTCACTTCCCTAACCTATGACTGTCTGGCTGACTGATTGAACGACTGGTCCATTGGCTAAGTGACAGAAGATTGAGGACTATTTCCCGTGGGAGTGCGGGCGACTTTTTTTTCTGCAGCACTAGCTCCGCCTTCCCTCTGTAAATTCTGTGCTAATAACTTTCTCTTATTCTATTCTTTATTTTGCGCGTAAATGTTTGTCTTGAAGATGTTTTTACACATTTGTTCCCAATCTATTATATGCAAAGCGCAAAGAGCTCAATTTACCATCGAAAATGTAGCACATTGTTTTTGATGTAGTTGTTACTGCTATTGTTAGTATTATTAGTATTATTAGTACTAGTACTGGTATCATTGAAAAACAAATTCATCAGACATACTGGAAATATTAAATGCGGCTCCAGGATGAAGTCACTAAATTTTTAGTGAGGGCCTGTCACGCGATGTTTGGAAAGGAATGGTCACGTAGGGCCGACACCGGTTCCGCGACAAAGCAGCTATTGTCGTCATCTAGGGACTCACTAAGTGTTGCCCTACGTGCGCAACTAGTTCAGAACAGACACCACTGAACGTGACTGACCAGACTGGACAGCGGTAGCTACAACGATTCCTCTGGAGGTGAGCCTCACAGGTGACTTATTCTCTGCAGTCTGCCTGCAGTGGTGCTGGCACAGGACTCAGTATGGTGTGGCTGGATGGAGGGAGCTGTGGGAGGAATAACATGATGGTGGCACGGAAGGTGAGAAAGCCAAACAAAAACAAAACAAAACAAAATGAAGAAGAACAGAGAAGGGGGGAAAAAAGAGTACTTCTTAACATCTAAAACTTGCCAGTGGTATTTCCAAGACAAACATTCGCGAATGTGTGGAAACAGAAGTCCAGCCTATAGTCTGTATTTGCTGCAGGATCCCGGCAGTAGGGAGGGGACGAAAGCAGGAGGGAGGGGGGCTGTACAAATTGTGACAAGCGACAAGCATGTTTCCAAATATCATGATCAGTAGAGGTCACTATTTTGCATATTGTAAAAAGTAGAGAGGTTTGTTTGTTTGTTTTGTTTTGTTTGTTTGTATTGGGAAGGTTGTAAGGTTTTTCCTAAGGTTAGGGATAGGGATTCATAATGAAAT
>CM031614.1:57017424-57032424 GCA_018398815.1 Conus ventricosus
TGTGTTGTTGATTGAAGGGAATTGGAACTGTCCACCCTACCGTGTGACAAAAGGGGCAGCGGTGGGATAACCCCAAAATTTCCAAATTTTCCTCAAATCCCCTACCACGTGGCTTTTTTCTCCCTGTTTCCCCACATCGGGGAAATTTTGGGGGGGCGATTCGCTCCCTTTTGGAGCGCGGTAAACAAATCTTTTTCCTTTCTTTTTTAAACAAAAACTAAATTTGAACCCCCAAATTAAAAAAGTTCCCCTTTTGAGAAAAAAATTTGTAGTACATTTCGGTAAGATAGTTAGGCAAAGAAAACTCAAATGGGCTTTTAAATTTATTTTTTTTATTGTGTGAAAGTCAAGTGACTTTGAAATTACCCTAAAGGGAAAAATTTAGATGAAAAAATTATTGTCTTAAAAACAAAAAGGTATTTAGACCCGGGGGATCGAAGTATTTTTTGAAAGGGTGACTAGTGTGTATACAAAAAATTTTTTTGGTTGCTTTAGTGTAAAGTTTTGAAGATGCCCTAAGAGCCAGGGCCGTGGGGCACGTCACAGAGCACGTCCGGGAAAGGGAAACCGACTTTGTGATCTAAAGGGCACGGGGTTTGAGGCCCTGGGAAACTCAAGGAAAGGCCCTTTGAAGATTAAACCCAAGGAACAGCAGAGATTACTCCCGAAAACGAAAAGCCGCCCGAGGCAGAAAAAAAGGGGAGACAGCCCCGGGAAGAACGAAAAGCTGAACGCGAAGACAGACTGAAGGGGAAGAACGCGATTTTCCAGAGAGAAAACAACGCAAAGGGAATCGAAACGGATCGCACAGAGCGCGTGCAGATTTCGTGAGTACGAGTTTGACTCAAGCGGCTCGACTCAAACATGAAAATTTTCTATGAAGAAAAAGGGGCCAAAAGTCAGGCAGGCAATAAAGTCAAATGCCATACTTGGACGCCCAAAGATGACATCGGGGGGCCGTATTTTTGCCCCTTTTTGAACGTGTCGAAACCCCCAAAAAATCTTTGGGGGAAAAAGAAAATGGGCACGAGTTTAAGCACCGGGGCTAAAAGGGGGAGGCAAGAGACGCATATGGCATTTTGCCCAAGAAGAAATCGCTGTTTTACCAGGGCCATAAAGCGGACCCTCTTGAGAAGGCACAGTTACTGGGGCCCAAGAACAGGAAGAATTTTCCGCAGCGCGAAGCCTAGAGGGGGGGAAGAAACCTGTTTTTTGGGGAAAGGGCCCTTCGCCCCACATATGAACGGTGGTTTCGAAAAAGTCCGACAGATAGAGAAAATCTGAAAGAGATGCTCTTGACAAAAAAGTTTTTTGGGAAAAGGGCAAAAACACGACAAGGCGAGATTCATCGGGGAAAAGAACCTATGAATAAACAAGATGTCATCAAACACCCAAATTTTTTCGAAAACCCTTTGGGCTGAGAAAGACAAATCAAGGGGAAGCTGACAAGCTCAAACCAATCGGGAACAGGGCAAGCAAAAGGGGGGCAAAACCCCAAAAAAGCTTCCAAAAAAACCCCCAAGAGCTGGGGGGGGAAGGCCAAAACCCGGGATTTCAAAAGGATCCGTAACAAAACCGGTTTGATAATAGGAGAGGACCACCGACTTCTCTCAGCAACGGACGGAAAGTGCTTTAAATGTGGGGGGTCAGCACATGATCAAGGCTGTCCACCCCAAAGCCCAATGTCAGTGATCATTGGCGAAAACACCGGAGGGTTTGGAAAACACCCCAAGCATACGTTTCCGATAGACCAGACCCGTAAGACCAAGTATCACGCACGGGGGAAGATCGAGGAACCAAAACCCGCGAGGAATGCGAGATACGGGGGCAAACCCAAACCCAGGTGCACAAAGATCTCGTTCCTGAGAGGGTTAAAACTGGAAGGGATTAAGGTCGTGCGATATGCCAACACAAAAAGGGGATCTTTTTGCCGACGGGCCATTGTGGCGATGGAAACCCCAAAAAAAAACAGTGGAAGAGTCGGGGAAACTTGTCCCCAGAAATGCCCGGGTTCCGGCCCCTTATAAAAAAATGGGGAAGGACCTTTAAGAAAAACGGGGTACCATAAACGAGCGAAAAGGGAGATCGGGGACCCCATCCCCTTTTCCGGGAAAAGAGAAACAGAGACGGTGACGCATTGACAGCCGAGCACATCACGGGGAACAGAGCAACCACCCTTGAGGGAAAAAAACCGGTATTTGGCAAAAGTTCACCGAGAGAGCTAAAAAAAGCGGGCCAAAGGACGCATCCTTGCAAAATTTTCATGAAAGGGCCACAAAAGGGGAAAAAGGGTTTTCACCGGGCCCAAAGGGATCTCAACGTGTACGCCCATGAAAAAGGGTAATTGTCCCCGAAAGTACACAAAAAACCCAAAAGAACGATAACCCAATTTTATGTACCGAAAAAAATCCCGGGGACCGCCACCCTTGGAAACGGGCACACGATCCCCCCCAAAGTCAGGTCATCTAGGGTGAAAAAAAACCAGAGATCGAGTCACGGGGTTCATTCTGTGGCCGGGTCGATGGCGATGTCAGAGGTATTGCATGTCGTGTAAAGGAAAATCCCAAAAATTTTTATGCACAGGGGAAAACCGCGAAAGGCCCATTTCAAGAAGTGCCAATATGACAGAAAACCGTTTCAGCAGGTAGCGGGGACATCGGGGGGCCAATAAACCCCGAGTACACCAAGGGCAATAAGTAGGGCTGACCATGATTGATTACCGCCCAAAAACCGGGGAAGGGGCACCCCAACCCCCAAAGGGGACACTACCCAAAAATTTGGCTGAGGCTCTATAACGAGATGGGAGCAGACTCGGAAAAATTTCCCAGAAAAAGTGATCACGACAGGGGAACACAATTTAAACCCCTGAAATCATGAAAGAAGTGTACCACTTCCCCAAAACATAAAGGGGGTGACGACCCGCCATACCATCACAGGCCCAAAAGGCCCTTTGGCCCCAAAAAATTTAAAGGGAAATCTGAAAAGAATGAAACCCGAAATTGTGTGGGTTAGCACCAAAGGAGTGGGACAGGTTCCTGCCGGGAAAGCTGTTTTTCCTACCGAGAGGTTTCCACAAGAATCCACACAATTCTCCCCTTTCGGGAAATGCTGTAAAAAGGGGAACAGTAACCGGCCCACTCAAGTCCTGAAGAAGGCATGGACGAAAAAAGGGGGAGCGCCGAGAACCCCTTTTTTGCGGCCCGGGGTAAAGTCCCAACCCCGCAATAAAATGGGGAGAAGTGCCCCAAAAGCAGCAGAACACCAAAGAAAGGGGAGAAAACCACACAGAAGCATTTGACCCAAAAAATCAAGCCGAAGCTTCCCCAGAGGGAAAGAAGAAAAAGTAAATTTCTCCCAGACAAACACAAGAGACTACAGCTTCTTGGAAGGGACCTTTCCAAATCAAACCAAAGAATCCCAAAAAGGTCGACTAAAAAAATCTTGATCAAGGGGAAAAAAAAAAGACAAAACCCATGTGAAAACCCCATCAAGAAGTATAAAAAAGAGAAGAAGAGGAGGGAAGCTTTTCCCTGGGCATACACAAGAGACCCTTTACAGCTGAAATCCCAAAAACCGCATGAGTGAAATCCCACCTTTTCCCTTTGAAAAAAAAGGGAAAACAAAAAGTGCGTCAAGATCGCATCAATACTAATCCACAACAAAAAGGAGCTGGGCAAACTATTTAAACGTCACAAGAAAATCCCCTTTTTAAACTTAAACCCGGAAACTACGTGCTTGACGAATGGAGGGTAAACTGAGCACACAAAAGCCCGTCCCAATTTCTCAAAACCCCTTTTTAAAAACCCCTTCCCCGATGGAAGTGATCAAAGGGAATCCCCCCTAAAGGGGCTATGGGCGTTTTTTAAGAAGAACTTGTTTTGCCCACAAAACCCCAATCGTGCTTGTAAAGAAGAAAAAAGGAGCAGTGCCCTTTTTTTGCCTGAATTTCGGAAATTAAAAACTTGTGACAAAATTTTTATGCCCACCTATGCCAGACAAGACGGGAATTTTTGCCCCCAAATGGGAAAAACCAATACTTTGCAAATTTTACCTGTGCAAAGGAAATTTTTGGGAGGTAGCGGTCAAAGAGCAAAACCAGGCAAAAACCCGGGGTTTTTGCACGCCACAAAAAGGGCATACTGCTGGACCGTATGCCATTTGGGCTAAAGAATGGGGAGCGCAGATTTTTCCCCCTCGCAAGATGAGAGAACTACTCAAACCCCCTTAAACTGGGAAATGTAACCCAACTTCATCGACGACTATTTAAAGGGACTGAGGAATGGACAAGTTTACATCAATACATTGGACGCTGTACTTGGAAGGAAAGAGCAAGAAGGGGTCACTCAAAACCTTCCCAAAAGGCCCTCTTGCAAATTTTGGAGGGTCATTTCTTTTGGGCATCAAGTTGGGCACCGGGTTAATCAAACCCGAAGACGATAAAGTCGAGGGAAACGAAGGACGCCGAACGTCCCGGAACAAAAAGCAATAAGGGGCATTCCTGGGGCCCAGCAGGCTAAAATACAGGAAATTCATTCCCAACTTTTTGCCGACTAGCAAGTCCGCTAAATGAGGGCAACAAAGAAAGGGAAACCAGAAAAAAGTAAATTGGGAAATCATGCCCGAAGGCATTTGCACCCCCGAAAGAAAACCCCAAAGATCAAGCCAATCCTTTACATCCCCGACCCAAAAAAGGAATACTTTTCTGAGAAAAGATCTTCAGAAAACGGGCCCTTTGGGGGCTGTGCTCCTAAAGGGAAAAGGGGAAAGGGAAAAATGATGCCAGTAGCATATGCCAGCAAAAGCCCAAAGGGGGGGGGCCCAAAGAATTCCCCCACCATTGAAAAAGGGGTGTTTGGGGGTTTTCTGGGGAACAAGAAGTTAACCCTAAATTGCCCAGTTTTTTTCAAACCCCCCAAACAGATCTTTGCCCCCCGGTACTGAAACGCTCAAAGACAGACTCCCGGCCCATTTATGCGCTGGGCGTTGCAGCTGCACAACATGAATTTACCCCGAGAGTGTCCCAGGAAAAAAAAACATTTGGCGCTGACTACATTTCGCGCATCCACTAGGGGTGGAAAAAAAAATGCAACATTAAAGTGTAAATTTTTGTACTAGCATGTTTTTGTTTTTGTCATTGTGTAAAATTTAAGTGCAACATATCCCGTGTTCTGAAAGGGTTCATTGGGAAAGGGGCAAAGCAGTCAAATAATAACCGCGGAAATCAGTTAAAAGGAGTAGTGGGGGCGGTTTTATATAAAACTGGGAAAGGGGGATTTAATGTAAAGCAAAAACAAGCTTTGATTGAGGAAAAAGTCCTCAGACTTTCATTTGGGGGCTAGCGAAAAATTTTTTTTTTAATTTTCAGAAGCATAACGTAAAATATTTTTGCAAAAGGGGCTTATAAGATAGTCCCCTGTTGTGCTTTGTCCAGAGAGTTTTCCAAAAGGGTTTAGGTGAGAGGTGTAGAGAGTGAAGTTTTGGTTTTCCGACGGTTTTTAACAGAAAGAGGACGTCTCATAAGGGGGGGAGGACAACTCTGTTTGTGCCCATCATAGCACGTGGGGTGGAGTGTTGGAGGGCCCCTCATTGGGGGATTGGGTTTCAAAACCCCGAGGAGGTTGGGCCCTGTATCACCAGTTAACGTTAGTGGACGCTTTTGGAAGAGAAAAAAAATCTCGACTGCTTTTGGGGGGGATGAAATCTGGAAGCGAAAGGCTTCCCTAAGTTTTGGGTACCAATCAAAGTAGCGTGTGGGGACAAGCAGAGGCTTTTGGGGGATATTAGTGAAATTTGTCCGTGGGGGAAGCAAGAGGCTTTGTATGGCCCACCTATCATATAGCGTGGTTACTAAGCAAGGCTTTGGGGGGACTATTAATGAAAGTAGTCCTTTGGGGGAAGCAAGGGCTTTTGTTGTGTACCTAACTAGTACGAAAGGGGGGCTAAACTATAAACGCTTAAGGTTTTTTCAATGGGCAAATTTTTGTACAAATTATTCTATAATTGGATCTAAAAAAAAAGTTGCGGGGTGGGCGATACTGTGAGACTCCCCGGGACATTTTTCCTATATAAGCGCGAATAAAAAGGGGTTTTTATGTTGAAGGGAAGCAAAATGAGGGAAAACAATTTTTTTATGCGGATGCTTATCGTCATGGATAAAATTGACGTCAAAAACCAGGGGGCATTAACCCTTTTGACCCCGTTTTTTTTTGTTTTGAGTGAAAGTGAAACAAACTATGCAAATTTTAATTTTTCCCTTTTAATTCGTCCCTTTCTTCGGGTTTACCCAAAAAAAAGTTTCGAGAAATTGGTTATCGAACCAAGAAAAGGTTATTCCTATTTGGAAAATTGAAGTTGGTTATATTTTGGCCCTTTTTCCCAAATTAATTTGAATGGTTAAAAAACCCCGAAATTTTACCATGTTTTTAAAACTTAAGGGGGGGGCATATTGTAACATGGAAAGGGGTCTTTGACAAATATAATGTCGCCCTTTTTAAATATCGAAAATTACTCAATTTTAAATTTCAAAAGACGCAATTTTTGGTGTATTTTTTAAATTTTAAATTCAAAGTTTGGGAAAAAGTTTGGTTGATTTCCAAAAGCATCGGGCGTTAAAAAAATAGATTAGTTCTTTATTTCCCAAATGAATTTTTTTTGGGTTTCGGGTTTGTTTTTAAAGCGAATCGGATGATTTGTTGCCCACCGTAACCATGGAGTAGGCGTTAGGAGCAGGAACTGGCAGTTGTGTACGGCAGATGGAAGGAGGCGGACACGTATTTTTGATTCTGCGACTTAGAAAAGAAGAAGAGACATTTTTGTCCACTAGCAACCGGGCTTAAAGTAAAAGAATATAATAATTGCCTGTAAGCCTTTCAACACCAGAGATATCTTACTGTGTGTTGAAATCGACGATATTAGTTATCCATCATCGTGCGACGCCACACACAACTCAATTCCCGCTTGGAGACTGCTGCAAGTCTCAGCCAAGCGAGGCAAAGCCTTGATACCCTGGAACCCGAGATTTGAGGGAACCGTGCTGCCAGGATCATCAAGACCATAGCGCCCGCTCTATCGAGTAAGTTAGCAGCGGTATTCATAGGCTAGAATTATGAATTAGGAGTGCGAGAGCGGTATTAATATTGATTAGTTAACAATATTTAGTTGGATTTGATTTATTCTGAAATTATTAAGACATTGATTGCGATGTTTTATGATCGTTCTTGTGCAGATGTAGGGATGCGCTCCGGGGGGAGCGAAGCGACATCTCTCATTTGATGTATCACTCATCTGCCATATATGTGTTTATCATTGTGCCCATAGACACTACAAGCACGACACCCCACAGCGGAAATGTAAACATTTGTGTTGTGTTTGTTTGTCAGTTGACACATTCAGATTTCTGTCCGGGCATATTATAGTATAAGATAGATCTCCAGTCAGATCACGTGTGCAGGTTTTCTGCCCTAACTACTAACTGGTGCAATTCACCGACATTGTTCCGGTCTACGCCGAACTTCGACGCTGGGAAGAAGCTCGACCGTCGGAGGGAGATCTCCGTCGTCGAAGTTCGGCGTAGACCGGAACAATGTCGGTGAATGCACCAGTTAGTAGTTAGGGCAGAAAACCTGCACACGTGATCTGACTGGAGATCTACTCTTATACTATAATATGCCCGGACAGAAATCTGAATGTGTCAACTGACAAACAAACCAACACAAATGTTTACATTTCCGCTGTGGGGTGTCGTGCTTGTAGTGTCTATGGGCACAATGATAAACACATATATGGCAGATGAGTGATACATCAAATGAGAGTCGCTTCGCTCCCCCCGGAGCGCATCCCTACATCTGCACAAGAACGATCATAAAACATCGCAATCAATGTCTTAATAATTTCAGAATAAATCAAATCCAACTAAATATTGTTAACTAATCAATATTAATACCGCTCTCGCACTCCTAATTCATAATTCTAGCCTATGAATACCGGCTGCTAACTTACTCGATAGAGCGGCGCTATGTCTTGATGATCCTGGCAGCACGGTTCCCTCAAATCTCGGGTTCCAGGGTCATCAAGGCTACCTCGCTTGGCTGAGACTTGCAGCAGTCTCCAAGCGGAATTGAGTTGTGTGTGGCGTCGCACGATGATGGATAACTAATATCGTCGATTTCAACACACAGTAAGATATCTCTGTGTTGAAAGGCTTACAGGCAAATTATTATATTCTTTTACTTTAAGCCCGGTTGCTAGTGGACAAAAATGTCTCTTCTTCTTTTCTAAGTCGCAGAATCAAAAATACGTGTCCGCCTCCTTCCATCTGCCGTACACAACTGCCAGTTTCCTGCTCCTAACGCCTACTCCGTGGTTGCGGTTAGTTCAGCGAATCGGATGATTTGTTGACCACCGTAACCATGGAGTAGGCGTTAGGAGCAGGAACTTCGACGCTGGGAAGAAGCTCGACCGTCGGGAGGGAGATCTCCGTCGTCTTCATCAGCTGCGCCCGTTTGGGGCCATTTCGTTTAAAACTTCCCCTCGACGCAAGCAAAGATGAGTGTATAGTGTTTTGGACATTTGCGGAAAGCTTGAAGATTTAGTAAAGACAAGGCGAAGGAGAACTTTAGTGTCTCTTGGAAGATTCTTGCGCGCGATCATACAGAGATTAAATCGTTGTATCACGTTGTTGCGGTGTGCAGAGTTGGACGATCGGTCGTGTGTGTTGGTGGATTGAATGGAATTGGAACTGTCACACCCTACCGTTGACATATATATATATATCCCCCCCCCCCCCCCCCCCCCCCCCCCCCCCCCCCCCCCCCCCCCCCCCCCCCCCCCCCCCCCCCCCCCCCCCCCACCCCCCCCCCCCCCCCCCGCATTATTATCAATCCATCTTAACCACAACAGTCACATATATCACACCACCCCACTAAACTAACTACACAACCCCATCGCCTCACTCCTCCCCTCCCTCCACGCCCGCACCCCCCCCCCCCCCTCCTTTCCTCTCCCATAATCCCTCTGTCGTGTCTGTCTGGCCATTCTTCCCACCACGTGGACAACAGATAAGTCTCTCTTCGTTCTTTGTTTGTACTGTCCTAAATGTTAAACGTGATCTGTTTTTTTTTTGCCTGAAGAAGACCAAGAGTCGAAATGCATCGTGTCTTGTCCTGTGTTTTATTTTTCAATGTCCTTGGCGGTAAACTATACCCCCTTTCTCATTGATATCACTGTTATCCGTGGATGGTTTGTTTACAGTCCTTTTCAGCGATGCTGTGAAAATTTTCAACAAAAATAATACACAAGTAAAAGGACCCTTGGGAAAATTCACACCTCCACCACGTCAGTCTTAATCTTGTGCATCCTGGAAAATATTTGTCTCCGCGTGAAGTAACGGCAGGTGCAGACAGAAAGAGATACCTCCCATATACATTGTTTTCAATGAGAGGACATGACGAATACAAAACCAAAATATTTTATGTATAACTAGAAACTTCATCTTCCAGGAAAAGGTGTTACATAGTAGATAGTTATCGATCATAAACAGTAAGTTCGCCGCACCGCACCAAACATAGAACCACACCAAAATAAATTGGAAATGAAATGAGGCAGGGAAACATAAAACAGTGGGTAAACATTTGCTTCCATAGAAAAACCTAACACAGAGTAACTTTTTCAAGACTGGCACAGCCTTTTAAACTTGAATAAAGTCAGACAAATACAAAGACGAACAATCTAATAGTGGGGGAAAAAAACAAGCGCAGGCCAACAACTCAACTGTCTTCATAGTAGACTTAGCAAAATTTGGACTTAAGGAGGAAGGGGGGGGGGGGGGGGGGGGGGGGGGGGGAGGGGTGAAGATGGAGAGACTGGGAACATGAAATTAAGAAAATATTACAGATATGAAAACTCTTCACTAGCTGCATAAGGGAACCATCGCAATCCCTTTTGAAGGCAGATATATTTGTATTGCCTGCTCCGAGGCCTTTCGTCCGCTGGATCGGAACTCATCAGGGAGACACGGCTGGTTGTGTCTGCGCTCCCAGCGTCAAATAGAGACACACCACAGTCCATAATACCGTGGTGTTCTCACCACCGTCTCTAGTTGACGCCGGGAGAGATAATGAGAAGAGTGCAGACCTCTTCGGAAGTCGAACAAAAACTTGGATAGGCCATTCGAGTCACTTCACGAGTGAAACCTAGGAGAAAAAGTGCGTGCATTGGATGAAAGATTGACTTTTTCGTAAATAAGGTATGCAAAATACAAAATATCAACGTTTGTATTAGAAGAAAGTATCAAAATTCCAAGGTAGTATATAGCTATGTAGACACTTATAAATTCTAGCAGTAACTTTACAGTGTTCATGTTCAGCGCAAAGAAAATCTTATCCATGTGATCACTTCGCCTAAAGTCGACAATTCTAGGATCCATCAACAGATCAGGATCCATACCACGGATCTTCACCACACTCTGATAAGTTCGTCCATGAGCCACACGCAGTCTTTTCCACAGTGCCATTCAGCTTGCTTCTGCGCGTTGTGCTTAGCCCCGTCCTGCTGTGCGATCCTGGAGTCAATTTCAAAGTGAGGCGACTGCGGGCGGAGACTGAAACAAACTTAAAAGAAAAATGACCATTCCGCCGGACGAAAGAGTCAAAAGAAATTACGAGACAAAAACACGACGCGTTTCGACTTCTTTGGTCTTCTTCAGGCAAGACATACAACATTCAAGACAATGAAATCGACATTCATTTTGCCCCCAGGTTGAGGAGATAGGTGATTATTTGTTCTTCGTTTTCATTGTCTTGAATGTTGCTTGTCTTGCCGGAAGAAGACCAAAGAGGTCGAAACACGTCGTCCTTTGTCTTGTAATTTGTTTTGTCTCTTTCGTTCGGTGGTACAGTCATTTTTCTTTTTTTTTTTTAAAGTTTGTTTCAATCGTTAAGTCATCTGCCGTTTGACCCGATTCGTACCGCAAACCTGGACCCCAGAATGTATTCTCCTGGCTTGTCCTAGCCACCCCCCCCCCCCCCCTCTATCTCTCTCTCTCTCTCTGTCTGTCTGTCTGTCTGTCTGTCTCTCTCTCTCTCTCTCTCTCTCTCTCTCTCTCTCTCTCTCTCTCTCTCTCTCTTCTTCTTCTTCTTCTTCTTCTTCTTCTTTTCTTTTTTCAGGAAGTTTTGCAAAAACTAAGTTTAGGTGTAATTCTACTGACAGTCAAACAAAGAAATAAAGGGACAAGATTGAAAAATACAACTTTCCTGCTGTAGCTAGCTATATACCCAGCCTAAGATATCTGAGGAAACTATGATCCAAATCGCTGAAGTCGAAGAAGAAAGCAAAACTCACCATACTCGTCTGCCTAGCGTAGCGTCTGAAAACCCCTGGAGTGAAACCACCCTTGAGAGGACCCCAGACATTTTCTAGATGAGATGGTAAACCGGTTTGCCTTTTCCTCCTGTGGTAGAAGAGATGGCCCATAATATTTCCCATCGTTTCGCCGTGACTGTGTGTGCACGCTCTTGATTGAGACAACTAGGTCTTCATCGGCGTGGACATTCCTGGAAACATTTTGAGGCGAGGACTCTTGCATTTCACGATAGTTGTCGTCTGCGCGGGCTAAGATCAAGGAAAGATAACCTTGACGGCAAACAAGCACAAGAGCACAGGACAATTGCACGCATCGCTTTACCTATTTTCCTCTCAACAACAACAACAACAAAAATTCACTTTTTTATTTGCCTTTTTTGTTATAGTGCTTTCAGATCAAACGAACGTGAGTGTTTCGAAATCAACTTGAATTGTTCGGTTCTGATGAGGGAATTATTTTACGTGATGTAATGCACACCGCACGCCAAGCTCAAGTGGAAAAAGAACACGAATGAAGACTGTTCGGTTTTCATTCGTAGACACTGACAGTGCAAGGGTTCCACTATCGCAGAAGACAATGAAGACATACAGAAGGTCTGGCGCCTTTTAAACAGAGCAAGTGTGGTTGACTGGAAGGGGGTGGGGCGGACAACTGGCGAACGTGACTTCTCTTCAATCATTTTCTGTGTATAGGTGCTGGACACAAGTAACTATAAAAGTGCTGTACGTTGAGTGATGTGCCGCCCCACCCTCCCCCTCTTCCTTGTCTCGACAGCACCATCAGCATCACCTTCTCTGCTAAACCGCCCCACCTAACCACCCCTTATCTTTTGCTTTTACTCCCTCCCTCCCCCCTCCCCCCCCCCCCCCCCCCCCCCCCACCTTCCCCCGACTTCTTTACGTCTCCCCCAGGTTCCGCTCTATTCATCCTCTCTTCAGTCGTGTCCATCTGTCAGAGAGAGAGAGAGAGAGAGAGAGAGAGAGAGAGAGAGAAAGGGGGGAGGGGGGTAGACGGGAGGAATACAATGGAGGGAAATTGTCATTAGTCGTCTTCAAAGCATTAAAGTGGTCAGTGCCTCGTTAGCTCAGTAGCAGAGCATCGGGCATCGTAGTCAGGTGTTGCGAGTTCGAATCCATTTTGCGTACAACGGAAAAGCAGTCAACGTGCTGAGAATTTAACGTCGTTTTGGTGATACGGGCGCAGTGTTAGACAGGGCCCAACTCCCATCCTTATGGGATGTTTATCTCAGTCTGCCATACTATCGTTGTTGGGTAATCCAGGGTGTAATCCAGTAATACATCTACCTTCACTGATCTACTGTGCGCCGTTTTATCTTCCTCGACATGCATTGATGGACGAGCCATCTGAAGGGAATAGTCTGCTTCTCTCCTGGTGTTCGGTGTTCTGTGATTGTACTGTAAGTTAGGTGCTCTCTCTCTCTCTCTCTCTCTCTCTCTCTCTCTCTCTCCTCTCTCTCTCCTCTCTCTCTCACTCATATGATCTAAAAAAAATGTTTAAATGAAAATGTGTGTCGTTTTTAAATCATGTACTTTCATACACCTGGACAGAATGGATTCTAGTTCTTAATTGATACTCAAATTACCCTGTCTCCAAAGACATATTCAGCTCTTTCCTTGACGGACAGTAAGGTTTCATAGGTAGACTTGACAGTTCCTATATCAACGCTCACACGATCGATCAAGATCATCTGTAATCGCAACTAATTTCAGTTAGTTTGGCCAAGGACGTAGATCATATATCAGTCGTTGATCTGTACATTATATTATCAGTTACTGTTAAATACCGGTCAATATTCCGCCCCATCTCATTTCAACTTCTTCCATTTCTTCAATGCATAGCCTGAGACCAATGAGAAGAACAGAAAAAGATACACCCGAAGATGCCAGTGGGACCCAGAGAAGTATTGTCCTCAACTGCCCAACAAACAGCTGATCCATACACCCGAAGATGCCAGTGGGACCCAGAGAAGTATTGTCCTCAACTGCCCAACAAACAGCTGATCCATACACCCGAAGATGCCAGTGGGACCCAGAGAAGTATTGTCCTCAACTGCCCAACAAACAGCTGATCCATACACCCGAAGATGCCAGTGGGACCCAGAGAAGTATTGTCCTCAACTGCCCAACAAACAGCGGATCCATACACCCAAAGGTGCAGGTGGGACCCAGAGAAGTATTGTCCTCAACTGCCCAACAAACAGCTGATCCATACACCCAAAGGTGCAGGTGGGACCGGAGAAGTATTGTCCTCAACTTGCTAACAAACAACTGATCCATACACCCAAAGGTGCAGGTGGGACCCAGAGAAGTATTGTCCTCAACTGCCCAACAAACAGCTGATCCATACACCCAAAGGTGTAGGTGGGACCCAGAGAAGAATTGTCCTCAACTGCCCAACAAACAGCTGATCCATACACCCAAAGGTGCAGGTGGGACCCAGAGAAGTATTGTCCTCAACTGCCCAACAAACAGCTGATCCATACACCCAAAGGTGCAGGTGGGACCCAGAGAAGTATTGTCCTCAACTGCCCAACAAACAGCGGATCCATACACCCAAAGGTGCAGGTGGGACCCAGAGAAGTATTGTCCTCAACTGCCCAACAAACAGCTGATCCATACACCCAAAGGTGCAGGTGGGACCCAGAGAAGTATTGTCCTCAACTGCCCAACAAACAGCTGATCCATACACCCAAAGGTGCAGGTGGGACCCAGAGAAGTATTGTCCTCAACTGCTCAACAAACAGCTGATCCATACACCCAAAGGTGCAGGTGGGACCCAGAGAAGTATTGTCCTCAACTGCCGAACAAACCAGCTGGGAGCAATCCTGCACCACCCCCTGCGCAGTGTTGACGTAGGGTGCAGGCACGCACAGGACAATCCATTAAGGCATCAAAGAACATAATTGTTCCCTGGCAGGGTGCCATTGTGTAAAGGCCACTAGATGTGACATGACAGAACGTCCACAGGAGCGTTCCCAATGGGTGTACCAGTCCATATTTCATGACTTCGCAACCGGTTCTACGACGCACAGACTGGCAGGCGGAGAGTAGAGGAATCTTGAAGCATGGGCCAGCATGGCTAAGCATCAGCTGCTGTCTGTGGGAGTTGCCGTCCAGACTGCTCTGTTCTCATTAGACACGAAACTGTTCCATCCGAGTCAGAGGATCTCAATGTATCCAGTTTCTGAGCCTGGTTTGACAAGCGCTACAGTTCGCTTCTTTCTTTTCTTCTTCTTTTTTTTTTTTAAATCCCGTGTAGAAGGATTGAAAGTACGCTGGCGTTGGTTGAAACACCACCCAAACAAAGAAGAAAACACCAAAGTAAGATTGTTGAAGGATATGTCATCTTATCTAGCTTCCCCCCGGCTAGTTGAAACGCTGGACATTAACCGCTGATGTGACGGAACTCTTGGTCTATCTGGCCTTACTGAAGGGAGAATGTTTCATAGTAGTTAACATCATTGACATGCTCACATTTTTAAGTCAGTCTCTTTAAACTGTACCTCTGCGCAACGCTGATGATCACGTCAGCATTTTTCAGATTTGTTTTTCTTGCCGGCCACCAATAACATTGCCATGACTTACTGCACTTTTTGCCGAGACGATCAGATTTTTTTAAAG
>CM031614.1:57052563-57057563 GCA_018398815.1 Conus ventricosus
TCTCTCTCATTAGTCTGTGGGTCTGTCTGTAGTTCTGTCTGTCTGTCTCTCTCTCTGTCTGTCGTGTGTCTGTCTCTGACCACTTTCCTTCTCTCTGTTCTTTCCATGTTTGGTCTGTGCATCTTTCTCTCTCTCTCTCGGGGTGTCCGAAGATCAGCTTGATGCGTTGAATTCTTCTTGGCGTTCCATTGGCCTCAGATGGCTGGCTGCTGCTCTTTCCATGAATACTAATGAGAGAGGGGAGCTTCACGGAATGCAAGGGGAAACAAGTGTGATGTCCACATTGCCTTCCAGGCTGGATAGGCTGAGGATAGGCCTGGAGAATTCTTCCTTTTTACTTTGTTAGTTGGTTTGTTTTTGGTTGTTTTGTTTTGACAATGTTTGTAGGTGGATCTTGTCATGACATCAAGCCTTTTTATTTTAAATCTGATCTTTGATTAAGATATTTACAAGAGGATTTTCGTGCTCACAGCTCTCTCTGTCTGTCTGTCTGCATGTCTATGTGTCTGTCTGTCTCAGTCTGTCTGTCACACACACACTCTCTCTCATTCTCCTCTATTCTCTCTCTCTCTCTCTCTCTCTCTCTCTCATCTCTCCTCTCCTCTCTCTCTCTCTCTCTCTCTCTCTCTCTCTTTCTCTGTGACTGACTGTCTGTCTATCTGTCGTTCTCTCTCTGTGACTGTATCTCTGTCTGTCTCACTGCATGTCTCATGACATACAAGACTTTTATCTACCTGGGACCTCTCTTTACTCTGTATCACTCTGTTCCTCCGCCCTGCCATCTCCTCCATCAAAGACCCACTCTCCCCTTCACTCCCCCCCCCCCCCCTCCTCCCATTTCTCTCTCTTCTAGGTGTCTTTACTCTAACCCTGTCAAGACAAAATGCAAAGTATTTGAACCACAACCATTTTAACACCCAATTTAAGGAGATAAGTGATTGTTCGTTGTACTGCTTTCATTGTGGTCGGTGTTGTGTGTCTCTCCTGAAGAACACCAAGGAGGTCAAAATGAGTTGTGTTTTGTCTTGTAATTTGTTTGTCTCTTTCGTTCGGCGGAATAGGGAATTTTCTTTTAAGTTTGTTTAAACGATGCATATTCGTTCAAAACTTCAGCGTTTAAGGTAGAGACCTGGGCTGGGATAATACATTCAGCGTGCACCAGTCCTTTTGTACCGCTGTGTGCTTGAGAAGGCTTCATAGCATTGTCTTATCAGGGTTAGACTTCATTTTACACAGAACTTACATACTGAATTAAGTCAACATTCTCAGCAAAGCCGGGCCTGATCACTTGAAATTTGAAACTGGGCAATTGAAGTTCAGGCTTGAGCACATGAAATACAAAGCGGAGAATGACTAAAAATGAACTTGAGGATGTGACTTGACAAACTAGTGTACAAACTCAAGGACCTATACTATAAACTGACCTAAAGTACAAACTGGAGGATCTGAACTATGATCAGGTGGATATGAACGACAAACTTGAGGAAAAAATGAAGTACCAGTTTAATTACAGGGCCAAGAGTCGTGGAGAACCGTAGCGAAGTCAGTGCCTGACCACTTGACAATAACAGACAGTGACGCTTTGGACAGGCACATCAGGTTGTAAATCCACTATCGCGTATAATCACCCCTTGTCTGCCCAAGACCTGTCTCCTATGTAGCATAATAAAAATGATTCGTGACTGCTGATCTTCCTTTTTCACACACAGAGAAAATATCTTTGAGGATGATCTGAAGATTTGTAATAGCAAAACAAAAAACAAAACAAAACAAACAAACAGACAAACAAACAAACAAAAACCCCATCCAAACAGAAATTGTCAGTGTTTCAGACATAGACCATCTTCAGGACGTTGACAGTTTTTGTTCTGTTTTTTTTTTTCTGAAGACTCAAAAGTGGGAGTGCGTCAGCTCACTCCAGTCACCTGGCTGGTTGGCATCAGTTGTACCTGCCCAGTGAAACCCAGCAGCAGCACAGTGAAATCCTACTGGTCTTGAAGTCTCTCCCACATCACTCAGAGTGAAACATGTTTATTTAGAGAGTTGGGACTTGCGCGATGTGAGACATAAACACTTTACAGCAGACTACATGAAATCCTTGTTCAGAGATGTCCCACCTGATGTGATCTTTGCATTTCTGAAAAAGATTGACATTTTTCATCTGATCAAAGATTTTACAGAAGAAGATTTTAAACAAAATTTCCTCTGTGTTTTTAAGTGGTGTATTTTAAAGGGTTGTGTGAATGACTTTTTGTTTGTTTGTTGATAACAAGTTGTGAGTTGACTTCAACACCTTGACAACCCTGATATGGCCTTTGCAGTCAGCTGGGCTGTAAGCAGCATTATCTGTCTCTCTCTCTCACTAATGGCCAGACATTTACTGCCATCCAGTTGCTGCATAATCACATGTTTGGTAATGGCTGCATGCCCAAAGTGGATGTCTCTAACAGTTTTTGCTTGTTGTGGAGCAAACTCTGTTGACAGTAGTGACTGTGTGTGCAGAGATGTTTCCCTTGGCCGGGCGTGAGTGAGGAGAGAACTTGAAAGTGTGGTCAGCGTCTTTGAGCTTGTCAGGTGCCAGCGTTTTGTTCACTGACTCCAGGCTACATGTTGGGAAAAATAGTGAAAGTGCATGGGTTTTTCGCTTTGGTTCTGTTTATGAAGGCGTGGATTGGCTTGTTTTTCATTGTGTCTGAGTTGTTCTCACAGCGGAGGGGTGGAATGGAACTCCGCTTTTACTCTGGTTTATAGGAACCAAAGGGACAATAATTCCAGGGCAGTCAAGAGGCTTGACGTGAATCCTGGCCCAGAAGTATGGACTACTCTAAACGTCGTGATCACCATGCATTATAAATCAAACAGAACATTATCAGTTCAGTCTTTATGAGCCTAGCAAGTGTTGTTGCTGCCTGAAGACAGGAAACCCCGCGGTAGTGCGTTGTTGGCTGGTCTACAAGACTTGGTGAAACTTGCCAGAAAGATTGCTTCAGGGGATGTAAGCCATGGACAAACCTGGTGAATTTCGCTGCAGACAGAGATCTGCGGGCATATCCAGGGCTTGTCTTTCCTTGGCAGTGCAAAACAGGGGTCAGACCGTAACGTGGGAAGTTGTCGGTTCCGTTCTGTAGTACCAGTTTAAACTCCCAAAGTGCTGGTGAACAGGGTAGGTGGGAGGGGAGTCGTTGCCGTCAGCACATTGCCTGTGTCTGTGGTGACTGAAGCTATGTGGTGACAGAGGCCATGCGGTGACTGAGGCCATGCAGTGACTTAGGCCATGCGGTGACAGAGGCCATGCGGTGACTTAGGCCTTGTGAGGCCATGCGATGACTGAGGCCATGTGTGACAGAGGCCATGTGAAGTCATGTGGCGACAGAGGCCATGCGGCGAATGAGGCCATGCGGCGACTGAGGTCATATGGCCATGCAGTGACCAATGCCATGCGATTCCCAAGGCCATGCGGCGACTGAGGCTATTCAGTGACTGAGGCCATGCGGTGACTGAGGCCATGCGGTGACTGAGGCCTTGCAGTGAGCGAGGCCATGCGGTGAGTGAGGCCTTGTGGTGACTGAGGCCATGCGGTGAGTGAGGCCTTGCAGTGAGCGAGGCCATGCGGTGAGTGAGGCCATGCGGTGAGTGAGGCCTTGCAGTGAGCGAGGCCATGCGGTGAGTGAGGCCTTGCAGTGAGCGAGGCCATGCGGTGACTGAGGCCATGCGTGAGTGAGGCCTTGCAGTGAGCGAGGCCATGCGGTGAGTGAGGCCTTGTGGTGACTGAGGCCATGCGGTGACAGCGACGGCACTGTCGGTGAACAGGGTTGCTGGGAGGGGAGCCATTTGCCATCCTGCCCATTGATCAGAGGCTGGCAGGCAGCGCGAGGGAGAAAACCAGCCAGCCACCTGAATGGTTCTGTTCACTGTGCCGCTCTGGCGTTAAAGATCCAAGGTTGGCGCTGCAACGTTGAGTCATACAGCCCATACTCTGCAACTCTATGCTGGTTTTGTTTTTGTCTCGTTTGGTTGGTTGGGTTTTGTTCTTTTTTGCCAAGCAGACTTTTTTTTTCTTTTAACTTGCGCTGTCAGTTTCATGTTCACAAGGAAAATGAAAGAAGCACGCAGCTAACTGTTTGATTATTCCGATAGGTTGAGACCCAGAAAAAAGTGAAACCAGACACATTGGTGACAGTGAGCATAGTATTTTGGTTGTTTTTTGTGAGTCAGCAAGAAAATTTTTACACACACACACACACCATTCATTTACTCTCTCTGTCTAGTCACTCTTGTGTCCATCTCTCTCTCACTCACTCACTCTCACTTTCTGCCTGTCTGTCTGTCTGTCTGTTTCTCTCTCTCTCTCTCTCTCTCTGTCTCTGTCTGTCTGTCTCTCTCTCTCCTTCTCCCCCCCCCCCCCCTCTCTCTCTTTCTTCCTCAGGCTTGTGCATATGCATATATTACGAAGATCATAATACCTACTTTAGTTACACAAACAGTCTCATGTTGTGCACACGTAAGCATGTCCATACACACATGGATATACACAAGCTCTCTCTCTCTCTTTCTCTGTCTCTCTCTGTCTCTCCCTCCCTCCCTCCCCCCTCTCTGTCTGTCTCTCTGTGTCTCTGTCTGTCTATCTGCCTCTCTCTCAGTCTTTCTGTCTCTGTCTGTGTCTGTCTGTCTGTCTGTCTCTCTCTCTCTCTCTCTCTCTCTCTCTCTCTCTCTCTCTCTCTCTCTCTCCTCTCTCTCTCTCTCTCTCTCTCTCTCTCTCTCTCTCTCTCTCTTCAGGCATGCATGTTTGTACACAATGCAGAACTTACTGCTCTGGTTCTGGCTTTGAAGATAATCTCACATTCTTTGAAGAGGGACTTTCTGGTTCTGTCGGATTCGCTGTCAGCTTTGGAGGCCATAGCTGGCCGCAACCTTCAGCATCCAGAACTTTTACTTTTTTTTTATAACTTTTTAGCAAGTTGAAGGCGGACGGTTACAACATTACTCTTGCTTGGGTTCCT
>CM031614.1:57065063-57149548 GCA_018398815.1 Conus ventricosus
GCCATGTGGCATTTTCCTGCCCTGACTGGCTCCTATCCAGAGTTGAGTTTTCTGTGCATTCAGGTGGGAAGACTGGGACCACACAGTCAAGTTTCATCCACTAAATGGATGCATCTCTGAGAATGTTGCTCAGATTTCCTCTGACCAACACTGTAAGTGTCTGTATCTGTCAGGCCTGGCTGACGCCTGGATGTATTATGAAAGTAAGCGTAGTGTACAGCCCTGTCAGTTCAGTTTCAGACCAAAATGGAAATCCATATCATCATCTTGATCATCCTCACTCTCATCGATCAGCATTGGAAAAAGGATCTCAAATTCTGTGGCCCTTCATGCCCTGCTCTCGTGGTGACCTCAATTTCGATGTCCTGTTCATGTCTATGGCCTTAGCTTGATTCCATTGGGGTCACCAGTGTTGACGAATTCATGGGGACTGTCGATGGACAGAGGGAGAGCTCAGTCATGCCAGCACTGCAACTAAGCTGTTGTAGTAGGTTATGTCCTGTGCATGTTGGATCAGAACGTTGGCTACTGAACACCAGGGCTGGGGCTGTGGATGAAGGTGGGGGGGGGGGGGGGGGGGGGGGGTAGGGGGGTTGGATGAGCAGGGTATGATGCCACTGAGGTGGCACAGAAGATGAGACAGCGAGAAAAACAACAACAAATGCACACACACACACACACACACACACACACACACACACACACACACACACACACACACACACACACATTCACAGCAGCTTAACTAACAGCAGGGAAGCACTGAGTGGAGGGTTGACTATGGACCAGCAAACTATTGACCGCTGGGAGGGGGGGGGGGGGGGGGGCGAGGATGGTGGAGGATGGTGGGAGAGATGGGGAAGGGAGGGGAGGTGGTGGTGGTAGGGAGTGGGGAGAGGGTGTCAGTCAGTTTTGCCTTTAAGATCAGTTAAGGCTGCTCTTAATCATCAGAGTTTGAAGAGTGGGTTTTGTGGGGGGTGGGGGGGGGGGGGGACAAGGGGGTTCTGAAACCTTATACTCTCTCTGTCTCTCTCCTATGCACAGATACACACGCACACACACACACACACACACACACACACACACACACACACACACACACACACACACACACACACACAGTCACACACACCACACACACACACACACACTCGCTCACTCGCTCGCACGCACGCACGCACACAATCATCCCTGATGCCCACAGAGCTAAAATCAGTCGTGGTGCAGGTGGACAGTTCAAACACATCCCAGGATTGATCCATTCATCATCATGTCATAGGTGCTAACAGCTCAGCTGATGACGAAGAGGGTCCCACAGCAGTGCGCAGGATTTCTCCTCCACATCCCTTGCAAGTTATGGTGGGGACACAACATGTACTGACACCTGGTGACTGTGCACAGCAGACATAGATCCCTAGCGATTTTTTTTTTTTAAATAATTTTCTTTAGTAAACAAACAAGCTTTTCTTCTCTTCCCTGAAAATAAATCAATGGTAAAACGATGGTTGATCTTCTGAGTTACTACGTTCTCACCAGAATTTGACAAAGAGAGAAGTGTGTGTTCGTTCTTCAGTTTGGATGTCCTGAGTGTTCTTTGTCTTGCCTGAAGAAGACCTAAGAGGTCATAACACGTCATATTTTGTCTTATGATTCATGTGCCCACATTGTTCGGTGGATCTGTTATAAATACTTAAAAAAATTATATTCTCCCTGCTCGAACAGGCTAACGGCCAACACGAAAGTGTTGTTGTTGTTTTTGTAAAAAAGAATTGCAGTTAATTGTTTTTGTTTATGGCAAACATGAACAAAACCATTGCCATGCAAATGTTACTTAAGTCTGTCTTTCAAATGTCGTGGAAACCTCGGAACAACATAACAGCCGCAACACAGGTCCTGTAAGCATTTCATTAAATCCGAGGACACCCCTTTATACGGTTATATTCCACCTGATGTGATCTTTGAATTTCTGAAGGAGATCAGCATTTTTCATCTAAGATTTCACGGAATAAGGATTTTCTAACAAAATTTCTGGTGCGTTTTTTTAGGTGTATTTTGAAGGGCTGTGTGAATGAGTTTTTGTTTTGTTTTTCTTTTTGTTTTTAATGACTTGTGAGTTGACTTCAACGCGGTGACAGTCCCAGTATGGTCCTTTGCAGTTGGCTGGGCTACAAGCAACATGATCTCTCTCTTTCTCTCTCTCTCTCTCTCTCTCTCTCTCTCTCTCTCTCTCTCTTTTCGTATTCTAAGACATGGATCCCTGTTTGCCTGTGAACGAAACATCATGGAGTCAGTCCAGCCAGTCACTTGATTCTGTCAACATTGTGTTGGAAGCTTCAGTCGTCTGTCCACTCAGGTGTGGAGTGGGATTGAGCAGTGACAAACCCAGTGTTGTCCAAAGGGGGTGGTGGATTACAGGGAGGGAGTGGGGTGAGAGGGGAGTCATGCTGGTGGGTGTGAATGCATGTGGATTGGATTGTGGAGATCAAGGACCTGACAACTTCTCATGAGCTATAGTGACACTGTATGTGGTTAAGGTCCACCCTGTGCTAATGACAACTTGTCAGATGCTACTCTGTTATCTCTGTGTCAAAAAAAAAAGAAAAGAGGATTGCTTGTATCTGGGTGTGTGTGTGTGTGTTCAGACCTTTGCCAGCTCTCCCTTCATTCCCCTCTTCACCCCCACAACCACCCTCACCACCCCCAGCATTTCAAAATCATAAAGTCACAGTGACTAGTCTACCTTTTAAAATTTTTCCACATGATATTTCCACTTTTAGGGAATAAAGTTTTTGTTAATACAAAATACTGCCATGGTTCGTGAATTTTCTCTTGATTTTTAGAGAAAGCCCTTAAAAGTGGTAGCAGACATGGTCTTTGTGTTCTGTGTAATGTGTTTCAATAAACTTCCGATCATCAGACCTTGCTCTTACAGATATTGATGTTGTCTACTACGTAGCGCAGCATTCCTGTCAGTGATGAGAAAAGTGCTTGTTGACTTTCTTCGAATGTTGATATCATGATGACACACAGGCATTGAATTTTCTATGTCATTCAGCTTAAGTGCATGATTGACATGTATACAAAGTGTGTGTTATCAAGAGCTCGGACCGATGCAGTCTTGATATTTCCACATTTTTCTGCCATCTTGTTGTCGTGGATGGGTGCAAACTGATCGTTCTTCTTCTCCACATTCTTTCTGTCCGCAGAGTGTCCACAATCATCAAGTTGATTATTGTGACACTTTAGTGTGTATGACCGCTTTGTACCCGCCATTAAGGCAGCTATACTCCAACTTCGGGGATGGTGCATGCTATGTGTAACGTGTCATCCATACCAACGGCCAAACTGGCCTTCTCTTCAGAAAGTTGGTGACGGGATTTTATGTGTGTGCAAGATGTTATGCGTGCGTTCACACATGGAACCTCGATTTATAGTCTCATTCGAAGGACTGTATAGGAAATGGGAGTCAGAACTAATGTTAGCTCCGAGGGAAAAATCCCCCTGTACCGAAACGGCCCGGCAGAGATTCGAACCTGCAACCCCAAGATTACGAGTCCGGGCGCTCGACCAGCTGAGCTATTCCGGCTCTCACATGGTTGGCTGTAGGGCCAGAGTCCTTGACGCAATTTTGGATTTCCACCCTGCTCCTCTCTCCCATTCCCCTGTGTCTTGATTCCTTCCCCCTCCTGTCCTGCACAAACTAGCCTGCATGTGCTAAGAGGTGACCCAGGTTTTAGTGTACTGTTTGCTCTCCTGTCCAAGGTGAAGCCATCTGTCTGTTCAGAGCCTGTCACATGACGGTGAAGCTGGGTGATGTTTTGTGTTGATCCTGATGGGATAGAGTGTGAGCAGGAGGGTGAGGGATGAAACGCTTGATGTAGTGTTTGAAGGAGGGTGAGGGATGAAACGCTTGATGTAGTGTTTGAAGGAGGGGGAGGGATGAAACGCTTGATGTAGTGTTTGAAGGAGGGGGAGGGATGAAACGCTTGATGTAGTGTTTGCCCGTGCATGCATGTGCATGTGCATGACTCTGTGTGCACATGCACACATGCATGCACGCAAGCATGCACGCACACACTCATGCATACATGCATGCGCACACACTCATGCACACACTCACACATGCACACACACACATGTACATACATGTACACACACACATACGCACACACACACGCCCATGATCTTCACTATCAAAGTGTCAGATGAGCTGTATAGTTTGACAATGTGTGGCAACATGCAGCCAGATCTATTATGTAATCTTCACTATCAAAGTGTCAGATGAGCTGTATAGTTTGACAATGTGTGGCAACATGCAGCCAGATCTATTATGTATGTGCCCTGTCCCAGCCCTCTGCACACACACACGCACACACACACACACACACACACACACACACACACACACACACACACACACACGCATGCACACAAACGCATAACACACACACACACACACACACACACACACACACACACAACACAACACAACACAACACAACACAACACAACACAACACAACACACACACACACACACACACACACACACACACCTATGATCTACCATATTCCAGTCCTCTGCACACAATGGAGGCAGTGTAATCAGGTCAGGCCAGGACATGACTGTACTAGTGTAAAGTAATCTGACTTGGGTGACCCCTCTGCCCCCATTATCAGCAATCAAGCTGGGTCCTCACTTGGAAATTGAAGCTGACATGTCTCACCTGCTGGTTTTTATCTGAGAGAGCTCAGCTGGGTTGATAATATCAAGTGTGAGTGTTTTGTCACTATCTTCTGTGTTGGAGGAATACCACAGACTTTTTTCATTCAAGAAGTGGTCTGCTGTATAAAAAAAAAAGCAAAGCAAAACAGAATAAAGTAGAATAAAAAAACAAATATACTGGCATTTTTGTTTGTCGCTCTAGACTCTAATGACTTGTGTGTGTTTGTGTGTTCATGCTTGAGTGCAAGTGTGTGTGTGTGTGTGTGTGCGTGTGTGTTTGTGTGTGTGTGCATGTGTGTGTGCGTGCACATCTTCTTATCAGTATTTTCACGACAGGGTGATATAGACACACATGTTCACACTATAAAGTGACAGATTACAAGTTTTCTACCACAGACAACTCATGAGGTGAGCTACAGATGTTCCTCAATGTGGAGAATTTATGCAGGACAAGTCAGACATCACCCTGTCTTGAATTTAACCTGTTCCTTTTTATTTTCATAACATTGTATGCATGGGGTCCATCAGGTCCCTCCGGGGGGTTACGACCTTGTCGTGGTCGGAGGGTTTGCGTGGTCCAGTGATCCCTTAGGCTTTGCTGGCGGGGGCATCAATACTTGGAGATAGGCTGTTTTTTTTCACACTGCTTCTAGGCCTGAGAGGTGCAGATGCTGTTTGGCCTAAGCGTAACGTGGTAAGGAGTTGATGCCCTGGTAGGGCTTCCCATGTCAGATAGGCTAAGGGTGAGGATCCTGACTAAGAGTAACCCGCCTTTCTCCTTTTCTTGTTTTCTGCCTCCCTTATTTGGCCCTTTTCTATCTTCGTCTCCCCTTCAAGTCTTCTTTTCCACACTCCTTTTCTCTCTGTGGTCTCCTTAAGATCCGCCGTGTTTGCCGTGCGGTGCGACCTGTGTCGGAGGGGAATGAGATCCTGGTGATTGAGAGGGCCAGCGCTCTCAACACATCACTTTGGCTCGGACCTCTCCTAGACAGGGAGTACACTTTGGCCCGGGTGTACTAATCGGCTCCCCTTCTTGGGGTTGGGTCAAGACGGGCAGTTCCCCAGCTGGCCAAGTAAACCCCTGCAGTGCTCAGCTCTCTGTTCCCGGGAGTTGAGCATGATCAGGGGGGATAGGGTTGGTTGCTTCTGCTTGTCGTATGTCTCTCCGAAGCCTGGAAGGGGTCAAGACATTGGTTTCTTGGCCCTGGCCCCTTAGTTGGACTCCAAGGTGGGTGGGTAAGGGAGGGATGAAATATACTAAAATACACATGGCTTTTTCAAAACACATCCCCCCAAAAAAGAGGAAGGCAGCATCCCCTATTTCAGGGGATTTCGATTTCTGACAGCGATTCGGACATGGAGATACGACAGAAGACAGGTTTCTGGGCTTCCTGGCTCGTTATGGAAGGAACGGAGCAAGAAAGACCCCTTTCAGCTTTGAGCCCATTTGCTATCCAAAAGGGCTTTCAAGGTATAGCAGGTGACCCTCGGTCCATCAAGAGGTTGAGGAATGGTTCATTTCTTATTCAATGCAAGTCACACAAACAATCTGAACAGCTGCTGAAAGCAACTAAACTAGTGGACAGGGAGATCAGGGTAACTCCCCACAAACAGTTAAATTCATCTAAAGGCGTGATTCGCTGCCGGGATTTATCAGGAGTCTCAGAGGCAGAAATCAAAACGGAGCTGGCATCCCAGGGTGTGACGGAGGTGCGCAGGGTGACTGTCAAGAAGGGTGCAGAAAGAGTGGCCACCAACACCCTCTTTCTGACATTCTGCAAACCCTGTGCTGCCTCCGGTCATCAAAGTCGGCTACCTGATTGTCCGGGTTCAGTTGTACGTTCCGTCCCCGTTGAGGTGCTTCCGATGCAGAAGTTTGGCCATGTCAGAGACCGTTGTTCTGGGCAGGAGGTGTGTGGTATTTGCTGCAAGGCAACCCATGATGGGCGTGTTAAAGATCCGGCACATTGTGCAAACTGCGGTGGCGACCATCCCTCCTCTTCACGGAATTGTCCTCTGTGGATTCAGGAATCTGCAATACAAAGGGTTAAGACAGAAAAGAAGATCTCCTTTTTTGAAGCCCGCAAGCAGGTTGTGGGCAGTCAGTCGCCGACAGCTTCTTCGTACGCTTCGGCCGTAAAAGAAAGTTCCAACAGTTCCAACTCGGTCAGTCTGCTGTCAGACTGATAAGTTTACGTTTTCGAAGACATTGCAAGGAAAAACTGTCAGCTCTGGTGGAAGAAGCAGGTCCACCACCTCTCAACCCAAAGTGAGTGCCCCTGGTGGAGGCCAAAAATCCGCCACCCCTCAGACTGCCCAGCAGTCTACAACATCTGCTGCTGGGCAGATTAAAAAAACCAGCACCCGACCTCGAACTCCTCTGTCCAGTGCCCGTGCGGGCAAGGGAGTTCAACCCAGTGTGGAGATGGTGGAGATAAGGAAGAAACCTCCACCGTTCCCAAACCCAGACCTACTTCACCTGTTGGCAAGTCTGCCAGCAGGTCTGCAGATAGTCCAGTGAAATTAAGCAACAAATTTACAGCTTTAGCAGCAGATGTTGAGGAGGAGATGACCTGATCTCTCTCCTTTTCGCCCTCTGCATCATGGATAATACAATATTCCATTGGAATATCGTGGTCTAAATTCAACTTCGAGGAGCTGCAGCTTCTGTGTCAGTCTCTAAAACCTTCCGTTGTGGCTCTTCAAGAAACTCAAATTCAAAGCCAGAAGACCTTTACTCTTTCTGGCTTTAATATTCTTTCGAAACCTGCACAACCATCCACGTTGGGACTGTCGGGCGGTGTAGCCCTTCTCCTACACAAAACTTTGTTGTATAGTCCTGTCACTCTGTCTACCTCCCTTCAGGCTGTAGCTGCGAGAGTCACTCTCACAAGACTGTGACAATCTGTTCCCTTTATCTCTCACCTTCTGTCCCGGTTTGTCGTCAGGACCTTGTTAGTCTGATAGAAGAACTCCTCGACCTTTTTTGCTGTTGGGTGACTTTAACGGTCACAATCCTCTTTGGGGTAGTGCCGGTACGTCACCCAGAGGTCTGCTAATTGAGGATGTCCTTTCAGACTTGGATTTGTGTTGTCTGAATGACGGATCTGCAACTTATCTCCACTCTTCCTCAGGTTCACTTTCGTGTTTAGATTTGTCGGTTTGTGACCCCTCGCTGGTCCTGGACTATGAGTGGTCTGTCCATGACGATCTGCACGGAAGTGACCATTTCCCTGTCCTTCTACAACCTGTAATAATGAACACGTCTCTGTCTCTCAACATTTAAATTATAAGAAAGCAAACTGGGATCTATTTGCAGCCACTGTTTCTAAAGGGGTTCCAGGACACTGATTTTTTTCAGAGTCCTGACCCAGCTGAATCACTGACTAACACTATGATTAAGTGTGCTAAGGCCTGTATTCCAGTGTCTTCCGATAAACTTCAAATGCCAAAAACACCCTGGTTCGATTCAGAATGCCAACAAATTTCCAAAGTTAGAAAACGGGCTCAGCATCAGGTATACCAACGACCTTCGGGTCCCAAACGCTCGAGCCCATCAGAAACTCCGTGCTAAATCAAGGACACACTTTTAAAATCAGTAAACGTCGGTCCTGGAGAAGCTTCTGCTCCAGGCTGACATCAAAAACTTCCAAGAAAAAAGTGTGGAACATCATTAAGAAAATCAAAGGGAAGAACACCTGTCCCACTGTGAACCATCTCAAGTTTTCGGATTCTTTAATAACAGAGAAGAAAGCAGTTGCTAATCTGCTTGCTTCAACCATTGAAAAGAATTCCTCCTCTTCTAATAAATCAGCCACTTTTGTCAAAAAACAGGCCCTAAAAGAAAAATCGCCCTGCAACTTTTCATCCGACAACATGGAAGACTACAATCTTCCTTTCACATTAAACGAGCTGAAATCTGCCTTACTCTCTTGCAGCGATTCCTCTCCAGGTATAGATGACATTCATTATCAACTATTGAAACATCTTCCGCAAGAAGGTCTGAACATCCTGTTACAGGTATATACAACCACGTGTGGACTACAGGTTGCTTTCCACCCTCTTGGCGGAAAGCCCTCATTATTCCCATCCCCAAACCTGGAAAAGATCTTTCTAATCCATCTAACTACCGTCCCATAGCTTTGACCAGCTGTGTCTGTAAATTGATGGAAAAAATGGTCAATGCTAGGCTCATGTGGAAACTCGAAACCGATGGCCTTTTGGCGAAAGAACAGTGTGGTTTCCGTAAACATCGTAGTACAGTTGACCATTTGATTCGTCTGGAATCTACACTTAGGAACGCTTTTTTAAACAGACAGCATGCAGTGGCAATTTCTTCGACTTGGGAAGGCCTACGATACCACCTGGAAGTCGGGGATACTTCATGATCTCCACGATCTGGGTTTTCGAGGTCATCTTCCGCTTTTTATTCAAAATTTTTTGGCAGAACGAAAGTTTCAGGTCCGGGTTGGCACCACTCTCTCTGATGTCCACGAGCAGGAGTTGGGTGTTCCACAGGGGAGCATACTGTCTCCTGCCCTCTTTAGTATTAAAATCAACAATATTGTGAAATCAGTTCAGCAGGGTTCAGACTGCTCATTGTTTGTGGATGATTTTGCTGTCTACGCAACTGGAAGCCTGTACCCGAGTGTCCAGCGCAGGCTCCAGCTTTGCGTAGATAAATCCATCGGTGGGCGGATGAAAACAGTTTCACCTTTTCTGCTACAAAAACCCAGTGTATTCACTTCCATAATTTCCGTCAGTTTTTTCCAGATCCGGAACTTCAAGTAGGGAAATCTCCCATTCCAGCTGTTAAAGAGGCCAAATTTCTGGGAGTCATTTTTGACCAAAAACTTAACTTTCTCAGCCATATTAAAAACCTCAAAACTGCTTGCCAAAAGGCACTGAATATTCTGCGGGTCGTAGCACACACCGACTGGGGCGCTGATAAGAAAAACTTTGTTGCACCTCTACAGAGCCTGGTCCGTTCCAAACTGGACTACGGTTGTGCTGTGTACGGCTCCGCAAGATCATCTTACCTCAAACTCTTGGACCCTATCCACCATCAAGGGCTTCGTTCTGTCTTGGAGCGTTCCGCACCACCCCTGTGTACAGCCTGTACGCAGAGGCAGGTGAACCTTCACTGTCCAACCGCAGGCTGAAACTGTCTTTGAATTATTACATCCGACTGTTCTCAGAACCGCAGAATCCTGCCTATGACTGTGTTTTTGACCCTCCGTTCCAAAGTAAGTTTGAAACAAACCCGAAATGTATTCCGCCGTTTGGGCTTCGTATGCAGCCTCACGTGCGGAATGCAGGTATAGACCTGGGAGTAGTTTCCGATTTTTCCAAGTTTCCGGATCAACCTCCATGGACCTTTTTCACACCAGAGATTCGTTTTGATCTCGCAGCTTTCCGTAAGGAGTCTACCAGCTCTCTGGCGTACAAGGCTTTGTATGCCGAGCTCTGTTCCAAATTCCCATCCTATCAAAAAAGTTTTCACTGTCGGTTCCAAGTCTGAGGATGGAGTGGCCTGTGCAGCCTACTGCCCTGGGGCTCCTTCTCAGATATTGTTGGACATATACATTCAGATGCTTCTGTCTATTCTGCTGAACTTACTGCTTAGTACTGGCTTTGAAGATAATCTCCCATTCTTCGAGGAGGGACTTTCTGGTTCTGTCGGATTCGCTGTCAGCTTTGGAGGCCATAGCTGGCCGCAACCTTCAGCATCCAGAACTTTTACTTTTTTTTGAACTTTTTAGCAAGTTGAAGGCGGACGGTTACAACATTACTCTTGCTTGGGTTCCTGGCCATGTTGGCATCGGCGGGAACGAAATGGTTGATCGTTTAGCCAAGAACGCCACAAGAGAGAGAACTGTCCAACACTTATATCCCCTGCTCGGATGTGAAACCCAAAATTAACGATTATGTGAGAGACCTCTGGCAGGAGGATTGGAACAAACAGACGAATAACAAACTCTTTCAGATCCGTCCAAACCTTAAAGACTTCCTCCCATCTACGTCGGGTGGTCGTTAAAGAGGAAACGGTTCTGTGCCGGCTGCACACCGGCCATTCGTATTTTACCCATTCTTACCTTTTAAAGAGTGAAGAAGCTCCGTGGTGCATTCCATGTCATGCACCACTCACAATGAAACATGTTCTTTTAGAGTGTTGGGACTTGCACGATGTGAGACACAAACATTTTACAGCGGAGTCCATGAAGATCCTGTTCAGGGATGTCCCGCCTGACGTGATCCTTGGGTTTTTGAGAGAAATTAACATTTTTCATCTGATTTGAGATTTTACGGAAGAAGGATTTTTAACAAAGTTTCTGGTTCGTTTGTAGACGATGTCATTTAACGAGATGTGTGAAAGTTGTTTTTTTTTTGTTTTTTTTTAAATGACTGGTGAGTTGATTTTAACGTGGTGACAGCCTGATGTGGCCCTCTGCGGTCGGCTGGGCTATAAGCAACATTATCTTATCTTATCTCGTCCATCAGGTAGTAGATGGTGAACTGAGACAGCACTTAAACAAATAGAAGTTGTGTGTTTTTTTTAGGCATTTAGATGTAGTTTATAATTGATGGTTTTAATACATACTGCTTGAACAAGATAATTTTTCAAATTTTGTTCAGTTTTAGTGTGCAGTCCAAAAGTTCAATTTTTTTCCTATCTAACCTTTGGCTAGTGCTTCAAAAATGTTACTGGCCAAATCAGGATTAGGCCAAAAATGTTACCTGCCAAACAATACAAAACCGTAGTCACACAGTGTGTATGGTGCGAAAAAGGGCCAAAGGCAGAAAAAGCTAATCCCCCACCTCTTCCCACCCCCATGCCTCTTCACCTTCCTGGCAGTAATGATTACATCAAACATACATCATTTGGTGTGCTGAAGGTGCAGGACATGCGTGTTTAACTGTCCAGCAGATGCAAGAAAGATGATGGTTGGACGAGAAAAGCTGTGAGTTGGCGGTTGTAGTAGCGATGAGCTGCAAGTTTTGTAATCATTTTCATCAGGTCATGTTTTCAAGTCCAGATACATTTTCTGCTTGCCTTGGGGAGTAAAATTCTCGCAGCTTTCAGGGTTGGCATGCACTGAAATTGCAGTTGGCTTGACATGAATGATTTCCCAAGTTGATTGGTTAGACCAGAAGTAAACTCCTGATGGCTTGTGTTTGTCACCTCAGGGAAGGCCACAGGTAGAGGGAACCTAGCAGAATTCTGTCTGCTGACTTCGACACAGTGCAGAGTTCACCTTCATCCATCCATGTGTGTGTTCTACTAACATTTTGTGGAAGTGTTCTTTGGCGGTGTGTTGTGTGTTGCTCGGGTGCGTATTATCTTCTGATGTGTCTTGTGCGTGTGTTTTACGTGTGTGTGTTACGTGTGTGCACTTGGAGCAGTTCATACAGAAAATTGAAGCGCTGTTTAATATATGTGTTCATGCACTTGCAGCAATGAGTGCAGACAAACAAAAAAATATTGTGTTTGATATGTGTATAGCAGCAGTGAGAGGACAGACACTGAGGTGCTGACTTGTTCTGTGTGCAGGCAAGAGCAGGGAGGCGGAGGTGAAGAGAATCAACAAGGAGCTGGCCAACATCCGGTCCAAATTCAAAGGTAGGACAAACAGTCCTCTGCTCTCCCTCCCCTGTCTCTCTGATTATATCGAACGGTGTGACCTAGCTAAATTCATGGGGACTGGCAGTGGATGGAGTAGGTGACGCGCTTCTGAAAGGGATACCCCTCGAGAAAGCAAGTATTGTCTCACTAGGGACCGGCTTTGTGATGTCTTGTGATTCACAGTTAGATCAGAACAGGCTTCTCTGACCTTCACCACTCAGCAGCAGGGCAGGGTCAGTTCGGCTGGGTTGCCTGATGGCAACCTCAAAATAATTGCTTCTGATGATGGTAGGGACTGGAACTGTGACATAACTCTTGTTTGGCTCTGTGAAGTATGTTTAAAATGATGACATGAACGAAATTAATGACATAAAAGTGTGACATGGAAACTTGTGCCTTGTGCCTCGTTTTTATCTGTCAGATCAAAATGTAACACACACACAATATCAGTCGTGGAAACATGGAACAAACGTAGAAAAAGAACTGTTCTGGGTGCTTTACAAAGCATGACACGGTACATGATTATGAATATGTGCATCAAAATGCACGTGATATGGACATGAACTAATAAATGTATAGAGGTACATGGTTGCAGCTCTGATCTGTAGATGTTGTCTATATGTAGAAGTTGTCACACGCATTTTGACATGTTCTCGTGCATGTTAATACCATGGTCCTTGGAAAGAAAAAAATTAAGGCAAAGAATTTGGCTTTTGCATGCATCCATTTTGTCACATCTGTCTCAGCCTCTCTCTCTGTATCTCTCTATGTATCTGTTAGATTCTCTCTCTGGCTGCCTTCCCCCAGTTGAGTCCTCCGCATCCGTCTCTCACTCTTTCTCTCTGTGTGTCTCTCTCTCTCTGGTTAGTGTTTTCTGTCCTAAAAAAAAATTCAGTGTACAGATGTACCATGCCTGGATGATTTTATTTTCTACTTATGTTTGAGCTTTTTGAGGAGAAAATTAAAACGTGCACACACACACACACACACACACACACACACACACACACACACACACACACACACACACACACAGATTCCCTGAGAATGTTGTTTCTGTTTGTTGCAGGGGACAAAACCTTGGACGGCTACCAGAAGAAGAAGTATGTGTGCAAACTGCTGTTCATTTTCTTGCTGGGCCACGACATCGACTTTGGCCACATGGAGGCCGTCAATCTTCTGTCCTCCAACAAGTACACGGAGAAACAGATTGTGAGTCACTGCACAGGATTTTGGACAGGGAATGTGTTGAAAATGTGTTCACTGTTGTTCTTTTTTTGTGTGTGCGGGCAACAGCTTGCTGTAATGGCTGCCTGATATTGCCCAAAGATACAGTCCTCCCCTCCCACCCCCTCCTCCCCTCAATCTCTTCCTCGTTCCTCGTTTTCCCCAATCTCTCTTTTCTTTTTCCTTTGTTTGCAACGGGACAATACGGCATTCAATTTATAAAGAGTTACATTGCCATTTCGAGTTTTTTGTTTGTTTGTTTTGAGTTTTGGTACTATCATATCAGTAATGTGTACCTTCGAGGTGCCCAGTGGCTTCATTGGACACAGCTGTCAGAGCAAAAGCCTTTACGAATGAATTGACTGCCTACAGGAGCTTGTCAGCATGATGTCAGCAGTGGTTCACATGTGCATGGCAACTCGTACCTTGATGGAATGTCCTGTGATATCATGATGCTTTTGTTTTCTGTCTACTATACTGGGGCTGCCTGTTGTTTCTCAGCATCACACAAGTTATGTCTCTCGGCAGTAGGCTTTTTTATTTTTAGTTTTAGTTTATGCATCTTAACACAAACATGAAAGGGTAAAACACGAACATTTCACTCAGTATGTTTTCAGATGCCTTTTAGCGAATACAAAAACTCTGGGGGGAAAAAAAAGAAGAAATTTTGCTTACAGGAAAGTGTATGACATTCCTTGTTCTAACCCCCATTTCTTTAAAGTCAAAAATATGATTTAAAACTATGAAACATAATTGTATCCATCGATTCACAAATGAAAGATATTGAGGAGTATTTCTTAGACTGCTGTCACCTGTTTATGGCATGGCTGATGGGAACAGCTGGCTTGTTGGCGTGTCACGAACAAGTGCCTCACTTCAGGTTCTGCTACACCGCTCCTTTGTCTTGTTGGAAACAAAAAGATGCTCTGTTTCTCTCTCTTCCCCTCCCCCTTTCTCACATCTCCACCTCCCTCCCCCTATCCTCCCTTACCCATGCAGATGTTGTTCAGCAATGTGACGTGATGCTGGGTGTTGTCGTTGCCAGGGTTACCAGTTCATCTCGGTGCTGTCATTTCCAGGGTTACCTGTTCATCTCGGTGTTGTCATTGCCAGGTTTACCTGTTCATCTCAGTGTTGTCGTTGCCAAGGTTACCTGTTCATCTTGGTGCTGCCATTGCCAGGGTTACCTGTTCATGTTGGTGCTGTTGTTGCCATGGTTACCTGTTCATTTGTTCATCTGGGTGCTGTCATTGCCAGCGTTACCTGTTCATTTGGGTGCTGTCATTGCCAGGGTAACCTGTTAATCTGGGTGCTGTTGTTGCCAGGGTTACCTGTTCATTTGGGTGCTGTTGTTGCCAGGGTTACCTGTTCATCTCGGTGCTGGTGGGGGCCAGCTCGGAGCTGATGAAGCTGGTGGTGCAGTCCATCAAGAACGACCTGTCGGGCCGCAACCCCGTGCACATCAACCTGGCGCTGCACTGCATGGCCAACATCGGCAGCCGGGACATGGCCGACGCCCTGGGCCAGGACATCCCCAGGCTGCTCGTCTCAGGGTAAGGGGGGAGAGGGGGGCTGCTGTCTGATCCACCATGTCTCTGTCGTCTTTAACCAGTCTGATATAGTTTCAAAGTGAGCTGACTGCAGGCAGAAATTGAAACAAAGTTTAAAAAGAGTTGTCACTGAGTCCGCCAAACAACAGAAGAGACGATTTACAAAACGAAACGCAGCGCATTCAGGACAATGAAAACAAGGAACGAGCAATCACTTCTCAAATTCTGTGCACGATGGGCGTTGAACCTATTCAACGTCCGTCTTGCACTGAATTTGAGAAGTGATTACTCATTCTTCGTTTTCATTGTCCTGAATATTGTTTATCTCGCCTGAGGAAGACCTAAGAGGTTGTGTTTTTGTCTTGTAATTTGTTTGTTCCTGTTGTTTGGCAATCTGACATGACTGTTGCTATGCTTTGGGCAGGTAAAAGTTATTGTAGTTGTAATATCGCTGATGACAAATAATTGTTATAATGGTGATGGTCATGTTGATAAAAATGGTAATAGTCATTACCAGCGCCATGAGCGTCATCAGACTAGGAGTATACATGGCCTGGTATTCTCAGCCAGTCGTAAAGATTATTTTCTATGCCAGATTAAATGTTTTGAAAAAGCTTTTGCACAGTGGCAGCTGGTGTCATTTCTATGTAGTTGGAGTCATTTCTGTTTTAGCACTTTGTTGAATGTCTTTGAAAATGTTTTTGATGACAAATTCTGGTGTGGTCAGTGTTGTTGTGTTGCTGTGGACAGGGACACCATCGATGCTGTGAAACAGAGCGCTGCCTTGACACTTCTCCGTCTACTGCGTGCTTCACCGGACGTGATTCCCATGGGGGAGTGGACATCACGCATCATTCACCTCCTGAACGACCAGCACATTGTAAGAGTTGTTGATGGTGGTGGGGGATGTGTGTGTGTGTGTGTGTGTGAAGGGGAAAAGTAAAGGATGGTGGGAGGAGGGGGGGGGGGGATTGCTGGCATGTATGCATGTATGTTGGCGTAATTGTACTTGTACGTGTGTGTGTGTGTGTGTGTGTGTGCATGCTTGTGTGTTCACATGTTTGTGTTACTATGTGTGTGTTTCTGTGCATCTGTCTAAATGTTTCGTTTTGTCTGAACACAACGTACCTGAATGTATGTTTTATGTGCAACTACAAACATTTATTCCATACTCCATTTTATTATATGATAATAATAACCAGACGTTTCTGTACTGCCTTACCTGTATGTGCAAGGTAGTTTACAAACACGAAATGATATACTTAATTATATGCATGCACACACACACGCACACACACACACACACACACACACACACACACACACACACACACACACGCACACACACACAGTAGTACAGCAAAATAATATGGAGGGGAACAGCTAGGGCTGGCAATTGGCTGGAATAGTAGTGATTACAAGACTGCAGACCATGTGTACAGTGCTCACCATACCTTCATGTGCAGGGCGTGGTGACCTCGGCCACCAGTTTGATTGAGGCCCTGGTGAAGAAGAACCCTGAGGAGTACAAAGGATGCGTGTCTCTCGCTGTTTCTCGTCTCAGCAGGGTAGGTGCTCTGTCTGCTCTCTTCTTTTTTTCCTTCCAGCTAGAAAACTTCAAAGGGAAGTTACTCATGGGAATGAGGTGAGAGTGAGTTTCCCTTGACACGCCACAGTTCAGATTTTGCTCCAAATCACTGTATAATCCATGGAAGTATTTTGAGTCCTAGCTTAAGTTTGAGTCAGCATTTAATATTGAACTGATAATTGATCAAAAGAACAACCAGAACAACCACTCACCAATCATTTTGTCCATTTTGGCGATTTCCACTGATGACATCATTCATAATCTTCAAATACATGACCTTCCCTCGGCTGACGTCACATTTCAGGCCTTTGCAGTCAGCCATGACCCTGTCTTTGCATCGGGTGGTATCTCCCAAATAGTCCCATTTCTTTGATTTTGATCTGTCTGCTTGGGACCACCTGGCTTGACCCTTGATGGCCATATGAAAGAAAATGAGGAGAATCAACTTTCAGACACAACAAGTTTACAAAACAATTTAATTGTTGTAGTCTATATATATATATTCTTAAGCAAGGCCTTCACACATTTATGTTTAGTGTATAGCCTGTAACTGTGAACTATCCCGAGTGATCTTAAGTTGTCTCCCTTTATTGAGGTGCGGCCATTGTTGGAAGCGCTCCATATTGGTCTTAATTAAACAACATCGAAAATACTTCAGTATGTCTGATGATTCTCATTAATTCTTTCTTCTTTTTTTCCCCCCCAATGCGTTGACTTTGTTTGCATGGTGATGATGTGAGGGGGACATGTGGCGTGCAGATCGTGACGTCCTCCTACACAGACCTGCAGGACTACACCTACTACTTTGTGCCCGCCCCCTGGCTGTCCGTCAAACTGCTGCGTCTCCTACAGAACTACCCCCCGCCAGGTCAGAGCACCCCTAGCCCACAGCTTTGTGTGTGTGTGTGTGTGTGTGTGTGTGTGTGTGTGTGTGTGTGTGCGTGTGTGTGTGCGTGTGTGTGTTTGTGTGTGAGTGTGTGTGTGTGTGTGTGTGTGGAGAGTTTTGCTTTGAATCTCTGTAGAACATGGTCAGTGTGGATGATTGTGCTGTGAAGAACAGTGGAACAGAATGGATACTACTGTCGGTGGGCAGCAACTGGGGAGATGGGAGTGAAAATATGTGACTTACAAGCAAGCTTTTTCTGTCATCTACCAGTGCTGTGCATAAGATTTATGTACAATGGCCTATTTGAGAAAGCAGATGGAGAAAATAAAATTTTAAAAACCCCAAGGAAATGACCAGTTACTGCAGCATGGTGGATCGGAAAACTTTGAAAGTTATATTTGTTGGTTTAGGATTTGTTTGTTTGTTTTTCGTTGACAGAGTTAATATATATTTGCTGCGATATGTTTCTTCCGCTCAGATGATTATTACTTTTACTTCAGCAAATGAGTAATTTTCATCCTTTTTGTTAATTTCAATGTCCGTTTTGTGTCACCGTTGAAGTGAATGTCTATAAATATGATGGCAAATTTGCGTCTGTTTTTAACGTAGACTCCTGGTTCTGGCGAGGGATGGCACTTGGTATATGATAATTGTGCAGTTCCAGCGTTTTAAATGTACCTTTCCTTCAAACCGAAACTGTTAGAATATTCAGAAAACATTGTTCCAAGTCCTGATTCCGTACCATGTTTTTTTCAGAGGACCCCAGCGTGCGCACGCGGCTGACGGAGTGCCTGGAGACCATCCTGAACAAGGCGCAAGAGCCGCCCAAGTCGAAGAAGGTGCAGCACTCCAACTCCAAGAACGCCGTGCTGTTCGAGGCCATCAACCTCATCATCCACATGGACTCCGACCCCAACCTCCTGGTGCGCGCTTGCAACCAGCTGGGACAGTTCCTCCAGCACAAGGAGACCAACCTCAGGTAGGGGGCAGCACTCTGGTCACTGGTTTATGTCTGTCCTTGAAAGGGGGATACAGGGGAAGTGGCAGGTCACCTGGCACGGCTGTAATAGCCCTGTAAGTACTGCACAGTGTAAGGGCAGCGCTGTGGTTACTGATTCCTCTCTCAGTCAGGGAGATGAAGGGGTGTGCAAAGCTGCAAACAGTCCCACTTTCGGCGCAATGTCTTATGCTTGAATGCACGTCATTCTGCTATTCCGCTTGACATGAAAAAATTCTCCTCACCTAAGAAAAAAAGTTTGTTCGTTTGCACATCTGCCATGCGTGTAGCCAAAGAGCTGTTTGTAAACTTACTTCCAGTTCAGCTCCTTCTGCTGCCATCCTGTCGAAACCACCTGCTGGACTCATTAATCCTGAGGCAGAAGAGAAGAAGCAGATATTACAACAGAAGTGCAGATTCAGGCTGCTTTCTGCTGTCATGGTAGAGGCACTGATGATCCTGAAGTGCAAAAATGAGCCAAGTATTAAGAAGAAGTTTAGTGACGGTGTGCTTCAAAAATGTAAAAGAGCAACGATGTATTGGCTGAGACAGAATTCCATGAAAGCGTTTGACTGAAGGAAAGAAAAAGTGTCTGGAATGTCATTCTTTTGTTTTTGGTGCGGTAGCGTATGTATTCGTCTCAACTGTCAGGAATTCCTCTCAATTTTCTTAAACATTCCTCTCAAGTATCCTCAGAAGTTGGCAATTCTGGGTGTGACAGATCAACTAGCGCTGCTGTAGTAACCCTGTAGAGTGTAGGGGCAGAGTGCAGGTCACTGGTTTCTCTCTGTTGGTAAAGGGGGAAGACAGAGTGGTGACAGGTCACCTAGCACTGCTGTGGTAACCCTGTAAGTACTGCACAGTGTAGGGGCAGAGTGCAGGTCACTGGTTTCTCTCTGTTGGTAAAGGGGAAGACAGAGTGGTGACAGGTCACCTAGCACTGCTGTAGTAATGTTGGAAGTACTGCACAGTATAATGAGACGGTTGTTACCTGGCAGGTGTGTCTGAAATGGGATGGTTGTTACCTGGCAGGTATCCTATACTGGAGATCATATGTCTGTAATGGGATGGTTGTTACCTGGCAGGTGTGTCTGTAATGGGATGGTTGTCACCTGGCAGGTATCTTATACTGGAGATCATATGTCTGTAATGGGATGGTTGTCACCTGGCTGGTATGTCTGTGATGGGATGGTTGTTACCTGGCAGGTATCTTATACTGGAGATCATAATATGTCTGTAATGGGATGGTTGTTACCGGGCAGGTGTGTCTGTAATGGGATGTTTTGTTGCCTGGCAGGTACCTGGCCCTGGAAAGCATGTGTCTGTTGGCCACGTCAGAGTTCTCCCATGAGGCCGTGAAGAAGCATCAGGACACCGTCATCACTGCCCTCAAGGTCAGTGCACAGGGTGGGGTGGGGGGGTGGGGGGGGGGGGGGGGGGGGGGAGAGGGAATGGAGAGGGAAGAAAGGGGCCAAGGGGAGGGATGATTTGGGTGGGGGGGGGAGGTCGTCTCACTGCCTGTGGATTGATCCCTGTAGGCCACACCACAAGTGCTGAAGACACAGTTCTTAGCTGTGTTCTTTGTCATAGGCAACATGCTAGAGGTGTCCTGTCCTTTGCCTTGGTTGTCACGGCACTGTGTTTAGTCCACTTATTGGATGTACACTCTTTACAGTGCTGGTCAGACGGTCTCGGGGAAAATTTGGGTGATATACACAAGGGATGTTCACTCTACTGGGTACTTTTAAGATGGTCTCTTGGAACCTAGGTGATATAATATGGAGTGTTCACTGTCCTTAGTCAGCCCTGATGTGGCCCTTTGCGGTCGGCTGGGCTATAAGCAACATTACCTTACCTTACTGTTCTTAGTACTTGTAAGACGGTCTTGGACAGAGAATCTGGGTGATATGCACATGGAGTGTTCATGCTCCTTAATACTTTCAAGATGATCTCGGGGAATCTGGCTGACAAGCATATGGGATGTTCACTTTCCTTAATACTCCTCTAAGTTGTGTCAGACAGGGAACACGGGTGATGTATTTACCTTTACCAGTCATAGAATTGAATAAAAAAAGAAAAAAGGATTCCGGTCCCTAGGAGGCAGGTTTGACTAGCTGACCTTTTTACATCACACTAAAGTCTTTTCTGTGTGTGTTTTATTTTCATGTCCTCTGATTGTGGTTGTTGTGTAAGGGTTAATTTATTTCCTTACAAGCTCATATTTCAACAGTCATAATTGACTAGAAGTTGACTTGTGTATGTATGTGTGTGTGTGTGTGTGTGTGTGTGTGTGTGTGTGTGTGGTAACCCAACAGACGGAGCGTGACGTCAGTGTGCGGCAGAGAGCGGTGGACCTGTTGTATGCCATGTGTGACCGCAGCAACGCGGAGGAAATATGGGGGAGATGTTGGAATACCTGGAGACAGCAGACTACTCCATCAGAGAAGAAATGGTGAGGAATGCGATGTAGAGATGGTGTGGAATAACAGGAAAGCTGTGTCACTAGCTGGCATGGCACTGTGGGTAGTGTTACAGATTCTTGCCTCGGAGGTCGTGGGTTCAGTTCCCAATCAGAGCCATTTACATTTGTTCTTTGTATTTTGTCCATGATCAGCTCCTAAAGAGCTGATTTTGCTGTGGGTATACATGGGAAGAGTGGAACCACACATTACAGTTTCATCCAGTTAACACATCTCAGAATATTGCTCAGATTTCCTGATCAGCACTGCAGGTGTCTGTTTCTCTCGGACCCAGTGGAGTTGGGGACATTTGTTTTGAAATTAATCATAGAATACAGCTCTGTCATGCTGTCGTGAGACCAGACTGGAACTCCATAACATCATTTTCATCATCCTCATCCACATGTGTTTGAATTAAAAAAAAATTCAACATCATCTTCCTCCTCCTCGTCCACATCAGTTGGCATTTAAAAGAAAAATCTCAAACTCGGTAGCTCTTCATGCCCTGCTCACATGGTGACCTCAGTTGTTGATTTTCGCTTCACGTCTATTCCCTTGGTGAGTTAGCATTGAGGTCACCGGTATCAATGAGATCATGGGGACCGTCCTTTGACGGCTGTGGTTGCACCCTCCAAAGGGTTACCATCACTGACTCTGACTCAGCACTGACTAGGCAATTAGTAATGTCAGTAGGGGGCGTAATAGGCGGCTCTGGATCAGAACAGGTGCTACCGAACACGACCGAAGTTACTCTGTGGTGGTGCAGTGTCTCCTCCGAGGCGTTGCCACCTCAGGGAAGGTGCTCCAGGTGATCGACTGTTAGATTCACGTTCATGCATGAAATATGGACACACACACACACAAACCGTTGGAACTTGAAGGGTACTGTGGAGAGCACAGACCTCTGCCAATGGCCTACCGACCCTGGATCTGCCCTTTGATCCAGATCCACATGACAGATCCATGCTAATGGGACACATTCCTCCTGTCCACCAACATTTATTCAAATTAGATTAGGGTGGTTTTGTTATTGTTTGTTTGTTTTTGTTTTGTTTTGTTTTTGTTTTTAGTAATCCAGAAATACAGACGAGCCAGTAGGCTCGAGTGAAAATGCAGCCACCTGGACGAAGGTTAAAAAAAAAAAAAGATGGGTAGTGCTGTATAATGTGCTGTCCCTGGCCCACCTGAATTTCATTTAAAAAAAAGTTCTCTGTGACAATACCAGGCAACACACTACAGAACTATACACAGCAATACAGTAAAACAGTACAATGCCATATCATGTCACTATGTATATGCAAGGAAGGCAGCACACTGGGTGAGAAATCTGTTGTGTACTACATCTGCTTTTGCACATTACAGTAGAACACAATGTTGTGTCCGTGTTGTGCAGGTACTGAAAGTGGCTATACTGGCGGAGAAATACGCTGTCGACTACACATGGTACGTGGACGTCATTCTCAATCTGATCCGCATCGCTGGAGATTACGTCAGTGAAGAGGTCAGTGACAAAAGGCTGCAGCCAGTACACGTGGTGGACATGTCCTCATGTCTGCGTAGAAATCTGCAGAACTGTCTGAATTGAAGGCTTCACTTTCTGTTGAATTAGTTTGTTTCTTTTTATTGTTTAAGAAGTGTCTGCTATCTGTTTGCTTCCTGGCATTTGCAGGCTATATTTTTGGCTGTAGTTGGCAACATTTGATGTGTCTAGCTGCTAATGTTTACTTTTCTGAATACAGTTGAAAATCATGGTTTCTTTTCACCACATGAGGTATTGTAGAAAAGCTTTTTTTATGTAAGGCTGAATTAAAAAACAAAAAACAAACAAATGAACAAACCTACAAGATGACACAATGACCAGCTACTCATCTCGTGTCTCAGAAGTGTTGTTTTCTTTGCTGGCCCTCTGTTGATAAGCTCAGGCAATGGGCCATGAAGTGTTTTCAGTGAAAACCCAAAAGCTCCCCATGCTTCCCCTGCTGCTTGGTTTTACACTCCAAAAGGCAGGCAGCTGTGCCTGCCATTGTCCATGGTTGGTCACTTGGGAATGATTCAGTATGAAGATGTATCTGGGTCTTCACTCTCAGGTCATGTGGGTGCTGCCAATGCTCTGGTGATTTGGGAATGATTCAGCATTAACATGTATCTGGGTCTTCACTCTCAGGACATGTGGGTGCCATTTGCAGTGTGCTTCAACTTCAGACCCCGAAATGTTGAGGTTGCTTCCAGAGTTTCCTCCTGGTACAGACAAGTGGCATGTAACAGGACCATGGACAGTGTGCGACAAAGAGGAGAGTCCATTCAACAGCGGTGTACAGGGTGTGATAATGAGAGGGGACAGTCCGTTTCACAGTGCTGTGGACAGTGTAGCAGCCCAGGTGCCATTGAACCATCAGCAGTAACTTGGACATCAGTGCAGACAGTACAGATGTATTGAAAATCGATTTTCACTAAGATGGCCGTAACTTAGGGGACCAAGAGGATGTAAGTTGACGTCGTTGTGGGGTCAGCAGTCAAATTTATATCGTGAAGGTTGAGGGTATGCTGGTGGGTGATAATCTTCCTTTGCATTGAGGACTGTGGTGACTTCAGTGAGTGACATGGTGTTGTGATCTGTGGAACAGGTGTGGTACCGAGTGATTCAGATTGTGATCAACCGTGACGATGTGCAAGGCTACGCCGCCAAAACTGTCTTTGAGGTAAACTGGGTTGACATGGTGTATGGTGGGGAGGTTGTACCTTAGGCTATCCGGTCAGTGCTCTCTCTCTTCATTCTCTGTTCCTTAAACGTCTTGGATGTCTCTTTTTCTCCCTTTATACTCTCCCTTCCCCATCACTATCTCACTTCTAAGGTGTCTGTTCATTCGTTTTGCCTATTTACCCCTTTTCCCCCATTTTTCCTGCTTGTTAATATGTTATGTTTAATGTATTTTTGTTGTTGCATTGTAATCTTTTTCATGTGTCATTTGTGTTGTGTGTGTGTGTGTGTGTGTGTGTGTTGTTCTAACATTTTTTTTTGTTCCCTGATTAAGATAAATTCATGGCTTTCAGCCTCCTTGGTTCCCTGTGCGACGAAGGTGACCAGTGGCCCGTTTCTAGCTTCTGTCATGTATGTCTGGCTGAATTTCTGGCACCACCTCAGTTGTGACTGTGCCGCCCAATGTAGGACTTTTTCCCATTCACTGGAACAGGCTTGTGAGGTGTTGAGAACCAGACATTTTCAACACGGCATTGTATTGACTGCTTTGTGTAGGCTGGTTGTCATGTGATTTGTGGAAACATGTGCGCAGTATGAGTGAAAACTGTATATTGTTGATTTTCTTTGTCACTGATTTTCTTTTTTTTTTGTCGTTGATTTTTTTTTTTTAATCATGGTTTACACTGTGATGCGACTGTGCAGGCATTACAAGCCCCTGCCTGCCATGAGAACATGGTGAAAGTGGGGGGATACATCCTGGGGGAGTTTGGGAACCTCATCGCTGGGGACCCCAGGTCTAGGTACGACACTGTTTCCTTCCTGTCTCTGCCCGCGGTCTGAGTTCTTTTCAGGCGTGTTGGTTCTCAAATGTGTTTTATTTTTATACTAACCTGTGCTTTGTTTTGTTTTTTTTTTCTTTCAAGCATACTATTTCTCTGGTGTGTTTTCTTCTCATGTTTCTCTTGCAGTACGTATCCTCCTTTGTGATATGTTTTTCTTAAAATTGGAAGGTGACGAAAAACATGATTGACAATTTCATGAATGTATTATTTGGATGCAGGTGCAGTCCCACTCAGTCCATTGAGTTAAGAGTTCTTTGTTGATTTGATTCATATAGAGAGAGAGTTAGAGTTCATGCTGAAAGTGACAGTGATGGAAACGGCATTGGAGTTCTTTTTGAATGTGGCTGTGGCAAAGATAACGACAGAGTGCTTAATGAATATGACTGTGAAGAAAACTAGGAATGAGCGCTTTTAGAAACCAGTGGCGAAGATGATGCTCTGACGTTCCATGGGATAGTTGGCCCTAGGATAAAGAACCAGTGTATTGAACCCTCCAGAATAATCACAGAGGTCAAAGGATGCTGATTGGTTCAGCGTCACCCATGACAAAAGGTGGTGAATTGAATCACAGGAAACTAGGCCAAAGTCCATCATTCTCCCAGTCAGCAGTCTATGATCCCGGGACAGATTTTCTGAGTTGTGTCCCTTGGTATTGCCATACTTGCCTCAAGGGCCTGAGTTGTCCGGTTTAGGGTGCCTTCTTTTTCATGTAGAGACATGAGGTAAGAGACATCTACCCACGTTTTAAGGATGTTGCTCATAGTTGGCTGTCAGAGTGGTTGTGGTCTGTACCTGCCTCACAGTCAAAAGCCTCCATCGTGTTGTGGTGTGTGTGTGTGTGTGTGTGTGTGTGTGTGTGTGTGTTGTTTTTTTTTTGTGTGTGTGTGTGTTGTGTGTGTGTGTTGTGTTGTGTGTGTGTGTGTGTGTGTGTGTGTGTGCAGTCCCATGGTGCAGTTCCAGCTGCTGCACTCCAAGTACCACCTGTGCAGCGCCAACACCCGCGGCCTGCTGCTGTCCACCTACATCAAGTTCATCAACCTCTTCCCTGAGATCAAGCACAACATTCAGGAGGTCAGCACTGAAACCCCCCCCCCCCCCCCCCCCCCCCCCTTAACACCCCCCACCCTCCCCATAGACTCCGGTCCTTGTTCACAGTGGATAGACTGGGGTGGGATGGGGAGGGTGAGAGGGAGGGAGGGAGAGAGAGGAGGGGATGAGGGTCATGTTTAAGGTCAGCTGATGGAAGAACAGGGTTGGGGAGAGGAGAGGCTGTGTGCCAGGTATCGGGACAAGGTGCCGACTTGATTGAAAGTGTCTCTGTCATTGTCAAGGTCTGGCATCTGATGTCTGATGTGCAGATGAATCTGCGAGGTAGTCATTGCCAGGACATGTGTGGAGACATGGGTATATCGATGTTCTTGACTCTTTGTGTGTGGGTGGGTGGGAGATTGTGTGCATTCGTGTGTGTTTAGAGGACACTTACAATTGTAGACATCACATTCAATCAATCATAGCTCAGCTGAAACAGTGTGGCTTAGTAAATGCCCAGTTTCAGAGAGTACTGCACTGAACGACAACTTTTCGCTGAACTGCTGTGTGTGTGACTGTGTGTGTGGGGGTGTGCAGGTGCTACGCAGTGACAACAACCTGAGGAACCCCGACGTGGAGCTGCAGCAGAGAGCCATCGAGTATCTCCAGCTCAGCACTGTGGCCTCCGCAGACGTCCTGGTCAGTGTTCCTGCATCATGGGGATTCCCCCACACCACATGTGTTGTGCAGTCTGTGGGTCTGTCTGATTACCTCCCCCCTGGTCAGTGCCCCCCACACGTGTGTTGTGCAGTCTGTGGGTCTGTCTGATTACCTCCCCTGGTCAGTGCCCCCCACACAACATGTGTTGTGCAGTGTGTGGGTCTGTGCGTCTGTCTGATTACCTCCCCTGGTCAGTGCCCCCCCCCCCCCCCACATGTATTATGCAGTGTGTGGGTCTGTCTGATTACCTCCCCTGGTGAGTCCCACCCCCCCCCCCCACACACACATGTTTTATGCAGTGTGTAGGTCTGTCTGATTACCTCCCCTGGTCGGTCCCACCCCCACCCCCCCACATACCACATGTTTAATTACACATACTATACCGTGGCTCACTAATGCAATAAGCGGCAGCAATTTGCTATCCCTGCCTCGTATATACAATAAAGTCCGTACGGACAACAAAACCCTGAAAGGGCCTCGTGCCTTGCGCATGCTCAGAAGCACCCTCTTTTCTCGGCAGCCATTTTCCCGTTAAGCCGCGTATTCACGAGCAGCTAAGTATTTTTTGACTTTTCTCGCAATCGACCGATTGTTGTTGCTGTTCGTTGGTGTCCTTGCTTATGTTTTCACTTAAGGGAGAAACGTACATGAAGCGATTGGGTGGTAAGGCGAGAATTAAGAAGGTTTCGTCTTTCGATTCCCGTATCTCGCCAGCAGGCTCAGGCTCTTTGTCTATAGCTCCGCCAAAACCTCCTCTCCCTTCAGCGTCACTTTCTCCCAAGGGTTCACTTCAACTCAGCTGCGGTTCTGTTGTTGTGACAGCGAGCGCTTTCTCGCAACCCACATTTTGTGGCGGTGATCGGCTCAGCTGCGGTTCTGTCGATTCCGCCCCTTTGCCTCATAACGGTGAGCGACTCAGCTGCGGTTCTGTCGCACCGTTAGTGCATCCTGTGTCCAGTTCAGCTGCGGTTCTACTGCGCACAGTTCGATTCCCATGGCAGAATCGAAGATGCACGGGCCCTCTACGGAGGCGCCGGGCAATGACGTAGACTATTCGTCACCCTCCCCCTTTCGCTCGGTAGGCGATCCAAGGGAAGCAACTCCTGCTCAAGGGCTTGAATCTTGCTCGGACCCGGTTGTTTCCCTTCCCCCGCCTCATGTGTCTGCCTCTCCTTTTGGGCAGACCACCGGGGTTTCGCCCTCTTTCCCGAGCACCCCTCAGGGGACCGGCGCATTAGGCCCCCACTTTCTGGGTTGGGCCAGCAGCCACATTCTCAGCCCCCCCCTATCATGGGGTCAGGGCCCTTTGCCTTGGGCGCCATGGGCCCAATGGCAATATCCCCCGACCATGGGCTTTCCACAGCCCCTGCTCCGGGGTTTCCCTGGTGGGCGGGTTTTATGCCCAGCCCTCCACCAGTGCAGGCCTCTCCCTCCCAGGCCCCCTTGGCCCACCCGGGGACTGATCCCTCTCCCGGAATGTCTGGGGAATCAGCCATCCCAGGCCACTCTGGGCTTTCGCCGCGCACCGCTTCGCCAAGGGCGGCCACCCCATCGGTCTGTGGATCCGACCTGTGGGATTCGGAGTCAGAGGAAGAGGACCAGTCACCCGGTTCTTATTCCTTCCAGGACTCGGTGGCTTTTCTGGCTTCCCTTGTTCCGGAGGCGGTGTCATCCTCTCAGGAGGTCAGAGCCCCTGCCCTTCGGCAGCGGAACTCGCCCTGGGATCTCGCCCATTGGCAGCTAGGCCCCTCTCTGCTAAAGGAGTCGGGCATGGTGGCCGATTGCATGAGGAGGGCCCAAATAAGAGTCAGGGGCACGGAGGCACAGGACCCCATGCCCGGTTCTGTCCCCGATTTCCCTAGTGCGCTGGCGTGCGGGAAGTTCCTCAAGCCAGAGAGGCTTCCATTTGCCAAGAAGGCCTTCTTAGCAAATGACACTATCCCAGAAGCCTCTCTCCCCCTCTCCCAGGAGGACCTCCTCCTGGTCCAGGAGAGGTCAAAATCACTCGCTAGGCAGGTATCCCTCTTAGAGCGCTGCCTTGCCGAGTGGGAAGAGTCGGCGAGGAGGGGCTTGGAGGCTATCTCAGTTATGGATTCTTTTCTAGGGGGGCTAGTGTCTGCCCTTAAGGATCCTGATTCAGATTCCTTCACCATTCGCCAGTCCGCGGACCCAGCTGCGGTGGTAGCCTGTATTCAGTCAATGGCTGAAGGGCTTAAGTATTCAGCTGGGGCCTTCGCTAGGCTCCATCTGAACTCAGTACTAGCGAGGAGGGATGCGGTCCTTTTGGCATCTTCTGTGGCCCGTTCTCCCTCTGCCCGCGCCTCCCTCAGAGCCTTGCCAGTCAAGTCAGGGTCTCTGTTTGGGAATCACGTACAGGCTACCATTAAGAGCCAGGCCGAGATTAGGCGTGACCTCGCCTTTCAATCAGGCCCCCCTCCCCCCTGCCCCGGTTCAAAACGCAAGGCGCCAGCGCCTTTCTCATCACCGGGTCCCTCGCAACCCAAGGGACGACGGTCATTTGGACCCCGGGGGACCCGAGGCAGGCAACCCAGCAGGGGTTGGCCTCAGGCTCGGCCGGCGGGTCCGAAAGCTCCCACGCCTCAGACAGCCACACCCCAATGACTTGCCCCCGACCTGGGCACTTCACCCAGGGCGGTCCTGTGGGCAGTCCAGACCTGTTTACCCTTACGATTTTTTCGTAATTATCACGAAAAAAAATTGAAATTACGGAAACGGGAAAAAAATTACGAAAAATAATAAATCAAACAACAGCAAAATTGTACAAGTGTTTGCGCTGGTTTTGAAACGGTGGATTGTAGTAACTCTGGATCCGGGTTCCCAGAATGCAACGCGTAAACATTTGCAGTACGTTCAAGGTGGCGTCGTCGTCGAAGCGAGCTCATACTAAAAGCGCGCCTGATCACAAAGAAAAAAAAGCAAGAGTGTTGCAGAAGTTCAAAGACAGTTACACGAAAACGCCTGGAATACAGCGTTCGACGTTGGGTGATAATTACGCATTCTGTGTGTACTGCCTGACTGACATTAACATCAGTCACTCAGGTCAGTTCGACATTGAAACGCATTGCAAGCCAATGAAGCATACAAAATATGTCACTGCCAAAAAAGATGCAGAAAAGTGTCCGAAACTACCAGCGTTTTTTAGCAGTACGCCGAAAAGCCTGAAGTGCTTGATGTGACAAGAGCAGAGGTCATGTTGACTGAAACGTTAGTGAAGTTAAACGTGCCTCTGTCGGCAGCAGACACTTTGAAGAAGGTTGTAAAAGCAGATCAGAGGGCCCTTCCATGGGTCTAAGGACTCTAGAGAGCCTAATGATTGTGAACCCGTCAAGGTGAGCCTTGGAAAGGCACTACTCTGACAATGAGCTTAGGGCATTGAAATCTGCCTCACCCAATCCAAAGGCAAGAAAAAACTAGTGAATGTTGTACATGAAATCAGTTGAGCCTTGTGGGGAAATTGACAACAGTGTTATTTTCCAGTTTGGACTACTTGTGGATTTTAATATATGGTTGCCTTTAGAGTCCTACACCCATCCCACTTTTCAAGACTGAACACAGTCAGAAGATCAGAAGCAGTTAATAACAGGTTAGTAATCTGAGTGTGAAAGAGAAAAGACCAACAGCTTGCTTTTATAGGTCCCCAAGTGACTACTGGTTGTATCATAGTAAAACTTATTATTTTATTGCTATGAACAAAACAAAAAAATCGGCTGTGCGCTGGATTACAGATTTTTTTTCAAAATTACTAATTTTGAAATCAGAAATACTAATTGGCAAAACAGGGGTATACAGGTCTGGCAGTCTGTCCAGGCACCTCAGTGCCTGGGAGCGGCTTCCCGCAAGCCCTTGGGCTCTGCGGGGTGTTTCAGGTCGGGGTTTCATCTTCCTTGGAGTGCAGTGAAGGCTCCTCTCACTCCTTTCCCCCCCCCCTTTCGCTCCTCCTCGGGTCTGGCGGCCTCTCAGGCCTTAGACCAGGAGGTCCTTTCGCTGTTAGCAGGGGAGCCACGGAGGAAGTCCTCTTCCATTCCTCGCCGGGTTTTATGGCCGCATTTTCGTGGTTCCCAAAGCTTCTGGAGGATGGAGACCGGTTTTTAGATCTCTCGCCCTTGAACAGGTTTCTTTATCGTCCTCCGTTTTCGGATGGATAACCCCCATGTCAACCCGCGATGCCATGCATCCTGGCGACTGGGCGGTATCCATCGACTTGAAAGATGCGTACTTCCATCTCTTGATCCACCCAAGGGACAGGAAGTACCTCCGCTTCGTGTGGAGAGGCCGCGTTTTTCAGTTCAGGGCTCTTCCTTGTGGACTAGCCCCGGCCCCTTGGGTTTTCAACGAAGGTTGGCTGGGGAAACTTTGCTTGCATGTTCGGGAGAAAGGAATTCGTCTGAAGGCCTATCTAGACGATTGGCTTCTTCTTGCCTCATCCAGCACTCTGTGCTCCCATGCAAGCCGACAGGTTTTAAGCCTCTGTCAGCAGCTGGGATTTGTTCGCAACGAGGAGAAGTCCGATCTCACCCCGTCGCAGCGGTTTCAGTTTTTGGGCATGTCCTTCCATCACCACCGACTGGCTGGTCTCTCCAACCCCCCAGCGCCTGGTTCGCCTCCAGCACCTCTTGGCCACCTCCTTTCCTTGGATCAGGCGCCAGCCAGGAAGCTGGCCTCTCTTCTGGGTCTGATGGAGTTCCTTGGCCCCTTAGTACCCTCGGACGTCTGCACAAACGCCGGTTTCAGCGCCTCTTTCGCAAGCGTTGGTCTCAGGCACGGCAGTCGTGGGACCTTCCGGTCCCTCTCGGTCAGTGGTTCCAATCATCGGTGGTCCAGTGGCACTCCAGTCCTGGCTAGCTCAGGGGTTCCCTTTCTCTCCCCCTCCTCCACAGGAGGACCTGTTCACGGACGCGTCCCAGTCGGGTGGGGTCCCCACGTCAGCTCTCTGACGGCCTCCGCGCAATGGTCCCCGGAGATGGGGTCCTGGCATATCAATCGGCTAGAGCTGAAAGCCGTGTTCCAAGCCCTCATGGAGTTTCTTCCCTTCCTCAAAGGGAAACACATTCTCCTCAACACCGACAACACGACTGTGGCGTGTTATATCAACAAGCTAGGGGGGGGCGCGTTCTCACTCCCTGTCCTGAGGGCAGAACAGCTTCTTCTTTGGTGCGAGACACAATCAATCCGGATCTCGGCCAAACATGTTCCTGGGAAGATCAACATTCTCGCGGACTCCCTCAGCAGGTCGCTACATGGTTCTTCCCTCAGATTGGACTCTCGTCCACTCGATCCTGGAACCTCTCTGGACGGTATGGTTAAAAACCGCAGGTAGACCTGTTCGCCACCCGTTTCAACCACCGTCTTCAGCTGTATGTCTCCCCAGTTCCGGATCCGGCAGCGGGGCTGTGGACGCCCTGTCCATCCCTTGGTCCGGCCTGACGGGCTATGCCTTTCCCCGTTCCCCATTCTGGGAATAGTTCTCCGCAAGGCAAGGGAAGATGCAGCCACGCTTATTCTTGTGGCTCCACGCTGGCCGGCCCAAGCGTGGTTTCCGGAACTGTTTACACTGTCTCACGTGCCTCCGATACCGCTCGCCTTAAAGGCAAAGTCCCTGCTTCAGCGCGGTCAGGCATTCCACACGGCAATCCAAACGTGCTGCATCTTCACGCCTGGCTACTGTGCGGGTACGCGCTGTCTGCACGAGGCGCCTCCCCAGCAGTAATAGGCCTCGTGGAACATGCCCACAGGTCAGGCACCCAAAGCGTCTATTAGCGTCCACTGGAATGGCTGGCTCTCTTGGTGCTCCAGCCACGCAGTATCCCTCATTCTCCTTCTCAATGCCAATTGGCGAACTACCTAGCCTTTCTTTCATCAGAGAGAAAACTTTCAGCCTCCTCTGTTAAGGTTCACAGGGCGGCTATTTCCACCACTATCCGCCAGTTAGGGGGCCTCTCCTTCGGGGACGACCCTCTTCTGCGGGATCTGGTCAGAGGAGCGGCCCTACAGGAGGCCGATGCCCCCGTCTTTATCCCGGCATGGGATCTTTTCTTAGTCCTCTCCTCCCTCAGGCTCCCCCCTTTCGAGCCATCCGGGAGTGTTCTCTGAAATTCCTTTCCTTCAAAACAGCCTTTCTCGTTTCCCTGGCCTCAGGGAGGCGCTGCAGTGAAGTCACGCCCTTAGTGGCCTGCTGGGGACGTCGCCTCCGAACCCGGGTGGCTCCATATCTCTTCGCCTCCTCCCGGAATTTTTAGCAAAAACCAGTTGCCAGGGTCTTCTTCCCCGACTATCTCCATTCTTCCTCTCACTTCTATTTCTCGCCCAGACGACGAAGACCGCACTCTCTGTCCGGTGCGCGCTCTGCGGGAGTATAGGAAACGCACGAAACCTTCTCGCTCCAAGCAGCGCCACCTGTTTCTCTCTTACAACGAAAGTTATAAAGGGGGACATCAGGCGCTCTTCAATCTCTCGATGGCTGAGAGAAGTCATTAAAGCTGCGTACGCGAGAAACCCGAAGGGGATTTGGCTGTTTTCTCACCTAGACCTCATGAGATTAGGGCATGGGCGTCTTCGCTGGCAGTAGCTCTAATGCCAACATCCAGAGTGTGTTAGATGCCGCATATTGGCGGTCCCCTGGCACCTTCATCCAATTCTTACTGCGCGAAAGTTTCTCGTCTGCGTGATGATGGGTCTGGGGCATCGCATCAGCTGTGGTGGCGCAACACTCCATCTCAGCCACACGCTCCGGCTCTTCTCGCTCCTCCAGGCGGTAACCAGGTGAGCCCTCCTTCCAGGTAGTGCGACTCTGCATTAGTGAGCCACGGTATAGTATGTGTTTAATTAAAAGGAAATTTTTATTCTAAAATTACGTTTAATCTAACATACTTACCGTGGCTCACGCAGAGACCTCCCTACCTCCCCGCCTTCTTGTTCCTTCAGGAGTTCTCAGTCCGGGTTTAATATACCTCGAAAAGAGGATGCTTCTGAGCATGCGCAGGCACGAGGCCCTTTCAGGGGTTTTGTTGTCCGTACGGACTTTATTGTATACGAGGCAGGGATAGCAATTGCTGCCGCTTATTGCAATTAGTGAGCCACGGTAAGTATGTTAGATTTAAACGTAATTTTAGAATTAAAAATTTCCTTTTTGTGCAGTTGTGGGTCTGTTGATTACCTCCCCTGGTTGGTCCCGCCCCCCCCCACCCCCACATACCACATGTATTGTGCAGTGTGTAGGTCTGTCTGATTACCTCCCCTGGTCGCCCCCCCCCCCCCCCCCCCCACAATTACCACATGTATTGTGCAGTGTGTGGGTCTGTCTGATTACCTCCCCTGGTCAGTGCCCCCCCCCCACTACACCACATGTATTGTGCAGTTTGTGTGTCTGTCTGATTTACCTCCCCTGTCAGTGACCCCACACCATGTGTATTGTGCAGTGTTTGGGTTTGTGTTGATTCACCTCCTCTAGTCACTGGGCCCTCCCCCCCCCCCCCCCCCACCACATGTATTGTGCAGTGTGTTTTGTCTGATTACCTCCTCTGGTCAGTGCCCCACACCATGTGCAGTGTGTGTCTGATTTACTCCCCTAGTCACTGCCCCCCCCCCCCCCCACCACATGTATAGGCAGTGTGTGTGTCTGTGTGTGTGTCTGATTACCTCCTCTGGTCAGTGCCCCCCACACACGTGTATTGTGCAGTGTGTGTGGGTGTGTGTCTGTCTGATTACCTCCCCTGGTCAGTCTCTCTCTGTGTCTGTCTCTCTCTCTCTCTCTCTCTCTCTCTCTCTCTCTCTCTCACACACACACCCTGCCCCTCCACTATGGGGGGGTAGTGCTGTGTATGGGTCTGTCTGATTCATACCTCTTGCTGATTGACTACACATGAACTGACTTTTCCCATCCCTTTGCTGTAAAGTATTGGAAGAGAGTGGTGATTTGTATTGGAATCCATCTGCACCTATTGTCTTGTTTTTGTAAGAGCTTGAATGTGATTCAAAAACAGGAGTAAGAGTCATTGGTCTCAGAAAATTAGAAGATTGAAAAAAGTTTTTAAAAGCTGCTTGTAAGAGCAGGAGCGTTTGTAGCTTTTGCGCAGTGTCCGTCGGACTGTTACATCTGTGATCAGCTGTGGCGAAAGCATGCTGTCAGCATGGCCAGCACTGGAACACGGTAGTGATCCAGGGTCAGGTGCTTGGAACGGTCATGTGTGACTCATGATATGACAGAGATATTAAAAGTTCAGTGTTGTTTCGCGGATATTTGAGTAAGCAATGCGACAGTTGTAAATTTCACTGTATGAAGCGACTATTTTAAGTTACTGTTATGAAACTGCTATCATAGTGGATCCTGCCATATGATTTACCAAGTCAGAAGGCATTAGCAAAATGATTGGCCAGGTCAGGAGGCATTAGCCAGTCAGAATGGAACACTTGGTTTGTTCAGTTTTGGTCACTTGCAGACAAAATGGCAGAGGAAGATAAGTCGTCAGATTGAGATGAAGACTGTTTGCACTGAGGCTGTGTGCATTTTGCATTTTTCACTAGTCGAAAGGGCAGGTGGTTTTGCCAGGCAGCTGGTAAAAACTTTGTCCACCAGGGCAGGTCAGAAAGTAAAAAAGTTCTGTCCCATCTCGCCCTGGTCCGTTGGAGCCGTGAGTTGGTGAACGTGACACACTGTCGAAGGCTACACACCAAGCTATCTGTCTGCAAGGCGTTGGTAGGAAAGTCTCCCAGGCTGACCTGCTGTTGTCTGTGTGTGTCTGCCTGCAGGCCACGGTGGCTGGAGGAGATGCCGCCCTTCCCGGAGCGGGAGTCGTCCATCCTGGCCAAGCTGAAGAAGAAGAAGCCGACGGTGGCCGAGCAGTCGGACAACAAGGAGCACAAGATGCCCACTGCCCAGGTCAGCGAGGGCGGCAGTGACGGCCCCGCCCTTCAGGTGAGGCAGTGCTGGTGGTGGTTCTCTCCCCTGACATGACATTAATGACACTGCTGCCCTGCAGGTAAGGCCATTCAGATGGTTTGTCTTCCCCTGACAAAAGGCTGAAGACGCTTGTTTTGATGGTAAGCTTGCACTCTTTGAGATTGTCTGTCCTGATTCAACACTCAAGATGCACTGCTGCTCTGCAGTTAATTTGAGGTGGAGGTTGTCTCCCTGACACAACATTGACGTTACTGCTGCCCTGCAGGTAAGAACATTCAGATAGTGGTTCTCTCCCCTGACAAAAAAAAAGAAATCATTTCACTGTCTTGTTCAGGTGGAGGTTCTCTCCCCTGACAGAACACTGAAGACACTGCAGTTATTGGTTTGATGCATGTCCACATAATAGACATTTTCACCTTAAAAAACAAAAAAAATGAAATTGGAAAGGATTGTCAGTCTGTAAATGACAAAAAAAAATTTTTCATTATAAAGAAAAAAGGAAAGAAATGCAGGCCAAAAAATGACAGGCATGGTGAAAGCACATAAGCTACCAGTTGTATTCCCCAGTGGATGGAATGGGAGGAGGTTGAGGTAATGGTGTGTCAAACTGGTGAGTGAAGAGGCTGTTTTGTGTATGAAGGGAAACTGCAAACTTCCCCCACCTTACACCTTCCAAGGTCCGTAGCTTTCATGCTGGTGCCGTTTGATGGTTTTCGTATCATCACTGATTTTGTTCTGTTAGAGGTTGTGGTTCATCACTGTGTTTTTGCATGCCTAGTTGCATCGTCGACAGTATGTGTAAAAAAAATGTTTGCTGTGACTGTGGTACATTTACAGATAAACCGCAGTGGCATCACTGGCCAAATAGCTTGATATTACAATGGGACACAATGAAGTTAGTTGGTTTATTAAGTAAAGAAAACAAAATTATGCACAGTTCCATGAATCGAAGACTGCATAGGCTGGCCATAAGTTCAGCAGCTCTTCTCCAGTGAGCGCATGCACCCATCGAGCTAGGAAGTCATCGGTTAAGTTGCTGCCACATACATTACCTGCTTATCTGTGCAAGTGTCTCATAGACAATGTTTGAAAAAAAAATTGAGGACAAGTAAACCGACCATACCTCCAGTTCTGCACGAACGGTGAAGGTGAAGGGCCCACATATTTGCCGTGATTTGTTTCCCAACACTACCAACACCAAGTCTGACCGGAAGGTGTCACTGATCAGGAAAGGCAGCTTGTTTGTCCATTCCCAAAGCTCACCCCTGATACTCATACCTGTTTTTATACATTGTTACTTTTGTTTTACATGTGGTGTGAGGCACAGCCCAATCGAAGAGCTCCTGCACTGCCTGTTTGATTGACAGATCCCCGCCACGCCTCCCGGTGGGGGGTCAGCCGATTTGTTGGGCCTGGACAATCAGATTTCGGCGCCGGCTCCGTCAGGTGGGTCGTCAGCAGGTTTCCTGGTGGACGTGTTTGGAGAGCCCACCCCCAACACCTCCAACGGCCTGGACATGTCCAATGGGTTGACGCCAGGCACTGAGAGAACCTGAAAAAGTGAGGTGTTATTGATGTCAGGGTTGTCCTGCTGTTGGCATCCACATTTGGTGTGTGTGTGTGTGTGTGCAGTGTTCAGTGTGTGTGTGTTTGTGGTGTTCGTGTGTGTGTGTGTGTGTGTGGTTGTGTGTGCTTGCCGGTGCAAGAGTGGATCGATTCATGTGGGAATGTGTGTGCATACATATATATGAATTCATGCATTATTGTAAATAAGTGTTGTATCATGCAGGACTAGATGTGTATGATCACATGTGTTTTTGGAATCGTGTAAATAAGACAATGCAATTTCCAACCATTGATAGAAATATTTTAAATTTATAAAACTTTGCAGTTTTCTACCCCCCCGTTTCCCCTTTCCTGCCTCCCCCATAATGTCTCTTCGGGCTTTTTTTTCCCCCCTCACGCATAATGGGGTGATGTAGAGAACGTTTTACATTGCAGATTCATCTGCAAGCATAATGGATGATTATTAGTTTATCTTGCAGATTCACTGCAAGCATAATGGGTGATGTATGAGAACGTTTTACCTGTGCAGATTCATCGCAAGCATAATGGGGATGTATGAAAAATTTACCTGTGCAATTCATCTGCAAGCATTTAAAGGGGGATATGAGAACGCTTTACATGTAGATTCATCTGCAAGCATAATGGATATTATTAGTTTTATCTGTGCAATTCATCTGCAAGCATAATGGGGTGATGTTTAAAAAATGTTTTACCTGGCCGGTTCATCTGCAAGCTAAAAGGGGGATGTACATAATGTTTACCTTGCAATTCATCTGCAACATAATGGGGTATATAGAGAACATTTTATCTGTGCAGATTCATCTGCAAGCATAGTGGGGGGATGTATATAATGTTTTACCTGTGCAGATTCATCTGCAAGCATAATAGGTGATGTAATGAATGTTTTACTTGTGCCGGTTCATCTGCAAGCATAAGGGGGGATGTATATGAATGTTTACCTGTGCCGGGTTTATCTGCAAGCATAAAGGGGGGAGTACATGAATGTTTTACCTGTGCAATTCCATCTGCATACATAATGGGGATATAGGAGAACATTTTATCTGGGGCATTTTCATCTGCAAGCATAGTGGGGGGATGTATATAATGTTTTACCTGTTTTTCATTCATCTGCAAGCATAATGGGGTGATGCACGAAATGTTTTACCTGTACAGATTCATCTGCAAGCATAATGGGGTGAAGTATATGAATGTTTTAAACCGTGCAAATTCATCTGCAAGTAGTTGATTTAACGTGGTAACAGCCCGATGTCGCCCTTTGCGGGCGGCTGGCTATAACAACATTATCTTATCTTAAAACATCTGCAAGCATAATGGGGTATGCACATGAATGTTTTACCTTGCCCAAATTTATCTGCAAGCATATGGGGTGATATAGGAGAACATTTTTTCTGTGCAGATTCATCTGCAAGCATAATGGGGGACTATAGAAGTTACCTGTGCAGATTCATCTGCAAGCGTAATCGGGTGATGTATATAATGTTTTACCTGTGCAGATTCATCTTCAAGCATAATGGGTGATGTACATGAATGTTTTACCTGTGCAGATTCATCTGCAAGCATAATGGGGGATGTATATGATTGTTTTACCTGTGCAGATTCATCTGCATACATAATAGGGTGATATAGGAGAACATTGTATCTGTGCAGATTCATCTGCAAGCATAATGGGTGATGTATATGAATGTTTTACCTGTGCAGATTCATCTGCAAGCATAATGGGTGATGTATATGAATGTTTTACCTGTGCAGATTCATCTGCAAGCATAATGGGTGATGTATATGAATGTTTTACCTGTGCAATTCATCTGCAAGCATAATAGGGTGATGCACATTAATGTTTTACCTGTGCAGATTCATCTGCAAGCATAATGGGGTGATGTATGTGAATGTTTTACCTGTGCAGATTCATCTGCAAGCATAATGGGCTGATGTACATGAATGTTTTACCTGTGCAGATTCATCTGCAAGCATAATGGGGTGATGTACGAGAACGACCTGATCCAGATTGGGTGAAGTCGGAGTACCGACAGAACCTGGCCCGATCGCGTGTTCTATGGCAACAAGACTACCTTCCAGTTCACCAACTTCACTGCCGACCTCACCTGTCCTGGAGAACTGGCTAATCATATCCTTTGATGCTTTACTACTACACTGGCATAGTAGGGGGGGTGTATTTCTCTTTAAAAGAGGAAAAAGAACTGGATAAGTACAACGAAGTGATGCAACAAATGTATCAGTAATCTGTGCAGATGTGCATGCACACACACACACGCACGCATGTACACACATCACATACACCTGCATGCGCACACACACACACACACACACACACACACACACACACACACACACACACACACACACACACACACATAGTGCACAAATGCACAGTGCACATGCACACACAGGTACACGAATGCATGCGTATGAACACATACTCACACATACATGTGTGTTGGTTGTAGCTGTTGAATGTTCTGTTCAGCTGTCTGATGGTACTACTGATCATGTTCCGTATGACTGTGACCCAGTGCAGTCACTTAAGTTTGGAAGAGCGGAGGTCTGGTAGTGTTGTCCTTGACCCTGGTTAGAGCTGTCGTTGCAGCCCAAGCCGGTGGAGTCATCAGTGGATGGGGGGCGCAGGTCCAGCAGCTGTTCAACATCGAGTGCATCTCCGAGTTCTCCGGCTCCCCCATCCTCAACATCAGCTTTGTGTGAGTGCCTTGGGGAGGGGGGGGAATGAATCGGTGTGACCAGGGGTCCTTGGCAGGCGTCATTCCAATGGGGAGCAGCTCAAAGCAAGGAAGAGCTCGGTGTCTGTTGTCTGCCCCTGTTCAGATTTTCACGCCCGACTGCTGATATATCCACAGTTCATGGATTATGGGAAGAGGTGGAAAAGCAGGAACACAAGCATGTTAGAAACAATTTTTTTCATATGTGATTTTTTTTTTTTTTTTTTTTTTAGAGAATTTTACCGAGTATTAGGTAGACCCACGCCAAAATTTAAAGCATTACAGATTATAGACAGACAGCATGTCAAACTGAAAGATTTCAAAAATTACAATTAAGTCAAGGGAGGCAAAAGATTTAGGGATTCCCCTTTGTCCAGTGATAACATATGTAATGCAGTATTTAAAGATTTCCCTTTGTCCAGTGGTAACATTTGTAATGCAGTATTTAAAGATTTCCCTTTGGCCACTGATAACATTTGTAACATATAGCATATGTCTAAGACCACTGTGCTTGTTGTTCGTTCAACAGGTACAGTGGCTCCCCTCAGCGCCTCAGCCTGAAGCTGCCGGTGATGGTCAACAAGTTCATGGAGGCGGCGGAGATGAACGGCGAGGCCTTCTTCCAGCGCTGGAAAGCCCTCAGCCAGTGAGTCAGGAGTGGGTGTGTGGGTGTGGTGCGCTGACATGGCTCAATTGTTCAATTGAGGTAGCTCAACATGGACAGGGTGGATGGTTGCAGAAGACATGTTGAGGTGGATACAGATCCATGAGCCTCCAGTGAGTCGGGTGGGTGTGCTGACGTAACTGTCATGTGTTGAGTGTGGTGAACCGAGGCTAGCTCAGCATGGACAGGTGATGGTTGTGGAAGACATGTTGGGTGGATACTGGCCCATGGCCCTCCAGTGGAGCACGTGGCACTGTGGTGAACTGGGTGTATTTTGTATACACATGGACTGGGAAGAACCTGACTGCAACTCTGTCTCTTGTCTGTAGCCTGTCTGAGGGAGATAACTGGTGCAGCGTTCTTCACAGTAGCTCTGAGGAATTGCGGACTGGTGATCACATACACAGAGTTGTCTTCACCTTCACCTCTTTCCCTTCACATATGTCTCTCGTTCATTGATTTGACCTTTGAGAACATAGACTTTGCATACGTATAACACATGTTCATTGATTTTGATAAACGAAAACCAGACAACTAAAGCATATCGTTTGTACATGTACCGTTGTTTAGTGAATTTTGTCAACTAAAGCATAGTTTTGCATTGTACCTATTGTTAATTGATTTGGTCAGCTAAAGCACAGTTTTGCATATGTACCTATTGTTAATTGATTTTGGTCAACTAAAGCATAGTTTTACATTTATACCCATTGTTCATGTTTAGATAAAGCATCATCATAGCTTACTTTTTTCACATGTATTCTTTGGTCATTGGTTTTGATCAACTAAAGCGTGCACTCGCACAAGCTGTATCGGTGTGGTTTTCCCCATATCCTTCTCCTGCCCTTTCTGTCAAGTCTGTATGTTTTCTTTTGTTTGTTGCAGACCCGGTCAGGAGTGTCAGCGGATATTCAAGCTCAGTACCCCCAGGACACAGAGCAGTCCAAACAGAAGGTGGGTATGGGTGTGGCTGTGTGTGGGCTGTTTATGCACAGGTTCCTTTCGGTCACTGTTTTCTGTCGTCATTGTTGTAATCATCACACTATGAATTGTATGATTGTGCATTGTCGCTGTTTTCTGTTGTCATTACTGTAATCATCATCACTATGAATTGTATGATTGTGCATTGTCGCTGTTTCTGTTGTCATTGTTGTAGTCATCATCACTGTGAATTGTATGATTGTGTATTGTCGCCGTTTTCTTTTGTCATTGTTGTAGTCATCATCACTATGAATTGTATGATTGTGTATTGTCGCCGTTTTCTGTTGTCATTGTTGTAATCATCATCACTATAATTGTATGATTGTGCATTGTCGCTGTTTTCTGTTGTCATTACTGTAATCATCATTACTGTGAATTGTATGATTGTGCTTTGTCGCTGTTTTCTGTTGTCATTGTAATCATCATCACTGTGAATTGTATGATTGTGCATTGTCGCTGTTTCTGTTGTCATTGTTGTAATCATCATCACTATGAATTGTATGATTGTGCTTTGTCGCTGTTTTCTGTTGTCATTGTAATCATCATCACTGTGAATTGTATGATTGTGCATTGTCGCTGTTTTCTGTTGTCATTGTTGTTGTCATCATCACTGTGAATTGTATGATTGTGCATTGTCGCTGTTTTCTGTTGTCATTGTAATCATCATCACTGTGAATTGTATATTGTGCATTGTCGCTGTTTTCTGTTGTCATTGTTGTAGTCATCATCACTGTGAATTGTATGATTGTGCATTGTCGCTGTATTCTGTTGTCATTGTTCTAATCATCATCACTGTGAATTGTATGATTGTGCATTGTCGCTGTTTTCTGTTGTCATTGTAATCATCATCACTGTGAATTGTATGAATTTTGCATTGTCGCTGTTTTCTGTTGTCATTGTTGTAGTCATCATCACTGTGAATTGTATGATTGTGCATTGTCCGCTGTTTTCCCGTTGTCATTGTTGTAGTCATCATCACTGTGAATTGTATGATTGTGCATTGTTGCTGTTTTCTGTTGTCATTGTTGTAGTCATCATCACTGTGAATTGTATGATTGTGCATTGTCGCTGTTTTCTGTTGTCATTGTTGTAGTCATCATCACTGTGAATTGTATGATTGTGCATTGTCGCTGTATTTTGTTGTCATTGTTCTAATCATCATCACTGTGAATTGTATGATTGTGCATTGTTGCTGTTTTCTGTTGTCATTGTTGTAGTCATCATCACTGTGAATTGTATGATTGTGCATTGTCGCTGTTTTCTGTTGTCATTGTTGTAATCATCATCACTGTGAATTGTATGATTGTGCATTGTTCTGTTTTCTGTTGTCATTGTTGTAGTCATCATCACTGTGAATTGGTATGATTGTGCATTGTCGCTGTTTTCTGTTGTCATTTTAATCATCATCACTGTGAATTGTATGATTGTGCATTGTCGCTGTTTTCTGTTGTCATTGTTGTAGTCATCATCACTATGAATTGTATGATTGTGCATTGTCGCTGTTTTCTGTTGTCATTGTTGTAATCATCATCACTGTGAATTGTATGATTGTGCATTGTTGCTGTTTTCTGTTGTCATTGTTGTAGTCATCATCACTGTGAATTGTATGATTGTGCATTGTCGCTGTTTTCTGTTGTCATTGTAATCATCATCACTGTGAATTGTATGATTGTTCATTGTCGCTGTTTTCTGTTGTCATTGTAATCATCATCACTATGAATTGTATGATTGTGCATTGTCGCTGTTTTCTGTTGTCATTACTGTAATCATCATCACTATGAATTGTATGATTGTGCATTGTCGCTGTTTTCTGTTGTCATTGTAATCATCATCACTGTGAATTGTATGATTGTGCATTGTCGCTGTTTTCTGTTGTCATTGTAATCATCATCACTGTGAATTGTATGATTGTGCATTGTCGCTGTTTTTCTGTTGTCATTACTGTAATCATCATCACTATGAATTGTATGATTGTGCATTGTCGCTGTTTTCTGTTGTCATTGTAATCATCATCACTGTGAATTGTATGATTGTGCATTGTCGCTGTTTCTGTTGTCATTGTTGTAGTCATCATCACTGTGAATGTATGATTGTGCATTGTCGCTGTTTTCTGTTGTCATTGTAATCATCATCACTGTGAATTGTATGATTGTGCATTGTCGCTGTTTTCTGTTGTCATTGTTGTAGTCATCATCATTATGAATTGTATGATTGTGCATTGTCGCTGTATTCTGTTGTCATTGTTCTAATCATCATCACTGTGAATTGTATGATTGTGCATTGTCCCTGTTTCTGTTGTCATTGTTGTAGTCATCATCACTATGAATTGTATGATTGTGCATTGTCGCTGTATTCTGTTGTCATTGTTCTAATCATCATCACTGTGAATTGTATGATTGTGCATTGTCGCTGTTTTCTGTTGTCATTGTATCATCATCACTGTGAATTGAATGATTGTGCATTGTCGCTGTTTTCTGTTGTCATTGTTGTAGTCATCATCACTATGAATTGTATGATTGTGCATTGTCGCTGTATTCTGTTGTCATTGTTCTAATCATCATCACTGTGAATTGTATGATTGTGCATTGTCGCTGTTTTCTGTTGTCATTGTAATCATCATCACTATGAATTGTATGATTGTGCATTGTCGCTGTTTTCTGTTGTCATTGTAATCATCATCACTATGAATTGTATGATTGTGCATTGTCGCTGTATTCTGTTGTCATTGTTGTAATCATCATCACTATGAATTGTATGATTGTGCATTGTCGCTGTTTTCTGTTGTCATTGTTGTAATCATCATCACTATGAATTGTATGATTGTGCATTGTCGCTGTTTCTGTTGTCATTGTAATCATCATCACTGTGAATTGTATGATTGTGCATTGTCGCTGTTTTCTGTTGTCATTGTTGTATCATCATCACTATGAATTGATGATTGTGCATTGTCGCTGTATTCTGTTGTCATTGTTCTAATCATCATCACTGTGAATTGTATGATTGTGCATTGTCGCTGTATTCTGTTGTCATTGTTCTAATCATCATCACTGTGAATTGTATGATTGTGCTTTGTCGCTGTTTTCTGTCGTCATTGTTGTAATCATCATCACTGTGAATTGTATGATTGTGCTTTGTCGCTTTTCTGTTGTCATTGTTCTAATCATCATCACTATGAATTGTATGATTGTGCTTTGTCGCTGTTTTCTGTTGTCATTGTAATCATCATCACTGTGAATTGTATGATTGTGCATTGTCGCTGTTTTCTGTTGTCATTGTTGTAATCATCATCACTATAATTGTATGATTGTGCATTGTCGCTGTTTTCTGTTGTCATTGTAATCATCATCACTGTGAATTGTATGATTGTGCATTGTCGCTGTTTTCTGTTGTCCATTGTTGTAATCATCATCACTATGAATTGTATGATTGTGCATTGTCGCTGTTTTTCTGTTGTCATTGTAATCATCATCACTGTGAATTGTATGATTGTGCTTTGTCGCTGTTTTCTGTTGTCATTGTAATCATCATCACTGTGAATTGTATGATTGTGCATTGTCGCTGTTTTCTGTTGCATTGTTGTAGTCATCATCACTATGAATTGTATGATTGTGCATTGTCGCTGTATTCTGTTGTCATTGTTCTAATCATCATCACTGTGAATTGTATGATTGTGCATTGTCGCTGTTTTCTGTTGTCATTGTAATCATCATCACTGTGAATTGAATGATTGTGCATTGTCGCTGTTTTCTGTTGTCATTGTTGTAGTCATCATCACTATGAATTGTATGATTGTGCATTGTCGCTGTATTCTGTTGTCATTGTTCTAAATCATCATCACTGTGAATTGTATGATTGTGCATTGTCGCTGTTTTCTGTTGTCATTGTAATCATCATCACTATGAATTGTATGATTGTGCATTGTCGCTGTTTTCTGTTGTCATTGTAATCATCATCACTATGAATTGTATGATTGTGCATTGTCCCCTGTATTCTGGGTTTTCATTGTTGTAATCATCATCACTATGAATTGTATGATTGTGCATTGTCGCTGTTTTCTGTTGTCATTGTTTTAATCATCATCACTATGAATTGTATGATTGTGCATTGTCGCTGTTTTCTGTTGTCATTGTAATCATCATCACTATGAATTGTATGATTGTGCATTGTCGCTGTTTTCTGTTGTCATTGTTCTAATCATCATCACTATGAATTGTATGATTGTGCATTGTCTCTGTTGTCATTATCATCATCATCATTATAAGCTGGATTGTCACTATTTTCTGTTGTCATTCTCGTCATCATCATCATTATAATGTGGATGATTGTGCACTATTTTCTGTTGTCATTGTTGACATGGTCCTTATAAACTGAATGGTGTTGACATTATCATTGTCGTCATAATAACCTGGATGACTGGGTGTTGCCAGCTGCTGGGGTTTGGGGTGAGCATTCTGGACGGCATTGACCCCAACCCTGACAACTTTGTGTCCTCGGGCATCCTGCACACGCGCAACCAGCAGATCGGCTGTCTGGTCCGCCTGGAGCCCAACCGCCAGGCTGAGTCAGTGGGGTGGGGTTTGAGCCCCTGTGTGTGCGTGTTGTGTGTGTGTGTGTATGTGTGTGTGTGAGTGTGTGCATGTGAGTGTATGCGTGTGTGATATAAAGTCGCCAGAAAAGTTTAGATAAATTTCAGGATTAGTGGAATGGCTCCAGTTCATTTCAGGACTGGGGACCTGTCATCACTGGCACCCCAGTGAATGTTTGTATTATTCTGTGTATGTGTGTGTGCTCACACGTTCCTCATGTTGTTGCCGAGTTTTTTGTGGATATTTTGAGATAACAAAAGAATCAGTATTAGAAACTTAGAGGTTCTTCAGTGTATGCGTGTGTGTATGCGTGTGTGTATGTGTGCATGCGTGATTCAGATGTGACCCATTTCCTCACTGCAGAAAAAAAAAGAAAAGATGTAACTGCCACTGCCAAAAATATTGAGCATGACAAATATCACAGTCCAGATCTGATGCTGTTGTTGTTCCAGATGTATCGGTTAACGGTGCGGTCCACAAAGACCTCGGTGGGGGAGACCCTCTGTGACCTGCTGGGGAGCCAGTTCTAACCGCTGCCACCACACTGTCGCTGGACATAGGACGGTCGTCTGGGGGGGGGGGGGGGGAGGGACCCTACCCCTACCCCCACCCCCATCCCTCTCTTCACCTGCTCTTTTCCACCTCCCTGCCCTCACCGCTGCCCCCCCCCCCCCTTCCCTCTTCCCCAACCTCTTCTCCATTCCCCCCCCCCCCCCCCCCCCCCCCCCCCCCCCCCCCCCCCTGTCAAATTTCCCAAACCTCTCTTGTCTTGGGGCCAGTGTGAATTGTGTGTGAAGAATGATTGACTCCCAAGTGGTGGGAGGAGACGACATGATGGTAGAGATTTGAATTGTCCTGAGGGAGAACAGAGCGTCTGTGAACCTGGTCACAGATGTGTTTGTATGTCTGTGTGTCTGTCTGTATGTGTTGATGGCTTTGGCTGGAAGCTGCTGGCTTGACTTCATGGTGGACTGGGTCATGGGAAGCCTTGTTAGTGATGGAGTGTGTTTGACAAAGCCCTGGTAACGTCAGATCATGTTGCTGAAAGCCCCGTTGGGAACAGATTGTGTTTTAGGAAGAAATTTTTACGATTACAGAAAGCCCTGCGGCAGAAAGCTCTGTTAACAGCAGAGAAGTTGCAAAAAGCCATGTTAGCAGTAGATGGTGTTGTAGAAAGCCCTGTTAACAACAGATTGTGTTGTAGGATGCTCTTTTAAAAGGTTACGAAAGCCCTGCCAGCAACAGACGGTTCTGTAGAACAACAGACGGTTTTGTCGAATGTTAATGCTGGATTGTGTTGTATTAATAAGAAGAGTTGTTAATGCGGATTGTGTCGTAAGAAGTGATGTTAATGCAGGTAGTCTTGTAGGCACTGCTGTCAGAGAGACACTGCTGTCAGATAGAGTTCAGGGCACTGGGATCATAGTGGCACCATGGTAGTTCAGCGTCCCTAGATGATTAATGCAGCAGACTCTTTGGCAAATAAAATGTGGGAGAGGGCACGGTGTGATCAGAGTGGCTAGGGATAATCAGGAGGTAAACTAAATCTGATCTGACTCGGATTTGGGAAGCCCTGTCAGTTCATTTGGTGTTGGTGACAAACATTCCCAGGTTGTGAGAGGAGGACTGACCTAGTGGACATTCTGTATAGACAGATGTTTTTTTTTCCCTTGGGGGGGGGGGGGGGGGGGGGTTGGAGGATTACTTGGCATGGGACTGTCGCGTGTGCAATGTGAGTGTGTGTGGCCGACCCATTTTTCCAATCATGGTCACTCTTTAGACAGAGCACAGAGAAATTCTGCAGGCTTACAGTGATCCATCTTTGTCAGACAAGGAAGGATCTGTCCTCAAGCAGGAGAAGTTGTGGATGCATTAGTCAGATCGTTCTCTCCAAGTCTGAGGCTATGTGACTCAGAAATATGTTTTGAATGCCCAGGTTTAAGAGATGTGGCTTGTTCATTGTCAGGTCCAGGTGGTCTGCCCCCAAACGTGTGTCGTCAACGGTGGATGGAGTGTGTATGGCTATTTTGAACCGTAATGAGCTGGTTTGAGTTAAAGTGGATTAAAAAAAGAATGTAAGCTAGTAAGATCATTCCATGAGGTTTTATAAAACACTGTAACAATGTAGAGGAGAAGCAAACTGCTATATCTAGTCGTTTGGTCATTGTTTGTTTTTTTCCCTATGTCGTGAGATTTGTATCTGTGGTTTTTTTTTATATAGAGATATATTTTAATGTTTTGAGAGTTATCGTCTGTGGTCTATTTGTCAGTGGTTGATTTTACTTGCAGCTGTTTGCTTGTAGAGCCACTGTAACCCAACCATCCAGAAAACTTGCAGTATTATTTGATAGCATGGGGTGCATCCTGTGTTTCAACTGACAGTTGAAGAATCGATCGTGTGGAGACAGGGATCAAACTGAGCTTTGCGGAGGAACTGCTATTTCCTTGCCATGCCATTCCCACAGTTCCTTCAATGCCTGCAACTCTCTTCATTGGCCTACAGTTCCTTCAATGCCTGCAACTCTCTTCATTGGCCTACAGTTCATTCAATGCCTACAGGTCATCCAGCCGCCTACAGTTTATTAATGCCTGCAGTTCTCAGTGCCTACAGTTTATTCAACGCCAGCAGTTCATCCGTTGTGCATAAGGGGGTGGAACTCGTCTGGTTCCATAGAGGGAGCAACAGAACCAATACAAGGATGCCAGTAATTCAGGATGAACAGACCTGAAAACCACCCAGTTGTTTTCTTTTGGTCTCCCCAGTTTGTTCTCTTTTCTCCAGTGACACAGGCTTGTGCCAGACATGAAAGTCATCAGTCCTAGGAAAGTCGGAGGCACAAATTCTTTGCAGTGTCAGTCTGCAGCACTGAAAAGTATGTTGGTGTAGATCCTGTTAGAGGACAAATCAGAATCAGGAATTAGACGGAAAACAAATCAAGCTTTTTTTTTTTCGTCTCCGAGCTTGAACACACATCAGTTTCTTTTTTTTTTTTTTTTTTTTCCACACTTTGTTTCTAACTTAAAACCTGAAAAATGTTTTTAATCTAACAAGTGTAAACCTACACAGTGGTACAGAGGGTTGCAAGTTCTCTCTGTTGCTGTGTCAGGATGGGAAAAAGCCACGGGGTGTCACTGCTCTGTGAGACTTCTGGTGTCCGTCACCGTCGCTTAAACCTGTCGTCTGATAACTTGCTACAGGGCACTGGTGTGCATGGTTTGAAGTCCTGTTGACTCGTGATAGGGTCCTGGAAATGGATGAGGCCATGGTCAACCTGCTTGGAGAAACTGTACAAGGTCTGGCTTGTTGGTGATGAGGGACTGGCGGCATGTGTTGAGGTCATGAGAGTGAAGATGTGGATCTCTTGGCCCATAGAGTTCCTGGTGCCGAGGTGGTAGAGGCTATCCTGATGGGGATGATGCAGCCAGTCCGACGTTGAATCATTCCGGATAGAGTTGTAAGTCAGTGTTGTGGGGGCTAGGGGGTGTCACTGGTCTCTCTGTAGCTAGGCTGTAGTCTGACCATAATGTAGACAAAGTTTTATCTTTGGTGTCTGTCCGTGGTTTCTCTGGATGTCTGTGAGAGGATTCTGATCTTCATGGCTGGCTGACTCCTGCATCAAGGCATTGGGGGGGATCCCCATAGCGCCTCAACGTTGCCGAACATTGTGTGTGTGCGTTTTTTTAAAACGTCGTTCATTATGCAGGTAGTGATTGTGACATGACTCTGTAGAAGGTGTGTGGTAGTGTAGGTGCTGTGTAGCAGTTGTTCATGTTAGTTGTTGTTGAACAGGATGGAAGAGGGCAGCAGTCACACTGCCCCCTGTCTGTGATCCTGTATTGCTCACTGTGCTCCTCCCATCTCACCAGGAGATTGTCTGCGTGGAAGACTCATTGGACTGGATTTTGTATACTGTGTGTTTCCAATGTAGTTTTCATTTTTATACCACCCTGCTCTCTGGCTGCCTGTGGCTGCCTGTCCTTAACAGAAGGAGCAGTCAACATGAGGCGTTTGCTTTGGGGTCTGTATCTCATCAACATTTTCACTTTTGTTTGTTTGTTTTTTTTGGTAATGATAGATTTAGAAGTTCGCATAAACAGCACATTGATGCCTGCATCAGGGGAGGCAACTGAATCCAGGTGGCATGCATAAGAAGAGGGAACTGAATCCAGGCGGTGTCAAACAGGGTTGGACAGTGAAGCTGAAGCGCTCAGACTGAACGGGCAAGGGGACGGCACTAACTCGCTGCGGTATAGCAACCAGCAGAAAACGAGCAGTTTGTAGCTGTGGTTGATGGGCAATGCAGAACAGCGGGGTCTGTAGGCGAACAGTGCATTGTGGGACAGACTGGGCATGGACTGCACGACTGGTTTGCTCTGGGTGGCCTAGCTGCTTTTTGTCACTGGCGTTTCTGGTTGATTTGCTTTGTGTGTGTGTGTGGTTTTGTTTTTGCCACAATAAGTGGTGTTTTTTTTAAAGTTGTGTCCATAATGTTGAAGTCTGGCTGTTGATAGTACTGGTTTTGCAGCAATGACTGTCTTGTTATGTACTTGACATGTGTAGTTGTTGGATGTGGTTGCTAAAATTTTGAGTCATTTTATGGTAAGGTTCATCATAGTGATATAGACTCGGAGGCCAGACATCAGACATTTTTTGATGGTGTGATTTTTGATCAAGCTTTAAGTGTCGAGATTGTCTCTCCTCCCTTCATTTTGAACCCCCTCGTCTCCTTCTCCATTCCCCCCCCTGGCTCTGGATGTAATGATTCACTGGCTGCAGGTCTGTGTTCCCTTTGGCCATCATGTTTCATGTCTGACTGTAGTGGTAGCATCAGACTTTGGATGTGAAATGATGGTAGTATAAATGGAACAACAAAACTTGCTCATTTCTTAATTTGTTGCTGTTTTCCAAGGCTTGCTTTCATTTTTTCGCATTTTGTTCAACCATTCTCCGTAACGACCATCAAGAAGCAGGTTCAGGGAAGCAGTTCACTTTAAAGCGCTACTCTGTCCATGTTGAGTGTATTCCCATCTTTATAATCCTTGCCCCTCCCCCCCTCCTCCCCGATGTGAATGGGGGAAATGATGGGCAGGTGTGCTGCCAGAGGGCAGTTGGACTCTCCCCATGCAGGAGCTGGTATGAGTCAGGCTTCAGGATGTTGTGTAGCCAGTCTTGGTTCTTTGCCCTCCCCCAGAGACTTTCAAGAAATAAATACATGAATGGACAAGAAGAAAAGACAATGCTTGGTGAAGCCCCTGTGGGCATTGAAAGTCATAAGACATGCACCGAGTTGGTTCTGGGTCCGGTGCTCAGTGTTTTTGATGGACTGTTGACTTAATTGTCTGTACCTCCCTCATGGGGAAAACAGTGCATGAGCATCAGCAACCTAGGACTAGGAGGCCTGCTGTTTTCATTTGTGTTTTTCTTTTTTTTTTTCTTTTTTTTTTTAACTTCTTGTTTTCCTTGATAACACTCCGAACATAACATATGTAACTTTTGCTCATTTAAAGGAAAGGTGACGGTCATCAGTCTGCCGTTTTTGTGTCTCTGAGACTGTCGGGTCTATCTCGGCAAAGTAATCCAGCATTAGAACCGATCTTCAGGGTTCGTAGAATCCCACTTGCTCTGCCCATTACCTTCCCTGCCCGTCTCGTTGGTGGCCATTCTTTTGTCGTCGAGTGGGAGGGCATGGGGGAGGGAGTGAGTGGGGGTGGAGAGATGGGAGGGGAAGGGTGGAGGGGTAGGGGAAAAAGGGCAGCAGATATACCTTATCTCTCAATGGTCAGGGAAATGCAATCCAGGATTTTGTACATTCCGCTCGTCACTGTTCACTCACTGGTTTTATTCAGCTCATGTGTGTAACATCAAGTTTTGTTGGGTGATTTGCCCTTATGTGACCGCCACATGAAACATCTGCAGAACTTGGTGGGGTTGGCAGAAAGGAGGGGGGGGGGGGGGGGCATCTAAAGTGAGCGCATTTATGATGTGTTACGGAGGTGTCTGTGGTGACAGCATTGTTTGAGGTATTCCTTAGCATGTTGAGCACTTTTTGTTGTGCCATGGTGACAGTGTATTTGGGTTTTTGTCCCTTCTGTTCATGTGTGCAGTTGTGGTTAGGTTTTTGTCTCGTTTTGTTTCCCTTTTGTTTAATGTAAGGGTGTGGTGATTTGTTTTTTTTCTTAATCTTTATTCCAGCCCTCAATCGCGTACGTTGAGTTTTTGAGTTAAGGAAAGGAGGTTGGATGAACATGTTATTTTCACTTTACAGAGGAAGCGGACAGAGAAAGATTTTTGTATGCTTTATTTCGTTTGTTTCACAACCACAAGTCTTTTTTTTTTTATTTGAGCTGTCCTGCACTCATTGGTCCCAATTTGAAAACATTGTGTGTGTCACTAAATTGTATTTTTGAAGATGGAAAAAAAAAGTCCTAAAGAGCGGCATTAGGACCGGCTTGGCAGTATGTTTCCTGGGTCACATTTGTGTGACAGACGACCGTGCTCAGATTTCTGAAGTTTTGCTTGATATATGTGTGTGTGTTTTTTTTTTTAAAAACAGCAACTAAAGTACAGCAGTCTGCTCAGCTGAGTTTCATATGTTAGCATTGGCTGTTGACTGGGAGATGTTTCTCACTCTTGTTTCAAGATATTTAATTCCCATAATACTCATTTCTTTTTTTTTTTTTTCCATTTTGTTAATGGAATTATTTTAGGGGTGGGTGTGGGAGGGGTGAGCATTTCTTTTTATTCTGTTTACAGAAGCCTACTTTTCAGTTATATTTATTTTGTTTACATTGAGGATCGTTTTTAACGAAGTTAGTAAACGGAATGCATAACCATATCAATATGAATTACAATTGCATTTTGTGCTTCTCTCTCCCTCCATCCGTCTGTCTTCCTCCTCCTCTTGCCCTCTCTCTCTCTCTCTCTCTCTGTCTGTCTTTTATTTAACAATGAAGGGAGAGCTAGTTTCAGGATGACCGGACAGAGCTGCGCTGTGGGTCTATGGACATGTGGATGAGCAGAACAGGGGGTGGGGACATCTGTCAGTCCTTCACACAGGTTCTGGTTCATATGTTCCCACAGGCATTCTGAAAGGAGAGCGCTCAATGGCTTGACTGTTGCTGTTTGTTTTGATTTGGTTTTCGTTTTCTTAATTTTTACCTTGCTTCCCATCGAATGCTGTTTGTGTCTCTGTATAAGATGCTAGTTTGTCTTTACCAATTTTATTACCCCTGTGTTTTACACCCTTTCTCTTTCCCTCTGTAACGAATAGTTTTGTCCGTTGCACCGACTAGTTCTACATAGTCATTCTGTAGAATTTTTCGTATGTTTTTTAAAACTTGTCATGATATTTAAGATGTGTATGTAGACAAAGCCATTAGTGGAAGGATGTCGGATAACAGTAGGTTCATACACTACCTGTTTCATATACCTGTGTATACCATGAGCACATGTACTGTGATGTGATGTTTGTTGTCTATGTTGTATGTGCGTGCATATAGATATGTATATCTTACGGACATGTACACAGTCATCATCATGATCAGTCATTTTTGGCTCATCAGTTTGTGCATGTGTTCGCAGAGGGAGTCGATTGGCTTCCACTCATGCACGTTACGGTGTGGATGTGAGCGATGAAATAAAGTGAAAAAATACTCTGGAGTGAGGCTCTGTGTGGTAAGATGTGCGCTGCTTCTGAGTTAACGTGTGTGTGTGTGTGTGTGAGAGTTGAATGCATCTGAATGCCTTGGGACCATTACATGAGCCGGAGACATGAAGACGTCAGAGGGCAACCTCCACCTCCCTCCTCCACCTCTTCTCTTTTCATGCATACCTCAGCTCTAAATGGCATTTTTCATCAGCCATGTGATGTTAGCTGCTAAAGTTGAAGAAGGAATTATGCGTGCCTCAACTTTTACGCTTCCCTTCTTCCCCACTCCCGCCCCCTACACACCACCTGCCCCTATGTCTCTTTTGTGCTTTCCTCTCCTCCACCCTCCTTTAACCACACTCCAATCCCCTTTCCTCTGCACCTTCCATCAAGATTGGGGTAAACAAATGCAAATCAATAAACGAGAATATTCCCACATCTTGCCTTCTAATGAATACATAGGGTATCTCTCAATTGTAAACCTAGTATAAACTCTCCCACCCCAGACTGCAATGTTTTTGGCTTGTATGCTTGTGTGTTTGCTGGTACTCAATGCTTTAGAAATAGGAACCCCCTCCCACCCTCTGCTCAGCTCCACCCTCTCCTCATTCCCTGAGTTCTCCCCCTTTTTGGATGAGCTGAGCCATCTTGTAATGAGGTGTGCGACACATTTTATCTGCTGTTAGCCAGGATCAAAACTCCCCAAACACAGGAATACCAGTTGAAAGGAGATAATGAGCAATAGTTTTTTTCTCTTTCAAATAAATAGTAGGTTTCCAGAAAATCCAAGCTTTCAACTTAACATGGTCCGATAAATGTAGATATCTTTCATTTTTAGGTGAATGGAGTTACTCCCTTCACAATTTGTGGTAAAACACTTCAACGTGTTACACACAGTCCGTTTAAGTTCTTTTCCTTTCATCCAAGAAGAATTTGAAAAAAGGAAGTTAAGCAGTATCGATCAGTTTGATATAATAAGAAAATTAAATTATCGTAACCAGAATCAAAACTTAACGTCCTTATGTTGATTTGAACCTTTAAGGCACTGTCGGTACAGACATTACAGAGGGAGTGGAGACCTATGTATGAGGCACTGTACAGAACATTACAAGGGGTAGTGGAGACCTTGTATGAGGCATTGTACAGACATAAGGGAGAGTGGAGACCTGTGTATGAGGCAACTGTCGGCACAGACATTACAGGGAGAGTGGAGACCTGTGTATGAGGCACTGTCGGTACAGACATTACAAGGGGAGTGGAGACCTGTGTATTAGGCACTGTACAGACATTCCAGGGAGAGTGGAGACCTGTGTATGAGGCACTGTACAGACATTACAGGGGGAGTGGAGACCTGTGTATGAGGCACTGTACAGACATTACACGGGGAGTGGAGACCTGTGTATGAGGCACTGTACAGACATTACAGGGAGAGTGGAGACCTGTGTATGAGGCACTGTACAGACATTACACGGGGAGTGGAGACCTGTGTATGAGGCACTGTACAGACATTATACGGGGAGTGGAGACCTGTGTATGAGGCACTGTACAGACATTACAAGGGGAGTGGAGACGTATGTATGAGGCACTGTCGGTACAGACATTACAAGGAGAGTGGAGACCTGTGTATGAGGCACTGTACAGACATTACAGGCGGAGTGGAGACCTGTGTATGGCACTGTCGGTACAGACATTACAGGGAGAGTGGAGACCTGTGTATGAGGCACTGTACATACTTACAGGGGGAGTGGAGACCTGTGTATGAGGCAATGTACAAACAGTGCAGGGAGAGTGAAGACCTGTGTATGAGGCACTGTACAGACATTACACGGGGAGTGGGAGACCTGTGTATGAGGCACTGTACAGACATTACACGGGGAGTGGAGACCTGTGTATGAGGCACTGTACAGACATTACAAGGGGGAGTGGAGACCTGTATGAGGCACTGTACAGACATTACAAGGGGGAGTGGAGACCTGTGTATGAGGCACTGTACAGACATTACAAGGGGGAGTGGAGACCTGTGTATGAGGCACTGTACAGACATTACAAGGGGGAGTGGAGACCTGTATGAGGCACTGTACAGACATTACAAGGGGGAGTGGAGACCTGTGTTGAGGCACTGTACAGACATTACAAGGGGAGTGGAGACCTGTGTATGAGGCACTGTACAGACATTACACGTGGGAGTGGAGACCTGTGTATGAGGCACTGTCAATACAGACATTACAGGGAGAGTGGAGACCTGTTGTGAGGCACTGTCAGTACAGACATTACATGGGCTATGGGGACCTGTGTATGAGGCACTGTACAGACATTACAGGGGGGATGGAGACCTGTGTATGAGGCACTGTACAGACATTACAGGGGAATGGAGACCTATGTATGAGGCACTGTCAGTACAGACATTGCAGAGGGAATGGAGACCTATGTATGAGGCACTGTCAGTACAGACATTACAGAGGGAGTGGAGACCTATGTATGAGGCACTGTCGGTACAGACATTACAGAGGGAGGGTAGACCTATGTATGAGGCATTGTACAGACATTACAAGGGGTAGTGGAGACCTATATATGAGGCACTGTCAGTACAGACATCACAGGGAAGTGGAAGCCTGTGTATGAGGCACTGTCAGTACAGACATTGCAGGGGAATGGCGACCTATGTATGAGCCTGTCCAGTACAGACATTACAGGGGGAATGGAGACCTATGTATGAGGCACTGTACAGACATTACAGGGGAATGGAGACCTATGTATGAGGCACTGTCAGTACAGACATTCCAGGGGGAGTGGAGACCTATGTATGAGGCACTGTACAGACATTACAGGGGGAGTGGAGACCTATGCATGAGACACTGTACAGACATTACAAGGGGGAGTGAAGACCTATGTATGAGGCACTATACAGACATTACAAGGGGGAGTGAGACCTGTGTATGAGGCACTGTACAGACATTACAAGGGGGAGTGAAGACCTATGTATGAGGCACTGTACAGACATTACAAGGTGGAATGAAGACCTATGTATGAGGCACTGTACAGACATTACAAAGTGGAGTGAAGACCTATGTATGAGGCACTGTACAGACATCACAAAGGGGAGGTGAAGATCTATGTATGAGGCAATGTACAGACATTACAGGGGAGTGGAGACCTATGCATGAGGCACTGTACAGACATTACATGGGAGTGGAGACCTGTATGAAGCACTGTACAGACATTACAGGGGGAGTGGAGACCTGTGTATGAGGCACTGTACAGACATTACAGGGGGAGTGCAGACCTATGTATGAGGCACTGTACAGACATTACACGGGGAAGTGCAGACCTGTGTATGAGGCACTGTACAGACATTACAGGGGAGTGCAGACCTATGTATGAGGCACTGTCAGTACAGACATTACAGGGGGAATGGAGACCTATGCATGAGGCACTGTACAGATATTACAAGGGCTAGTGGAGACCTATGCTTGAGGCATTGTACAGACATTATAAGAGATAGTGGAGACCTATGTATGAGGCACTGTCAGGACAGACATTACAGGGGTAGTGGAGACTATGCATGAGGCACTGTCAGTACAGACATAACCAGGAAGGTGGAGACCTATGTAAGAGACACTGTCAGTGTAGACACTACAGGGGGGTGGAAACCTATGTATAAGGCACTGCACAGACATTACAAGGGGGAGTGGAGACCTATGTATGAGGCACTGTCAGTACAGACATTCCAGGGGAGAGTGGAGACCTATGTATAAGGCACTGTACAGACATTACAAGGGGGAGTGGAGGACCTATGTATGGGCACTGTACAGACATTCCAGAGGGAATGGAGACCTATGTATGAGGCACTGTCAGTACAGACTTCCAGGGGGATGGGAGACCTATGTATGAGGCACTGTACAGACATTACAAGGGTGAGTGAAGACCTATGTATGAGGCACTGTACAGACATTACAAGGGGGAGTGAAGACCTATGTATGAGGCACTATACAGACATTACAAGGGGGAGTGAAGACCTGTGTATGAGGCACTGTACAGACTTTACAAGGGGGAGTGAAGACCTATGTATGAGGCACTGTACAGACATTACAAGGTGGAGTGAAGACCTATGTATGAGGCACTGTACAGACATTACAAGGGGGAGTGAAGACCTATGTATTGAGGCACTGTACAGGCATTACAAAGGGGAGTGAAGACCTATGTATGAGGCATGTACAGACATTACAAGGGGGAGTGGAGACCTGTGTATGAGGCACCGTCAGTACAGACATTACAAGGAGGAGTGGAGACCTGTGTATGAGGCACTGTCAATACAGACATTACAGGGGGAGTGGAGACCTGTGTATGAGGCACTGTACAGACATTCCAGGGGGATGGGAGAACTGTGTATGAGGCACTGTACAGACATTACAAGGGGAGTGAAGATCTATGTATGAGGCACTGTACAGACATTACAATGGAGAATGGAGACCTATGTATGAGGCACTGTCAGTATAGACATTACAAGGAGGAGTGGAGACCTATGTATGAGGCACTGTCGGTACAGACATTACAAGGAGGAAGTGGAGACCTATGTATGAGGCACTGTCAGTACAGACATTACAGGGGTAGAGGAGACCTGTATATGAGGCACTGTCACTACAGACATTACAGGGGGAGTGGAGACCTATGTATGAGGCTCTGTCAGCACAGACATACAAGGGGGAGTGGAGACCTATGTATGAGGCACTGTACAGCCATTACAGGGGAGTGGGGACCTATGTATGAGGCACTGTCAGTACAGACATTCCAGGGAGAGTGGAGACCTATGTATGAGGCACTGTCAGTGTAGACACCACAGGGGAAGTGGAGACCTATGTATGAGGCACTGTCAGTACAGACATTACAGGGGGAGAGGAGACCTGTATATGAGGCACTGTCAGTACAGACATTACAGGGGAAGTGGAGACCTATGTATGAGGCATTGTACAGACATTACAAGGGAAGTGGAGACCTATGTATGTGGCACTGTACACACATCACAGGGGAAGTGGAGACCTATGTATGAGGCACTGTCAGTACAGACATTACGGGGGGAGTGGAGACCTATGTATGAGGCACTGTACATACATTACTGGGTAAGTGGAGACCTGTATATGAGGCACTGTCAGTACAGACATTACAGAGGGAGTGGAGACCTATGTATGAGGCACTGTCAGCACAGACATTACAGGAGGAGTGGAGACCTATGTATGAGGTACTGTACAGACATTACAGGGGAATGCAGACCTATGTATGAGGCACTGTCAGTGTACAGCCATTACAGGGGGAGTGGAGACGACGAATCCCCCGACAATGGACCTACGTTCGGTAGGGCAGAGTCTTGCGCTGTATAAGTAATGCACTTCATATGAATCTAAATCAAGATACCAACGAGAACAGAGTAGGAAATGTTGGATGATACAAAGAAAATCGCCCTCCTCGCCAAACCGCCCTAACCAACGTAACACTTACCCCGTATCTCTTTCACTGTCCCAAACTAAGGGATTGCCTGCATCCCCTTCCTGGCCCCCCCTCGCCCCCCCCCCAACCACACCCCCACCCACCCACCCCCCCCCTTCACACACACACACACACACATCCCAGCCTAAGTATCAGCCCAACATCACAAAAAAATCAACATGAAAATATTTCAAAGGGAATTGAATCGAAGTTGCACAGCTTGTAAACAATTTCCGTTATTGTCAGTAGATGCCACAACAATCTAGTCTCTATGTAGAGGCCGCTGAGCTGTCTTTCTGCGACTCGGTTGAAAGACTTATCTTGGATGAACTTATCTTTAACTTCCCTTACACTAGGAACCACACAGTCCATTCTTGTCGACAGGAACAACCTGACCTCCGAGTTCGATCATCTGCAGCAGCATCCAGGGCCAGAAGATTTCCACCACAGCCTGGAGGTGAAGTGAGGACAGAAGGATGAAGTGGACGTAAGGATGGAGGGGGGTTAAGGGATATGGAGAACTCCGAGATAAGCATGGAAGACAAGGTGGTTTTTAGGTAAATGAGAAATCATGGGGATACTCCAAGGGCAGTGCGTTTGGCATGCATGGAAACCTGGAATAGGTAATGTAAGTTCGGACGAAAGATGGCGGAAGATGGGACGTCTTGTCGCAGTGGTGTAAACGTTCCTTGAAGTCGGCCATCCTCAGCCCCTACTCCCACCACTAAGCTCCCTAAAGGGGTGTCAAGGGAGCGAAATCTCTCACAAAGGGCCTTAAGCGCTTAAGACGACTATACTTTTCAGCGTGGTGGAGAAATGGATAGTTGGCCGATTAGCAATTATGCCTCGACCAGCGCAGATTTTGGAACTGTGTGAATGAGGTCGAAGTTGTCAGGTAACTGTCGGACGACAGTAGCCATTCAAAGCGGTGAAGACCCCTTCCTAGTTCGAACCTTCCTGATAGCGAATGAGAGATAAATTCTTCCACCAGGACCTCGGGACATCAAGTGATGCCAACACTCTTTTGCTTCTTCACTCGGTATTGCTGTAAGGCACTGTGTTGATGTTGTTGTCAGGCTGATTGGAATGCGTTTGGTCAATATTGTCTTGGCTTTCTATCGGATAATTACTGTGTGAGTGACCCCCGAAGTTGTCGGAAATTTTCTATGTCCATTTGGTGAGAAGTGGTTGTTTGCTAGTAGTAGTAGTAATAGTAGTAATGTAGGGACTTAATCAATTACATAGGCCGTTAAGCCTTTCAATGTCCCCTCGTGTTATTATACTTTTATGACAGGGTTGAAAATGCATGCAATATAAATTTTCCTTCTTATTCATCAAAGCTTCTAAACTGTACTTTAAATTTCAAGTCTTCATCCAGCAAATTCTTAAAAACATTAGTATTTTTAGCAAATTTAAGTGCAGTTGGCAAACTGTTCCAGTTAGTAATAACTCTGTTACTGAACTTGAATCTCCCCATATTAGTATGAAAACTGCTTAACAAATATTTTGCCTTCCGATATTTCTTGTTCTATCTGTTTTAACAGCCTCAAAAAAATAGTCCACTGTATGTCCGTTTGCTTGTGAAATATTTTGAACACTTCAATCAAATCCCCTCTAATACGTCTACCTTTTAAAGAGTACAAATTTAAGTAATTTAATCTATCTGTATAAGACATCTTTGTACATTCTTGCAAGATTTTAGTAGCTCTTCTCTGTACTCTTTCGATTGCTATTGAATGTCTTTTCAAGTGTGGGTACCAGATTATATTTCCATATTCAAGATGCGGTCTAACCATAGCTTTATATAGCTTTAAAAACGTTTCTTTATTTAGGTAAATAAAAGTTCTTTTGATTAATCCAATCATTTGGTTTGCTTTATTTATACACTTATGAATGTGAGTATCAAAAAGTAAATCTTTATCAAAGATTACACCAGATCCTTTTCTTCCTTACATTTCTGTACCAGCCTATTTCCACCATCTATTTTCATGCTGTATTCATGTTCTGGATTGTTTTTGCCAACATGCAAAACTTTACATTTTTCAACATTAAAATATTGATTCCACTTGTCTGACCAGTTTTGGAGGCAATTTAAATTTTCTTGCAGACTATTATAATTATCTGATTTGTCATATATTTTTGTGTCATCAGCAAAAATTTTACAAAAACTATTTACCTCATCTGGAAGGTCATTTATAAAAATAGTAAACAGTACAGGTCCTAAAATACTCCCTTGGGGAATACCACTCATAACATCTTTCTCTGTCGACATACAGTTCCCCACTCTTACTCTTTGTTTTCTATTTGACAAAAAAATCTCTAATCCAGTTTAGCAACTTACCTACTATACCGTATGCTTCCATTTTTTTCAATAATCTCTCATGCGGAACCGTATCAAAAGCTTTACGGAAATCAAGGTAAATTATATCAACAGAGTACTTATTTTCTAGCATGTTAACTAAATCTTCCATAACTTCAAGTAGTTGTGATATGCAAGACCTTTTTTTACGAAAGCCATGCTGGCATACTGCAAACAAATTATTATCAGTGAATGTGAGATACTATGACATCTCTTATAATGGATTCTAGCACTTTGCATGCAATGCAGTTAAGCTTACCGGACGATAGTTGCCTGGCTCAGATTTTGACCCTTTTTTAAAAATAGCAGTAACTTCTGCCGATTTCCAGTCGAGGGGTAATTTTCCTGTCTTAATGATTTATTATAAATCTTACTGAGCGGTACAGCTAATCCTTACTTAATTCTTTTAGAACTTTAGGTGGTATTAAATCAGGTCCCTGCGCTTTAGACTGATTCAATTCAAACAACTTCTTCTCTACTGCAGCTGAAGTAATTATTATACTGTAACTGAAATTCCATTAGATTTACTACATTCAATAAGATCAGGTATGTTATTTGTATCTTCATTAGCAAAGACACTTGCGAAGAAACTCATTTAAAACTTCAGCTTTCTCCATATCTGGACTCGGCCAACCCTCCTTTACCATCATTTAGAGTATTTACCCTGTGTTTACTTTTGTACGTTCTTGCACGTATTTCCAAAAACATTTGGGATTTTTTTTACATTGTTCTGCTATTTTACGTTCATAAGCTTTTCTTGTTGATTTGATTTCATTTTTGCTCTTATTTCGCATTCTTGCATATTTGCTGTATTCTTTCCCATCTTTCGTCAATAAATACCTTTGAAAAAGATTATATTTTTTCTTAATCATTTTAAGTACTTTATCATTCATCCAAAGTGGTTTAAGCATTTTATTTTGGCTACAAATAGTCTTTGGAATACATTCGTCCATACTTCTTAAAACTTCGCATTTAAGACTTCCACATTTCCTCGACATCCTGATCATTTGTAAGCAAGGAGTTGACACTCTCTGAAAGCATTTTCCTCATTTTATTATAGTCTCCTTTCTGTAAATCAAATTTATACTTAGGGGTTTCTTTAGTCTTTTCTTTGGGAACATATAGTTCAAATGTTAAATTCAAGTGATCACTTTACCCAAAGGGTCACTATTTCAATATCAGAGATCAAGAATTCTTCATTAACTAAAACTAAGTCATCAATTGTTGGCTTCTGTCCTTCTCGAACACGAGTTGGGCTAGTCACTTTCTGTATTAAAAAGGCATCTCTAAAGTTTTCAATAACATCATTACTTTTATCACCATTCCAAGTTCCATCCCATTTTTACATCAGGAAAATTAAAATCACCAAATATAACTTATTTTACTATATCTACTCATTTTTTCTGCTTTTAGCAAGTTAAATAACTCATAATTGTTTTCATCATTTGAGTTTGGGCTTCTGTATATACACCCTACTAATATTGTCTCATCGTTACACCTCTGATAGTACACCATAATTGCTCTTGAAATTTGTTATTTTCAAACTCATCGCAAAGTTGTGCATTTAGTCCTTAGCAAAAATACATGGCTATACCCCTTTTAGGTTCCTTATTCAGAAACATATCAAAGCCAGCAATTTCAAATTCAACATCTTTTGCTGCATATAAAACATTTTTTTTCTCTTACTTCCGTTTAAGCCAATAATATCTGGCTTCTCCTCATTTATACGAATTAAAAACTCATCCTTTTTATTCAGAAGACTATCTACATTACTGTACAAGACTCTCATGGAGTCATTACGTTTAGATTTACAATTATTTTTCCCGAACACAGTCTGGGATGTAACGTTTGTAAGATTGTCATTAACTTCAGAAGATAAAGATTTTGCTTTGCACAGCTATTTACATGTTGTGGTTTGCTTGACAGTCAATGTTTCACCTCAGGGGTCTGGACCTCGTCCGGACACTGATCTGAGACAGCAGCACCAGCTTGGTTCTGTTTGGGTGTGAATGTCACAATCTTGCCAGCCTTGTAATCAATCTTTAAGTTTGTCTCCCATTTGTCTTTCTTTGGTTCAGTTCAGCTTTCAACGATTTGATCTGTTCTCTTTCTTTTTTTGTGGTGTCATGTTTATGTAAATCTTGCTTTCTCCTTCCTTGACATGCTTGTTTAATCCTTGGACATTTTCATTATTTTTCTTTTTGGCTTCCTCAGTTCTGACTTCCATTCTCAGGAGTCTTGGTTTAGCATTTCTGCCTACCTGGATTCTGCCTAACCTGACTGGGTTATTGACTTCATTTCTCTGAACATCAGTGATTTTGCCCACAAATCTCTGACTCTTTCCTGGTCTTCATTCTTCCTTTCCTCTGGAGACTCTGCTGAGCTCTCTGGTAAATTGCATATTATTATGTTGAGCTTCCTCTTTTCCCTCTCCTCACTTTCTTCCATGTAATTTTGACCTTTCTCTCTACCACCTCCTCTATTTTGCTTTTCAACTTCTCTCAGACTTTCTTTCTGTGTACCCTCTAATCTGTCCAATCTATCATGAACAGAGGTCAACACTCTCAAAATACTGTCATTTTTGCCTCAAGTCTTGATTTATGCCTTTTTCCCCATTGTCATCCTCTCTACAGTTCTCACAAAACCATTGAATGAAGTTACCCCCATGTTTAAGACAGTTATACTGAGCTCCTGTCAACTCAGTGCATGTCTTGTGGCACCATTCTTTGCACCCATGGCACTCCATCACTTCATCACTACCTTCTTCAACTGCATTTTCACATTTCAAACAAACCACGGACTCCTCTGATCAACCTGTTTTGTTTTTGAATTGCCCCCCTGACCTGGCCCTGGCCCTGGCCCTGTCCCCCTTTCCGCTAGTAGTAGACGTTTTCCTGGATGATTTCATTGTGAAATCGTGAATGGGGACAAAAAAAAAGTACTCACCCTTTTGTAAATAATTCCAATGTAAGAACAACAAAAAAACGATGTACTGATTAATGAAAAACAATGAAACGTGCAGGAAAAGTCTGTAGGCGTGTTATGTGGGTTAGTCGCCAGTTGAACTTGGAACTCATCACACAGGAGAATCTGCTCGAATGAGACACACTAACGTCTACTATCTCCCATAGAAACACATCCTCTGGGGATTAACTCATACAAATGTCTCCAGTTAATTTTGCTTTAAGAAGGCTGCTGTAACACCAAAAATTCACGTAAATAGATCAAAGTTTTCAGAGAAAATCAAAACACAGCCGCCATCTTCGACGCATGCGCAACCCAGCCTAAGCTATTTTGTAGGAACGTGTGTAGACGATGATATGTGGAAGAACGCAGCTAGAGGGGAATTCATTGTGGGTGTGAACAAGGTGGTAGAGAAGCAACATGGACGAAGGCATGGCCTAGGGGGAGATTCTTAGTTTCCATCCCTATATAAACTAAACGGAGAACGAGAGGAAGAACAAGACGATACGAGAGAAGAGTATGCAGGACAGATTAGGGTCTGAAAGAAATGTGGTCTGGGCGACAGAAGTGAAAGATGTTTAACGCAGCGCTTAGCGTCAAAGACAAGCTGAGAAAGCAAAAGTTAAGTCCGCAACCCAGAGGTGGGTAAAGAAGAAAAGAAGAAGACTTCTACGTCGAAGAAGAGTCCCCAGAAACGACCACGGAGACCCAGTCCTGGAACCTAGTGCCAGACAACTCAAGGCGTCACCGGCACCCAGTGCTGAAGCAATTTGCAGTGACTTGTTCGAGAACTGTGGTGTGGTGTGGTGTGGTGTGGTGTGGTGGTGGTGGTGGTGGTGGTGTGTGTGTGTGTGTGTGTGTGTGTGTGTGTGTGTGTAAACCTGGCCAGGTAGGAAGCCATTGTAGCTTATAACCCGGAATTGGGGAGCATTGACTTCTTGTGTTTTGATTACATACATTGCTTTGCATATTTGAATTTTTGGTGTGAGATTATAAGTAGAGCAGAAACTATATCTCTTGTTCTCAATCGCGTCAGAAGAGGAGTGAATGCGTGACACCCCATTCCCAGAGAGAGGGGAATGTTTGGTGGGTGCATAAGCGGGCACATATGTGTATGAGTGCAGAGATAACCTTGGTCAGTTGATGTGTTAAGCCTGACTTATACATCAACTTAGTTCACTTAAGCGATGCCATCACGATTTCCCCCGTCCTGAACTAGGGGCAACCGGAACAGAAAGATCTGTAACATCGAATAGGGACCCAAAGCTGAACCAAAATCTACCCGACGACTCAAAGTATTGGTATTTGGTGCATTATATTCCCCCTCACCTCTTAAACTATCTCCTCGATTCCGAGGATTATAACCTGATATCTTACCAAAACAGTCATATGCTCGCGGCGGTTTTTAAATCGAAGATAATTTACACAAAAGATGACATTTCTCAATAACAATTTGACCAGTTGAAAGGTAGAAGCCATACGTAGGCCTATTTGATCGCAATCGACCATTTCTCTATACCCCACTCATCTCTTCGCTTTCTAATTTTTTTTTTCAGAGAGAGAGAGAGAGAGAGAGAGAGAGAGAGAATCGTGAAGATGAACACAGTAACAGTCGGACAAACAACACAATACCCTCACCTGTAGCCAGGAAGGATCGAACTCGCCATAATGCGCTCCAGTTGAAACTATGCACAGAGCACACAGAGATTGGGGGTAGAGCAAGGAATCGAATCCAAGATTCCCACACTGCATCCAACAACACACAAGCCTGAATGGTGATCAGTTTGGCAACAGCTTGCAAGGTAGCAGAAACCCCTGAACAAGCACTGCCAGTTCTTGACTGTGATTTTCTGCTCAGTGATCATATTCCGGACAACAAAATGGAGCTGAACGAACAGCAGAGCTGCACGAGCGCAACGACCTTTTACTGACAGCTAATCAGCTGGGTAAAGGGGATATGCGGGAGAACAGAATATATGCAATCACACACACGGATATAAACATACACAAGCGTTTGTGACCGCCCATGTTAAGTCATATGAGCGGGCACACACACACACCACACACACACACACAAAAGGTGAGAACGATCTCCATGCGAGCTGTGACCAAACCGTTCCTTCGTTATTACCAGGAAATTTGTAGGATATGCAACACTGATGTAGAGCTGTACTGAGCTTCATTACTCTGTAGAAAACAAACAGTTCTTTTGCTATAACAATGGAAAATTGGAAGACTATACATCACTGGTATAGAACTAGACTGAGTTTCATTATATTTAGACAACAGAACGCTCCTTTGCTAGGAGAGTGACAATCTGTAAGCCATGCCGCGCTGGCATAGAACTACACTGAGCTTCATTAATATGTAGACCACTAACGTTCATTTGTAATAAGAGCGAAGTCTACGGAACGTTACATTGTACACAGTTTCACATTCATCAAGGAGGTGTCACTGCGTGCACACTAGTACTTATACGCAACACCACATCTGCTAGGTTTTCAGACAACACTGCGCATAATTTCAAGCTGATGGATAAATGAATTAATGACTAAGATGATAGAATTTAAGAAGAGGGTCTCGTAGCAACAACTTAGCTGTTGTTTGACCTACGCATTAGCTCACGCACTTGTCAGACTTTGCGTTTTATACATTTTTTTTTACAACAAACCGTTCTTTTGCAATTAGGGCGAGAACGTGTAGGCTATGCAGCCCAGGCTTGAACTCTAAGAGCTTCACAGTACTGTAGAAAACGGACAAGGGCGAGAATGTGTAGGGTAAGCAACATCAGGCTGGAACACTGCAAAGCTGCACTGTGGAGCTGGCAGAAAGCTGAGTTGTCTGGCAGTGTGGCGAGGAGTCTGATAGCAAGACCACATCGACTGTGACCTGTGCTTTTTTCCGGGGGGTGGGGGATGGGCAGGGTGAGGGTGAGGTGGGGGTACTAAGTGTTAAAACCTCGCATATTTTATTATGTCTGTGTTGAAGATTGCGGTATTTGTTTTGGATGTTTTTGCATCCACGTATAGTGACAGTCTTTTTCTAGCTCTCCCATGTTGAAGTATAGAAAATAAAAAGAGTTATTAACGACCGTTGATGGCTTCGGGTCTTTTTTACGAACCCCTGTGTGGTTTGTAATATGTTCCATAGTTTATTGAACATATTTTGGTGCCGGAACCGGGAGAAAAAGGTGTCTGTTAACTGCTGCTATTTTGTGTATGCGGCTAACGGTCCCAGGAAATATTTTATTGTTTTTTTCATTCATTGTTTCGATCGTCGCTGTTGATACGAACATGTCGTCTGATCCGTTGAAGTCTGCTGTCCGAGCACGTGTGGCGGCCCGTGGTTGGGTTGATCGTTGTAGAAAAAGATTGCCCGAACTTTGTGAGAATATTGATGTTAACACTGTTGAAATTGCTGACGCTATTGAAGAATTTGACAGCAGGCTTCGAATTTTAGATGAAGCTCAGTCAGCGGTCGAGCTTGAAATCGAACTTTCGGAACTCAACAGTGACATTGCAGAAGCAGCTGATTATCGTGAAAATGCAAGAGTGCCTCGTATTAAAGCTGCAAAGTTACTTGCAGTACGTAACAGTAAGTCTACTGGTGATTGTGGTGATGGGTCCCATTCATCAAAAGGTTCTGGTTCTGGTGTTGCGTCTACTGCAAATGTGGAGGCAAAGTTGCCCAAATTGGAATTACCTATTTTCACAGGAGATGTCACTACTTGGACCTCTTTTTGGGAGCAGTTTCAGGCAGTTGTGGATGCTAGTGAATTACCTAACATAACAAATTTTCATATCTTTTGTCGCTCCTCAAAGGGGAAGCCAAAGCAGCTGTACAAGGGTTGTCTTTGACTGCTGCCAACTACAGAGCTGCTTGTGATATTTTGAGAAAACGGTTTGGCCGTCCTGAACGTATTATCTTTGCACACATTGAGGCGTTGCTTGCTATAAATGTACCTCGTCAACCTTCAGTTTCAGTTTTGTGGAAAATATTTGATGATTTACAGGCACAGGTTCGCAGTCTTGAGTCATTGGGTATTTCAGGACAGCAGTATGGAGTTGTTTTGACGCCACTCATTCTGTCTCGCCTTCCTTCTGAGCTGCGCATGGAGTGGGCAAGAGATGGTGCTCAGCATGAGAGCGACTTACAGTTTCTGTTAGATTTCCTGCAGCGGGAAATAGAACGTAGTGAGCGTTCTCAACCTTTCTGAGAGATGGTTGTGAGCAGTTCAGTGTTTGACAAGTTTGTTCCTGTGGCTACTGCAGCATCTTTGTACACAGCTGGGACTGGTCGTCTAACCTGTGAACTGTGTCAGCGTCATGGCCACACACTGGAACGTTGTTATGGCATTACCAAGGCACCAGTGGGGGACCGAAAAGATGTTTTACGGCGTGTAGGTGCATGCTTTCGTTGTCTGTCCACAGCAAAGGGACACAATTACAGAAAATGCTGTGCAAAATGCACTAAATGCAAGGGAAAACATCATGCTCTGCTGTGTGTTCCAAGACAAAATTTCTCCTCTAATGGCAACACTGAGGTCAATGCAGTTCCTTCTAGTACAACCACACCCACATCTAACACAGTTGTGTCAAATGTTAATGCAAATCTGTCAAGTGGGAACACTATCTCTGAAAAGGCTTCTTCCCATGTTTTGTTGCAAACTGCCCGTGTTTCAGTGCATGGGAAGTGTGGAATCACTGAAGCTGTTGTCTTGTTTGACACTGGGTCTGATAGAACTTACATTTCAAGTGATCTAGTGAACAGAATTCAGCCTGAGTGGGTTGGGTCTCAAAGTCTAGCTTATGCTGCCTTTGGCAATGATCAATCCAGCAATGCTGAACAGAGGAATGTGTACAAGGTAAATTTACAGGGGTCTGAGGGAAATGTATCTGTGAAGGCTACTGAGATTCCTACTATTTGTGCTCCCATGTACCGTCCAGCTATCCCTCAAAATATGCTGACATCGTTTGGCAAAAACATTGAGTTTGTTGATGTTCATGAGGATGGTGAAGTAAAGGTGGATATTCTTGTGGGTCTTGATGCCTACTGGAAGCTGATAACACCTGAGATGGTGTTCTTGTCTGAGGGTCTGGTGGCTCAGCGGTCAGTGTTTGGTTGGATTTTGTCTGGTCCTTTGCCTGGAACCAAAGATGTCTCCAACAAAGTTGGTATTTCTCATCAATTGTTTTGCATGGAGATTTCAGAGTCCAGTTTGAATAATTTTTGGGACTTGGAATCAGTTGGCATATTTGACAAAGAGTCTCCAGTAGTTGATCCGGTGTTGGATGATTTCAACAAAAAGGTTCAGTTCTCTAAAGACAGATATGTGGTGTCTCTTCCATGGAAGGCTGAGGATATAAGACCCACACTTCTTGACAATGAAAAGCTAGCTCGGTCTCGTTTGGATCACTTGAGTCATAAACTCAGCAAGGATCCAGAACTGGAATCTAGATATCATGTGGTTTTCTGTGATATGTTGAAAGAAAACATGATTGAAGAGGTTCCTCAAGATGAGATGGTTTGCTCTTACCCAGTGTTTTATTTGCCACATCGTCCAGTGGTCAAGGAGTCTAGTCTGACAACAAAGATACGTCCGGTGTTTGATGCTTCAGCCAAAGGGTTCAATGGAGTTTCATTGAATGATTGTTTGGAGACAGGTCCTAGTCTGATACCTGACTTACCTGGAATTTTAGTACGGTTCAGGCGATGGAAGGTGGCTCTGTTCTGCTGATGTAACAAAAGCATTTCTTCAAATCCAGTTGAATCATGAGGATCGGGATGTGCATCGATTCTTCTGGAATGATCAAGGTGTTATCAAAAAGATGAGATTCACTCGTGTACCCTTTGGTAACAAAAGCAGTCCCTTCTTGCTCAATGCAACCATCAAATACCATTTGGGTCAGTTCCCCCCTTCTCGTGTGACTGAGGAGCTTTCTGAAAATCTCTATATGGATGATTGGTTATCTGGGTGTGATGATCATTCAGAAGCATGTGACATGCTTAGAGAAGCAAATGAGATTATGAGTCAAGCTGGTATGTCTCTGTCAAAATGGGGTTCCAATAGTGAACAGGTAGATGATGTACTTTGCAGAGAACTTCAAGATAAGTCTGTGGAACAGAATCTTTCAAAGTGCTGGGTATGCGATGGTTGATTTCTCAGGATTGTTTCTCCTTTGATGGAATTGCAGTTTCTAGTGATCTGTGTGTCACAAAAAGGGTAGTCCTGAGTCTAATCTCAAAGTTATTTGATCCCCTCGGATTTCTCACACCTTTCATCATAACAGCAAAATGTATGTTTCAAGAACTTTGGAGGCTGGGGGTACCTTGGGATCAGATTGTGCCTGTGAGCATACAAGGAAAATTCACAGTATGGGTCAAAGGTCTTGAGCATCTAAAAAGGTGGAAAATTCCTCGGAGTTACACAGGAGCTCCATGGACTGACATATCTGTGTTTCAGTTACAAGCTTTTGGTGACGCTTCCCAGTCTGCTTATGGTGCTTGTGTCTACTTACATGTGAAGATGCAGGATGGAACCTGGAAGTCGTCTCTGGTGATTGCGCGAGCTAAAGTAGCTCCCTCAAAAGACTGAGTTTGCACGCCTAGAATTGTTGGGAGCCTTACTCTGTGCTCGTTTGTGGTGGTCTATGTGCGGCAGACTTTGAAGTTAGATGAGGATGTGGTTTGTCACTGTTGGACAGACTCAGCGTGACTCTGGCTTGGATTCAGAGTGACCCATATAGGTGGAAACCTTTTGTTGCAAACAGAGTTGCTGAGATTCAGTCTCTTGTTAGTCCAGCACTGTGGAATCATTGTTCGGGCAAAGATAATCCTGCAGATTTACTTACCCGTGGAATCTCAGCAGAGGAGCTGTTGTTGAAGTCAAAGTTCTGGCTTCAGGGTCCTGACTTTCTGTCAAACAAAGCTGCTTGTGGTAAGGAAGTCTTGAACGGTGGGAAGTCTGAGGAAGTTCAGCAAAAAGTTTCTGATGTTGTTTGTTCTGAAGCAAAAAAGTCTTATGTTACTCAGCACATGCTGATCACTGTGGCTCAGGAGGAAGGACAACCTGCTGTATCTAGGGCACCACAGCCAGATCTTGAGGTGAAAGAAATCCTTGACATTGAAAGGTGGAGCAGTCTGATAAGAGCGTTGCGGGTAATGGGTTGGATATTGCGTTTCATGTCCAACATGAGAGTCTCAAAACAGCAACGTCAACATGGTGATTTGTCCTTTACTGAACTCTGTGATGCCAAACTCAGACTGTTAAAGTATGTGCAGAAGTCTGCCTTTTCAAAGGAACTGGAAGCGTTGCAAAGTGAACAAACAGTACCACGTGGGTCTTCTATTCTGAAATTGTCTCCGTTCATTGGAAAGGATGGTCTGCTTCGTGTTGAAGGAAGGCTTCAGTTTTCAGGTTTACCCTATGAAGCCCAGCACCCTGTCATCTTACCCAAAGGTCATTTCAGTATACTGTTAGCTCGTCAGGTTCACAAATCCTTGAAGCATGCGGGTGTGAACAGCATGTTGGTTGAGCTTAGGAATCAGTATTGGATTTCTAGGTGCTAGGCGTATCTGCAAAGGTGTGAAACGAGAGTGTATGTCATGCCAGCGTCAAGACGCCCCTCCTGGTACTCAGACCTGGGCTCCTTTACCGGAGTTGAGAGTGAAACAAGCACCGCCCTTTTCTGTTACAGGACTAGTCATTGTGGACCTTTGTATTGTTGTGATTTCACTGGAAAGAAATTCTATGTTCTTCTTTTTACCTGTGCGGTGATCAGAGCAGTACATCTGGAACTGGTGGAGTCCATGTCTAGTGAGGCTACTGTCTTTGCTGTTTGAGGAGATTTTTTGCTCGTCGTGGCATGCCTTCAGTCTTGATGTCAGATAATGCAAAAGGATTTGTGGCTGCAAAGGATCATTTGGTGAAAGTTCTTGGTGCAGACGCTCCTGACTGGAAGTTCATTCTACCACGTGCTCCATGGTGGGGAGGTTGGTGGGAGCGGCTAGTCAGAGCTATCAAGTCAGCTTTGAAGAGATCAGTTGGCAAAAGATCACTCACACGAGTCGAGCTGGAAACCATTCTTCATGAGGTTGAAGCTTGTGTCAATTCCCGTCCTTTGACATTTGTTGGTGATGAAGTGGACTCAGGGTTTGCTTTGACTCCTTCTCATTTCCTCCTGGACAAAAGGCCTTCTGGGTTGATACCTGTTCTCACTGTAGAAGATCTTGCTGTACAGTCTCAAGATTTAGTTCAGAGACAGGAGCTGCGTAGACAACTATTGGACAAATTTTGGTTGTGCTGGGTTAATGAATATCTACGCAATCTCCCACCTTGCAAAGGTAGTCCAGTCAACAAAAGGGTATCCGAGTGGGTTCAGTTGTTTTGGTTCGAGATGAACGTTGCAGCAAGTTAGAGTGGCCTTTGGGATTGTGCAAGCAGTGTATCCTGGTCGGGATGGGTTGATTCGGTCCGTTGAGGTGAAAACTGCCAGTGGAATCCTGAAAAGATCTATTCAACATGTTCATGATCTTGAAGTGATTGATGCCTTCAGTGACTCTCCGCAAATTTCTGCACAGTCAGCAGATGCTAAACCACCTGTTCATGTGCTGTCAGATATTGTTTGTCCTGATGCAGAGGTTACCAGTCAAAGCACAGAGAACATCAACAGTGAAGAAAACTTGTGTTCTGACTCATCAGTTGAAAACAATGACTCAGTGACAAGATATGGACGTCAGGTCAAAAGACCAGTGAAATTGAATCTGTAAACTTTCATACACACATTTGACAGCTTGTTTTCATTCCCCCTTCCCTGTTCCCTTCTCCATCCATCCCATTTCCTGCCCCTTCCCCTATGCTGAACAGAGTATCAGATTTAATGTGAATTTAATTGTTTGGTACATGTGCACTAATATAACTTTGAACTAATATGCTGAACATAACTTTGAATTGGTACATTTTCATTGATGGGACTATGAATATGTAAAAGAAACCTCATCAAGATGGATCTTCAACTCTCCTTCGCAGTTGGGACTGTGAACTGTGTTTTCAAAGAAAAGGTCAATTATTGTTATGATTATTATTGTTGGAGTCTCTACAGAACTGACTTTACAGAGACTCCAAGGTGGGGAGAATGTTGAAGATTGCGGTATTTGTTTTGGATGTTTTTGCATCCACGTATAGTGACCAGTCTTTTTCTAGCTCTCCCATGTTGAAGTATAGAAAATAAAAAGAGTTATTAACGACCGTTGATGGCTTCGGGTCTTTTTTACGAACCCCCTGTGTGGTTTGTAATATGTTCCATAGTTTATTGAACAGTCTGAGATGAGCTAGCAAAAGAAGTTAGTAATGAAGTCGTGTACATTTACATATTCCAGATGAGGTCTGACAAATGTTTTCAATAATCTTACGAATGTATTACTGTCTGTGTGTGAAACTGTCCTTTTTGCGAGTCAAAGCACACTGCCATTGCAATTTCATTATTAGCGTGTCTATCAAATTTCACGTTCTACTCAAAAGGAACTCTAGTCCTTTTCATCAAAAACTTTTGCTCATATATTTCTCTTTGTAGGAAAATCTCATGTCTTTTTGACGGAAAATCTCATGGTCATTACGAAAGAATGCATTTATTTACACGTAGCACGTCGCGCTTATTTGTGTTAACATAAAAGATTCCATGTGTCTGACCGGTTAATTAGCTCATCTATAGCAGTATGCATCGTGTCTGTATCGCTGCTCAAAAAATAGATTTTTTGTGTTGTCCGCACAAGTGTTGCAAGAGCTAACAATCACAACTGGTATACTATTGATAAAATTGTTTGCAGAGAAAAGGGTCAGGTGCACTCCCTGAGGTACACCACTAAGAACTTTGTAAGGAGTGTGCATTCCCAACTGTCTTGTATCCTTTGGGAAATTTGACATCCAGTTGCTTCATGTGACCGGTCGTCTACCAGAAGACGGTCATGTGGGGCAGAAATCAAATTATGCAAGTTCGAAAGTCCATGTAGACTGACAACATCCAATGATTTTCTGTTATCCAACAGTTGTGTTAAGTCATCCGTCACTTGCAATTGCTGTGTCACACAGAGAACGTCCAGGACTAAAGACACGTTGGCACTTAGAAAATGAGTTGCTGTTGATCTTACGGTGAACTAGTATGCTATCTCCTGAAGAAAAGAAAAAAAAACCCAACCCTTTGGAGTTTACACAGCACATGAATTCGGATACCTGATCTGAAATTTCCTGACGATGATCTGTCTCTTCGTAAGAGGTGGCTTTTCCTCTTCCAATCGTGGGGCATTTTCCCTTTCTGTAAAGTGTCAATAAATGGACCAGTGGAGTCGATTGTTCTTTATGAGCCCCTGTTCAACACCGGTGAAATATTTTACGGAAGAAAGAGTTTAACGAAATTTCCGGTGGGTTTTTAGAAGGTGTGTTTTAATGAGGTGTGTGTGTGTGTGTGTGTGTGTGTGAGAAATAATATGACTTGAGAGTTGACTTCAACGCGGTGATAGGCCTAGCCCGGATATAGCCCTTTACGATCGGCTGGGCTACTGGCAAGATTCTCTCGCTCTCTCTGGAACACTGTAACAACATTGTCTTGGAGGAGCACACTGTTTCAAAACTTCACAGCAGAATGACACCAGAGGAAAAACACCATTGATGTCACTGTTTACGTTCTGCTATGAATGGAAAACTGTTTCTGTCACCGAAAGCTTTGCCAGTTCATATTCACAGCATACTGCAAAAGGATATTCTTTTCTCTTAAATTATGCTTCAAATAGCCTGATAGGATATGATACGTGACTTACCAGTTTGAGTTGTTCTAAATGTAAACACGAACGCAGATCGCCTGGCCTCTGACGTCATACTTTCAACGCGTCATTTCAAAATCGCCTGCCGCAAAGAGGATTTTATCCTGTTTCTGGTCTGAGTAATTATTATTATATTGAACGCATCGTTTAACCTCCGCCGTCAACTGTGAATTACATAATGTGGACGTACTCTTCAGTGTGAAAGTCCGTTCTATGTCAGTACAACTGAGAATCTCCACTTTGCCTTCCACGGGGATGTGCGCGACTAGATCTGAAACAGAAACGTCAAAAATTTCGGGGAAAGATCCTTGGAAAGATTCGCGGTCAGTTGCGTGGGGCAGGGCAGGGCAGCTTTCATGGGGATATGCGTGAGCAAAACGGAAACGTCTGAAGTCTCAAAAAGATTCTTGGTGGACGACAGTCATTTCGTGGCTGTGACGGTCGCCACCAAATCCAAAACACCATCCGTGAAAGCCGCTGTTGCTTTTGAGGAGGCTCCCTTGTGTGTGTGGGTGTCACGAGGAATGCCTCATGAACGTCCTGATCTCTCCGAACTGAACAAACGTATTGTTCTGGAGTCGTGGGTGTACCTTCGGCCCAATATGTTCAAAATCGGACACATTCTGTTCAGCGAGATGTTTGCAGAAGCGCCGGTGTTGACGAAGTTGTTCAGAAAATATAACGTCCTCGTGGTCAAGGTGCCAGACGAGTCCCAGAAAGGTCAAGGCCTGGTGACGTCCAGGAGGGGCAGGTACTTTGCTATCAAAAGCCACGTGGACAAGGTGGGTCATGGGTTGGGCAAACTGGCATTTAGGGGTTACCTTCTCATTCTTTTTGGCCAGACCTAACATCTCTGTGCATGAGGGCGTCCGCTGTCAAATATAGTGGATGTGTTGAAACCTATCAGTCTTTAGTGTGAATGGCATCTGTTGAACATCTCTAAATAATTGATTTTGCTAGAAAAACCAAATTAAAACAAAACAAAACAGACCAACAAACAAATCAACAAACAAACCAGCAAACCAACCAATTAACCAACCAACCAACAAACAAAAAAACACACCAAAAAAACAACAAAGAAATAAACTAATAAAAAAAAAGTAACAAGCCAACTAACAAACCAACAAACCAACCAAAAATACAACAAACAAACAAATAAACAAACAACAAACCAACCAACACGCTTAGGTAAGATAAGATAATGTTGCTTATAGCCAAGCCGACCGCAAAGGGCCACATCAGGGCTGTCACCATGTTAAAATCAACTCACAAGTCAGTCATTCACACAGTTCTTTAAAATACATCCAGAAACCCATCCGAAAGTTTGTTAAAAATCTTTCCACTGTAAAATCTCAGATCCGATGAAAAATGTTAATCTCTTTCAAGAACTCAAAGATCGCGTCAGAGTTTTCATGGAATCTGCTGTAAAATGTTTGTGTCTCACATCGTGCAAGTCCCAACACTCTAAAAGAATACGTTTCATTGTGAGTGGCACATGACATGGAACGCCACTGAGCTTCTTCACTCTTTAAAAGGTATGAATGGGTAAAATACGAATGGCCGGTGTGCAGCCCGCACAGAATTATTTCTTCTTTACGACCACCAGACGTAGATGAGAGGAACTCCTTAAGGTTTGTACGGATCTGAAAGAGTTTGTTATCCGTCTGTGTATTCCAATCCTCCTGTCAGAGGTCTCCGACATAATCGTTAATTTTGGGTTTCAGATCTGAGCAGGGGATATATGTTGGACAGTTTCTCACTTGTGGTATTCTTGGCCAAACGATCAACCATTTCGTTCCCTCCGATGCTAACATGACCAGGAACCCAAGCCAGAACTATGTTGTAACCCTCCACTTTCAACTTGGTAAAAAGTCCAAAGAAGTGTAAAAGTTCTGGATGCTGAAGGTTGCGGCTAGCTATGGCCTCCAAAGCTGACAGTGAATTTGACAGAAACGGAAAGTCCCTCTTCGTAGATTGTGAGATTATCCTCAGTGCCAGAACCAGAGCTGTAAGTTCAGCAGAGTAAACAGAAGCATCTGAAGGAATATGTTCTAACAGTATTTGAGGAGCACCAGGGCAATAGGCTGCACATGCCAGTCCGTCTTTATACTTGGAACCGTCAGTGAAAATTTTCTGACAGGATGGGAATTTTCAACAGAGGTCAGCATACAATGCCTTGTATGCCAGGGAGCTGGTACATTCTTTGCAAAAAGCTGCAAGATCAAAACGAATCTCTGGTGTGAAAAAGGTCCACGGAGGCTGATCTGGAAACTTGGAAAAATTGGACACAACTCCTAGGTCTAGACCTGCATTCCGCGCGTGAGGCTGCATACGAAGACCAAACGGCGGAATACAGTTAGGGCTGTTTTCGAATTTGCTTTGAAACTGAGAGTCAAAGACACAGTCATAGGCAGGGTTCTCCGGTTCCGAGAACAGTCTGACATAGTAATTCAAAGACAGTTTCAGCCTGCGGTTGGACAGTGAGGGTTCACCTGCCTCTGTGTACAGGCTGTAGGCCCTACACAGGGGTGGTGCGGAATGCTTCAAGACAGAGACGAAGCCCTTGATGGTGGATAGGGTCCAAGAGTTTAAGGTAAGACGGTCTTGTAGAGCCGTACACAGCACAACCATAGTCCAGTTTGGAACGGACCAAGTCTCTGTAGAGGTGCAGCAGAGTTTTCTTATCAGCGCCCCAGTAAGTGTGTGCTACGACCCGCAGAATATTCAGAGCTTTCTGGCAAGAAGTTTTGAGGTTCTTAATGTGGCTGAGAAAGTTGAGTTTTTGGTCAAAAATAACTCCAAGGAATTTGGCCTCTTTGACAGCTGGAATGGGAGATTTCCCTATTTTGATTTCAGGATCTGGAAAAAAAAAATAAAAAACTGACGAAATGATGGAAGTGAATGCACTGTGTCTTCGTAGGAGAAAAAGTGAAGCCGTTTGCATTCGCCCACTGATGAATTTTATCCACACAAAGCTGGAGCCTGCGCTGGACACTCGGGTATAGGCTTCCAGTTGCGTAGACAGCAAAACCATCCACAAACAATGAGCAGTCTGAACCCGTTGAACTGACTTGACAGTGTTGTTGATCTTGATGCTAAATAGGGCAGGAGACAGTGTGCTCCCTTGTGGAACACCCAACTCCTGCTCATGAACATCAGAGAGAGTTGTGCCGACCCGGACCTGAAACTGTCGTTCTGCCAAAAAAAAAAAATTTGAATGAAAAGTGGAAGATGACCCCGAAAACCAAGTTCCTGGAGATCATGAAGAATCCCAGATTTCCAGGTGGTATTGTAGGCTTTCTCCAAGTTGAAGAATATAGCCACTGCATGCTGTTTGTTCAGAAAGGCGTTCCGAAGCATAGATTCCAGACGGATCATATGGTCAACTGTAGTCCGATGTGTGCGGAAACCACACTGTTCTTTCGCCAGAAGGCCGTCGGTTTCGAGTTTCCACATGAGTCTAGCATTGACCATTTTCTCCATCGATTTACAGACCAACATCGCTTATGTTAACTTTAACATGGTAAAGTTTGACATCCACTGGCATAATTATAAAGAATTAATTGAAAGTGAAGAAACGTAAACACGAAAATATATGTTTCATTAAAAAAACAACAAAAAAAAAAACAACAGCAAAAAACAAACAAACAAAAAATAAAATAAAATAAAACAAAGAACTCTAAGCCAGTTTAAAAGTATGTACTCATAATGTCTGCGTATTCATTAAATATCAATTCTTGATACTTTGGATACTATCAATATAAAAATGACATATAATTTTTCATGGGAATGGCTGGCAGTTATTCATACTTTTCTTTTGTGTATGCATATATGTTTTTGATTTGTGTTTGTTGCTCAGTCCTTTATTTTGTCCAGAGTATAGTTATATTTTCCTTTATCTTCTCAATTGTGAAATATTGAAATTATATGTAGATAAACTTGAACGGAAAATGAAAGTGTATATGGAGAGAAAAAAGTACAAATCATTAAAAAACAACAAAAAAAAACATACAAAACAACAACAACAACAACCAACAGACAAACCTAGCAACAAACCAACCAACAGACACACAACAAACAAACCAACAGACCAGCTAACCAAACAGCAAACCAACAAATCACCCAAGCAACCAACAAACCAACCAATAATATATATATATATATATAAACAAAACACATTCGAAAACCAGTGTTAGAAGCATGAAGCCCCAATTTTCAAACTTTACCTTTAATTGCAACCGCAGAATCTTTAAAGCTGGCATGTGAACCACATGGAAAGCGGCTGGCAGCTGTTTGGCTGCCACTCAGACTGCTATACAACCAAAACGCCCAAAATCACGCCGCTTGTGTTCAGTGCTGCCAGTTCTGATACAAACTACGCAGGGCACCACCTACAGAGCCCCCAGCTGATGACAATAATTGCTTAGTCTCAGAGCCAGAGTGAGCAAGCGTTCCCTCCAGAGGGCGTCACCATGTCCGTTCGACCACAGTCCCCATAAGCTTACCAATACCGGTGACCTAGGCTCAAACTCACCAAGGACATAGATGTGGGGAGGGATTCGAGGTCACCATTAGAGTAGGATATGAAGGGCTACAGAATCTAAGACCCTTGTTCATGCTGATCGATTAGGATGGGGGATAACAAAGATGGTGTTATGGAGTTTCATTTTAGTCTGTGACTGTGGGACAGGGCAGTACTCTACATTTACTTTCTTAAAATTATACCCCAGCACCAACCAGGCTTGAGAGATACAGACACCTGCAGTGTTGGTGAGGAAATCTGAGCGACGTCTTCAGAGACACATCCATGAAGAGGATGAAATGCCACTGTGTGGTTTCAGTTTGCCCAGTAGAGCCCTTAGAGAACTCAGCACTGGGCAGGATCATCGAGCCTGTTGGTACAGAAAAATGCCGCAAATAAATGGCTCTGACAGGAATCGAACGCACGACCTCACAGCCGAGAATCCGCGACACTGACCATTGCGCCACGGCAGACAGCCGTGAGCTAACTGCGGACTGGTCCAGTGATCAGGGACATTTCTGTACGTGGGAGCGTGTATCTGTGCACCTGCTTTTGGACCATGCTCCAATGCATGTGTGTGTGTGTGTGTGTGCATCTGAAAGGGCATGCATACGCTGTCGCGTGCACGGTGAGGTGAAAGGCAGACACATTTCCGCTAACTTGTACTCATTTACCAGTGTGTATGAAGTGCCGTAGGGCTCATGCACTTCTAGACCGCTTTGTCAGGACGCTTTCTTTGTTGCGATTTAAACACTTTAAAGATGAAATACCCTTTTCCTTCGCCCTCCCCCCACACACTTCGCCCCTTCCCCATATTGCACATGAGTGTGTGTGTGTGTGTGGGGGGGGGGGGGGTAAGGTAAGGTAATGTTGGCTATAGCCCAGCCGACCGCAAAAGCCAGATCAGGGCTGTAACCGCGTTGAAGTCAACTCACAAATCGTTAAGAAAAAAAAAACCCATTCACATGACCCTTTAAAAATGCACCTTCTATGAGTGATGGAGGTGGTTGATATGAAATGATTCTCAAGTTTAGTTTTCTTTGAACGAATGTCTTAGATGGAGCGTTTTGTAACACCAAGACCTTTTCACAGAATCCATTCTCTTGCTCTAAACGAACATTTCCACTAACCTCGTGGACAGAAACATTATAACCTTTTTTCAACCTTAGTCCTCTTCTTTTTCTCAAAAAACAAATTGCTTGTTTCTAGCTGTGACAGATTCTCCCTTGTTTGTAGGAATCATCAATGTCAATGCGCCCACCCCTTTCCCGTCCCCTGAAAACTGCTGCCACCAACACAAATTTCCATCGGGTCATCGCTAAACGTCCATCTGGTAAAGGTATCAAACCTAATTTGATCCTTTGCCCGATCCAGTTTTTAACATGGCTCAACGGTTTATTGACGGCGAATTAATATCACTCATGATGTCTGTCACGGACAAAAAAAAAAGAAAAACCGAATTCGTGGTCAGTTGCCAGCCAGTCCAACTGGACATAAGTCCAAACTCAAACATCCTGGTTTCCAGGCAGACGACTTCATGTGTCGTGTCAGCCAATTAGGAGGCGAATAGGCTATTTTTAGTCCTCCACGGAGACGGCACTGTCCAGCAGAGAGACTGAGTGGCTTGACCGACGTCTCAATAGGTCTGTCCAGACGGATCTCGGCGTCTGGGTCAGACTGATGCAGCTAATTTCAGTTAAGCCAGACGTCGCCAGTTGAAGTAGGAAGGGGGAAGGTATTGTGTGGTGGGGGTGAAATCAAGCTAATTAATTAAATGACCCATTGACCACCACAGAGAGCAAGGCCGGTAGATGTGACTTTGACGATTTGCATGTCCAATGGAATTAGAGGGGAGGTAACCTCGGTACAAGGCGGGAAAAATTCTGACCAATGGTACTCACCCTTTTGACAGATAGGAACGGGATAAGAAAGCTAGGGGAGTGAGAGAACGGGAGAGGAGAAAAAAAGAAGAGACACAGAGAGAGAGAGAGGTTCTGGGAGTAGGCTCTGCATGAGAGAAAAGCAGAGAGATGAGAGGAGGAGTGAAGAGAACCGAGTTGAAGCATTAGCACCATATAGAGTCTGCAGAGGAAGGACTAAGGAGAGATGTTGAGAGAGAAAGAGAGTTGCTAATTGATGAAGAGAAAAAGAAAAAAAAAGAAAAAAAAGAAAGCAACCATGTCCATTTGATAGAGCAGACTAGAAGAGAGAGAGGAGAGAGTGCAATGCGTTAGTGCAGGAAGGAAGGAAGGAGAACAGATCAATGTCTGGTAGTCACTGTTCAATCTGAACCGGGGTTCGACCTCATACCTGGCAGCGCCACTTTCATCAGCAGTCCAACCTGACCAGCGCCAGCGGTCTAACGTGACCAGTGTCAGCAGTCCAACCTGACCAGCGCCAGTGGTCTAACCTGACCAGTGCCAGCAGTCCAACCTGACCAGTCCCAGCAGTCCAACCTGACCAGTGCCAGCAGTTGTGTCGTGACTGGTGTTTGTGAAAGTGACAGTGAAAAGAAAAGAAAAAAAAAAGAAGAAAAGGAAAGACAGTGATTCGTAAATAGTTTAAGATCACCTGGCCAGGTAAAGTAGAAATCTATTTATACCCGGGTTAGTTATGATGATTTAGATAAATGGTTTTGTGAAGTTCAAGGAAAGAGAGAATGTTTTATGTTGTTTGACTCCGTGCGCATTGATGTTTTCTTCCATGATTATGTGTAGTAAAGTTATAGACTTTACTAGTGGTTTGATTTGACGAATGCATGATATATGAATGAGATTGTAAGCAAGCTGTGAGTGTGTTTGGGCTGTGCGCTAGTCCTTCCTCCACTGACGTACCCCGAGGTTGACAATGTCATTTTCAGATTGTAAACCTCGTAGAAAAACAATTATTTTGTTTTGTTGTGTATTGTATGCACAGTCAGACAGGGAAAAAAAAGCATGAATCGGCAGCCCTTTCCTACATTAGGTATGAACACTCATACACATGCATGTCCCTGCCCCAGCTCGTCGTCTTCTCCCAGTCCCTGACTATCGTGAACGGGAAGATCGACTGTCCAGTCAGACCTTGTAGAATCGACCATAATCTACATGGGAGATAATCTGTTAGAGCTCGCGTCCAGAGAGTGTGACCCCGCCTTTTTCATTCGACAGATGCCACTGGTTGGCACGCCCAAAGCACTTTATCCCCATCAGCCAGCTTAGCAGTTTAACCAGAGAGAGAAAATGCCTAAAAGCATGGGAGTGAAACGATGCGTCTGTAATGCAGAGTCTCTATCCCGATCGTAATCCTGGCGTGCGCTTCAAATCAAGTATGTGACGCCCATTGTCAGAACTGCTGGAAGGACATCAGAGAGAATAGCTGTAGCAGTTCTGTGTAAGAGACACGTCAAAGGACCTGACTGCCGTGGACTGCCATGATGTGGGGGATGCTCAGTGTGTAAGACAGCGATCCACTCGCCTCACAGTGACCCGCAGTAGTTATGTCCCCTCTTCTTTTACGAATTCCACCATATGAGAGAGAGAGAGAGAGAGAGAGAGAGAGAAGAGAGAGAGAGAGAGAGAGAGAGAGATCTGGGACCAAATCCACTTTCATACCTCAATAATTATTTGAAGTGTGGTTTCTTTTATTCCTTCTGGCTAAAGGGAAATAACCGTGCATACTTCACATGTTTACATGGACAACAGCACACGGCTTTAAAGGATAGTCCGGCTGCACTGAATCTGACTGGGAGCGACAAGAGTTCAGTGAAGACGACTCAGAGCATCGGCACTGTAAGCCTCTTTATTCTCCATGTCATGTACCACTCACAGTGAAACATGTTTTTTAGAGCGTCGCGACTTGCATGATGTGAGACATAAACACTTCACAGCAGACTCCATGAAAACCTTGTTCAGGGATGTTCCACCTGATGTGATCTTTGATTTTCAGAAAGAGATCAACATTTTTCATCTGATCTAAGATTTTACGGAAGAAAGATCTTTAACGCAATTTCCCATGTGTTTTTAGGTGTATTTTAAAGAAATGTTTGAACGAGTTCTTTTTCTTTTAATGATTTGAGTTGACTTCAACGTAGTTACAGCCCTGATATGGCCCTTTGCGGTCGGCTGGGCTATAAGCAACATTATCTCTATCTCCCGCCCCTTTCTGTCTCACCCCATCTTCAATTAAAGTAACTTTTCTCTTTGATAATCTGGCGCTTGTTTCTACATGAGGAATTTTCATACCAAAATAAACTTAGAACACACCAGTCCAAACACTTAGACTAGTGAGAGTACCTCCTGCCTCCATGATTATTTGGCTAAGGTGCAGATGTCAAAGATAACAAGTAAACGGATGTGACGTATGTTTTCAGGGTAGGCCATTCTGAGAAACCGAGGCAATATTGAGGACATATTGAAAAAGAGATCTAGAGCAATATTTTTTTTTTCATTATTTGTTATTCTTTCTTCTCCTCCTCCTCTTCCTCCTCCTCCTCCTTGTTCTTCTTCTTCCTCCTCTTCTTCTTCTTTGTTTGCTTTTTGTTTTGTTTTTTGTCTTCTTTTCTTGTGTTTTGCTTTGTTTTGGCGTCCTGATCATTAAAGGCGTTTCTATACCAAGCGGGATGAAAGCACTTGTTTGGACAGGTTAGTATTTGTAAAAATGAAAAAATATATAAATAAATAAATAAATTAAAAAAATAAAATAAAATTCGGAAGGGAAAACCCTTTGTCACGTACTTCTCACGTTGCTTCCGCCTGCTTTCAGGTGATGTCACTTTGGACAAGTCCGGCCGTTCTGAGACACCAAGCGCTTCGAGTATCTGATGCACGAACTGGGCGACCGGCACGCCGAGAGGAACGTGCGCGTCGAGTGATGATCCCCTTGTGACAAGGTCCTGTGCTCATGAGG
>CM031614.1:57149648-57152148 GCA_018398815.1 Conus ventricosus
CAGAAGTCATAACGATCGAACTGAAATGCTTGGACAAATAAATTGAGAAAATTTCTGCTATGCTTTCATTCTGAGATGCATTAGCAGACTAACCGAAGCTGACAGGGATCCCTGAAAAACTTAATTTTGAGAAGAGAGAGAGAGAGAGAGAGAGAGAGAGAGAGAGAGAGAGACGCACACAGGACCCGAAACAGTAGCATGTCTTCCAGTTGTTCCCCTTTGATTTTGCTTTTGTAAAGAAAAGCGAGTATAGCTGTATTGTATATGTCGCAGTTTAAAAGAAAGGGATACATACCTCTTCAAACAGATCTGATCCAAGTCTTATCTTTAGATCAGTCTCACTGCAAAACTGTAATCAATCATTGGAATTGGAAACAAAAAAAAGTTTTTTTGTTTTTGTTTGTTTGTCCCCCCCCCCCCTCCCCCCCCCCCCCCCCAAATTGAAAACGTCTGATCGTTTTTCACGAAGAATGCATACAAAATAAATCCTGGTTGGAAAACAGCCTTCGTCTGATTGTACAAGACATATTGGTAAAGTTATTTTGTCATTTCTCTGGCGCTTGTCTTCGGCACTTGTATGATTATTTCTCCGTTGCTGGAAGAATGGAAGGATGCCAAATCCACACCGATGTCCAACCCTGCTCAGAATTATTCTCCGCTTTTCACACATCTAAAGTCGCTAACATTGAAATATGTCATAAACACACATCCCTCCCCTCCCCCTCCTCCTCAACCGTTTCCTCCCCGTCCTCTAAGATGAGACAATAGGAGAACGTCCGCACCCCCTTCCGCTTCCCCCGCAACGTTTTATTGGTTTATTTCATGTTTATTTATTTATTTATTTATTTATTTTCCCTGTGTCTTGCTTGTTCTTCTTTTTCTTGTTCTCTCTTTCTCTGTCCGCGCGCGTGCGTGCGTGCGCGTGTGTGTGTGTGCGTGTGTGTGTGTGTGTGTGTGTGTGTGTGTGTGTGTGTGTGTGTGGTGTGTGTTGCATATTTTCCTCAATGGCATGTTGTTACTAATTCTGATCTTACCAGGATTGATATGTGTGATATTGTATTAGTAATGGAATAAGCGTTGCTGGTATTCTTAGTTCTCTTCTTGATTGCATGATTAGATCTTTATTTTTTATAGGACCCTTCCGGTTCATATTTTATTATTTGAAATTAATGATTTCTTGTTGTGCTTGTTATCTCTTACCTCCCTCCTCCCCCCTCTCTCTCTCAATCTGTCTCTCTCTTTCTGTCACTGCCACTCTCTCTACCTCTCTTTCTATCTGTCTCTCTGTCTCTCTATATCTGTCTCTCTCTCTCTCTCCCTCTGTCACTCTCTCTCTCTCTCACTACCTCTCTCTCTCTCTCTCTCTCTCTCTCTCTCTCTCTCTCTCTCTCTCTCTCTCTCTCTCTCTCTCGGTTTTTCTCTGTATCTCTGTCTCACTCACTCGCTCACTCTCTCTGTCTCTCTCTCTCTGTGTTTCTCTCTCTCTCCCTCTGTCTCTCCCCCCTCCCACCCCCCCCTCCCCGTCTCCCTGTTTCTTGTCAACGACTCTTTGTCTCCCCTCCCCACCCCACCCCCTCTCTCTACGTTTTTGCCTATCATCTCTCCTCTCCTCTTTCTTCTCTTCCTCTCTTGCTTTCCTACAACATCCTGTTCAGATTGCAAAGGTTTGTCCGTCTTTGCTTCCTTGGTTTCTAATCCGTTTTGAAGTCCTTAGATTTCAGTGAACACCGACTAATTGCTTTGTTGTTTGTGACGGTTCCCATGCACACTGTCGTGTGACTGATGGCCATTTATTTTATTTTATTTTTTATTTTATTTTATTTTATTTTATTGTATTTTTTACTCCAAGGAGCACATACGTATGGGAAACACGTGCTTTCTCTTTTTGGTTGAAGGACTGCGTTTGCTCTGTGTCTCTCTCTCTGTCTCTCTGTCTCTGTCTGTCTGTCTGTCTGTCTGTCTCTCTCTCTCTCTCTCTCTCTCTCTCTCTCTTCTCTCTCTCTCTCTCTCTCTCTCTCTCTCTCTCTCTCTCTCCGTCCGTCCCTTCCTCCCTCCCACGCTCTGTTCATGTTGAAATATAAATGTATTGTTCATTGTGCATTGTTATGCATTTCTTGTCGTATATGTGTTGAAATGCAGTCTTGTGCGATGTTTTCTCCTTATAGTTGCTTGATATTGTTTTCTTTCTTTGAGGGTTGGACGAAAAAAGAAGAAGAAAAAAAAAAGGTCACTGACTTCGTGCTCATTGCTTTCCGTCAATAAATAATGTTTCGTTCGTTCGTTCGTCCTGTCTCTTTGTGGTCAATGTAGCCTAGAGGTATCTTTGTCTGTATCCCTGTCTTTCTCTGTTCCGTCCTTTGCTACCTCACTCTTAAGTATCTTCAAGCGGTTTATACCAATCTTGGATTCTTCTTCTTCTTCTTCTTCTTCTTTTCTTCTTCTTCTTCTTCTTCTTCTTCTTCTTCTTCTTCTTCTTCTCTCTCTCTCTCTCTTTCTCTCC
>CM031614.1:57159648-57174648 GCA_018398815.1 Conus ventricosus
ATCAACGAAGAAGACATCGCAGATTGGTTTTATCTCGTTCATTGAATCAAAAAAGAAGACATCGCAGGCTGGTTTTACCTCGTTCTTTGAATAAACGAAGAATACAAGAATACATTGCAAACAGATTTTTTTGGTCTCGTTCATTAAATTAATAACGAAGGAGATTAGTTTTATCTTTTTCACCAAATCAATGACGAAAACACCGTAACGTGGATAGATCTCGTTCATTGAATCAATTAGGAGACATAGCACGCTGGTTTTATTCTTTTTTTCTTCCCCCCCCCCCCCCCCCCCCCCCCCCCCCCCCCCGTTTAAATCAACGGAGAAAACGTTTGTAAATAATTATAATAAACGAGATATTCCACGACGTTTCTTTCTTCCTTCTGTATTAATTATTAAGTTCATAAACAAGGTGCCGTAAATTGGTTCATTTTCGTCCATTAAGATAACGACTCAGGTACTGTGCACTGATTTTATTTTCTCTTCTGTTTGAATATTTCATTAACGAGTGAAGCACTGCACAATGTTGATATTCTGGCCAATGAATACACAAGACATTGCACACTGGTTAACGCCGGTTCTTTTGTACAGTGAATTACAATGGAGACGTTGCCCATTGTGTCTGTCGTTCATAAAGACAGAGAAGGAGTTACAGCGCACAGAATGTATTTTGGTCATACAATTAATGAACAAGACGCCCTATACCTGTGATTGGTAGATGGTGATATTCGCTGTCTTATTATCTTAAAGCTTATACTGCCCCCTCCCCAACTCCAACCCTCCTCCAAGTCTGTCTCTTTGATGAAATCAATGAATGGGATTGCACACTGATGTGTGTAAGCTAGTGAGATTGGTGTCCTTTTGGCATAGGCTCACCACGAAGCCCGAATATTGCAAAATACGTGGCTGTATTAGGTATACTGATTACAAACACGGACAATGTCTTCTTCCTTCATTTAACTGATATGATAAATTATGGTAGCGACGAAAGTTCCATTAATCTAATGAAATAAAGAAAGCGTGCAACATTTTGCTCATTTATCTAATGAACAATATGGGACATGGGTCATCTGCCTCACTCATTCATGGCCTAAACAAAGTCATTAGCAATACTTTCTTCGTCAATTTAATGAACATGATAAAACCACTCTGCAATGTTTCCTGTGTTCATGAACACAGTAACACCAGGTAAAAATTTATCTCGTTCGTTAATTTAATGAATAAAACAACGTCCGCAGTCCACAGTTAATTGTCTTCTCCGTTAATTAGGACACACTGTTTTATTTCATGCATTTAATATATAGATGAGACATTCCGCACTATTTAATTTTATTCATCAAATCGATGAGTGAGCCATTGGACACCTAGTACCTATTTGATCATTTTCATTTGATTGATAACTGAAATACTGCACACTTTTTTTTTTTTTTTAATTTTATTTTGATTCAGTTCACGAAAGAGACAGTGCAATGCATATTTCATCCTGTTTTTTCAAATGACTGAAAGAAACATTATGCATTTTGTTTTCTGTCTGTTGGTGGATCCATTTCTGTTGCACTCGGTGGTAAACTCGGTCATTGTCAAAAAAGGAAAGAACATGTCATGAATTTGCTTGTCACGTAGAAAAACATTACCATCAAGAGCGGCATCAATGGCGACGACGAAAGCGACAACAAGGCAAAGTCTGATCATCCTGGCTGAAGGCCAGGTTACAGTGTTGGGAAACACCGCTTAGAGTCAGTGCCCTCTGGACGCACAATTCTATACCTGGTTATTGCTCTCCCCTGCCCCTTCCCTGCTTTGCAGTACGAATGCACGTTCACATTTTCAAAGATAACCTCTATCTCTCTCTGTCTCTGTTTGTCTGTCTCTTTCTGTCTCTGTCTGTCTGTCTGTCTGTCTCTCTCTCTCTCTCTCTCTCTCTCTCTCTCTCTCTCTCTCACACACACACAAACATACACAATCATGCTGTAACACACACATACACACACAAACGCAAGTACACACACACATACTCATACATGCACGCATGTGCACGCACACACACACACACACACACACACACACACACACACACACACACACACACACACACACACACACACACACACCGACACCCCCCCCCCCCCACACACACACACTGACCAGTACCAGCAGTGTGGGGCCTCAAGGGCTGTCTGAAAGGCAGACAGGTGATGGGGTCAGCACAAGCCTCTCGCCCGTCAGATCATGTCAGGGAAAAGTCCACCGCCAAGAGATCAAAGGGGGATCACTGGGCTATGTCAACACAACACTAAGCTCTTCAAAGACGGAAACGCGATCGGTGCTTCCTTCCGGTCTGTGAGCGGATTGTGCAGGCAAGGAAACAGGTCTGATGTGTTTGATGTTAGAGTTCAGTCAACCCCGGTTTGTTTGTTCATGGCATTCGCTCACTTCCGTGTTCTCTTCGTCTTGGAGGAGTTGATGAAAACAGTTTCACCTTTCAGCAAGCTTCATGCATTTTAACCCTTTCATTTCCTGTGGCAAGGGGTTGTGTTTTACCTGCGTCTGTTGGCTGGTTTGTCTGTCAGCATGACCATGTAAAATCTACTGGATCAAGGTTCATGAAAATAGGCATTAATACCTTTTTTTTAATCTCTGCTACTTCAAACCCATTGTGAAACAAAAATTCCTGAAACCCCCCAAAGCATGTATGCACACAGCACGAATCTAGCGACATAATTAACCTGTGGGTCTGAAAGACAATTTCATCAGATGATGTCTGAAGTGTGTAAAACACTCTGGTTGATATATGATATCTTCTGTCTTCGTTTAACACAGATACAATGTATGCTTCATTACTTTACGAATGGAAAACAGAAGACATAAGTGTACTCTATTCTGTTCATTAATTGAATGGACATGAAAAAAAATCTGTCCACTGTCAAGGTTATTAATTTGATGGGCAAAACAAAAACGTTTTTACATTTTCTTCGTCAAGTAGATGAACAATATAAAAACCTGTGTTGACTATTGTTTTGGTTCATCTAACTCACAAAATTACACAAGTTCTCAATGTTTCCATACTTATTTAATACGTGAATGAAGGAGTCATTCCACATAAGCTGTATTTTGTTCATCAGATCAATAAAAATGACACTTCCCTCCAGTTTTGTTCTGTTTGCCGAATCAACGACCTAGATATTGGATACCTGTTTAATTATGTTCATTAAATCAGTGAGCAAAATATTGAACAGTTGATTTGATTTTTTTCTCATTCCATGAACGAAAGACACATTGAATCCATACCTTACTCTGTTCATCAAATCTATTAGACACATTCTTGTTTCATTACGTTTATGAAGGAATTCATTTTTGTTACGCTCTACGGTACACTTTGCTACCTCTTAAACAAAGAGAGAAAAATATATCGCAAGTTTCCTTGTCAGGTAGAACAACATTGCCGTCAAGAGCGACAACAACGGTGACGACAGCGACAACAAGGCAGAGCCTGATCATCCTGTCTGAAGGCCAGGTCACAATATTGGGAAACCCTGCTTAGAGTCAGTGCATTGTGGCACATATCTTTCTCCCCCTCCACCCTCATTTCACAATGTCCTCACCCCCCACCCCCACACACACAGTTACACACTCAGGCACTCATACAAGCAAACATACACACGAACACACACACACACACACACACACACACACACACACACACACACACACACACACCACACACACACACACACATGTACTCACAGACACACATATACTCACACACGTAAAGTACACACAAACACACACCACACACACACACACACACACACACACACACACACACACACACACACACGCTGACCAGTACCAGCAGTGAGGTGCTTTAAGGGGCTGACTGAAGGGCAGACAGGTGAGGGGGTCAGCACAATTCTCTCCCCCGTCAGATCATGTCAGGGGAAAGTCCACCACTAGTCGATCAAAGGGAAATCACTGGGCTATGTCAACACAACACTGAGCTCTTCAAAGACTGAAACGCGATCGGTGTTTCCTTCCGGTCTGTGAGCGGATTGTGCAGACAAGAAAACAGGTCTGATGTGTTTGATGTTAGAGTTCAGTCAACTCCGGTCTGTTTGTTCATGGCATTCACTCACTTCCGTGTTCTGATCTTGGTTTCACCTTTCAGCAGGCTTCATGGATTTTAACCCTTTCCTTTCCTGTGGCAAGGGGATTGTGCTTTATCTGCATCTCTTGGTTTGTTTGTCTGTCAGCATGACTACAAAAAACCTTCTGGATCAAAGTTCACGAAAAACAAACAACAAACAAACAAAACGTTCATACTTTTTCTGTTAATCGCTGCTTCTTTAAACCTATTTTAAAATATAAAATCTGGAGCATGTCTGGACACTGCATGAGTCTAGTGACATGATTAACTTCTGGGTCTAAAAGGCAGTTTCATCACATGAGGACTGAAGTCTGTAAAACAATTTGATTGATATACGAAGTTTTCTTCCTACAATTAACACAGATGCAATGTCTGATTTATTACATTAAGAATGGAAAACAGAAAAAGCCAAAATAATTTCATTATAATCCGTTCATTGATTCAATGGACATGGAAAACTATCTGTCCACTGTGAAGGCTATTGATGTGATAGCCAAAACAAAAAACATTTTTACAATTTCCTTCCATAAGTTGATAAACAGTATAAAAATCTGTATTGACTGTCTTCCTCGTTAATTTAAATCACAAAATAACGCAAGTACTCAGTGTTTTCTTAATTCTCTATCAAGTAAATGAAAGAGTCATTGCACTCTAGCTTCATTTTGCTCATCAAATTAATGAAAAAGACACTTCCCACCAGTTTCATTCTGTTTGTCGAATCATTGAGCATGACAGTGAATACACGTTTGATCATGTGCAATAAATCATGAGCGAAATATTGGACACTTTTGTTGTTGTTTCTTCCCATTCCATGTACCAAGGACACGATGCAATGAACTCGTTGGTTACCCTGTTCATTACATTTATTTGGGACACACTTGCTTTAGCATGTTTATCAAGGAATTTATTTCTGTTATGCTCAACAGTACACTTGTTACCTCTTTAAAAAAGCAGAAAAATGTGTGTCCCGAGTTTGCTTGTCAGGTAGAATAACATTACCATCAAGAGCGACAACAACGGTGATGACAGCAACAACAAGGCAGAGCCTGGTCATCTTGTCTGAAGGCCAGGTCACAGTATTGGGAAACACCGCTTAGAGTCAGCCCCCTCTGGGCACACAATTCTCTCCCCTTCTGCCCAACCACACTCCTGCATTTTTCTTATCTTCTCACCCCACGCACACAATCGCAAGTTCATGCACTCATACAAGCAATTACACACGCACATACACACACGCATGCGCACGCAAACACACGCACACGCACGCACACACACACACACACACACACACACACACACACACACACACACACACACACACACACACACACACACATACACACACACACACACACACGTGCGCACGTGCCTGCGCGCTTGTGCGAACGTATGCATGCGCGTTTGTATGCTTGCATTTAATGATAACAACCCTCCCTCTCTCTTTTGCACACACACACACACACACACACACACACACACACACACACACACACACACACGCACGCACGCACGCACGCACGCACGCACGCACGCACGCACGCACGCACGCACGCACACACACACACACACACACACACACACACACACACACACACACATGCGCACGAACACACGGTGTATAGACGTTAATTTGAAGACCTAACACATAGACACGCGCACATACATTCACACACACACACACACACACACACACACACACACACACACACACACACACACACACACACACACTCATCAGAACCAGCAGTGTGGGGCCTCAAGGGCTGAATGAAGGGCAGACAGATGATGGGGTCAGCAAAGCCTCTCCCCAGTCAGATCATGTCAGGGAAAAGTCCACCACCAATGGATCTGAGGCCACAACAAAGGGGGATGACTGGGCTATGTCAACACAACACTAAGCTCTTCAATGAAGAAAATGCGATTGGCGCTTCCTTCCGGTTGGGGAGGGGATTCCGCAGAGAAGGAAAGAGATGAGGTGTGTAAAAAGCCAGAGTTCGTTCAACTCCTGTTTGGTTGCCATAACTTCTTCTGCTCCCAGGCTGCTTGGCTGTTGGAAAAGCATTTGAAATCTGGCATCTTTATGCAGGCTCGGTCTGTTTTAAGCCTTTAATTCCCTCTGCCAGATCATACTTTCATTTACATCTGTAGGCTGGCTAGTTTTCCAGCGAGATAACACAAAGATAACACAAAAGACTACAGGGCCCATATCCTTGGGAAAACCCCATGAATATTTTCAACCGGACAATTAGGAACGCCATTTTGAAATAAACGTTCATAAACACCTGAGACCCAGGTCTAGTTTTCAAAGGAGTTTAGATACATTAGAGTCTCGTAACCTTTGAGAGGTTTTCATCCACACGTATCATTCTACATCCGTATGAAATGCAATGAGCAGACGAATCTATGTAAACGGATGACGTCCCCCTTGTCCCTAACTTAAATCATTTGATGTTTGAATCTTCACGACCAAAATTTCTTTCATGCTCATAAATGAGCTTTTGTCAATATGAACCACACGAATGTCTAGCCCCATATTTCAATTTATACATGGCGATAGATAGAAGCTGGTTTTCAGAACATTTTGTAAAATGATCCAATTGAGCTAGTTTGAAGTGTGTGCATCTGTTTGTCCAAAGTACACATGCAGATATAAAAGCTATGTTAGTCGTAAAGCATACGCATGGTGATATAATGTATGGGTGGAACTGGAGATAGGTTGTTGGCCTGTCTGTTTCTTTTGGAGACTGAGCTTCCAATGCAGATCTTCTGGGCACAACAGTGATGCGGTTGAGATCATCATTAGTCTCAATGTCCAATTGCAGTCACCCAACTTTGAAACCAACTACTATACATCGCTTGTAATATATTTTTAGAACTTCCTTTATATCCCACGATACTGGAGTCCAGGTCAGACTAATGATCTCGAAGTGAAAGATCAAGAAGGAGAAAGGAAAAGGACTTACAGGAGAAAAGGTAAACGTACAGAAAGAGAAAATGGACAATACACAACGAAAAATAAAGACAATAGAAAATTAAAAAGGGAATTAACACGAGAAAGGAAACAAATGGTTGGAAGGGAAGACACCAACAAACGGAGAACTGAAAACAAAACCCCAAAGAAATGAAAATTTAAAAAAAATAAAAGAAATAAACGAGAAAAAGAGAAATGAAAAAAGACGGAGTGGGGTTAGGAAAACAAGAAACAGAAAAAGGGACAGCCGAAAAAGGAAACAAAAACAGAAAACGAAGACAGACGCAAAGAACAAGAATTGAAAAGAACTGTAGAGGAGAGAAAAGAAGTTAAAGAAAGGAAAAAATCCCCAGTGAAGACAAATATGAGAAAAAAAAGGAAGGAGAAGGAAATGGACGGGCAGAAAAAAAGCAAAAAACAAAAGCAAACAAACAAAAACAAACCAGACAAGAAATAGAAAAGAAAAAAAAGAGGAAAGGTAAAGCCAAAAGATAGGAAACAGGCAAAGACAACAAAAATAAAGTGGCAGAGTAGGAGAACGTGACTGTTGACTCTGAACGAGAGAGAGAGAGAGAGAGAGAGAGAGAGAGAGATTCACGATTCACGAAATTTTATTGTCATTACCTTTACGGTCTGATGACAAGGGGGGTAACAATAGGTTCAGAAAGGAAATATTGCTGGCATATGAAATCAATACTAAAAAATACAAAAAATATCTCAACGAAACTTCAATTAGTTATGATATAATGATCATTTAGCCACATAAATGCATATCCCAAGCACTCACCCACCAGCCCACCCAACACACACACACACACACACACACACACACACACACACACATACACACACACACACACACACACACACACGCGCGCGCGCGCGCGCACACACACACATATATACTCACGCACATACACACACACACGCCAACGCAGACATACACACACACACACACACACACACACACACACACACACACGCACGCACGCACGCACGCACGCACGCACGCACGCACGCACGCACGCACGCACGCACGCACACACACACACACACACACACACACACTTACACACACACACACATTCGCCCAATCACATGCATACACACATATACACACGCAGATAAGCATGCACGCACACGCAGTCAAAAATATATGAAATTCGACCATCCACTTTATCATATGATATATGAACATTCATTTTTATCTTCATCATATTAATGGATTATGCTCATAGTGGGTTAATCTTTTCTTTTCGCAATTTCTGAGCCTCTGCTATAAATTTTGCAACTGGTTTGATAATAATTTCGTCATTTGAAAGTAAAACAGATGTAACATTATGAGTCTGAGCTAGATCCGTATGAAAAAAAATCACATTTGTTCCGTAATGTTACATATCCTGTACAATGGAATAAGAAATGTTTTTCATCCTCAACATCATAACCACACATAGGGCATGAAGATTCCGAGGAAGCCCCAGGCAGATACCATCTTTTCTTTGTATTAAATCCGAGAGTTCTGAATCGAAATCGAGCAAAATTAATCCTATGCCATTTGTCTGTTATAATATATAGATAATTTCAGCTTGAAAGACATTTTTAAATGAAGAAAACCAACTGTATTTTTCATTGTTCTCAATAGCCGAATGCCAGTTTTGTTTGTACGAACATATCAGTCTGTCTTTAAACTCTGAAATAAATTGTCTATCATTTCCAACACCCTGTAACATCCATACAATACCAAAACCATTTACAGACAATACTTTTTTTTACTTGATAGGCCCAATTCTCTTTACCAGTCTCGAGTTGATTACCATCATGTCGTATGCTTGTTTGCACAATCGAGACTGAGGCAGTTTTATAATTTTTAGCCAGTATTTTTATGCACTTGACAAAAGATCTTATGTACAGAGGACATCGGCCGGTTTCTCCGTATAGCATAGTATTTAGAAGCATGTAAAGGTAAATGAAGAAAACGTTTTATAGCATATGTATGCACTCTTTCCATTTTCTGATTAGAGTACAAACCCCATATTTCAGCAGCATAAGTAAGAATAGGTTCTATTTGGGCATCAAATAATTTCCAAATAGATTACAGTCAAATAGTATTTAGCTTTTTCAATGACTTCAAAATTTCAATTACACCCTTTCTACCCTTTCTGCTTCCCTCTTCCCAAGCAAAATTCAAACTTAATCTTGTTGAAAATATCATTCCTAAGTATTTATAAGAATTGACAACTATTTATTTCTTCATTTCCTTTACAACCATTTTTCATGCACTGAAAGGTGTCCACCATTTCTAAATACAATAATATTAGTTTTATCTAAATTAACAGTTAATCCTAAACGATCTGTTTTCTTCTTTTAGTGACTTTAATTGGTTTTGGAGACCTATAACTGTTTGAGACATTAGAATAACATCGTCAGCAAATAGAAGTAAAAATATCTCAACAGCTCTTGAGATTAATTGGATACCGTGCTTTCCTTTTTTTGATATTTCAATTGCTAACTCATCAATAAAAAAAAAGAAAACAATTGTGGGCTCAAAAGGCAGCCTTGTTTTACACCCTTTGAGCAGTCAAAATGAATTAGAAATTCACTCTTTGCACGCACACATGCCAGCACAGAATTATACATACCACGAATAGCCAAATAAAGTTTTCCATTCACTCCACTTTTATGCAACACCTTCCAAAGAGTATTACGATTTACAGAGTCGAAAGCCTTCCTGAAGTCAACAAAGGCTATATAGAGTTTAGAATTGCTCAATAAATATTTCTGTACAAGTGAATATAGTGTATGTATATGGTCAATAGTACTATAATTTGCTGTAAAACCTGCTTGTTCTTCTAATATTTTTCCTTCATTTTCAGCCCATTTTGATAACCTTTTGTTCAAGATATGAGTATACACTTTACTAATGGTACTAGTGAGTGCTATACCACGATAACTATCTGGATTACTGGAATCACCTTTTTTGTAAATTGGAATAATAATAGATTTAGCCCATTCTAAAGGAAAATTGCCATGTTCAAAAAGCTCATTAAATAAGCGAACAAGAAAATCAATTATGAGAGAGAGAGAGAGAGAGAGAGAGAGAGAGAGAGAGAGAGAGAGAGAGAGGGAGAGAAAGAGAGAGAGAGAGAGAGAGAGAGAGAGAGAGAGAGAGAGAGAGAGAGGGAGAGAGAGAGAGATAGACAGACAGACAGACGGACAGACGGACAGACAGACAGACAGAGAGACAGGGACAAGAGAGAGAGAGAAGAGAGAGAGAGAAGAGAGAGAGAGAGAGAGAGAGAGAGAGAGAGGAGAGAGCATTAGGGATATCTTGTGCCATGAAATTGCACCTCAGTTCAAATAAAGTTTGATTTAAAAACCCTTTTTGTTCTGTCGACAAAAACTATGATGTTTGTATGAATGTAATAAGCAAGATCTGATTTGACATGTACTTTGATAAGCTGTCTGTCCATCAAGATCATCTCAACACTGAACTTTACGTTCTTCCTTCTCTTCTTTAAAATGTATTTGGTGGTAATTATTTAGCTTTGTATTGGCCTGTACTGACCTCTGCCCAAACGAATATGAATTCCCGAGGGTAATAAGGCACTACTCAGAAGGCCAAATGCATGGATAAGACACTACAGACTGCCTTTTATCTTGTTCATTTAATTTCCGAAGAAAATTTTGCACACTTCTTAAAACACTCAATCGACAGAAATTTTATAAGTTACTCTCTCTCTCTAGCTCTATGTCACTCTCGCTTTCACACACTCTCTCTAGCTCTATGTCACTCTCGCTTTCACACACACACACACACACACACACACACACACACACACACACACACACACACACACACACACACACAGAATGAAGAAACAAAGATAAATTCTAAGCATGACTTTGTTAACAGGGCTAAGACAATACACTGTTTGCAACCAATTAATTCGTTTGTCTCTGACATGATTAATTCTACAGAATTAAAAAGTTAAAAAATAGCAATTAAGCCATCTTTTTTTACCTGTACCATCTTGGGAACAAATTAAACCTATTTTTGATATTGATCATACAGAACTGAGCAAAAGTCAATCTCCAAACGTTCTGAAAAATTTAATTAATGATCACATGGAAAATTACTATAGTGATTACATTAAAATATTCACAGATGGATCTGTACTTGATAATGGCAATGCAGGTTCAGCATTTGTAATTCCTACTATGAAAACAGTCAAACGATATCATATAGGTAATCACTATTCAGTTTTTACTGCAGAGTTGTTAGCTATTTTAATGGCTTTACAGCATATTGATGAGTTACCTATGAATAGTTGTAAAATATTACTCTGTGTAGATTCTAAATCGGCATTACAAGCAATCAAAGATCAAAATGCCAAAAAAACCGTCTTGAAATGATACTAGAAATCAGACATGTAATTCATCAATTAGCATTTAAAGACATTAGTGTGACTTTTTACTGGGTTCCTTCCCATTGCGGAATATATGCCAATGAACTGGTTGACAGAGCAGCTAAAAATGCAGGACGTAATACTGAAGGGGCAATTCTAATTAACATAAATCTAGATCTGCACGAGTATTATAATCACATTGAAAAACTAGCGAAAGATAAGTTTGATAACATGCTGAAGACATCAGATAGCCAATATTCACACAATTGTATAAAAAGCGTCAGCACAATAAATTCCAAATTAATTTAAAATCACATATCTGATACAAGTTCAAGACATATTAGTTCTCTGATGTTCAAAATTCGTTTAAATGCTTTTAAAACAAAATTTTCTAAAGATATTAAATGTTTATGTGGAAATCAAATTTCCATTAGCCATCTGATTTTACACTGTCCTAGTATCAAAGAGTTAATGACGAAAACTACAGGGGATTTACTGACTCGTCAAATACCATTAACTGTTCAGGAAATGTTAAATGACTTCCATCTTCTTAAATGTTTTTCAGAAGTTTTACACCTTAGTCCTGTTGGTCTTTTCCTTTGAATAGTTAATTTATTGTTGGATTCAATTGTTGTTATACTAATCTTCTGTTAATTGTTAAGTCACGTTTGATATAGATGGTAAACCTCACTTCCTTTCTACTAATTCTGTCATTTTCAACAATTCATATCCCATATAAAGCTTGATCATTATATAGAATTGTAGGTGTAGGTATGTAGGAAAAACACATAATCTTTACGACCACACACTCTCTAAACAATATCAATGCATGTATAAACAATTTCTTCTTTCATACCTTTATTTCTCCTATTACTCCCCCCCCCCCCCCCCCCCCCCGCTTTCCCGTCTAATATCACTTAAGGGTGAACAGACGTAAAACTAAAGAACGAACGAACACACACACACACACACACACACACACACACACACACACACACACACACACACACAAGCACACACTCTCACACACACACACACACACACACACACACACACACACACACACACACACACACAAGCACACACTCACACACACACACACACACACACACACACACACACACACACACACACACACACACACACACACACACACACACAAGCACACACTCTGTCACCAACACACACACACACACACACACACACACACACACACACACACACACACACACACACACACACACACACACATCTCTGATGTTCTTTAAACTAAAACTGTTGTGTTGTACGACATTGATATAAAAGAGTTACGATTATATGATATATATGGTCATTCCCCCACCCCCACCCTCCCACTCCCTTCCTCTATTCCGTCTTCCTTTCCACCCTGATGACCCCCATCCCCACCCGCAAATTTTCACCTCCCCCACCCATCCCCATGCATTATGCTCCAATTCTACCAAACTTGTTTCATTTAATATACTTTAATTTCCCCGATCAACATACACTAAAGGCTAGATAAGTAAATATCTATCTTACCACCTACCCCGACCTTCCCCTCTTGTCCTTAACACAGTCCTCTCTCTCTCTTGCACCCCCCTCCCCCCCACACACACAGACACACAGACACACACACACACACACACACACACACACACACACACACACACACACACACACGCACACACACAATCATATGTGGGTGTTTTGTTTTTGTTTTTTGCCCCCGTCTAATAACACTTATAGTGAATAGATGTTAAACTATAGAACTAGCGCACACACACACACACACACACACACACACACACACACACACACACACACACACACTGACCAGTACCAGCTCAGTGTGGGGCCTCAAGGGCTGAATGAAGGGCAGACAGGTGATGGAGTCAGCACAAGCCTCTCCCCCCGTCAGGTCATGTCAGGGAAAACTCCACCGCCGGTTGATCAAAGGGGAATCACTGGGCTATGTCAACACAACACTAAGGAGGAAATACAGCCAGGCTTTTTCTGTCGGTCGGTAAGCGGATTCTGCTGGGAAGGAAAGCATGGTGTGTTTGATGTCAAAGTTCACGCAGTTTCTTTGTGTTTGCACATGTCACACACGTCAGCTTACTTTCTTCCTTCTTGATGAATACTGCTTTGTGTTTTTGTAAGCTTGGTAACTCCTTCATTACAAGTCTGCCGCGGAGATTACGTGTTCATCCACGTCTGTTGGCTGATGTGTCTGTTACCAAGGTTACACACAACTGGCAAACTGATTGCGACGAAACAAAAGTCATAACCTTTTCTGATGGACATTGTTGATTGTGCGCCCAATCAGCATTCAAACTATCAGAACTGGCTCATTATTATTATTATTATTATTATTATTATTATTATTATTATTATTATTATTATTATTACTGTTATTATTATTATTATTATTATTATTATTATTATTATTATCATAGTAGTATTATTCTTTTATCATTATAATTATTGTTATAATAATAATAATTATTATTATTGTTGTTGTTAATGTCATCATCATAATCATAATCATCACTATTATTATTATCATTATCATTATTATTTTTATTATTATTATTATTATTATTATTATTATTATTATTATTATTGCACCTGGACTGGGATCAAAGGGGTGATCCTTGTTCTGCTGGATCTTGGTCGAGATGTGCGTTCTGCCTTCTTCTTCTGCTTCCTGGTTCGCCCCATTTGATGGTCATTCCAGTGCCCTGGATGAACGCTGCCGTCCTTTCCAGGTCCTTCGGTGTGCTGTATAGTTTGACGTCCAGGTCATCAGTGCTGGCCACACCCCTGCCTCTGCCAGCACCAGGGTGTGGTCATGTCTGGAGGATGTGGTCCACTGTCATGGTCCCTGACCACAGGGACACTGGCCAGGCTGACCTGTGTCGTATATAATACTGTCGCTCATAAAATCGTGTCGCAGCGACAGTATTTCCCGGGAAATACTGCATTTTATGGACAGCTACAATATTCTATGGGACATTTTTCGTGAAAAGTTGTCGCGCGACATTTTTTCCCAGCAATTATTGTCGCTGCAACAATATTTCACGTGAAATGCTATCGCTGCGATACAATTCCACGGCGACAGTATATATACGACACCCGGCACCAAACGTTGTATGCAGGTACTAGGTGATGGCGAAGGTGATAGCGTCCAGTCAGTTGTGAATGTGCTGCACGTGCGGGGCCATTCGATAACTGTCTACCGGCTCCCTCTTCTGTCCTCTCAAGGAATGCTGGTGACGCTAGATGGACACCAGTGACTCTTCCATGCTCCGTGTTTCATCATGACAGGTAGCGTTCTCTCAATTCATCGTCGCTGGTGAACGAAGGCGCCTCTTTTCAGCCAGTTTTGATGGATTTGAGCAGAGACCTGGCTTGCCGACATATTGACGAGGGATAAGCTCTATGGATCTCTGCAGGGCCTTCTCCGTATAGCAGCCTTC
>CM031614.1:57182148-57187148 GCA_018398815.1 Conus ventricosus
TGTTTACTGCTCCCTGCCTCGTGCTAAATTTCCTTTCATAACAAGAAGCATGTTGAGAAGAATCTCACAGCAGAAAAGGCGATAAGGAAGATGTGGGGAAGTGAGTAGGTGGCGAGAAACACGGCAAGTTAAGTTAGATTTTCGTTGTTATTGTTATGGCCCAGCGATCACACTGAGCTTTTTTTTTTATAAAGGCTTTCCAATTCATAAGGGAAAATGGCCATGAATTCAACCGAGTTCAAGTTAGTTCATGTTATTCGTAGCACTAGCACAGCTGAGCACGGAGAGGTCGGGGAGGGGAAGGTCGGGGGGTGGGTGGGGGTGGTACACCAGAACTGTCATCTCGTCAAGCTCGATTCCCTACATTCTGTAAAAGAAATAAAGCACACACACCATGGCAGCAAAACGACTGACGTCCTTTGGCCCTGTGAGAAAGCTTGGCGTATAATTATTTCGCTTCCCCTGTCATTCCTGAGAGAGAGAGAAAAGGAGGATTCAACTCCAACACGATTACTTAAATATATTAGACAATGTATTTATTGTATACCACTCTATCCTCGATGTTCTAGACACCAAAGGTGTGTGTGTGTGTGTGTGTGTGTGTGTGTGTGTGACACAGAGAGAGATTATGTGGCGATAGGATCTGGAAGGAGAAACCCAAACGGGAGATTAGGGGTACGCTGGAGATGGGGCTGTGAAAAAGGACTTTAGGACACGACGGGAGGATGGGACATGCAACGTCAGTTCATCATGCAATACACCTTACCAGTGTTTGTGGTGCTGTGTAAACCACAAGTATGCCACTCCTTCAGTTTTGTGTGTATACGTGCGTATGTGTGTCCGCGCATGTATACTCGTACATGTTCTCTCCCTCCCTATCTCTCTCTCTGTCTGTCCCTCTCTTTCCGTGTGAGTGAGCGAACGCACGTGTGTGCTTGCGTGTACACGCGAACCCGCGCGTGTTGCACAGTCTGTTTGTATTCTTTGATCTTGCGTAGAGTTCCTGCTTTACAGTTATTGACAGACCTTATCTGGACCCATTGATTGTCCAAGTTTTAATAACTATGATTGTAAGTACATGCCTCTTTGAAAGCTTGAGCAGGTAGGCCTACAGGCAAAGCGCTGCTATGTGAAATATATCTAGTATTTAAACTCTGTTTGTGTAGTAGGAGGTTGCCGTGGATATATCTTTCTAATGTTTTAGATTTAAATTTTATGCAGTGAAATGAATTCTGAGGCAGAATTGTACCATGTGAAACATCTACAGTCAATTGTCAGTTTGCTTGGCTCCGTCTCTTTGTTCGAGTTACTGCAACGTTCTTGCTAAAAGGTGAGCGTGGTATTAACACATTTTTTTTTCTTTCTGGTATTACTGAAATGAGTTTATATCAGTCTGTCCTCTGCAATTAAAAAGGACAAACCAGAATGGAAAACAAAGAAAATGACGCCAGCTTTAGCTTTGAGTTTAGACAATTACCTCCCCTGTGTAATTCCGCGTGGTTACTCTTCCACACCACTCTTACCACCACACTTCTCCCGTCCCATGCTCCCTCCCGCCCAACAAAGCTGTATGCTGATCAGGGGCTGGAAGTACAGACGCATGTCTTCACGGGGAGCTATGAAAATCAAGTTGTCACTAAGACACCTACCCAAATAAATCCTGCATCGTCACACTAAGGTAATTTTTCTATGACTACCTTTTGTGATTCCGCACACGCAAGACACCGTCTATTAGGCCTTTGTGCGACAACGCTAATCCCTCTGTCTTTGGGCCGAAATGAGAAAGCGTCTAGTTCTGAAATGAGACAGTGATTGCTCTCCTCTGGCGCCAATTCCCGTGAATCTACCTCCATTGAATACTCATGACACGAACGCTTCATAAACATGGAGAGGAAAAGAGGAAAGCAAACAGTGGTTTAACGTGAATTTAAGCAAGGGAGATAAATCATATAGGACCACAAGCAAATTATCTCCCGTGGGTCTCCACATAGGGTCTGCAGGACAGCGCAAGCATGTTTAGCATTGCGTGTTCTTTATACAAAGCTTTGCCTCTGTAGCAGATGATGTTTGTGATCAACAAGGAAACCATTAGGTGTTGTAACCATTAGGTGTTGTAACCATTAGGTGTTGTAATATACATGATAAGAATTGGAGAATTGGTTGGAGGGGTAAATTACACACACACGCACGCGTGCGCGCACGCGCACAGACAGACAGACAGACAGACAGACACACACACACACACACACACACACACACAACACACACACACGCACGCACGCACGCACGCACGCACGCACGCACGCACGCACGCACGCACGCACGCACGCACGCACGCACGCACGCACACACACACACACACACACACACACACACACACACACACGTCTCCTTTTGCCCTCTATGTCCACTTGCCATTAGCCAAGTCTTCTTTTTAGAATTCAGAACCCAAAGGGTTAATAACCATTTACGAGGAGAAATAAGCCAGAAAGGTAAGTAAGTTCTGAACACGTAGGCGTGCATTTGGTGAACGTCCGGGAATAAACCAAACAGTGTGAAACCCAGTTACCACCCGCCTCGTGTTTTAGTACCCAGCCTGCTGCAGACAGAGTCGTGATAGTCCTCCCAATGGGTTTTCTAATTCACTTTGGGAATTCTCTTAGCGGCCCGCTCCAGACAGGAGGGAATCTGTGGAATGGGAACTGATATTTCTGGGGGTGAGGTGGGAGGTCCTTACAGCGACAATTGGGACTTGATTGGGGAAACAATGTTGTACTGTGCTTCAGTATGGCTGCAGACAACACATGCATTTCATGAAATCCTTCTTTCACCTGAAGGACGTTTCGTATTTGTGTGGTCCATGATGAGAAAAGCTGAGCTGCGGATGTGCATACATACGCTGGAATGATGGGGTGCACCTGCGTATGAGTGTCCGAAATTTCATAACTGAATCACAATACATTCACAGTTTTGTTATTATTAGAGCAAGATGTTGAGGAAGAGCCAAAGATTTCCTGGCTTGGTTTTTAGTTATGTTTTAGTGCTTAGCGGTATTTAGACGCAGGCACGATGTTATGTTTCAGTGTTTAGGGTATTTAGACGCTGGCACGATGTCATGTTTTAGTGCTTAGCAGTATTTAGACGCAGGCACGATGTCATGTTTCAGTGTTTAGTGGTATTCAGACGGAGGCACGATGTCATGTTTCAGTGTTTAGGGGTATTCAGACGCAGGCACGTTGTCATGTTTTAGTGTTTAGTGGTATTAAGACGCAGGCACGATGTCATGTTTCAGTGTTTAGCGGTATCTAGACGCAGGCACGATGTCCTACAGAGGAGAGTTGTCACGCTTTGGTAGTTGATGGCGTGGGGGTGAAGCCTTCACACCACACGACACACTGCAAAATGCTGCAAATTTTGAGTGATGACTTGTCTTAGAGACCGTGAAGAATTTTCACCGGATCTTCGAAAAATGGAGGAATTGACCTAAACGTTATGATCGACAAAACTTTAGTTAATTTGTTGGAACTGTCTGTGTGTCTTATGCCTCTGTGTGTGTGTGTGTGTGTGTGTGTGTGTGTGTGTGTGTGTGTGTGTGTGTATGTGTGTGTGTGTGTGTCTCTCTCTCTCTCTCTCTCATTTTTTTTCTTCTAAAAATATCAGAAAAAGTGCCTTGTTTCACCCACACACTTTTTTCATACCTCAAGCATATTGAGGGTTGTCTTTGTTATCCAATGATTTACAATGCACATTGCGCGACTCTGTTAGAGTAAAACGAAACTGGAAAGGTATGTTGGTGTTCGTTTGACAGTACCAATCAGTGTCTGACTGAAAACAGTTTGTTTTATAACAGTTTCCATTTCTACAGGACGTAGTCATCATATGCCTAGTTTCTGTGTCGCTAGTCTTTTCGCGTTCTTTTAACTGGGTCATCCACACTCCCAAAAGTAAAAAGGGTTGAATCTTGAATCTTATTTTTCATCTCCACTTTCAGGTCAGTCTCCCAGAGCTACTATTTGTCAGAGAAGACACCCGTCTTCTAAGTTAGTTGCAAAGTGAGGTGACTGCAAGCGAATATTAAAACAAATATTTAAACAAACTCCGGCAGCTCCACCAGTTAGCATGGATAAAACAAATTACAAGACTGGACACGACGGAAGAAGACCAAGAACGTCGAACGCGTCGTGTTCTGTCTTGTAATTTGTTTGTCCCTCTTAACTGGCGGAGACCTCAGAGGTCGAAACGCGTCGTGTTGTGTGTTGTAATTTGTTTGTTCATGTCAACTAGCAGAGTCATTTCAATTTTTTTTCAAAATCGTCTTGTAAATCAGACAAACAATGCCAGAGTTGTACTTTGTAAACAGACACCCTCTTCACACTCTTACCAACAATGCCGGAGTTGTACTTTGTAAACAGAGACACCCTCTTCACACTCTTACCAACAATGCCAGAGCCACAGACCAACCGTGCTGCACCTACAGTCCAAACAAGAGGACATATCCACAGGTGTAAAGACAGTGTCACAATTTTTTTAGTTTTTCACATTTTTTTAGTAATGCAACAATATCAAGATTTCTCAGATAATTTTGTTTTCTTGGTAACTGTATTTGTTTAGGTTTACTGGCGTAAACGCTTCCATCAATATAATAGAAAGATTTTAGATGTGATAAATTCCACGTAAGACCTTCAAGCACCAGCGATAAAAGAAATCAAGGGGAAGAACTGCAGGGATTTAACGATGATACCCCTTACTACAATCAACTAGTACCGGACCAACAATGTTACACGGAAGACACCCCTACTACATATTATCCTAATAAAGTTTTCAGATGTTTCAGAGTTTTCAAAGGTTAACATAAAAAAGAGATAGTGCATGGTTGACTTATTAACCACAGATATACCCTGTATGGACTTGTTCACTCCATAGGTACTCTATATGGACATGTTCAAAATATAGATACCTTGCATGGACTTGTTCACTTGCCTACAACATAGATACCATGC
>CM031614.1:57194648-57199648 GCA_018398815.1 Conus ventricosus
ATTTATACCTTGTTGCAGTCTGAATACGGACGTCATTACCTATTTTCAGTCGGCAGTTGGACAACGATCGGACCACGCTGCTCTCTTGCTGGCTTCTTTCGGGCTTATAACTGGCCGAATCTACAGCGGTCCCTCCTTGCTTGTTTCCGGAATGTAACCAATCTTTGGCGTCTCGACCAAGGCCATATATTGTCTGGGATGGTCTGAGTACGTCGCTGCGGTAGTGATATAATCGGCTCGTATCCACACCTTTTCATTGATTTGATTGGTAAAAAAAAAGTAATTACTTTGGAGTCAGCATTCACGTAGATTGTTGACCCTCCCCACTATGGGGCGTTGACTGCCTCATGTCACACTCACTAACGATGTTTGTAGTCCAGCCGACTGCTGGAGGCCATAACAGGGCGTGTTAGATGACTGGACGTTTACAAAGTGATTTAGTTAAGCCATCATGGTACCATCCTCTGAACGGTTTAGTGGAAGGAAACACACACACACACACACACACACACACACCACACACACACACACACACACACACACACACACACACACACACACACATACACGCGCGCGCGCACACACACACACATATACGCATCCGCATACACATACACCATACACACATACATGCACATGCATATGCACAGGCATACACACACCACGTACATACGCGCATGCACTCTTGCACCGCATACACCGGCACACACACATGGGCCCGTGCCCCCCCCCCCCGCCCACCCCCACATACATAAATACATACATACATACATACGATCATAATAATGACACAGCCAATGTCAGGTAGGCACTCAAGATCTGACCAGAGCGCTGGGCTAATGCGTAGGTCAGACATCTGTTAAGTCGTAGCCACGAGACCCTCTTCTTGAATTCTCTCATCTTAGTCATTAATTCGTTCATCCATCAGATCATGCGCAGCGTGGTATCAAAAGTTAGCGGACGTTAATAGCGTAAATGAACTTGTCCACATACAGTGACACCTCCTTGATGAAACTGAAACTCAAACTGAAACTGGCTCACTGTCTCTTTCAGTTCCTGTTTTATCGATGAGGTGTCACTGTGCGTGGACTAATCCATATACGCTAAACCATACGTGCTAATCTAGAGACAACAGCGTTCAAGATTTACAGCTGATGGATAATTGGATAATTTAATATCTAAGATGAAAGATATATCCAAGACGAGGGTCTCATACCAAATGTCTGACCTTCGCATCAGCTCACTCGCTGGTTGATTAATGTTTATATACCCAACAATCTTTCTGCCACTCTACAGTTGTAGGTGGGTATTTGCATGCATATGCCGGCACGTTTGTGTGTGTGTGTGTGTGTGTGTGTGTGTGTGTGTGTGTGTGTGTGTGGTGTGTGTGTGCGTGTGCGTGCGCGCGGGCATGCGTGCGCGCGCGCGTATGTGTGTTTATCTTCCTCAAGTATATCCCCCCACCCTTGCCTCTTTCCCACTCTCTATCTCTCCCCCTTTGTTAAGCTTTCCTTTGAGTCCTTACTTTCATTCTCAGTTTGCAAGGACAACTCTTCAACACACCAAAGCAATTGACATATACCCGGTTTATTTACACACACACACACACACACACACACACACACACACACACACACACACACACACACACACACACACACACACACACACACACTCATAGGCCCAGTCCACGCAATTGACAGGTTAAAACCGAGTCAAGGTAGTCAGTCACCTAGTGTTGAGACAGCAATGTTTTGCGCTGCTACTAAAATTATCTTCAAATGAGATCATGAAAAAAAAATATTCTCAAATTGAAAAACAAACTCTAACAAACAAGCAAGCACACGCAATGCAAAGGCAATAATTGATGACGTCAACGCAGAGCTTTGCAGACAATATATGTCCGGCTATACCTCAGCCCTAAAGATTGGCCACACTCCGAAAATAGACAAGGAAGACAGCTACAAACAGGGTTGCACAGATTCCGGCAGAGCCGGAGCCACTTGGGGTGACTGTGTTGTGTTCTCTGTTCCAATCACTGCAGAAAGGCCGTGTGTCAAAGGGGTGTGGAGTCATGCTGGACCAGTGCCAGACAATGTCTGCATATGGCTCAAGACGTGCTTCACTTGAGAGACGGTGCCAGAAATTCAGTAGCATGTCCTGAAACTAAATTCAATGTGAAAACGGAACTTATGGAAAGCAGAATCTGTGGCAATGACAGGGCGAAAGGGTTAATGAATAGAGTAATGAATAATTGAATGACTAAAAGAATAAATCTTATTTGATATGTTTCTGAATTTAGCTGACAGACACAGAGACAGAAACGTAATGATTGACAGGCACCACACACACACACACACACACACACACACACCACACACACACACACACACACACACACACACACACAACACAACACACACACACACACACACAGAGAGAGGAGAGAGAGAGAGAGAGAGAGAGAGAGAGAAGAGAGAGAGAGAGAGAGAGAGAGAGAGAGAGAGAGAGAGAGAGAGAGAGAGAGAGAGGAGAGAGAGAATCAGAGGCAGTACAGGAGCACGAGATGCGACTGAAAGGACACCACCACCACCAACACCACCACCAACACCACCACCACCACCAACAACAACAACAACATCCCTATCCCATAACACCTCTGTCACTCTGGCACCAGGCCAGGGGAGCTAGGGGGGATGATTGTTTGTCTTTTATTCTTTTCCCAACACAGCGGTCTGATCTCTCATGCCATCTTTGTCAGGGACTGTCTGTGGAACCAGTGCTGAATGCCACAGAGTCAAGCAGAAAGACACAGAGCACAACAGAATGACACAGAGCCCAGCAGAATGACACGGAGCCCAACAGAATAACACAGAGCCGAACTGTATGACAACAGAATGAGACAAAGCCCAGCTGAATGACACAGAGCCAAGCAGAATAACACAGAGCCGAACTGTATGACACAGAGCCCAGCTGAATACCACAGAGCCCAACAGAATAACACAGAGCCAAGCTGAATGACACAGAGCCAAGCTGAATGACACAGAGCCCAGCAGAATAACACAGAGCCAAGCAGAATAACACAGAGCCCAGCAGAATGACACAGAACCCAGCAGAATGACACTGAGCCCAGCAGAATGACACAGAGCCAAGCTGAATGACACAGAGCCAAGCAGAATAACACAGAGCCAAGCTGAATGCCACAGTGCCAAGCAGAATGACACAGAGCCAAACAGAATGACACAGAGCCCAGCAGAATGACACAGAGCCGAGCTGAATGCCACAGTGCCAAGCAGAATAACACAGAACCAAGCTGAATGACACAGAGCCAAGCTGAATGACACAGAGCCAAGCTTTGGGGGTGCTATTGGATTCTTTTTTGCACCCTTGGTGGTGAGAACACCGCAGTATTATGGACTGTGGTGTGTCTCTATTTGACGCCGGGAGCGCAGACACAACCAGCCGTGTCTCCCTGATGAGTCCGACCCAGCGGACGAAAGGCCTCGGAGCAGGCAATACAAATATATCTGCCTTCAAAAGGGATTGCGATGGTTCCCTTATGCAGCTAGTGAAGAGTTTTCATATCTGTAACATTTTTTTAATTTTAAATTTCATGTTCCCAGTTTCTCCATCTTCAAACTCTCCCCCCCCCCCCCCCCCTCCTTAAGTCCAAATCTTTGCCAAGTCATTACTATGAAGACAGTTCAGTTGTTTGCGTGCGCTTGTTTTTCCCCCACTATTAGATTGTTCGTCTATGTATTTGTCTGACTTTATTCAAGTTTAAAAGGCTGTGGCAGACTTGAATAAAAGTTACTCTGTGTTAGGTTTCCTTATGGGAGCAAAACATACCCCACTTGTTTACTGTTTATCGTTTACTGTTCCCTACCTCATTTCATTTCCGATTTTGCTTTGATTAAATTGAGGTTATTTGTTTCTGTCCGTCTGTGTGTTTGTCTTTTGATCTCCCTTGCATCTTTGGGTGGATCCTCAGGCGTAGGCTCAAAGACTGTCCTCTACATTTTATATTATTTGCATAATGTCTTTAGTTTTACAGCAACTTTTTCCCTCCCCACACTTTCGTTTGGCTGCATTTACTACTCTTCGCTGGCTGCTTTGGGGGTGCTATTGGATCTTTTTTGCACCCTTGGTGGTGAGAACACCGCAGTATTATGGACTGTGGTGTGCTCTATTTGACGCGGGAGCGCAGACACAACCAGCCGTGTCTCCCTGATGAGTCCGACCCAGCGGACGAAAGGCCTCGGAGCAGGCAATACAAAATATCTGCCTTCAAAAGGGATTGCGATGGTTCCCTTATGCAGCTAGTGAAGAGTTTTCATATCTGTAACATTTTTTTTTATTTCATGTTCCAGTTTCTCCATCTTCAAACTCTCCCCCCCCCCTCCTTAAGTCCAAATCTTTGCCAAGTCATTACTATGAAGACAGTTCAGTTGTTTGCGTGCGCTTGTTTTTCCCCACTATTAGATTGTTCGTCTATGTATTTGTCTGACTTTATTCAAGTTTAAAAGGCTGTGCCAGACTTCAATAAAAGTTACTCTGTGTTAGGTTTCCTTATGGGAGCAAAACATGCCCCACTTGTTTACTGTTTATCGTTTACTGTTCCCTACCTCATTTCATTTCCGAGAATAACACAGAGCCGAACTGTATGACACAGAGCCCAGCAGAATGACACAGAGCCCAGCAGAATGACACAGAGCCAGCATAATATCACAGAGCCGAACTGTATGACACAGAGCACAACAGAATGACACAGAGCCCAGCAGATGACACAGAGCCCAGCAGAATGACACAGAGCCCAGCATAATAACGCAGAGCCGAACTGCGTGACACAGAGCACAACAGAATGACACAGAGCCGAACTGTATGACACAGAGCCCAGCATAATAACACAGAGCCGAACTGTATGACACAGAGCCCAGCATAATAAACAGAGCCGAACTGCATGACACAGAGCCCAGCATAATAACACAGAGCCGAACTGT
>CM031614.1:57204648-57217633 GCA_018398815.1 Conus ventricosus
CCATCCATCCAGATGCTCATTCGATTCTTCCCCATCCATCCAGATAATCATTCTTTTCTTCCCCATCCATCCAGATGCTCATTCTTTTCTTCCCCATCCATCCAGATGCTCATTCTTTACTTCCCCATCCATCCAGATGCTCATTCTCCATTTCCCCATCCATCCAGATGCTCATTCGATTCTTCCCCATCCATCCAGATACTCATTCTTTAATTCTCCATCCATCCAGATGCTCATTCTTTTCTTCCCCATCAATCCAGATGCTCATTCTTTTCTTCCCCATCCATCCAGATGGTCATTCTTTAATTCTCCATCAATCCAGATGCTCATTCTTTAATTCTCCATCAATCCAGATGCTCATTCTTTTCTTCCCATCCATCCAGATACTCATTCGTTTCTTCCCCATCCATCCAGATGGTCATTCTTTAATTCCCCATCCATCCAGATGCTCATTCTTTTCTTCCCATCCATTTAGATGCTCATTCTTTTCTTCCCCATCCATCCAGATGCTCATTTTTACTTCCCCATCCATCCAGATACTCATTCTCCATTTCCCCATCAATCCAGATGCTCATTCTTTTCTTCCCCATCCATCCAGATGCTCATTCTCCATTTCCCCATCGATCCAGATGCTCATTCGTTTCTTCCCCATCCATCCAGATGCTCATTCTTCACTTCCAAATCCATCCAGATACTCATTCTTTTCTTCCCCATCCATCCAGATGCTCATTCCTTTCTTCCCCATCCATCCAGATGCTCATTCTTTACTTCCCCACCCATCAAGATGCTCATTCTTTTCTTCCCCATCCATCCAGATGCTCATTCTTCACTTCCCCATCCATCCAGATGCTCATTGTTTACTTCCCCATCCTTTGAGATGCTCATTCTTTTCTTCTCCATCCATCCAGATGCTCATTCTTTACTTCCCCATCCATCCAGATGCTTATTCTTTTCTTCCCCATCCATCCAGATGCTCATTCTTTACTTCCCCATCCATCCAGATGCTCATTCGTTATTTCCCCATCCATCCAGATGCTCATTCTTTACTTCCCATCCATCCAGATGCTCATTCTTTTCTTCCCTCTCATCCAGATGCTCATTCTTTACTTCCCCATCCATCCAGATGCTCATTCTTTTCTGCCCCATCCATGCAGATGCTCATTCGTTACTTCCCATCCGTCCAGATGCTCATTCTTTTCTTCCCCATCCATCCAGATACTAATTCTTTAATTCTCCATCCATCCAGATGCTCATTCGTTTCTTCCCCATCCATCCAGATGCTCATTCTTTACTTCCTCATCCATCCAGATGCTCATTCTTCACTTCCCCATCCATCCAGATGCTCATTCTTTACTTTCCCATCCATCCAGATGCTCATTCGTTTCTTCCTCATCCATCCAGATGCTCATCCATCCAGATGCTCATTCTGTAATTCTCCATCCATCCAGATGCTCATTCTTTTCTTCCCCATCCATCCAGATGTCATTCTTTACTTCGCCATCCATCCAGATGCTCATTCTTTACTTCCCCATCCATCCAGATGCTCATTCGTTTCTTCCCATCCATCCAGATGCTCATTCTTTACTTCCCCATCCATTCAGATGCTCATTCTTTACTTCCCATCCATCCAGATGCTTTTCTTTTCTTCCCCATCCATCCAGATGCTCATTCGTTTCTTCCCCATCCATCCAGATGCTCATTCCTTACTTCCCCATACATCCAGATGCTCATTCTTTACTTCCCCATCCATCCAGATGCTCATTCCTTTCTTCCCCATCAATCCAGATGCTCATTCCTTACTTCCCCATACATCCAGATGCTCATTCTTTACTTCCCATCCATCCAGATGCTCATTCCTTACTTCCCCATACATCCAGATGCTCATTCTTTACTTCCCATCCATCCAGATGCTCATTCCTTTCTTCCCCATACATCCAGATGCTCATTCTTTACTTCCCCATCCATCCAGATGCTCATTCCTTACTTCCCCATCCATCCAGATACTCATTCTTTACTTCCCCATCCATCCAGATGCTCATTCTTTTCTTCCCCATACATCCATATGCTCATTCCTTTCTTCCCCATACATCCAGATGCTCATTCTTTACTTCCCCATCAATCCAGATGCTCATTCCTTACTTCCCCATACATCCAGATGCTCATTCTTTACTTCCCCATCCATCCAGATGCTCATTCCTTACTTCCCCATCCATCCAGATGCTCATTCTTTACTTCCCCATCCATCCAGATGCTCATTCCTTTCTTCCCATCCATCCAGATGCTCATTCTTTTCTTCTCCATCCATCCATATGCTCATTCTTTACTTCCCCATCCATCCATATGCTCATTCTTTACTTCCCCATCCATCCAGATGCTCACTCCTTTCTTCCCCATCCATCCAGATACTCATTCTTTTCTTCCCCATCCATCCAGATGCTCATTCTTTACTTCCCCATCCATCCAGATGCTCATTCTTTTCTTCCCCATCCATCCAGATGCTCATTCCTTTCTTCCCCATCCATCCAGATGCTCGTTTGTTACTTCCCCATCCATCCAGATACTCATTCTCCATTTCCCCATCCATCCAGATGCTCATTCTTTTCTTCCCCATCCATCCAGATGCTCATTCTCCATTTCCCCATCCATCCAGATGCTCATTCTTTTCTTCCCCATCCATCCAGATGATCATTCTCCATTTCCCCATCCATCCAGAGGCTCATTCCTTTCTTCCCCATCCATCCAGATGCTCATTCTCCATTTCCCCATCCATCCAGAGGCTCATTCCTTTCTTCCCATCCATCCAGATGCTCATTCATTTCTTCCCCATCCATCAGATGCTCATTCTTTTCTTCCCCATCCATCCAGATGCTCATTCGTTACTTCCCCATCCGTCCAGATGCTCATTCTTTTCTTCCCCATCCATCCAGATACTCATTCGTTAATTCTCCACCCATCCAGATACTCATTCGTTAATTCTCCATCCATCCAGATGCTCATTCGTTTCTTCCCCATCCATCCAGATGCTCATTCTTTACTTCCCCATCCATCCAGATGCTCATTCTTTACTTCCCCATCCATCCAGATGCTCATTCTTTACTTCCCCATCCATCCAGATACTCATTCTTTTCTTCCCATCCTTCGCGATGCTCATTCGTTATTACCCCCTCCATCCAGATCGTCATGCCATCGTTGTTCTCTCTTTCCTGCTTCATTCAGCCGTGAGAAAAGCAACATTGTCGAATATCGTCACCCATTCACATCAGTTCCTCCCATTCCAAAACTTTGGGAAAAATCTTGGCTGAATGTGTGTCTGCCTCTTCTAAAACGGTCTCCGTCCCCGTCTCTCCATCTCTTCTGTCGGCGTTGTCTGGAAAGGGTAGGGTCTGAGGGAATGAAGTGAGGATAGGATGACAGAGTGGGGCACGATAGCTAAGTGTTTATATGTTTTGTTAGAATGAAGGCAAGACGAAGCCAACTGAGGTTTTAACAAACCATTCACAAGCAAAACGTTGTCTAAATTGTTTTGGTGAGGTACTATACAAATAATGGTTGTTTTTGTGTGTGTGTGTGTGTGTTAACTTAAACACACACACACACACACACACACACACACACACACACACACACACACACACATACACGAACACATACATACACACACACACACACACACACACACACACACACACACACACACACACACACACACACACACACACACTCACACTCACACTCACTCACACGCACACATTCCCACACGCATGCCCGCGTACACACACACACACACACACACACACACACACACACACACACACACACACACACACACACACACACGCACACACACTCACACACACACACACACACACTCTCTCTCTCTCTCTCTCCACACACACACACACACACACACACACACACACACACACACACACACACACACACACACGGTGGTGAGGGACACATCCACCCACCCACGTTTCTGTATTTTGCATTTTGTTTGTTATATGTATCTTTAACATTTCCTCTTTACTGTTGATGTAGTGTTCACAGTTTTCATTACCTCGCACATTTACACTCTCACACACTCACAGACAGAATGCACTCACTCACGCACACTTTGGTCTAATATCACTTATGGTGAAAAGACGTAAAAACAAAGAACGAACGAACGAACACACACACACACACACACACACACACACACACACACACACACACACACACACACACACACACACACTGTATAATACATGATTATGGTTCTCTCAGCTGAAATGATATGGCTGATGAAAGACCACGCAGCATACGAAAAAATACTCAAATAAAGTTTAACCACTACTCAAGCAACTTGTTTGTGAGATCAAGGTCCAGAAGTAAGTTAGTATATTTTTTTTTTATTCATACATTCATGTGGCATACATACATACATAATACAAACATACTATATGCACACACACACACACACACACCTCACACACACACACACAACACCACACACCACCACAATTATATATATATATATTATATATATATATATATATTACTATATATTTATATATATATATATATATATAAAATCAGAGTTAAGCCACTCAGAAACGCTAAAAGTGCTCAACCATGTAGGGAGCGACATACCAGTTTAAAATAGAATTTTAAATGAAAAAAATTAAAACCTACAAGCTTGTTTCAGCTAGATAAAACGCTCTCCTCAGGGTATATATTATATAAAACGCTCTCTCAGGGTATATATATATATATATATATATATATATATATATATATATTATATATATATATATATATATATATATATATAATTTAGCCAAGCGCTAGAAACAAATTTGTAGATAATTTTAATATTCCTCTTTGTACTTGTCTAACTATATATATATATATATATATATATATATATATATATATATATATATTATATATATATTATAGCTATGTGAATGGAAAAACCACAAAGTTTGTAAATTTGTCCTCCCAATATTTCGACCACCAGGGCCTTCTCAAGGGGAATTTTATTCCATCTGAGAGCAATTGTTTAAATCACAAGTTTTTCCATGACCACAATTCAACCACGGCTCAAAACTGCACACTATGAGAAAAAATCACATTTGACCGAGAACGGATAACTGCACGAAAGACCTGAAAATCGGGAGCAAGGCTGGGGCGTCCGGGGTGGGGGGGGCGAGGCAGGGAGGTGGGGGGGGGGGGGGGAGGGAAGGGGAAAAAGACTACAAAAAACAAAAACAAAAAAAACGGGGCGGGGCGGGGGGGGGGGGGGGGGGGGGGGGGGGGGGGCGAGAAGAAGGGGGGTAAATGAACTGTACTCCCCTCTCTCTCTCTCTTCTCTCTTGGGGGGGGGGGGGGGTAGGGGGTAGTCCTTTCGAGGGAGAGTAGAGGGGGGGGACGAACTGCACTCCCCTCCCCCCCTCTCCCGGGGGGGGGGGGGGGGGGGGGGGGGCCGGGGGCCCCGGGGGGGGGGGGGGGGGGCGAAGGGGAGCAGTCATCCCCCCCCCCCTTCTCTGTCCGTCTTATATCACATCCACACATCAACCTAAACCAAACGCTACTAGTCCTCTGCCACGAGGACCCAGAGACACACCACTGGAACCCCTGCCACCAGTTCCGTCTCCCCTCTCTCTGTACCTTCTTCTCACTCTCTCTCTCCTCTGGGGGGGGGGGGGGATGAACTGTACTACTCTCTCCTCTATCTCTATCCGTCTATATCTCCCATCCGCAAAACAATCAAAATCTAATGCTACTAGTCTCCTGCCACGAGACCCAGAGTCACACCACTGGAAACCCCTGTCACCAGTTCCATCCCCCTCTCTCCGTACCTCCCCCCCCGCCCCCCCCCCACCCCCGCCCCCCCCCCACGTCCCCCCACCACCAACACACACCACCACCCCCACCAGGGGTCCGGGGTACACACGGGTACTACTGCTGAACGGTTTATTAAGGTCTTACTCTGCTACCCAGCCCGGCACGACCTGGGTTAGAAGTTCAATTCTGAATTCAGGCCGTGGGGATGGATGGTATCTAGTTTCTCAGTCCAAAAATCTTCCTGCGTTTTCTGGCGTCATGGCTCTTTCCTTGGACAATTTCAATGATCTGGCATCGCAGTTGTGGGACACCGAGTGGCCTGCCTGATTGAAATGTCTCGTCCACGTGGGACCCTGCATTGTTCATAATGTGACTGCGGTGAAGGTAGAACCTCATCTTGATGTTGTTTTTGGTTTCTCCCACATATTGACTATACTGGCATTTGGAGCAGAATAGCTAGGTATATGACGTTTTTTTGGTGTCACAGGTCAGTCTCTGGCGCACTGTGAAGGTCTCCCCTGTGCGAGCGCTTGAGAACGTGGTGCCCTCCACGAGATGCTCACGGCAGGTGATGCATCTGCGCATGCAAAATACCGCTTCTTCCTTCTGGGACTGGAGATGGGGGCAGACTGGATGGCATGAGGATGTTGTGGAGTGACCACGCCTTCTTTCCCCCACAACAGGCGTTCTGGCATGGCCCTCTGCATTTGGTGCTCTTGTGAAGCTGGTCCATGCCCTCTCTCAGCCATTTCCTCAGGGGCGGGTTGCGAGGGTTGTGAGTTACAACCATAGGGACCTGCTACTCCGTTCCTTGCGCTGGTCTTGTACTGTAGCAGAGACTGACGGGGTGTGTCTTGGCCTTCTGCCGTGCCTTCTTGATGACGGTCTCAGGGTATCCACGTGCCGGAAGTTCATTGTCATGTCCTGGCTATGCCTCTCAAAGTCATCCTCTGTAGCGCACAACCTTCGCAGTCGCAAGAACTGTCCAGTGGGTATGTTCCTGACACAATACCTAGGGTGGCTGGAGTGGAAGGGAGGTAACTATGGCTGTCTATTTCTTTGGTATAAAGTGTCTGTAGTGAGGAAGCCGTTTTCCAGTCTGATGAGGACGTCGAGGTAAGGGATACTGCAGGTGGAGCTGTTGACGGTAAATTTGACTGTTGGGTGGATCGAGTTAAGATGGCAAATGAATTCATGGAGCTGCAGTTCAGTCCCCATCCACAGGACGAGGATGTCATTCAATAAACCTTCGCCACAGCTCGCTGTCGACGGGGACAGGGCTGCTCTCCAGGATGGTAGATTCCAGCCACCCCATGAACAAGTTGGCTACGCTGGGGGCCATGGGAGTCCCCATGGCCCGTACCTGTTCTTTGTCGGTATATCCGTTGTTAAAGTGGAAGAAATTGTTGTCGAGGACGTGGCGCATAATCTCAACTGTATGCTGGGAGGGGGAGTGTTCTCACAAGGCCACACACTGAGGAAGTGCCGTATGGCTGTCTCCATGTCATCGTGCGGGATGCTCCCATAAGGTTGACAACGTCCACAGTGACCAGCCTCACATTGTCGTCGAACGGCCCCAACCTGGTGTTCCACTTCTGGACCAGCCTGAGAATGTCTGTGGAGTCGTGCACGTAGCTGGGCAAACGTTCCACCAGAGGCCTTAACCAGTCATCCACGAGTCTGGAAAGCGTCTCTGTGGGGCCACCCATGCCAGAGACGATCGGGCGGCCTGGGGGGGTTCTGCAGGCTCTTGTGGACTTTCGGCGCATGGTAGAAGATGTGGGGTCTCACATCGAGGGCACAAGACGTGCCACCGGTGAATACTCTCTGTAATGAAGTTTCCTTCTCTCAGTCTGTCGATCAATCGGTTGCTGGCTGTCGTGACTTGGGGTGTGGGTCGTTGTCTACCATCTCATAATAATCAGGGTTGCTGAGCAGTCTGACCACCTTCTTGTACATATTGTTCGAAGTCCTGGACTACAACAGCGCCGCCTTTGTCAGCGACATTGATTCTTATTTGCCTGTTGGTGACCAGCCTTCTAAGTTCCCCAGGGCCTTCCTCTCTATGGGGTTAGGTTATCTCTGACGCGGGTATCGCTGTTATGGCCGTCCACCAGACCTATGATGTTGTCACAGTAAGTGTCAGGTGTTCGTCTCTACCTTTAGGTGGTGTGAAGTATGTCTTCTTGTAGAAACGTGGGCGGGAGTCTTGGTTCTGTTCTTGGTGGTCGTCTTCATCATCGGAGGGGAAGGTGCCATTCCGTCAGCCTTATGCGTCTGCATCCCTTATCACGTCTGCCTTGAGGCGTTGTGTATCAATTCCCCGGGGCGTCGGACAGAATTTAGGGCCAAGGGAGAGAAGGCTGGTTTGCTCGCTAGTGAGGGCTGTCGTTGAAAGGTTATAACAGTGCACTGGTCCGCTACCGGGCCTCTAAGACTGCCCCGCGTTGCTCCCGTCTCTTGAACCTTCTGTTCCTCCGTTTCTTGCGTTCCGGTCGTAGAGAGGCCTTACTCAATGGTGTGTTATCATGGATGAGGCGGGGAGAACTTCTTTCTCTTTTTCCCCGACAGTTTCCGCCTGAGAGTGGTGAAGTGCTTGTGCTGGAACGAGCGGGCCGCTTCTAGCTCATAGTAGCCCTGGGTTTGCTGTATGTTGAACAGCAATCCCTGGAGGATTCTGGTCTCGGTCTCAGCCAAATAGTCGTACGTGTCCTTGCACGCAATAGCAATATCCTGGCTTGCTTTGTGAGCAAGCCATTAACGGAATTATGAAGGAATTCGTTCTTCGGTAGTGCGTCGATTCCGAATTGGTCTTGAGTCCGTTGGGTGTGATACCATGGCCGATGCAGGTGCCGATGAAATCACTGTGTGATTTGTAGCGCGCAATCTTCTCAGAACACCTCTTCAGCTGTTCTTTACAGCTGTAGGGGTGGGAAGTCATGTCGGTGGATCCAGTGAAGGATGCAAGTGTGGAGATCGAAGCAGGTGAGTAAATCAACTCCAACAGACTTCCAGAGAGGGGAATGAGGGGGTACCAAACTTGGATCGTGTTCAAACGATGCTTGAGTTTCTTCAGGTAACTTATAGCTATGTGAATGGAAAAAACCCAACAAGTTTGTAAATTTGTCCTCCCAATATTTCGACCACCAGGGCCTTCCTCAAGGGGAATTTATTCCATCTGAGAGCAATTGTTTAAAATCACAAGTTTTTCCATGACCACAATTCAACCACGGCTCAAAACTGCACACTATGAGAAAAATCACATTTGACGAGAACGGATAACTGCACGAAAGACCTGAAAATCGGGAGCAAGGCTGGGGCGGCCCGGGGGTGGGGGGGGGGGGGGGCGAGGCAGGGAGGCGGGGGGGGGGGGGGGGGGGGGGGAGGAGGGAGGGAGGAAGGGGAAAAAGACTAAAAAAAAAAACAAAAAAAAAACCGGGGGGGGGGGGGGGGGGGGGGGGGGGGGGGGGGCGGAGAAAGAGGGGGTAAATGAACTGTACTCCCCCTCTCTCTCTCTCTCTCTCTTCTTGGGGGGGGGTAGGGGGTAGTCCTTTCGAGGGGAGAGAGAGGGGGCGGACGAACTGCACTCCCCTCCCCCCTCTCTCGGGGCGGGGGGGGGGGGGGGGGGGGCGGGGGGGCCCGGGGGGGGGGGGGGGGGGGGGGCGAAGGGGAGCAGATCCCCCCCCTTCTCTGTCCGTCTATATCACATCCACACATCAACCTAAACCAAACGCTACTAGTCCCTGCCACGAGACCAGAGACACACACTGGAACCCCTGCCACCAGTTCCGTTCCCCTCTCTCTGTACCTTCTTCTCACTCTCTCTCTCTCCTCTGGGGGGGGGGGGATGAACTGTACTACTCTCTCCTCTATCTCTATCCGTTTATATCTCCCATCCGCAAACAATCAAAATCTAATGCTACTAGTCTCCTGCCACGAGACCAGAGTCACACCACTGGAACCCTGTCACCAGTTCCATCCCCCCTCTCTCCGTACTCCCCCCCCGCCCCCCCCCCACCCCCGCCCCCCCACGTCCCCCCACCCACAACACACACACCCCACCCCCACCAAGGGGTCCGGGGTACACACGGGTACTACTGCTGAACGGTTTTATTAAGGTCTTACTTGCTACCCAGCCCGGCACGACCTGGGTTTAGAAGTTCAATTCTGAGTTCAGGCCGTGGGGATGGATGGTATCTAGTTTCTCAGTCCAAAAATCTTCCCTGCGTTTTCTGGCGTCATGGCTCTTTCCTTGGACAATTTCAATGATCTGGCACCGCATGTGGGACACGAGTGGCCTGCCTGATTGAAATGTCTCGTCACGTGGGACCCTGCATTGTTCATAATGTGACTGCGGTGAAGGTAGAACCTCATCTTGATGTTGTTTTTGGTTTCTCCCACATATTGTCTATACTGGCATTTGGAGCAGAATAGCAGGTATATGACGTTTTTGGTGTCACAGGTCAGTCTCTGGCGCACTGTGAAGGTCTCCCCTGTGCGAGCGCTTGAGAACGTGGTGCCTCCACGAGATGCTCACGGCAGGTGATGCATCTGCCGCATGCAAAAATACCCGCTTCTTCCTTCTGGACTGGAGATGGGGGCAGACTGGGATGGCAATGAGGATGTTGTGGAGTGACCACGCCTTCCTTCCCCCACAACAGGCGTTCTGGCATGGCCCTCTGCATTTGGTGCTCTTGTGAAGCTGGTCCATGCCCTCTCTCAGCCATTTCTCAGGGGCGGGTTGCGAGGGTTGTGAGTTACAACCATAGGGACCCTGCTATCCGTTCCTTGCGCTGGTCCTTGTACTGTAGCAGAGACTGACGGGGTGTGTCCTTGGCCTTCTGCCGTGCCTTCTTGATGACGGTCTCAGGGTATCCACGTGCCCGGAAGTTCATTGTCATGTCCTGGCTATGCCTCTCAAAGTCATCCTCTGTAGCGCACAACCTTCGCAGTCGCAAGAACTGTCCAGTGGGTATGTTCCTGACACAATACCTAGGGTGGCTGGAGTGGAAGGGGAGGTAACTATGGCTGTCTATTTCTTTGGTCTATTTCTTTGGTATAAAGTTCTGTAGTGAGGAAGCCGTTTTCCAGTCTGATGAGGACGTCGAGGTAAGGGATACTGCAGGTGGAGCTGTTGACAGTAAATTTGACTGTTGGGTGGATCGAGTTAAGATGGCAAATGAATTCATGGAGCTGCAGTTCAGTCCCCATCCACAGGACGAGGATGTCATCAATAAACCTTCGCCACAGCTCGCTGTCGACGGGGACAGGGCTGCTCTCCAGGATGGTAGATTCTAGCCACCCCATGAACAAGTTGGTACGCTGGGGGCCATGGGAGTCCCCATGGCCGTACCTGTTCTTTGTCGGTATATCCCGTTTTTTTAAAGTGGAAGAAATTGTTGTCGAGGACGTGGCGCATAATCTCAACTGTATGCTGGGAGGGGGAGTGTTCTCACAAGGCCACACACTGAGGAAGTGCCGTATGGCTGTCTCCATGTCATCGTGCGGGATGCTTCCCATACAGGTTGACAACGTCCACAGTGACCAGCCTCACATTGTCGTCGAACGGCCCCAACCTGGTGTTCCACTTCTGGACCAGCCTGAGAATGTCTGTGGAGTCGTGCACGTAGCTGGGCAAACGTTCCACCAGAGGCCTTAACCAGTCATCCACGAGTCTGGGAAAGCGTCTCTGTGGGGCCCCATGCCAGAGACGATCGGGCGGCCTGGGGGGTTCTGCAGGCTCTTGTGGACTTTCAGCGCATGGTAGAAGATGTGGGGTCTCACATCCGAGGGCACAAGACGTGCCCACCGGTGAATACTCTCTGTAATGAAGTTTCCCTCTCTCAGTCTGTCGATCAATCGGTTGCTGGCTGTCGTGACTTGGGGTGTGGGGTCGTTGTCTACCATCTCTAATGATCAGGGTTGCTGAGCAGTCTGACCCCTTCTTGTACATATTGTTCGAAGTCCTGGACTACAACAGCGCCGCCTTTGTCAGCGACATTGATTCTTATTTGCCTGTTGGTGACCAGCCTTCTAAGTTCCCAGGGCCTTCCTCTCTATAGGGGTTAGGTTATCTCTGACGCGGGTATCCTGTTATGGCCGTCCACCAGACCTATGATGTTGTCACAGTAAGTGTCCAGGTGTTCGTCTTACCTTTAGGTGGTGTGAAGTATGTCTTCTTGTAGAAACGTGGGCGGGAGTCTGGTTCTGTTCTTGGTGGTCGTCTTCATCATCGGAGGGGAGGTGCCATTCCGTCAGCCTTATGCGTGTGTGTGTGTGTGTGTGTGTGTGTGTGTGTGTGTGTGTGTGTGTGTGTGTGTGTGTGTATACGTACATACATAGACACATGCATGCATTCATGCAAACATGCATACCTACATACACACATACATAGATTTATACATGCAATGTAATACATGCATACATGCGTACGTACATCCCTCCATCCCTCCATCCCTCCATCCCTCCATACATACATATATACATACATACATACATACATACATACATACATACATGCATACATACATGCATACATATATACATGCATATAATACATACATACATAATCATACACACATACCACTATCTACATACATACATACATACATAATACATACATACACACACATACATACATACATGCATTACATACATACATACATACATACATACATACATACATACATAGATACATACATACATGTATACATGCATACATGCATACATACATACATACATGCATACATGCATACATACATACATACGTACATCCTCCATCCCTACATACATGCATTCAGTTTGATCATCTATCTGACTTTCAGAGCACAATGTACGATTCAATCAACAACTAATCCTTCAATCCAGTCCATCCTTTACGAGATACATCATGGACAAACGATGGATCAAGACAGACCACTCTTTCAAACTCACAGACCAGAAAAAAGGGGAGGAGAAAACCAACTACATAACGTCTCTGCAAGTTGACTGTGTGTAAGTTAACTGTGTCAATGCCGCAACGATCTCCTCAGACCGTTTCCAGCTGATATTTGTCCTGCTTTGTGTCAACCCCAAAGAATGCCACACTCCGGAAATAAGCAAGGAAGACGGCTCCAGACTAGGTTGACCATGGTCTGGAAGAAGCCTGGGAAAG
>CM031614.1:57217733-57247733 GCA_018398815.1 Conus ventricosus
TGCCTTTATTTTGGGGATCGGGCGGTTTGGACAACGGCTTCAGTTATTCCAGTCTGCTTTCCATATTCTTTGTTTCTTTTTTTCTTCTTCTTCTCCGAAATCGGTTGATGTAATTAAATGAGTTATTGCTCATTGAGATTATCAGGATCATAAGTCGTGAGTCACTGTGTACAGAAATAAGAAATATTTTCATGTGTATTTATCATTCATGATGAAACTTGGGCAAGTAACTAGGGCCACTAGGGGCGATGGAAAGCGGGGCTCGTTCTCTGTTTGTCATTCCTGCCGATCTTTGACCATCTGGTGCAGATTTCACGCTCATTTTTTTCCCTCTCATACTAGTTGGTACCATGTTTGCCTTCCTTCGAAGCAGAAGTTTATTTTTCCTCTCTCTTTGATTTGCACCCTCCCCCCTCCCCCCACCCCCCTTTTTTTGCACGAAGAGATTTATCTGTTAGACCATAGGGTTATTCTTCTCATTTGGCCATATAAGATTTGCGACAGACCATGTAGTTATCCTTATTTGACCATGTAAGGTTTGCGATAGACCATTATGGTCATTCTTCTCATTTGACCACATGATATTTACGATAGACCATTATAGTCATTCTTCTCATCTGACCATATGATATTTGCGATAAACCATTATGGTCATTCTTTTCATTTGACCATATGATATTTGCGATAGACCATTATGGTCATTCTTCTCATTTGACCATATGATATTTGCGATAGACCATTATGGTCATTCTTCTCATTTGACCATGTAAGAGTTGCAATATGGGATGGGATGTGGAAGGACGTATAAAATGCACATATCTATCACACTCAGCAATGATGATGGACTTCAGAAGCTCGTGTGAAACGATCGTCTTTTTAGCTCCTTGTTCTATGACATAGCAGCGCCTTGGGGAGCGTTATGGCGGCCATAACCCTAGTTGTTCAAGTCTCCAGCGTCGGTTTTAGAACCACCACCCCCCCTTCCCACCTTTTCCCCTGTCTTTCTTTCTTTTCTTCATAGATCTGTTGTTGTTTTTACCATGTGATAAAAAGCCAAAGTTTAAATTGTCTCAATAGGTGAAGATCTGGATGCATTGGCTAACAAAACTCTCGTTTCAACAACTCTCTTCCCTTGCATTAGTCGCACCTTCCATGTCGGGCGCAAAAAAAAATCGGTTCTTTCCGTTCCTGTCTTAATGAAGAAGATGTTTCTACTTTTATGCGCTCCTTTGTCCATTATACACCAGATAACGGGAAATCTTTTCCAGTCCTGAGGATCTGGCCTCAACAAAATCCAGAACAGTGTTGCACGACGCGTTTTTGGATCGTCTTTCCGTACTTGTGTCGCACCTGTCTCTGTTCCCCTTCGCCGATCACATGTTGAACAACTATGTTCCAAATCCTCCTGTCGTTGAAGTCGCTTGAACACCAGGCTCCAGTGTGTCACTCTGAATCCCTCCAGTCTGTCCACAGCTCTTCATCTTCGTTCTGTTGCTGTCATCCATATCTACAGACTCCTTCTTTTAGGCCAATAGCATACGGTCAACGTTCTTCTTTCTGACATCCACATAGAGAGATTTCCTTTTTTTAGGCCTAAATCCTACGGCCAACGTTTTCGTTTCATACCAGGTCCCTCCATCTGTTACCAGCTCCCTTTCTCTGTTAGTCAAGCAGACCTGACCACAAGTTTTTCAGCTTTCCTAAAATTGTTTTTTGAAGAAGCGTCCTGACCCTTATCCATCACACTTTTATTTAGTTTACAACTTATCTGATCTGGCATGATGTGCGTTCGTGCTTACGTGTGTGTGTGTGTGCGCGCGCGCGCGCGTGCGTATGTGCGTGAGTGCGGTTGTGCGTGCGGCGCGCGCCTCTGTGTGTGTGTGTGTGTGTGTGTGTGTGCGAAATGTACATGCTCAGCGCCATTGTTGACAAAATCTTGTTACATCGTCTTGTTACGACTGTCGTAATGTACTGGGCATGCAGCAGCAGTAGTAGTGGTGATGGTGATGGTGGTGGTAGTGGTGGTAGCAGCAGCAGCAGCAGCAGCCCCAGCAGCAGCAGCAGTAGCAAGAGTAGTGGCATAGCACCACCAGCAATAGCAGTACTAGAAATAGCAGTACTCGTTCTAAGCGAAACATAATACTGATAATTGCGATAGCTATGATGTTGCTTGTAATCACTGCCACTGTTGTAATTTGAAATCTTACATTTACGTCCCCCGGTGATGTGTAATTTGAAATCTTGCATTTACGTCCCCCGGTGCTGTCGATAGTGGTGAAATTTGGTTTTTGTTTATCTGATTCTCTCTCTTCCCCCCCCCCCCCCTCCCCCGTTTTTTTTTAACTGATCCTCTCCCCCCCCCCCTCCACTCCACCCTCACGCTCTCTCCCTCTTTTGCCCTCTTCCTCCTTTTTTTGTTTTTTGTTTAAAACCGCACTTATTGGGAAAGGTGTTTCATCCGCTTTTTCTTTTCTTTTTCACGAAATGTAAAGAAGGTATGGGATATGGAATGAGTTAGTCATTCAGCAGTGTAAACAAGCATACGCAAACGCTTTGCATTCAACAAGTTAGTAAAGGAGTTCACAACTAATTTGAACCATTTCTGTTCGTTTGACGTTTCCAATGCAATTGTGACAGGATTGGGTATGGTTTACATGAAATGAGGTTCAAAGGAGGTCAGTAAAATTAGATTGTGACTGCAATCTGACAGGTACAAACTATATTTTCACTGTTTCAACACGGAGTGACTGAGGGCGGAAAATGAAGCAAAATTTGGAGAGGGGGTTAGTTTCCGCCAAGGACACAGACAAACAGAGTACAGGACTAGACACAATGCATTTCGACCTCTTGGGTCTTCTTCAGGCGAAAACAAATAATATTTAGGACAGTGACAAGAAGAACATGTAGCCACTTACCTTCGCTTTTCCTGTTCGCCTGCAAAGTCCAAAAAAAAGAAAGAATGTTATTTGTTTTCACCTGAAGAAGACCCAAGAGGTCGAAATGCACTGTGTTTTGTCCTGTACTCTGTCTGTGTCCTTGGCGGTTACTAACCCCCTCTCTTTCCAAATTTTACATTTTCACTGGTTGTTGCATGCGATCCTGAGGCAATTTTTTTTTTTTTTTTTTTTTTTGTTACAGCTTTGAACGCTTCAGAACGGTTAATAGAGAAGGTCATTTCAGATGAGGTCAAGAGTATCAAATAGTGACCGCGTTATTTGTAAGTTTCTATATGATTAATATGAAATACAATTTTTAACGAGGTCTGGATGGGGTGGGGGGTGGGGGATTGACCTATATTCTTACAAGCTTCAACGTGATTCATGTTGAATTAAATTTTAAATTGAGTCTCAAGAGAATTAAACAGTGACCATGTTTTGACGTCTAGAATGAGGTTTGGAGAATTCTTGCATCCGTCAGCACGCTTATTTACAACATGGAATTTAGGCCAGGAAAATTTGCTTAGTGTTAATACTCTAAGTTTTAGTGCAGTCGGTCACGAACAAACTCAGAAGAAGGGTCAAAGGTTAGTGACAAAGAGTCAAGCAGTGTGACATTCGTTGCAGTATTAAGAAAAGAACAAGTCACAGAACGCCTTCCCAATGCCGCTCACCATATCATTTAGCTAGCACATAGTGAAAAGACAAACGCGCACACGACCACACTGAATACTTTCCTAGGTTTAACGACAGTCAGCGACTGATAGAACAAACCGTGTGATTACATTTGGTGTCACGTTAAGCCCAAAAAGAGAAAGGATCACCTTCCTCCCCCACTTCCTTGTTTGAATCCAAAGGGCATTGCAATGAATGCAGAAAGGCTGCTGCAACTTTGAAACTCTTAGGTATCTTAGAAGAGTTACGTAATCGTTTTTAATCGGATAGGTAGCTTGTGAACGCTCACACACACGCACAACGCACACACACACACACACACACACACACACACACACACACACACACACACACGAATATACCGGGACAGAAACGGACGGGTGCACACGCGCGCACACCACACACACACCACACACACACACACACACACACACACACACACACACACACACACACACAGGCACACACACACACACACACAGGCACACACATACACACACACAGGCACACACACACACACACACTAGATGAGAGAGAGAGGGGAGGTGGGGGGCTGACTGACTGACCGACCAACCGACCGAGTGACTCACTGACTCAGCCAGCCAGTCAGTCACAGAGACAGCGACAGACGGAGACAGAGAGGTGGACAAACTGATAGACAACATAGCTACGGACGGACAGAGAGAGAGAGAGAGGAGACAGACAGACAGACGGACAGTCCGACATACTGACCGACTGATGGAGAGACGGACGGACGGGGGGGGGGGGGGGGGGGTGGGGGGGGGGGGGGGGGGGGGGGGGGTGGGGGGGGGGGGGGGGGGGGGGGGGGGGGGGGGGGTTAGAGCCGAAAACAGAGAGAGGGAGACAACAGGAGAGGAAAGGGGGACAGTAGCGACGGACGGACCGAGAGGGACAGCATATAACCGACGGAGGGAGAGAGGCGCGGACGGAGAGCGGGGGGCAAAAGGACAAGGGCAACGGACGGACAGAGGAGAAAAGACAACAGCCCGACGACGACCGAGGGAGACGGAGAGAGGAAGGGGGGGACAAAGATAGACAAAATGCAGGGGGACGAAGGAGAGAGATAGACGACGGACAGCCCGACAGACTGACGGAAAAAAGGGAAACGGCGGGAAGGGGGGGGGGGGGGGGGGAATGAGAGACGAAAAACAGGAGAGGAGAAGAGAAGAAGGGGAAAGGGGGGCAGACACGACGGACGGAACAGAGAGACCGACAGACTGACCGCCGAGGGAGAGAGATGGACGGAGTGAGAGAGGGAGAGAGTGCGGGGGAGAGTTTTTTCCCTGTTCCCGGGATTTTCCTCCTTCTCTCACGACCCCGATTTTCAAACCACCCCCTCCCTTTTTGGGGGCAATTCCAAAATCACCCCGCTTGGGGGACTCCGCCCGAACCCAAGGGCCCGGATCCCCCCCTTCGGGCCGTCAAAACGGTGGTTCCAAGCAAAAAACCTTCCCCCCTTTCGTGCACGTTTCCCCCCCTTTTTAACGGGGAAAAACAAGGGTGTTTCCTTGGTTTCTAAAAAAATGTTTAACATTTTGGGGGGGGGGGGAAAAAAAAAAAACCATCCGCTTAAGGGAAATAAATTAAGGCCAATGATTAAAACGGCAAAAGATAAAAAAAAGTTATGTCTCAAAAAAAGGGGGGGGGGGGGGGGGGGGGGTTTGAAAAACCCCCAAACGGGGCCCCAAGGCGCAGAGATGGATAATACCCTAATGACTCTTGCTCATTCGTGGACTAAAAAAAATTAAGTAATTTTTTGGGGGGGGGGGGGGAGGGGGGGGGGGGGGGGGGGGGGGGGGGGGGGGGGGGGGTTTGGGTGGGGGGGTGGTTTGTTGGGGGGGGTGGTGTTTGGGGGGAAAAAAAGGGGGGGGGGTGGGTTTTGGGGGTTGGGGGGGGGGGGGGGGGGGGGGGGGGGGGGGGGGGGGGGGGGGGGGGGGGGGGGGGGGTTTTAAAACAACTAAGGGGGGCAATGGGGCGCATCCGAGGTTTTGAATACGCCTATACTCTGAATGCCCCATTACGGGTTTTTTTTTTTTAAAGTTAAAGTATTTGTCAAAAATAAGGGAAAATAATCCACACTAACAACCATGGCGCAGTAGATGGTACAAAATAGCCTAATGATCGTGAATGCCTGTTAAGTGGATTTAAAAAGGTTTACTGTTTTTATTTAATTCAGGGATGGGGGAAAAACAGCTAAGGGGGCCAAGGGCCAGTCAAGGTATTAAAAACGCCTAAGACTCTGAACCCCTGTATTGGAAAAAAAAAAAAGAAAAGTAATCATCAAATTAAGGGGGATCCCCCAAAAGCTAACGGGGAAAATGCCATCAGAACGGTAACGATTAGAAACCCAATGACTCTGAAACCCTGTTCGGGGAAAAACTAAATGTAACCAATTCAATACATAAAAAATACGTTTTTCTGTTGGAAGATGCGTGTGGGGCAATCCCCTCGCCATCAGGGGGGGTCCAGATTCTAGAACCTTGGGAATTGGGACCCTGGTTGGTCCCAAACGAGGGGGGGCCACATCCCCCCCCAGGGGGCGGGTCGGGAACCGCCGTTTGATGGCGGGGTGGGGGGATCTTGGTGCCGGGGTTCGGGGGTCGTCGTCAAGGGATTGTTTTGTTGGAACGTCTCAAAGGGGGGGATGAGGGTGTTGAAGGTGGGTCGGGGAAAAGGGGGAATCTGGTGGTCTGAAATAAAAACCAGGTGCATGAGGGGGTTTAGGGCGGGGGGGTACACCACGCACGCACGCAAAAGCAAGCACGCCCACCACCAAACCACACAACCCACACCCCCCGCACGCACGCATACCCCATACATACAACACGTCGTGCTCGCGTACACCGCACCACGCCGCGGCACATGGGACCGACGCACCCGCAATGCAGCACCACAAGAATAACACTTACATTTTATTCTCCCCCTCTCTCCCTCTCTCTCTCTCTCTCTTCCCCTTCTCTCTCTTTTCTCTTTCTCTCCTCTCGCGACAGGCACGCACCACAACCTCCCTCACTCACACAAACACCTGCAAGCACACACCAAACGCTACCCAAAATCAAGCACACATCCGCACGCACCACCAGAAACGGCCCCTCACAACTAACACAACAAAAAAATGCACAGCATTTTCCTATACACACACCCAAAACCCACACACCCAACACACACACACCACACACTCACACCATACACAATACCCGCGCCCCACCCGCGCATGCCGCACGCCGCACGCACCCCCAAAACCACACAACACAACACCACACAACACACACAAACAACAACCCCCAACCCCAAAACCACACACCACTTCGCAAACCCAAAACAAGTATAAAGGGAGAAATCGGGACGGCTACCGCCTTTCACTGGGAAGGGGAATAAACTAAATTTCCCCCCCCTTCCCCCCCCTTCACCTACACCCCCCCTTTAATTCCCCCTTCCCGTCTGCTTTCCCCGCAATACACACACACCAACGCGCGCGCACACACACCAAAAACCCCTTACACACACACACACACAGTCGCACACACGTGGTCGCGCGCGCGCGCCCCCAACCCAAAACAAAAACACACACACACACACACACACACCCCACCCCCACAGCGCGGCGCACCACAATGCACGCACCACACGCGCTTTCGCCCCCCCCCCCCCCCCCCCCCCCCCACACACACAACACACCCCACACGCAAGCATTAAAATGGGGGAAGCACGCGTGGTGTCCAATTACCATCGCCACTCATGGGGGCAGAAAAAAGGGCAAGAGTACGAATTAGAAAAACAACACACACACACACACACACCCACACACTGGATTTAAAAAAAAAAGCAGGGGCCCGCTTTGCGATGCGAAAAAAGCTAAACTGTTTTGTTTTGTTTTTTTTTTCTTTTCCCCCCGCTCCATTGCCTTTATCTGCTGTTCAAATACATTTAGGGATAAAAAACTTCTCTTTTACGCCCCCTTCCCCTTCTTCCAAAATGTCCCCGGGGCCCCCGCTTAAAATATCTTTGTTTTTCAGTTTTGAAGGCCTTGAACTCTCTATACACGAGTGGCCAAAACGCTGTTGTTTTCAGTTTCTTTTTGCCGTAGTCCTTGTTCGCTGCTTGAGGGGGGAAAAAAAGGTCGGCATTGTCGTCAAATGATTTTTTTCGCGTTCACACGAGGGTGGAGGGGGCGAGGTTGAGGTGGGGTGGGGGTGCGTTGGGTGGGACGGGAGATAATTTGATTCGGAGTTTCTTTCAAGGTGTAGAAGTGTGCCGAGTGCATGGCGTATGCTTAAAAATTTTTTTTTAAAAACGTGATCGTTGTTGCATTATTTTCATCAGACTGCGAAAGCCACGTCAGCTCGATCTCACAACCATGTGTCCTGCATCGGGTTCGTATTTTCTTTTTCTTTTTCTTTTTTTTTTTGAAGAAGCGAATGCCCATCTTTCACAGCACATTTTCTTGACCTGCTCCACAGTCGATGAAGACTAAAGAATCAGGCTAGGGCAGCGTCAGGGGTAATAATAGAAGGATGACAAAAATAACTGTAGAAAAATACGAAGACCACCACTACTATTGCTGCTGCTGCTGCTAACATCAATAGTGGCTATTATAAGATTGATGAAGGATAATGCGCTTGTGTCCGTGGCGCCAGTAGCCGATGTGATTGAGAACCACGCAACTATCTGTTATGGTGTTTCATTGAATACATTTGCCAACACCTTCTCCCACCCCTTACTTCACTGTCCACCCCCACCCCCTCGTCCCCTTCCACCCGCCTTGCCTCTTCAGAAAATGGAGAGGTCACGTGGCTTTCTTCCCGCTTTCGTGCTGCCCCTGCATCATCGCCATCCTAGCTCCTCTCTCTCTCTCCGGACACACACACACACACATGCACAGACCGCGCGGGCTCTCCTGTAGTTTGACAACACACGAGGTAATGGCGGTCAGTATCGAATCTACAAGCGGCTGTGCTGTTAGCGAAATAATCGAATTGTCGACCTTTTTTCTTCCTGCGAAAGCAAGGTGTTTCTATAACAGTTAGACGTCATATGTTCTAAATCAACGTGCTGTATCATTTCTTCACGATCACTTTGCTCTGTCACGTCGAAACGTTGGCCTTTCCTCTCGTCAGTTGTGTTTACTGATTGCTACAGGCCCCTTTTCTCTCATTCGGCCCCAACCGTTGGTTCCTCCCACCTTGCCCTCCCCCCCTTCCCCCCCCCCCCCCGGCCCCACCCCTCCCCCCCCCCCCCCCCCCCCCCCCCCCCCCCCCCCCACCCCCCCCCCCCCCCCCCCCCCCCCCCCCCCTCTGCTCAGTGCCTTCATGGGCTCCTCATTCACTGATTCAGCCCCGCTTTCTTTCTGTGAGTGAAACGGAAGTCCTGCGAAACTCGTTCCTGCAGTAGCGTACATTCTGAGTATCGTGAAACAACTTTCCGATGTTGCCAGCATTGTGGACACAGATCTGTGAGGATTTTTCTGCTTGCCACTTTTGCTAAACCTGCATGACCGTCCCTGTCATATGTTTGTTTTTCACCTCGGTCATCCTGTGAGCCAGTCTGCGGCACACCTCTCGCGTGGACCTCACCACATGCATTGGAAACCCTATGCCAAAAGAAGGGGTAAGGACGGGGTGTGGTGGGGGTAGGGTTTGTGTTTTTTTTATTTTATTTTTTTTATAGCATAAGTTATGTTCCAGTCTTCTTTCGATATTGTGCTCGTAATTGCTTTTATGTCTTTCGTTTTTAACTTTTTGGGTTTTTTTTTTTTCCTTTATTTTTTCGCCTCTGTGGCCCTGCCACAATCTGCTTTGAACACTGCATGCCTTGTTAATTTGCCCCATAGGAAAGTAGGAAGAGGTGATCTTTCAGTGTGAACTGTGCCCCAGTCTTTTAGAAGTTGGGTGCTGATTAATTTCTTCTTTTGTGTCACTCTCTTTGACTTTAGATTCTTTTAAAATTTGGGTTTAATTTTTTTCATACCGTTGCCAATCCCTTCTGTATTTGTGGTCTGTTCATCTTCCTTGGGTCCGGTAATTATTTTCTCTTTTTTATGTACGCTTTGTAAGAAGCAAGTTCTTTCTTGTAATCTGGTGACCAGTTAGTGAGAGTTTTAACCACTGAAACAGGCACTTGCTGTGCATTCTCTGCGGCGCTATCACTAAGTATGCGTTTTTGGATGTATCTTGTGGCATTGGAATATCTCAAAAGGATTTCTTTTGTGAGCTTTTAAGCAAACTCGGCGAGATGGTCAGAGTGGATGGTGCACCTAATATGACGTTGTTTTTCCCGACTGAAGGACTGCAGCATGGACATTGATGTTATGAAAAATTGTTCATGTAAACCGTATGTAAATCTGAGTTTTACCTTGACGGGTGTGACTTCTTGGTTTTGATGTTTGTGTTTTGCTTGTCTGTTTATGTTTTGTTTGGGTTTTTTTTTTCGCACGTGTTGACAGCCCTGGAAATGCTCTTTGTGGTCTGGTCGAGCTGTATTGAAACAGACATTGTCCGTACCCTCTTCCGATACTGCCATCCGTTTTCCTTCTAATAATTCTTTCAGCGTTGAGCAATTCATTTCTCCTCAAAGCACGAACAATCGACTCTCGGTGATTGTGGAGCCGGTATGCCGAGACTTTGTTCTTTTTCGCCACATAGCCGGACGAGCTCGGTCTGACAAGACTTCCTTCGTTTGCATCCAGCGTCCAAAGTCTGCTGATGACTGGAGTATGTTGTTTACCGTTTGTATAAGACACTTTCCTCTTAAACTGATATTCATGACACGTGCATGCGCACGCGTACACACACACACACACACACACACACACACACACACACACACACACAACACACACCGAGTGTCCTGACCGTTTTCTCAATTCTACGTTCTCCGTGCTATGTTCAGTGTCACGGTCGCTAAGCCGGACGGCCCTACCACCCACTACCACGCCTATTACACACTAGAGCAGACAACACAGCACGCTAACACAGCTTTACAATCATGCGCACTTCTTTATTTCACACACACACACTATGGCGCCACCACTCACGTCCATCCACACCCACACACCGGTATCCCACTTCTTCACTGACCCACACTACCCTGATACGACCCTGAGAACCTTAACCTATACTAAAGCACCAGTTGCAGTATATCACTGCGACTAGGGACGCAAAGATAGCCCGCACACGTGGTGGCTACTAGGGACAAGGACCAACCCAAGGGACTCTAATCTCTAAAACTACTACCACCCACACCTCTCCCCAGGACCCACCCTTCTCTTTTGACCCGGGACCACTACCGCACCGATCACTGCGTCCCTAAGGGAGGCACCGACAAGTACCTACACCGTGCTGGCCACTACGTCCCAAAAAGAGGCAGTAGCTAACACCCTTAACTCTACTGCCTAACGCTACACCCCTTCTACCACAACCATGGGACAACCCATCCGGCCAGCTCCAGTCCTCGGCGCTGTACGTGGCCCCTCGCAGGCTGACACCTCCCCGGAAGATTCTGCACCCCGGCGCTGACCGTGGCTCCTCGCAGACTGACTCCTCCCTGCGATGAGCGCGACACCCAACGCACACACACACCAGACGCCCTCTCGACGGATCCGGGGCTCGACGCCTCCTCTGAAGGCCCCGCCGGACACTGAGGGTGAGGGAAGGCCTGGTGCAGCGCCCTCTCACAGGACGCCTGACTAGGGAAAAGTAACAGGTGGCTGGAGAACTCCCGGAAGAACCCGGTAGCAGGAGGAGAGCTGCCTCACAGACGGCAGACGGCCTGGGTAGTCTCCTCTCCCGGGAAAAACAGCGGGTACAGAAAGCCGCCGCTCACCTGCCGGCACGCGGCAGTAGACTGCAGTGGTCTGGCCCAGTCTCGGGACGGAACAGGATACCTGCTGACACAACTGTAGGCCACTACTGTAATTTTGCTACTACCGAGTCATCAAGGCTCATAGGCTACTTGGTAAAGCTTTAATCCTCTATCTCCCTTGCCTACTTCCCACTCGGGCATGAGAGTGACCCTTTGGATTTCGAGTATACTCCCCCAACCCGTTACTTTGGGTGATCAGATCATTCCCTGCCAACCCTTACAACAGCAGTAAAAATAATATTCTCTCTGAGCCAATCTACGCTATTACATATGAAATTATGAATCACACCCAATTCTGGGAGAAATAAAACCAATCTAAGCACTCCAACACGGACTCCATGGGCCCCCTTAGGAAATACTAAATAAACTAGGAAATGGGCAATCTCACAAGGAAATGTTTCCACATTGTAATCAGTAGTAATAACATCTCAAAAAACAACAACAAAAACAAAAAAAACTTATCAATTTTTAACGGTTCACAGTTCTTGCATATTCATACCAGAGAATCGGCTCGCAGCCACAATCCTTCACATTCTTACCCCTCTTTGCACTGTCAGTTATAATCATATATCAACACATGATTTGTTCGCCAAATTTCCTTTCCAGCACCCCCCACTCTCATGTCATCTCTTGTCAGATAACCCAGTGGTTAATCCTTGTTATGCCAACACAACCATACTTCATACAATATTACATGCTGCACATCCTCCGTTTTTACCCTATAACTGCTGAGCTACCGCCTTAAACTTTACCTCACCCTTCTTTCCGACTACTAAAATTCATAATGGGACTGTCTCCCTACAACCTAAGATACCTTTCTCCAACCCTATTCTGTCACAAACACGTACATCCCTGCGTGTGTGACGATGACATTTACTTTTAAAAAAAAAACAACCTCTAACCATATGGACTCATTGTCTGTACCAAATACGTACGTCACAGATACAATCCGCACGCGCACGACACCCGCGTCGAGAACCAAGACTCGTAACGAAAGTGAAAGACACCAATATAAGTTGAATAGTCACGACCGTACTCCAGTATAAACCACTCGACTACCAATTAGCCTTGGCCCTACTGCACAGTTAACCGATTCCAATGCTGCGCAGGTCAACTCCGAAATCGTTAATCAATTTCAACGAACCACTACTATTTACAATGAAATTGAGCACAATCCCTTTACGATTCACGCAGACATATCTGCACCCGACTCATATTATGATCCTCAACAAAATGCAACCTCATATTACCTTCTTATTGAATCCACTGAAATAACATGAAATAACCACAAACAACATCTACATCACCGTCCATCAACGGTTATTATATCGAACCCCCATTGTCTAGCCAAACTGTCACATGACAATCGAACTCAGGAACCACTATGTACACTACTTACAGAATATATAGAAAAAGAGGTAACAACACAAACCGGCTGACAAGAAGTTTCATCACAGAACCAAGACGACATCATACCAGACAACCAGTATACGAAACAAAACATAATACAACTAAACATAACATGAGACAACTACAGTACAACTCGCCATAATACAAGACAACATGACGAACAACACCACCATGAACCTAACAAATCACCAACCTGGACAAACAGACGTTCAACCACACCAGTTCTGCAACTGGCTGAAGTGGCTGCCAACAAAGACGACACAGAACCCGGCACAGGCCAAGGGCACACCAGACCCCACGAGGACCTGGCCCTAACTATGACTCGAAGTCACTCAGCTCGACTAACGGCGCTCCCGCCGCAACTACAAGGAGCACGTCCACTCCGACGAACACCAGGGACCGAAGTGAAGCTACCCCAACGCATTCGCCCTGGTCGGAATCAAGCGAACTCTACTCACAACACAAAACAGCGATTGGTCAGAGCAGCGTATCCTCCGCAGAGCTGACACGCCCGACCAACGGACTACTTGTTGCTCGTGCAACAACACGACAATTTACCACAACAACTCGCAGACTCGACAACACCTACAACAGCCCCTATCCTGCCCCGCCTTCTCTGGTGTAGAACCAAAGTAACAAAAGGGTAACAATCGGGAACGAAAACCAACTCCCGCTTCCATCCCTTCAACAAGTGAAGATTGGAATTCAAGAATATTGTATGTCTTATTTCCCCAGCCCCCTACCTAGCCTAACCTTCCACCTTAACCAAAACCCCGATCTTACACACGCACGCTCGCACACACACATACAAACATATACACACGCACACGCTATTTCTGAACTACCATTACTCCAAACACATGGACGGCTGATTTACTACCGCCGATCGGTGACATTCAGTCCTAGCGTGACATTTTTTCTTAAGGGTAAACTTCCGTTTAGATCCCTGTACCATACCGTAGGTCACCAAACAGGCTACTATATGAATGCCCCCTGACTCACCATTTCCTGTCTGGAGGTAGTCAACAACGTACACTTTCGTTTTCTTTTACAGTGACCCAGTTTCGGCATGTGATTGAGTCAGCCTTTGTTCCTGAGTTCTCTAGGCTTTGTGTTGTTCAGTCATTCTGAGTGTAATCAAGGTGCGGTCCAGTGTTTCGTTGCCGTTCCGTGAAACACTTTGCTTGTGATACCGCTGTTAGTATTCAACAGTGTTTCACTGCCACGATTTATCTTTGTGAGACTGCTGGTAGTATCCAACAACACTTCGTCGTTGAGATTTCTGGCGCATCCGTCAAACTAATGTGAAAATTGATTCAGTGTAGACCCCTTCCAGAGAAGTGACACTCCAGCCAGGTTCAGTATGAGGTCATCTTCAGGATGAGCGTCGACACTCACAAAATGATAACCGCAGCAGACAGGCCGGTTGGAGGGGGTGTGGGTGGGGGGGGGGGGGGTGAGGGATTGATTGCAGATGATTTACGCAACCCTAAGCCGATACCATCAGAACATCCATACATGAGGCAGCTGGCGTTTACAAACGCGTCTTACATCGGCGCGAGTGCTTTACCCTGAGCTTACTGTTTTGATGGGGTGGGTGTGGGTATTGGTAGGAAAGTATGGGGTTGGGGTTCTCGAAGCAACTATGCTGAATTAGGTTGATTAAAGAAACCTTGGCCTTTTAACAAATTTTGATCCATGCTTGTTTCGTTTCTCAGGCTGGCGACTCGATTTTAACTAGTATTGTTTAAACAATAAACAAGTAGGGTGACTCTTGCTCCCATAAGAAAACCTAACACAGAATAACTTTTATTCGACTGGCACAGTCTTTTAAACTATAAAGTCAGACAAATACAAAGACGAACAACCTAATAGTGGGGGGAAACAAGCGCAGGCCAACAACCCCTCTGTCATCACAGTAATGACTTGGCAAAGATTTGGACTTGAGGAAGGGGGGGGGGGGGGGGGGTTAAAGATGAAGAAAATCCTATGTTCCCATTTTCTTCATCTTCACCCTCCCCGAAGTCCAAATCTTTGCCAAGTCATTACTGTGATGACAGAGGGGTTGTTGGCCTGCGCTTGTTTTCCCCCCACTATTAGATTGTTCGGCTTTGTATTTGTCTGACTTTATTCAAGTTTAAAAGGTTGTGCCAGTCTTGAATAAAAGTTACTCTGTGTTAGGTTTTCTTATGGGAGCAAGAGTTACCCTACTTGTTTACTGTTTACTGTTCCCTGCCTCATTTTATTTTCAATTTCATTTGGTATTATTTAGTACATGCTTACGGCCCTGATATGGTTTACGTCTGACCTACTCAAAATATATCAGTTCAAATAGATGCTGTTTATAACTCTTCATAAACATCCCACTTTCCCCAGTTCCCACGCACATAGGATTTTCTGATGCTCATCACAGCACTTGTTTTTTACTTCCTTTTCTTTGCTTCTCACTTGCATTCTTTCACACAGGATGGTTGTACTCTTTCAGTCCAGTTTTTCTCTGCACTCCCTGTTTTTCAACTTCACACCTTGATGTTCTCCAGAGACCCTTCACTCTGTCGTATAGACATGTTGTAGACATGGTGAAATGAGTGGACACACCACCACCAGTTTCCATCACCGTCCAGTGGCAGTTTCTCGCTTTTCCACTAAAGTTGTCTTCTTTTAATATTTCATGGAATTGAACCTGAGGCCCTTCAGTTTCTCCCTCCCTCCATTAAGTCTTTAGCCCTTCCTCACCACCCATACTCACTGTTGTACATTATTCATGTTTCCATATTCTCCACTCTTATGTTATATTTGGTCTTTTTCAACTACACCTCCAACCGTTGAAGTCCTGCAGTCTCCCTCTCTCTCATCCATCCTCCCCCGTTCATTCTTCTCTGCTACAAACAGTTCCTTTTATACATTGCTGACCTTTCATTTCTGCATTGCTGTAAAGTTATGATGGTCATTTCCCCTTTACGTTCTTTCAGCAGTATTGAACAGTAGGGTATACGTACCATATTGAACTCCATCCTGCTCTCCCCCCCCTCTCCCGTCCATCATTTGTCATTCTTATGTTCTTCTCCCATCCATCATTCATTCTTTCAAAGTCCTTTCCTCGTTCAGAGCATCATTCTTCAGTTCCGCACTGTTTTCTCCTCACATCCATTGATTCTTCGTTCTCCTCTCGTCACTCGTCCATCGTTCATCTTTTCTCACGTTCCCCAGTTCCCGTTCCGTATCTCAGTCATCATTCTCTTGGTCTCTGCTTTTCACCTTGTTCTTAATTTACTATTGGCATGTTCTGCCCCAGACCTACACTCAATACTACTATGTTCGCTTTGTCTCATCGTGTCAACCCATTCATCGTTCACGCGTTCCCGTCTTATTCCGTGCTGATCTTGCCACTCTGTCGCTGTCCTGTTTTCGTTAAGGCATCTTTCTCACGTTCACTCTTTACGTCGCTTTCCTCATCCGTCTTTCGTTCATCGGCGTCGCACCACCTATCTATGATTAATCTTTCCTGTGTTCTTCTCTTTGCATCCAGTCCAACATTCATCATTTTTGCAGTCCCCCCCCCCCCCCCCCTCCAGCATTCACATTCTCGTGTCTCAAACACCCCCTCCCTTCCCCAAGTTCCCCCAGTCCAACGTTTATCATTCTTGCATTTTTCCTCAGTATAACATTCTTCCTCCTTTTCACGTTTTCTCCCAGTTCAACATTTATTGTTGTCACTTTTACCCCAGTCAACATTGGGTCATTCTCATTGGCTCCCTAATCCAATAGTCCAAGAGTCAGATATCATTTTCAACTCCTCCCTCCTAACCCCTTCCTACACACACAAACACACGCACACACGCACGCACACACACACACACACACACACACACACACACACACACACACACACACACACACACACACACACACAACACGTCTCCCGTCCAACATTCACCTTGCGCGTGTTTCACCGTGCTCCATCATTCGTCCACACCTTTTCCTGCAGTCCCAATTTTCATCATTCTTACGTTTTCCTTGGTCCAGCATTATTCATTGTCACCCTCTCCCCACATTCCACATATATCATTTTCCCATTCCCCCTATTCCGACTTTCATCGCTTTTCACATTTTTCCCCCCAGTCCAACATTCACCATTTTAAAGTTTTTTTTTCCCTGTCCTACGTTCATCATTCACACGTTTTCGTACACTCCAACACGTAATCATTCTCGCATTCAACTCCAGTCTAGCATTCATCATGTTCATGTTTCCCGTCCTACATTCGTTATTCTCCCGCCCCCCCCCACCATCACCTCACCCACCCCCCCACCACCAAAATGCTTTGCTCTCCGTTTACCCTGTCCGACATTCATCATTCAGCTTTGCGCAGTCCAGCATTCTGTTGTCTCTTCTTTCTTGTCCCGTCTCCTGTTCACTCATCTTTTCACCTTTCTGCTTTTCACCTCCTGAAAAATTTTGTTCTCTCGTTTTGTTTCCCCCTCATTTGTCTATCACTGGATCATTTTGACGCCGGTCTGTCTCGTGTGATCTGTCCGTCTCATGCTGCTCTCCCTTTTTCCCACTCCTGAACTCTTATTTTGTCGTCTCATGCTGCTCTCCCTTTTTCCCACTCCTGAACTCTTATTTTGTCCGTCTCATGCTGCTCTCCTTTTTCCCACTCCTTAACTCTTATTTTGCCCGTCTCATGCTGCTCTCCCTTTTTCCCACTCCTTAACTCTTATTTTGTCCGTCTCATGCTGCTCTCCCTTTTTCCCACTCCTGAACTCTTATTTTGTCCGTCTCATGCTGCTCTCCCTTTTTCCCACTCCTTAACTCTTATTTTGTCCGTCTCATGCTACTGTCCTGTCCATCGTACATCATTTTCAGATTCTCCTCTTCGCCTCTCCTTCATGGACATTATGTCATCTCATCCCACCCGTCGTTTGTAATTGTCTATTTTTCATCATTCACTTTGTTTCCTTTCATACTTCCTTCATATCCTTGCGTTCCGCTTTTATCCCGTCCACTATACTTTCTTCGTACGTTTTTCTTGTCCAGTCCGAACGATTTTCCATCATTCTTTCGTTATTCTCCCACCCCTCTTTCATCGTCCTCTCCCTTTTTCCGTTATTATTCATCCTTTTACATTTTCTTGTCGCTCTCACATTGCCTCGACGTCCCGAGCATCATTCATCATTCTCACGCACTAGTCCCGCCAGTCGTTGTGTCAGTCTCTTGCAGTCAGTCACTCATTATTTTCCGTTCCTCTGATATCAGTTATTCATCGTTTTCAAGTTCTTCTCAGTCAGTGATTCGTTGTTTTCAAGTTCTTCTGTTAGTCATTCGTTGTTTTCAAGTTCTTCTGTTAGTCATTCGTTGTTTTCATGTTATTCTGTTAGTCATTCGTTGTTTTCAAGTTCTTCTGTCAGTCATTCGTTGTTTTCAAGTTCTTCTCAGTCAGTGATTCGTTGTTTTCAAGTTCTTCTCAGTCAGTGATTCGTTGTTTTCAAGTTTTCTGACATTCGTCGTTTTCAAGTCTTCTCAGTCATTCGTTGTTTTCAAGTTCTCAGTCATTCGTTGTTTTCAAGTTCTTCTCAGTCATTCGTTGTTTTCAAGTTCTTCTCAGTCATTCGTTGTTTTCAGGTTCTTCTCAGTCATTCGTTGTTTTCAAGTTCTTCTCAGTCATTCGTTGTTTTCAGGTCCCTCGCCAGTCTGTCAGTCATGATGTTCATGTTTTTCTCCAGTCAGTCACTCATCATTTTAACACTCTTCTCCAGACATTCGTTTCATTTCTCCTTTTCACGTTCTTCTCCAGTCAGTCGGTCATCGTTTTCAGTTAATAGTTCTTTTTAGTCAGTCGTTCGTTGTTTTCAGGTTCCTCACCAGTCATTCATTCATCATGTTCATGTTCTTCTCTCCAGTTCGTCACTTGTCATTTTAACACTCTTCTCCAGCCATTCAGTTATCTATCTATTTCACGTGCTTCTCCAGTCAGCCGGTTGTCGTTTCCTTATTCTTCTCCCGCCAGTCATTCGTCACTTTCACGTTCTTCAATCGTCAATCGTTCTTCATTGCTCATCTCCCGTCACTTGTTCATCGTTTTGACGTTCCATCATTTTCACGTTCTGCCATTTGTCATTCATCATTTTCACGTTCTGCCTTTTGTCATTCATCATTTTCACGTTCTGCCTTTTGTCATTCATCATTTTCACGTTTAATTGTAGCAACAGAGTTGTTGCTAAAATCAAAAGTGTATTATTTCGTGATTTTCGTCATTCTCAAATATCTGAAACCAAAATTGTGTGCAACGTGTGCAAAAGTAACAGAGATTAAGAAGAATTATAAACTGACATTGTATCCTGCTTCACTAGAAAGCGCTTTTGTCATAAGATCTTTCGACAAAGCACAGGCGTTTGTATTCTCGGAGAACATTTTATCGGCAAGTTTCACATTTGATGTCAAAAGATGAAAACCTGAAGACAAGACTATATGTATTTATCAAAGAGCACATTCTTCCATGATATACAAGGAATTCAAGTGCATTTTATCAAAGAGCACATTCTTCCATGATATACAAGGAATTTCAAGTACATTTGACGTCTTTCGTTTGCGTAAAACTTGGTGTTGTATTTTTTTTAAAGCCCAAAGATCGTTTCAAAAGCCTCCGAAAGAAACAAAATATCGTCTGAGTACATCAAGGCGAGTTACAATTGATGTACATAATAATTTCAAAGAAAAGAAATAGGCGAGCTTTTTTTTTTACTTCCATGAAGTTAAGTCAATTAATATTCATGCTGCAAGACTCGAGCAAAAAGCAAGCGGTGAAGTGCCAGTGAGCTGCTTAACACTATGTACTAGTTCCCAGTGAGGACACGCACAGTGTGTGTGTGTGTGTGTGTGTGTGTGTGTGTGTGTGTGTGTGTGTGTGTAATACGTACGTCTTAAGTGCGCGCGCGATTGTGTTGATATGATGCTATTTATGAATGTGTGCATGCTTGCGGGCTTGTATGTGTGTTGTCGTAGTGTAAATATATGTGCGTGTCAACCTAAACTATAACAGAAAAGAATATTCAATACAACTTGGTTCACTGTCAACTCAACTCAGAAAATGAATAAATGGAAAAAAGGACGCCAATCAAAACCGGACTGCGGCTATGCACAGGCCCCACACGCACAAAACAGACCACGTCAATCAAAACAGGACTGTGGCTATGCACAGGCCCCACACGCACAAAACAGACCACGTCAATCAAAACCGGACTGCGGCTATGCACAGGCCCCACACGCACAAAAGAGACCACGTCAATCAAAACCGGACTGCGGCTATGCACAGGCCCCACACGCACAAAACAGACCACGTCAATCAAAACAGGACTGCGGCTATGCACAGGCCCCACACGCACAAAACAGACCACGTCAATCAAAACAGGACTGCGGCTATGCACAGGCCCCACACGCACAAAACAGACCAACCACCATGCCTCCCAGAAACCACAAGATGCATACCCAAAATTCAAACGGGCATAAGCACCTGAACATATGTAGAGAAAGTTACACACATAATCGTATACATACTCTCTATAAGGGAGGGAGGGAGGAAGGGGGAAATCTGTTAAGGGGGAGGGGGCGGGTGGAAAAAAATGGGGGGGGGGGGGGTGGAAATAGGGGGAGGGGGGGAACAGGGAGAAGAGGGGGGTGGAATGTGGTAATTGGGCTCAGGGTCATAAAAGTGTAGACTGTACACTCTATAGGGGGAGGGGGGGGGGAACAGGGAGAAGAGGGGGGGGGTGGAGGTGGTAATTGGGCTCAGGGTCATAAAAGTGCAGACTGTACACTCGCACAAATGCACTCCCACATCCCCAGTCTGATACATATACAAATAAAAAGCGAATGTTCACAAAAGATATGCTTACAAAAACTGTTGTGCCTTTATTCACCTTTTCTATCATGCAAAACTTTCCCAAGTGCCCAGAGTGCCACCGACTAGGCCCCAATACACTATCCCCCGACCCCCCCCCCCCCCCCTTTCCACACACACACACATACACAAATACACACTCTTACACAAATAAACACTCCCTTACATACACCCACACCAACACACACACCACACACACACACACACACACACACACACACACACACACATTCAACCCCCCATCCCCACACTTGCTAGGACATACACATACACCCCCAGACCCAAACATGCACACCCACACAACCACCTCCTCTAATCCACCAAACACACACACCTGTATCCCACCAACATACACACACACTCGCACACCCATACAAATACCTGTGCACGTGTACACCTACACACACCCACACCCGCACACACAGTCATAGATGCATACACACATGCACACACACACCGACACTCACACACACACACACACACACACACACACACACACACACACACCACACACACACACCGACACTCGCGCAACACACACACTGTCTCTCTCTCTCTCTCTCTCTCTCTCTCTCTCTCTCTCTCTCTCTCTCTCTCTCTCACCCATCTACCACACACACACACACACACACACACACACACACCACACACACACACACACACACACACACACACACGCGCGCGCGCGCGCACGCGCTCGCACACATACACACTCAGTAAGCACTTTTAATGGAACTGGATCCTGTTACGGAGTACAGAACAGATGTCCAGTCTGGTGTTCAGTCCGCAAAAGACTGTCCCGATATTAGTCATCCACCATGTTTCTTTCTTACCGAGTATTCTTTCATCCTCTAAACAGTCTATGGCAAATATCTCGACGTCTGAGTGTAGGTCTTCAGATGGGTGCTTCAAAGTATTCATGTGGTGGGCCACTTGGCATTTGTTTGTCTTGTTTAATTTGATGTCCGATTTGTGACCAGCCCATTTCTGCTTTAGATTTCTGGTAGAACCAACGTACCAGGCATCTTGATGGATCTTACACCGGACGATGTAAACAGTGTTGGGGGTTGTGCAGCCCAGTGTTTTCCTAATCTCCCACCTTCTTTGGTCCCATGGGGATATGAATTTCTCGATGTCTATGGCATGGGCACAGGTGTCGCATCGCTTTGCTTGGCGCTTGAAGAAGCCTGGTTTCGACTTTGGTCCATGCTGAACAAAACGGCGGGGAATCGTGGGTTTGTATATTTGCCCCAGATTTCTCCTGCGTCTGTCAGCTGCGATCAAAGTTTTGGGTGGGAATATTTTCCTGTTTTCTCTGTCCACGTAGAGCAGGTGAAGATTCTCCCTTATGATTTTTTACTTGGGAGGGTAGCGTGGGTCGTACGTTGTCACCCAGGCATGTTTTTTGTCCTTGCTCTTCCTCGGCTTGAAAAGTGCTTCGCTGCGATTCACCTGAGCCCCTCTGGTTAGTTCCCTTTTGGCTTTTTTTTCGGACCCATCCAGACAGCTCAAAATAGCTGGTATATTCCTCTATGCGTTTATCCAATGTCTGGTCATCACAACACAGCATTCGCAGTCTGGTCCCCACACTAGAGATAAGTCCTTTTAAAGACTGATGGGGCATGGCAGCTATCTGGGGGGAGGTATGAGTGACAGTGTTTGCTAAAGACGTCTGTGAGTATCCGTCTATTTACAATGCTTATCTTTATATCCAGGTAGTCAACCTCCGTGCCTGTATTGATGGTCCATTTGATTGGGGGGGGGGGGGGAGGTCCTGGAAAAAGGCTTCGAAATTTGCCGAGTCTGCAGTGTTGGGAAGTATCGTTACTCCGTCATCCCGGAACCGGCTGCAGTCCAATTGCCTCTTCTGGTCATCAATGGGGGCTGAGACCAGGTCATAGAGGAGCGGAATAGGGCAGGTCTCCACGAGTTTCTGGTCCAACGTACCCATGAATACATCAACGAAATCACAGGCATGAGGTGGTCCATGGCTATGCCATGGTTGGGTCTAGCATAGATGATGCCACTCTCATCGGTGTGTTGGGTGACATTGTTATCCAGTGACAGAGAAGAGCTTCCATGACGCAGATCGTGGGAACTCCCAGGGGAGTGGGGTGTTTCAGTAGGAGCTCTTTTGTGGCAGGGATGCCCATGTCGTTGTTGACGTTGGGGTACAGAGACACTACGTCACAAACAGCAAAGCAGGCAGAGTCAGGGAGAGGGGCTAGAGTTGTGTTGATCTTGTCAACCTTTTGAAGGAATTCCTTTGTGTCCATTACTTGGTAGGGTAGATGTTGGGTGAGGTGGCTGATGCACAGCTGCACAAATTTGGAGATAGGTTGGATTGGGGTGCCGCAGCCTGTCGGTAGGAGCCTGGTTGGGTAGGGCTTGGCTTTATGGGTTTTTATGAGAGGCTTGCACTTTCCTGGGCGACTTGCCGAGACACTGGTGATGTGGTGGGCCATTTCCTCATTAATACCTCCATTTTTCAACCGTTTTTCCGCCCAGTGCTTGATTTTTTTCACAGTTCCTGGAGTGGGGTCTTTAGGGAGGATGTCGTAGTAGCCAGGGTCCCTCAGGGTTTGGGTGATAGTGTCATCATCCATTTCGAGTGATGTGATCACTGTATTGCCTGTCTTGTCTGCGTAGCGGCATGCACAGCCTTTTGTCCTTTCTGCTTGCTATCGCAGGCACTATCTGGCCTAAGCCTTTCTTTTGTGAAGCAGTGCCCAAACTGCATGGAGACCTGAATCAACCTGTAACATACAATATAATATATATATATATATATATATATATATATAAATTATATATATATATATATATATATAATTATAATAATATATTTTTAAAAATAAGTTCTAAAAAATTCATTACTACAAGCTTGTTTCAAGATATGTCTCTCTCCTCAGGATGTCTTTTTTGTGGCACGCCAACGGTCTTTTATGGCGTGCGGGACCTGATCTGGTCTCTGTGTGTGCGGGTTTCGTTTGCTGCACGTGAGGCTCGGTGTGTGTGTGCGCGTTTTTTTTTTTTTTTTTTTTTTTTTTTGTTAGGGCCTGCTCAGGTGGAATGTGCTAGCAAAGATTTCCACTTGTGCCTGCAATTATTCACTATTTCTACTTTTGTGTTCAGAGTTGCTAAGTATAGTTTGCATAATATTAACCATTTTTCTGTGGAACATAGGTTGCATTTTTTGGAAATATTGTTGTATGGTGTTGCTCTTTTTATGATTTTCCATGATATGCTGTAGTCTATTTTTTTATCTTTGAGTTTCCAAATGTATTTACTCAGTTCTGTTTGATTTTTGTATTTTTCATTTTTGAATGACTGTTTATGGTTTGCGTATCTGGTTTTGAAAGTGTTTTCAGTAATCCCTATGTATGTTTCTTTTTCATTTTCGGATGTTACCGTAGCTTCGTATACAATATTGCTGTGAAGACATTTGTTGCTTAGGGGGCACTGTTCTTTTTTGGTGCAGTTGCAAGATGTCCTTTCAGCACCCTTCTCTTTTGTGTTGCTTTTCATTTTGTTAGATGAGTCAATTATGTTTTTAAGGTTGGGCATACATGAGTATGATAGTTTAATGGTGTTTTTGTTGAATATTCACACCACTGGAACCCCTGCCACCAGTTCCATCTTCCCTCTCTCTGTACCTCTCTCTCTCCTTCCCCCTCCCCCTCTCTCTCACTCTCCGTCCCCCACGTCCCCCCCCCCCCCCACAACACATACCACCCCACACCCACCAAGGGGTCCCGGGGTACACACGGGTACTACTGCTGAACGGTATTATTAAGGTCTTTCTCTGCTACCCAGCCCAGCACGACTTTGGTTAGAAGTTCAGTTCTGAGTTCAGGCCGTGGGGATGGATGGTGTCTAGTTTCTCAGTCCAAAAATCTTCCCTGCGTTTTCTGGCGTTATGGCTCTTTCCTTGGACAATTTCAATGATCTGGCATCGCATGTGGGACACCGAGTGGCCTGCCTGATTAAAATGTCTCGTCACGTGGGACCCTGCATTGTTCATAATGTGACTGCGGTGAAGGTAGAACCTCATCTTGATATTGTTTTTGGTTTCTCCCACATATTGACTATACTGGCATTTGGAGCAGAATAGCAGGTATATGACGTTTTTGTGTCACACGTCAGTCTCTGGCGCACTGTGAAGATCTCCCCTGTGCGAGCGCTTGAGAACGTGGTGCCCCCACGAGATGCTCACGGCAGGTGATGCATCTGCTGCATGCAAAGATACCCGCTTCTTCCTTCTGGACTGGAGATGGGGGCAGACTGGATGGCATGAGGATGTTGTGGAGTGACCACGCCTTCCTTTCCCCCACAACAGGCGCTTCTGGCATGGCCCTCTGCATTCTGGTGCTCTTGTGAAGCTGGTCCATGCCCTCTCTTAGCCATTTCCTCAGGGGTGGGTTGCGAGGGTTGTGGGTTACAACCATCGGGACCCTGCTACTCCGTTCCTTGCGCTGGTCCTTGTACTGTAGCAGAGACTGACGGGGTGTGTCCTTGGCCTTCTGCCGTGCCTTCCTGATGACGGTCTCAGGGTATCCACGTGCCCGGAAGTTCATTGTCATGTTCTGGCTATGCCTCTCAAAGTCATCCTCTGTAGAGCACAACCTTCGCAGTCGCAAGAACTGTCCAGTAGGTATGTTCCTGACACAATATCGAGGGTGGCTGGAGTGGAAGGGGAGGTACTATGGCTGTCTATTTCTTTGGTATAAGGTTCTGTAGTGAGGAAGTCGTTTTCCAGTCTGATGAGGATGTCGAGGTAAGGGATACTGCAGGTGGAGCTGTTGACGGTGAATTTGACTGTAGAATGGATCGAGTTAAGATGGCAAATGAATTCATGGAGCTGCAGTTCAGTCCCCATCCACAGGACGAGGATGTCATCAATAAACCTTCGCCACAGCTCGCTATCGACAGGAACAGGGCTGCTCTCCAGGATGGTAGATTCCAGCCACCCCATGAACAAGTTGGCTACGCTGGGGCCATGGGTGTCCCCATGGCTGTACCTGTTTTTTGTCGGTATATCCGTTGTTAAAGTGGAAGAAATTGTTGTCGAGGACGTGGCGCATAATCTCAACTAGTATGCTGGGAGGGGGAGTGTTCTCACAAGGGCACACACTGAGGAAGTGCCGTATGGCTGTCTCCATGTCATCGTGCGGGATGCTCCCATACAGGTTGACAACGTCCACAGTGACCAGCCTCACATTGTCGCCGAACGGCCCAAACCTGGTGTTCCACTTCTGGACCAGCCTGAGAATGTCTGTGGAGTCGTGCACGTAGCTGGGCAAACGTTCCACCAGAGGCCTTAACCAGTCATCCACGAGTCTGGAAAGCGTCTCTGTGGGGCCACCCTTGCCAGAGACGATCGGGCAGCCTGGGGGGTTCTGCAGGCTCTTGTGGACTTTCGGCGCATGGTAGAAGATGTGGGGTCTCACATCCGAGGGCACAAGACGTGCCCACCGGTGAGTACTCTCTGTAATGAAGTTTCCCTCTCTCAGTCTGTCGATCAATCGGTTGCTGGCTGTCGTGACTTGGGGTGTGGGGTCATTGTCTACCATCTCATAATGATCAGGGTTGCTGAGCAGTCTGACCCCTTCTTGTACATATTGTTCGAAGTCCTGGACTACAACAGCGCCGCCTTTGTCAGCGACATTGATTCTTATTTGCCTGTTGGTGACCAGCCTTCTAAGTTCCCCAGGGCCTTCCTCTCTATAGGGGTTAGGTTATCTCTGACGCGGGTATCGCTGTTATGGCCGTCCACCAGACCTATGATGTTGTCACAATAAGTGTCCAGGTGTTCGTCTCTACCTTCAGGTGGTGTGAAGTACGTCTTCTTGTAGAAACGTGGGCGGGAGTCTTGGTTCTGTTCTTGGTGGTCGTTTCATCATCGGAGGGGAGGTGCCATTCCGTCAGCCTTATGCGTCTGCATCCCTCTATCACGTCGGCCTTGAGGCGTTGTTTATCAATTCCACGGGGCGTCGGACAGAATTTAGGGCCAAGGGAGAGAAGGCTGGTTTGCTCGCTAGTGAGGGCTGTCGTTGAAAGGTTGATAACAGTGCACTGGTCCGCTACCGGGCCTCTAAGACTGCCCCCGCGTTGTTACCGTCTTTTGAACCTTCTGTTCCTCCGTTTCTTGCGCTCCGGTCGTGGAGCGGCCTTACTCAATGGTGTGTTGTCATGGATGAGGCGGGAGAACTTCTTTCTCTTTTTCCCCGACAGTTTCCGCCTGAGAGTAGTGACGTGCTTGTGCTGGAACGAGCGGGCCGCTTCTAGCTCATAGTAGCCCTGGGTTTGCTGTATGTTGAACAACAATCCTGGAGGATCCTGGTCTCGGTCTCAGCCAAATAGTCGTACGTGTCCTTGCACGCAATAGCAATATCCTGGCTTGCTTTGTGAAGCAAGCTATTGACGGAATTATGAAGGAATTCGACAAAAAAGCAGAAGAGCACACAAAACAAAGTGTGAAGTAACGACAATTTAATGCACGACACAAAACAGGACAAGAAATTTTCGGCAAAATGCCTTCCTCAGCGACAAAAAAATACAGACATAAACATGCACAATACTCCCTTGTGAAGCCAAAGTGGTGAATGAAGTAGACAGAGGAACAGTGGAAGAGAGGGTGAGTAGAGTTCGAGGAATAGGGCACGAGGAAAGAGGGTAGAGTAAAGTGAGGAGGAGGAAAAGGAGAGAGGGAGAGAGAGAGAGAGGGGGGGGGGGGGGGGGGGAGGGGGAGAAAGAGAGGGGAGAGACTTCGTTCTTCGGTAGTGCGTCGATTCCGAATCTGGTCTTGAGTCCGTTGGGTGTGATACCATGGCCGATGCAGGTGCCGATGAAATCACTGTGTGATTTGTAGCGCGCAATCTTCTCAGAACACCTCTTCAGCTGTTCTTTACAGCTGTAGGGGGTGGAAGTCATGTCGGTGGATCCAGTGAAGGATGCAAGTGTGGAGATCGAAGCAGGTGAGTAAGTCAACTCCAACAGACTTCCAGAGAGGGGAATGAGGGGGTACCAAACTTGGATCGTGTTCAACGATGCATATATATATATATATATATATATATTTGTTAATATATATTATATAATATATATATATATGTGTGTGTGTGTGTGTGTGTGTGTGTGTGTGTGTGTGTGTGTGCAGGTAGATACACAAATAGGGATAGATAGATAGATGTCCACAGGCGAGCGTGCGCTTGCGACTGTTTGTGTACGTGTTCGCGTGCGTGCGTGTGTGTGCGCGCGTGCGTTGTGTGATATGTGTGTTCGAGCGCGTACTGGCTTACGTCTGTGTGCGTTTGTGTCGTGTGTGTGCGCGCGCGCGTTGTGAGCGCGTGCGCGTGCTCGTGTTTTGTGGAGGGGTGGGGGTTTATAAGTCGGCATTTCCGCACAACCATGGAAATTGATGTTTGTGGGGGAGCGACAGGATAGGGAAAAAGATAGGAGTGAAGGGTGTCGAGGAAGGGGGCGGAGAAAAATGTGTATGTGACCTTCCAAATGAAATATGTTTGTGGTGTTTTGACAATTTGTACTGTTTTTGAATGACCTTTGCCAACCATATCTTAACCGTACATTTCTTGAAGTTTATCGCACAATAATGGGAACACGGCGTAATATTAACTTGGTGTTTGTCGAAGTGACCCCCCCCCTTCACTCTCTCTCTCTCTCTCTCTCTTCTCTTCTCTCTCTCTCTCTCTCCTCTCTCTACTTCGCTTTGCTCCTCGCTCGTTATACCCTTTTCTTTTGTTTTTGCTATTCTTCTTCATTGATGTTTTAATGATTTAATGGCATTGACTGGGAAAGTAATAAATCTTGCATTCGCTTTTTTTAAATTGCATTATGAAAAAATGAATTGTCGTATAATTTACAACAACAAATAACTTACAAAACTGCTTTAAAGTGCAAAAACTAGCAAAAATACGCCAAGTTTCATATCGGCAACTTTTGTTTTTAATCTGGAGAATCTGAATGTGTCAGAGTCGGCAAAATCTAGTCATCTTTTCAGAATATCATTCCCCGAAGTGTGTCATTGATGCTTGGTAGTTGTTGCGTTATCTCCTACTTATGACCTACCAAGTTACATCCAAAGACATGATGCATTAGGCATAGCTTATAATAGGCTATATCCATCTAGACAAATCAGAACTAAAAAATGAGGGAAATAATCATGCACAAATTATTACAATTTAACGTGTCCGTTGAATAAAAATGGCTTTGCTACTTGGAGAGAAAACAGACACTAAAACGCATTTTTTTTTTTTTTGTGGACACCGAAATCCGACATTATTGCCACTATCAGAATTAGATACAAAATCCTACCACATTCACAAGACGAAATTATGGATACTCGCTTGACTAACATACATTTCAATTGATACTGAGAATTCGATAATGACGGCAACAGAGAAAGTCAAATCTTTGACAGAAATGGGCTAACCTGCGATAAAGATACAACAATAAAAACCTCCGTTACCACAGGCACCAACCTCGTCCGATAAAAACTGATTTGTTAATAAGAAGTTTGCTTTTCAACCCCGCAAAGCTTGTTGAATGAAATATAATCTACAGACATAGAGCGAATGAATTAGCGTTTTGCAGTCCGGTACATACAAATATATGAACTCGTACCATGAAGCTTGCTTACTGTCTTTTTCAGAATCAGTCTTTATGCGAAGTATTTTTGTCTTGAATTCAGAAACAAAGTATTCTTGACTCTGATAATGAGTATCTAAAAAGAGCTAGACACACACTGTCTCTCTCCAGCCAGCCAGAAATCATGCAAATGAATTGTACACCAAACAAAATGCCATTTCATTTTTGTCGTCTGTTTCATCCAGGTGCCTGACATGCCTCACCGAGAGAACCGACAGGTCAAATTTGATCATGATTATTCTGTACTGATGACAGGTGAAAACATTATCTTATCTGAAAAAAGATAACATAAAAGTTTTATTTTCTTAGACTCACGAATATTATTAAAGCCCAGTATCCGATTTCTTTTTTTAATGCTAATGGCTGGTTCAGGCCTAGAATCACGCTCATGTTCTGGATGTTAAAAATCATTTAAAAGTACAAGAACAATCTTGTCTTGGTTTCACTAATATCGACTTTTTTCCCAAGGTCCGTTTGAAGTCATTGGGGCATCGTACTGAAGAACTGTTCATGATGTTCTCCAGTTCTGTCGG
>CM031614.1:57252733-57275610 GCA_018398815.1 Conus ventricosus
ATCATTAACGTTGGAAACGAAAGGGAAGGGCTGGGTAAACTGTTTCAACAACTTCAGTGAAATAATGTTGCACAGTTTAGTTTCCTGTTTGGTTTCCTGGGCTGCCGCAGCTGCTCTCCATCAGCTGCATTTTGAGTTTATTTTTCTGAATTTCACTTCTAAGAAAGCCCTTTCCCAGAGCTTCGCACTTTCATCTTCTTCTGTTTCAGCTGCTCAGCGTGGAACAGTGTGCGTTTGGATCCGCTCTTCTTTGATCTTCTAGTATGGCGGGTGGACTGAAGACGTGGTGGTGTACTGGCAGGTCTCTCTTGAATGGGCATCACATTAGGCATCACCGCAGCTGAACTTGGTGTGCTTGTTGATGACCTTGGTGGACGTGGCAGCTGCATTTCTGAAGTCACAGTGGATGTTTTCCCGGGGTTTATCCCTCTGTGGCGTTAATGGGATTGCAAGATCTGAAAATGAAAAGCACAGTGTACTTTTCAGATTTCGCAATGTAAAGATATCTCCGTAGACACTTCAACACTATACCCAATGAAAATTTCATTTTAACAGATTACTAAAAACTCGAAACAAATTACCTTTGGTGTAAGTACTGTAAATGTAAGGTGCATGCAAGAAACAGAATGTGACTCATTACTATGATGATGATGTCCAATTCTATTGAGTGCGCCCTTCATCCATGCCCAGATAGCATTATTATTATTATTATTATTATTATTATTATTCATCTTCTTATTATTAACATTATATATAATAATTGATTCAATTAACAAAATATCACAAACATTCAACTGTCATGTAATTTGGTAAAATGCAAAGGTATAGAAATATAGAAAGAAAATTTGCAACATACCTGATGTGTGAAAAGTTGTTCCAGCAGGAAAGGAAACATCCTGTGAAGGACCCACCACTGGCACTGCAATCACATAAAAACATACCAGTCAACATGTATCCAGGATTGAAGAGTGTTTGTTTTAAGCTTAGCTGCTGTTTTAGTGGTTTACAATTCATGATTTGGTGAAAAAATCATCCTCAGAGCAAAACACGTTTGCATTCAATGTATTGTTTACAAGGGTCTAATGGCTGCTCCATATCAGTCGCAGACACATTTTCCCATTAGGTCCCATAGCACACACACGCACGCACACACACACACACACACACACACACTCACACACACACACACACACACACCTACAAACGTACACACACACATACACCATGGCCTCGTACACGAATCTATATATTTCCTTTCCAAAGGAATGGGGGAAAAAAAACAAAACAAACAAAAAACTTTGCTTTCAAGCACAGGGTTATCAGACATGTCTGCTGTTTTTTAGGCCCCGCCAGCTTTACACGATGTGTGCTGGGTTGATGATACACCTATTTTCAGTGTCAGAATGCTAAAAATACTACAACTACAAAGTTTGGGTTAAAGAGTAGTTTTCAACTCTCACTGAGAGTTCAGTGAGACTCTGTGTTGTGATCCTTCCAATCACTGACCAAATCGGCTAATACAGTAATAAATTTTATATCCCATAATATGTACTGTACATATGTAACATTTGGTCTATCAAATATTTCAGTGTGTGATACTCAGCTTCATAGTGCTTTGGGACCAAAGCGTTTGCTTGTTTGTTTTTTGTTTGACAACTATGTGCTTCGCTTGCATTTTAATTTTAATTTTGAGACAGAATTGATATTCAAAACATTTTTTTTTCTCACTGTTATTATTTATTTTGAAATATGCCATCATTTTACATTCCCATTCATGGAACGAGATATATTTCATTGGTTGATTTGTCTTTTTGTTTCTTTTTTCTTACCCTCCCATTCCCCTTTATCATTTCTTTGAATGAATTCTAATACAAGAAGAAGAATCAAGGTACATACCAAATGCAGATGAGGGGAGAAGTGTGGAAGACTCCAATGTACTGTGTGAGCTGGAAGCCAAGTCCCAAGTGTCAGTCGTTCCAGCTGTGGAAAAAACAGTGAATAAAAGAACGTGTTTGATACAGTTTCATTTGTACTAATACTGAGTATATTGATGCTTTGTCTGTAGTATTAATTTACATTACTGAGTCTGAAATTGTCAGACGTGCTTTCATGAGAAAGGTTAAAAAAAAAAAAAAATAATAAACCCCCTACAATATATATACTATGTTGGGTTTGGGGATTTTATTTCTGATTTTTTCTTTTCTTTCTATTGTTTCCTCTACCAACAAATTAAACACACACACACTGCCGTGACTACCCCCTACCATCCCCAAACTTATGTTCCACAACACAGGATAGATGCACTCAATCAGGGTACAGCGCAGAGAGAAAAGACAATATATATAACACATTTCTGTTTTCAGTAATTGCCTTCAGTATGCAACTCTGGTCAATTGATGATACACTGACTGACAAATCACTGTTTTGTCAGTACAAGGCTAATTGGTCTTAGGTTAGCGTGTATTAACTTATGGCTTCAGACATCTTACTCTTTCAGACAGAAACACACCCAGTAAGCAAAGCTGACTTACCTTGTGAAATCCCACTGGTCAGGTTGGTGCTGGAGCCAGATGCTCATCACAATGTCTTCAAATGGGATTGGTGGTGTGGGCGGACCTCCCCCTGTTCGTGTTGCCTCCTTTTTTTCTGAGGACCGAACTCTTCAAGTCTTTCCTGTTTCTTTATTTGATCCTGTGTTCTAGCGTTCCCACCTACGGCGTTCACTCTATCGGGTATTCTGTCCCAAATCTCTGGCTTTTTTTCACGGTCACAGCGTTCTGGGAAAGGAAGACAAAAGGCAAACTGCCTCCGTTTGTATTTCCTCCAGCATCGCTTCAGTCTCTTCGTCCTTGAAATTCGGTTTCTTTACCCTTTTTGCACTAGCAGGTTCCATTGTCGCTTTGAAAGGTTGATGCAAAGTTGATCAAACGGAAGCGGAAATGAATACTTCTGTGCTATCTGGCATGCGCAGTGGGGAAAAAAGAAACGCATTTTCTGTGAAACGAAACAACTTTCCGAGAAAACCCTCAGTTTAAAATAGCTTGACCTCTGTAGTCTGAGACCGAGCACACGAAGTCCAGACTTCATTGTCCAAGGCAAAGTCTGAGTCTATGAATAGGTTACTTCTCGTGGGCCTGGACTTGCCTCAGTCTTGGACTATGAAGTCTCATACTTCGTCATTGTTGGGACTAGAATAGTCCCGATCCATGAATCGGACCTCAGATGTTTTCTGTCTTCCCCTTGGTCTCGCTCCTTCAACAGTTTCCCGGATGATAGTTTTAGCGGGGCCGTTGGATCTTCATGACAATGCCAGCGTAGTTTCTTTGTTTTGTTGATGTCGGCGAATCTTCGTAGATCCCGATGTGCTATTTGATGGTCTGGCGCTTTTGTTCAGTGGTGATATAATGAGTATATCTGACGTATCTTGGAATGACACACCTTTTCTTTGGTTGGGTTTTTTCTTCCTGGCCCATGTCGCGTATGCGTCTAGGGAAATGAAATACACCCGCGCATGCAGAGCCAGATTTGTGTTTTACTGAGATGTTGAATTTCCATGCAGGATTCAGTCTGGGCAGAACTGATGTCTTTGCTGGTCTTGAGAGGGTATGTGATTTCAATCTCCCGACGCGGAAAATACATCCCGGATCCCAGATATATGAACTGTTTAACTGTTCCTAGCTTCTGTCCATGGTTGTATCAGTACTGGAGGTGGTGGAATGGCTGACCATGAGCTTGGTCTGCCCGGTGTTATATATCCACACTGTGTCTTGTAGATGTTTCATCCAGTGTTCTAACAAGCGTAGTGTGTTCTTGTTCAGTGCCCGATAGGCCATCGGAGTTATCTGCAAAGTGAAGGTCTGTGATATTTCTTGCAGTGCTGATTGTGTTAGCATGATCTTCGAGTGGATCTTTCATGATGCACTCCAGGACTATGTTGAAAAACCATTGGAGAGAGAGGGGCCCCGACGAATCCCAGCTTATATGTGGGACCACTGTCCAGTGGCGCCCTGTGTGAGTACTGCACTGGTCACTTTGTGAGTACTGCACTGGTCACTTTGTGAGTACTGCACTGGTCACTTTGTGAGTACACTGCACTAGTCACTTTGTGAGTACTGCACTGGTCACTTTGTGAGTACACTGCACTAGTCACTTTGTGAGCACTGCACTGGTCACTTTGTGAGTACTGCACTGGTCACTTAGTGAGTACTGCACTGGTCAGTTTGTGAGTACTGCACTGGTCACTTTGTGAGTACTGCACTGGTCACTTTGTGAGTACTGCACTGGTCACTTTGTGGGTACTGCACTGGTCACTTTGTGAGTGAGTACTGCACTGGTCACTTTGTGAGTACTGCACTGGTCACTTTGTGAGTACTGCATGGTCACTTTGTGATACACTGCACTAGTCACTTTGTGAGTGAGTACTGCACTGGTCACTTTGTGAGTACTGCACTGGTCACTTTGTGAGTGAGTACTGCACTGGTCACTTTGAGTACTGCACTGGTCACTTTGTGAGTGAGTACTGCACTGGTCACTTTGTGAGTGAGTACTGCACTGGTCACTTTGTGAGTACTGCACTGGTCACTTTGTGAGTACTGCACTGGTCACTTGTGAGTGAGTACTGCACTGGTCACTTTGTGAGTACTGCACTGGTCACTTTGTGAGTACTGCACTGGTACTGGTCACTTTGTGAGTACTGCACTGGTCACTTTGTGAGTACTGCACTGGTCACTTTGTGGAGTACTGCACTTGTCACTTTGTGAGTACACTGCACTAGTCACTTTGTGAGTGAGTACTGCACTGGTCGCTTTGTGAGTACTGCACTGGTCACTTTGTGAGTGAGTACTGCACTGGTCACTTTGTGAGTGAGTACAGCACTGGTCACTTTGTGAGGGAGCATTGCACTGGTCACTTTGTGAGTGAGTACTGCACTGGTCACTTTGTGAGTACTGCACTGGTCACTTTGTGAGTACTGCACTGGTCACTTTGTGAGTACTGAACTGGTCACTTTGAAGTATACTTGCTGGATGTCGTTGATTAACTGTATCAAAATTAACTGCACCAAAATCAAGTTTCCTCTTAACGGCCTGTAGCACCTTTGGACAGACTCTGTCTAACGCTTTTTGAAGTCTTCGAAGACATGATGGTACTCCTGTTGCTGCAGGTGTTTTTAGCGAAGGGTTAAAGAATTGTTTGATAATTCAACCTCTCAAATATAACGGTATCTGTTTGTAACTGAAATCTATTCAGAATTGCTTACATTGCTGATCTGATTGATCCTGAGTTGTTCTGTCAGTGTTGGGGAATTCTTGTCTCTAGAAGTATGACGATTAGTGATCGGGTCTCTTTTTGGTGTCAGCCACTCGCTGCTGAGCCATGAGTTTGTTGCAGACAGCATTTCATATATCAGTTACTGCTTTTCCGCCATATTCAAATGTTGTGCAGGGATGCTGTCAATGCTTGCCATGTGTCGGCGACTTCAACGCTACTACGACTTCTTCGACAGAGCGCTCTCATCACTTTTGATGATTCCTGAACTGTTAAAACACTACGATCTCTTTTGTTCTGCTTGATGTGGAGCTGAAACTAAAGTTCCTCCATCTTTTTATGATGTTTACTTCCTGTATAAGACAGTTCACGTCTCTGTCCAGTGTGGTGCTGATTTTAATTTGGGTTGGTCGGTTTTTCATAGAACTGAATGCTTTTTATGTCGTTGGAATCTCCAGGTGTTTCTCAAAGTTTTCACACTCCTATTTTCATTCCGTCGAACATTCACCATTGGCACGCTTGTTTCTCGTTCCTTCAAACATTCGTTTTCATCATATTTACCGCATCTCATTCCTCCTTATCATTCATGACGCCTGTTTTCTCCTTTCCTATCCCATTCACAATCACCACGTTATCCTACTCTCATTCCGTCCATCATTCGTCATGCTTAAAGTTTTGCCGTTAATCATTCGTCATTCTCGAGTTCTCGCCATCGGTCATCAGTCTCACAATCTTTTCTTTTCTCCCAGGCCAGTTATTCGTTAATCGCTCTGGCGTTCTCTTCCTCCCCTCCGTCCATCCTTGATTCTTCTCCAGTCGTTGTCGTCGTCTCCTCTCAACCGTCATTGTTCATCACTACGTTCTTCTCTTTTCCTCCAGTCTACCGTTCATCGGTTTTACGTTTTGCACATCCGTTCCTGTTTATCATGCATCCTTCTCACGCTCTGCTCATGCCATCTTGTCGATTATTCTTCATACTCAAGGTATCTTCCTCTCGTTTACCATCATCATCATCATCATCATCATCCTTCTTCTCTCTCTCTCTCTCTCTCTCTCTCTCTCTCTCTCTCTCTCTCTCTCTCTCAAAAGAGAGAGAGGGAGGGGGGGGGTAAAAAAATGTGACGGAAAAATATACATCCATCGTATTTCAACGCATTTCAAAAGCATTTTTATACTCATTTTACATAGTATTTTACTTGTTTATTTATCCAACTGTTTCCCTTTTCTTTTATATGATTTTATGCCTTTTTTTGGTTTATTTCATTTTAAAAAATCTTTTTCTTGTGATCAGCTATGACTGACATCATCTTCTGATTAGCCATGTTATTCAAATAACTACATGGTTACAAGCATATGTACACACATTTAGGTAAATACACGGTTATGTTCAGAGGCAAGGCTACACACACACACACACATCTCTCTCTCTCTCTCTCCTCTCTCTCTCTCTCTCTCTCTCTCTCTCTCTCTCTCTCTCTCTCCTCTCTCTCTCTCTCTCTCTCTCTCTCTCTCTCTCTCTCACACACACACACATACACACACTGCATGCGCATGCGCAGGTACACGTACGCATAAAAACACACAAATACACACGGGGATACTCGTGCGCGCGCACACACTCTCAAACACACGCACGCGCGCACATGCGCACACACTCGAACACACACGCGCGCGCGCGCAGCACACACACACACACACACGCGCGCGTATGTGTATTAGATCGGTCGATTTTTGGACATTCATTTTCCAAGAAATTTGAAACTGTTGATTTTCTTGTGTGCGTGTGCAGTGTGTGGTGCTTGTTTTTGTTTCATTCCTTTGTTTCTTTCATACATTCTTTGTTGTTTCGTGCGTTCGTTGTTGTTGTTTGTTTGTTTTTTGGGGGGGGGTGTTGTTGTTGTTGTTGTTTTTTTTTTTTGGGGGGGGTGTGTTTTTTGTGTGCGTTTGTTTGATCGATCATCATCCTCTCGTTCAGTCATTCATTCGTTCAGTCGGTCAGTTGGTTTTTCAGTCATTCGTTCGATAATTTGTACGATCGGTCGCTCGATCGGTCATTCATTCGTTCAGTCGGTCGGTCGCTCCTTCGGTCTTCATTCGTTCGTTCGGTCGGTCGGTCGCTCGTTCGGTCATTCATTCGTTCGGTCGGTCGGTCGCTCGTTCGGTCATTCATTCGTTCAGTCGGTCGGTCGCTCGTTCGGTCATTCATTCGTTCAGTCGGTCGGTCGCTCGTTCGGTCATTCATTCTTCAGTTGGTCGGTCGCTCGTTCGGTCATTCATTCGTTCGGTCGGTCGGTCGCTGTTCGGTTATTCATTCGTTCGGTCGTCGGTCGCTGTTCGGTATTCATTCGTTCGGTCGGTCGGGCACTCGTTCGTTATTCATTCATTCGGTCGGTCGGTCGCTCGTTCGGTTATTCATTCGTTCAGTCGGTCGGTCACTCGTTCGGTCATTCATTCGTTCGGTCTGTCGGTCGCTCGTTCGGTCATTCATTCGTTCGGTTCGTCGCTCGTCATTCATCAGCCAGTCGGTCATTGGTCATTCAGTTATTCGTTCGTGTATTTGTTCGGTCGGTCGGTCGTTTATTCATTCAGTCTTTCGGTCGTTCGTTCAGTCACTTATTCGTTCAGTTAGTCGTTTAGTCTTTTATTCGTCTAGCTGGTCGATCGGTCATTCATCAGTCGGTCAGTCAGCTGGTGATTCAGTCGTTCGTTCGTGCCTTTGTTCTGTCATTCGGACATTCTTTCGTTGAGTCAGTCAGTCGACCCGTTCAGTCATTTGTTCGTAAATTCGGTCGGTCGGTCGCTCGTTCAGCCGTTCATTCGATCAGTGGGTTGTTCAGACTTTCATTTGGTCAGTCGGTCGTACAGTCATTCATTCATTCAGTTGGTCAGTTAGTCGTTTAGTCATTCGGTCATACATTTGATCGGTCAGTCGGTTGTTCAGCCATTCATTTGTTCCGTCAGTCAGTTGATCGTTCAGTCATTCTTTCGTAAATTTGTTCGGTCGGTCGTTCATATGTCCATTTATTCAGTCAGTCTTCCAGCCACTTGTTAGTGCATTTATTGGAACAGTGGTTTGTTAAGTCAGTTATTCGTTCAATCGGTCGTTCAGTCTTCGTTCGTTCAGTCGGTCTGTTCATGTCGGTCGTTCGTCATCCATTCGTTCAGTCGGTCGTTCGTCATTCATTCGTTCAGTCGGTCGTTCAGTCATTCATCGTTCAATCGGTTCGTCCAGTCATTCATTCGTTGTCAGTCGTTCAGTTCACAGCGTCATTCTGCGTTCCGTCTTGATTCGGTCTGTTCAGTCATTCGTTTGCAGTCGGTGTCAGTCACTGTCATTAGACAGTCGTTCAGTTGCAGTCGTTCTAGCCAGTCGTTCGTTGGCCATTGGACGTTCAGTTTATTCATTCTTTCAGTCGACGTTACCTATCGTTCGTTCAGTCGGTCGTTAAGTCATTCGTTCTTCATCCGTCGTCAGTCATCATTCATTTAGTCGGTCGTTCAGTCATGATTCGTTCAATCGTCTTCAGTCATTGATTGTCAGTCGTCGTCATCACTAATTCGTAATCGTATTCATGTTGTCGGCCTTCGGCGTTCATTTCATTATTTGGTCATCGGTCGTTCATCATTGTTCAGTTTGTCCGTTGCACGTCATTCATTCGTTCCATCGCCATCGGTCGTCATCCATTGATTTGCCATCGGTCGTTCAGTCATTGATTTGCCATTCGGTCTTCAGTCATTGTTCGTTCAGCGGTCGTCAGTCAGGTTTCGCTAGTCATTCGTTCATCATTCATCGTTCATTGGCTTCGGTCGGGACATTCGGTCGTTCAGTCATATTCTTCGTTCAGTCGGTCGTTCAGTCATGCATGCGTTCAGTCGGTCGTTCATCTTCATTCGCTCATCGGTCGACCAGTCAATTCATTGGTCAGTCGGTCGTTCAGTCATGCATGCGTTTCAGTCGGTCGTTCAGTCATTATTCGCCATGTCGAAAGTCAATTCATGTCAGTCGTGTTCAGTATGCTGCGTCAGTCGGTCGTTCAGTCATTCATTTCGCTCATCGGTCGACAGTCATTCTTCGGTCAGTCGGTCGTTCAGTCATGCATGCGTTCAGTCGGTCGTTCAGTCATTCATTCGTCAATCGGTCGACCATCAATTCATCGGTCAGTCGGTCGTTCGTATGCATGCGTTCAGTGTCGTTCAGTCTTCATTCGCTCAATCGGTCGACCAGTCAAATTCATTCGGTCCGGTCGTCAGTCATGCATGCGTTCAGTCGGTCGTTCAGTCATTCATTCGTTCAGATCGGTCGTTCGTATCCTTGTTCAGTCGGTCGATCGTCATGATCGTTCAGTCGGTCGTTCAGTCATTCATTCGTTGGTCGGTTGTTCAGTCATTGATTTGGTCGCTCAGTCATTGATTCGGTCATTCGGTCGCACAGTCATTGATTCGTTCAGTCGGTCAATCATCGTTCACTCATTGATTCATTAAGTCGGTCTGTCGGTGTGTCGAGTCAGTACTTCGCTCAGTGAGTCGTGCAGTACTTCGCTCAGTGAGTCGTGCAGTCATTGATTTGTTCAGTCGGTCAATTACCGTTCAGTCACTGATTCGGTCAGTCGGTTGTTCAGTCACTCAGTCGGCGGGCCAACGGTGAGGCAGAGATGTAGGGCGTGACAAGGGTGGTGGTACACGGTGTGTAGATACGTGACAAGGAAGGGAGTTTGTGGACGGGAGGATGGGGAGAACCTTGCACAGGGTATGACGTGTGGGATGCACGGGACGCGGATTTAGGACATGCTGTGGGTATGGGGTCGTGGATGCAGCGCACAACATTGCGGGTATGAAGGATGGGGAGGAGGTGCAGATGCAGGGTGTGAGTTTGGGGAGGGGGGGTTGGTTCAGAGAGCGTGGTTTTCGGGGTTTGACATAGGTGTGGATTGGGAAAGTGGGGGGGGGGGGGGGGGGGGGGCGGGATGGTAGTGGTAATGAAGATGCAGGGCCTATCGTGGGTAGGGGTACAGGGTGGGTGTGGATTCAGAGAGTAACATGGCTGGGAGAACGGGGAGCGTGGATTTTAGAGCTTGACATGGGTGGGTGGCGCGGTTTTCAGATCACGTCTTGGGCTGCGTTGAGGGGGGAGGGGGGGGTGGAGCGCGTAGACTTCGGGGCATGACATGAGTGGAAATGCGTGGGGCACAGATTTCTGCGCCTGACCTGAGTGGGGGTAAAGGAGGGGTGGGTGGGGTACAGATTTCAGGGTGTGGGTACCGAGGAGTGGATGTATATATATATATATATATATATATATATATATTTTTTTTTTTTTTGGAGGGGGGGGGGTAGGGAAGGCATGACATGGGTGAGCGTACAGGGTGCACATATTTCGGGGCCTGATATGGGTTAAGGTATAGAGGGCGCCGATTTCAGGGCATGGCATGACTGGGGGAAACGGGGAGTGAAGAATTCAGGGCATGACGGGGTAGGCGTGCAAGGGGCTGTCGATGAAAAGGTGTGACACAAGTGGGGGGGGGGGGGGGGGGGGGGGGGGGGGGGGGGGGGGGGGGATCAAGGGCGTGACATGGAGAATGTGAAGGGCATGACTTGGGTTCGCGCATTAGGGCAGAGGTGGCGCAGATGAAGGACGTGACGTGGTGGGCATAATGTTATCGGAACAAAGGGGGACTGGATGAATGACGTGATGCGGGTGTTTATTGGAACAGAGGTGCGTGGATGAAAGGCGTGACATGGTAGGACTTCTTTTTTCTTTTCTTTTTTGGTGGGGGGAGAGGGCAAGTATATGAAGGGCATGACATGGTGGGCGTATTTGGGCAGAGGACAATGAGATAAATGGCGTGTGGTGGTAAGTGTCCTACCAGACCAGAGGAGGGGGCACGGGTGAAGGGAGTGACGTGGGTGGTCGTACTGGACACACAGATTTCAGGGCGTGACATGGGCGAGGGTATACAATATGACATGAGTGGGGACAACAGGAAGTGACGATTCGGGGCCTAACGTGTTGGTGTACAGAGGGAGGGAGTCGATGCAGGGTGTGACGACGTGGGTGGGCGTACCTCGGGAGAAGGAGGGGCAGGTGTAGGGCGTGACGTGAGTGGGGGTATTGGGGCAAAGGGGGCGTAGATGTAGGGCGTGCGCAGTACAGACGGGCGTATTGGGGCAGAGGGCGCGCGGATGACGGGCGTGACTTTGTGGGTCTTTCGAGGCAGAGGGGGCACGAATGAAGAGCGTGACATGGATGAGTGTATTGGGGCAGAGAGGACATGGTGTGTGTGACATGGGTGTATTGGGGCAGAGGGCATGGTGTGTGTGACATGGGTGCATTGGGGCAGAGAGGGCATGGTGTGTGTGACATGGGTGTATTGGGGCAGAGAGGGCATGGTGTGTGTGACATGGGTGTGTTGGGGCAGAGAGGGCATGGTGTGTGTGACATGGGTGTATTGGGGCAGAGAGGGCATGGTATGTGTGACATGGGTGTATTGGGGCAGAGAGGGCATGGTATGTGTGACATGGGTGTGTTGGGGCAGAGGGCATGGTGTGTGTGACATGGGTGCATTGGGGCAGAGAGGGCATGGTGTGTGTGACATGGGTGTATTGGGGCAGAGAGGGCATGGTGTGTGTGACATGGGTGTATTGGGGCAGAGAGGGCATGGTGTGTGTGACATGGGTGCATTGGGGCAGAGAGGGCATGGATGCAGGGTGTGCGTGACATGGATGTGCACATTGGGGCAGAGGGGGCATGGATGCAGGGTGTGCGTGACATGGATGTGCACATTGGGGCAGAGGGGGCATGGATGCAGGGTGTGCGTGACATGGATGTGCACTTGGGGCAGAGGGGGCACATATGAAGGGTGTGACGTGGCTGAGTGTATTGGGGCAGAGGGGGTGGATGAAGGGCGTGACATGGTGGTTGTATCGGGGCAGAGAGGGCACAGATAAACCGCGACATGGTAGTTTTATTGGGGCAGAGGGGGCGCAGATATAGAGCGTGACATGGTGGGTGTGTTGGGGCAGAGGGGGCGCAGATAACGAGCGTGACATGGTTGGTGTGTTGGGGCAGAGGAGGGCGCGGATAAAGGGCGTGACATGGTGGGTGTATTGGGACAGAGGAGGGCGCGGATAAAGGGCGTGACATGGTGGGTGTATTGGGACAGAGGAGGACGCGGATAAAGGGCGTGACGTGGTGGGTGTATTGAGACAGAGGAGGGCGCGGTAAAGGGCGTGACGTGGGGGTGTATTGGACAGAGGAGGGCGCGGGTAAGGGCGTGACGTGGTGGGTGTATTGGGGCAGAGGAGGGCGCGGATAAAGGGCGTGACGTGGTGGGTGTATTGGGGCAGAGGGGCGCTGATGCAAGGCTTGACATGGCTAGGGGAACAAGAAGGAGGGGAGGGGGTAACAGATACAGCGCGTGAATGTCTAGGCGTCGTGGATGCAGGATGTGACTTGGATGTGAGGGTAGCGGATGAAGTGCACGGCGTAACGGCGGGTATGAAGGACGGGCGTGCAGCGTATGGCATTGACGGGGGTACGGAGGTCGCGCATGCAAGACGTAACACGGGTGGGGGGACGGGAAAAGGTGAGGTGCAAATACAGGGCATAACATGGGTGAGCATGCAGGGGACGCGGCTGCGGAGTGTGACGTTGGTGTGGGGTACAGGGAGTGCGGATTTGCGGGCACCACACACGTGGGGGTAGGGGGCACAGATCTATGGTCATGATATACGTTTGGGGAGAGGGGGTGGGATTTCCTTGATTTCAGGGCGTGACATGAAAGGGACTAGGGGGGAGGGGGGTGTCAGCGCTTGACAGAGGTGGGGAAGGAGGGTGGGGGAGCTGATTTCTGGGCATGACATTGATTTGGGTCCGGGAGGCGCGGATGTTTTAGTGCACAACATAGATGGGAGTGGAATAGGAAGGTTGCAGGGTGTGACACGGCTGGGCGTACAGGATGCACAGATTCTAGGGCGTGACATGGGTGAGGGTATATGACGTGACGTGAATGAGAAAACAGGAAGTGAAGATTCAGGGCCTGACGTGTGGGGAGCGTCGATGCATGGTTTACATGGTCGGGAGGGGTGCGGATGAAGGGCTGGACGTTGGTGGGTGTAGAGGGGACACGGATAAACGGCGTGACATGGTGGGTGTATTGGGGTAGAGGGGACACGGATGAACGGCGTGACATGGTGGGTGTAGAGGGGACTCGGATAAACGGCGTGACATGGTGGGTGTATTGGGGTGGAGGGGACACGGATGAAAGGCGTGGCATGGTGGGTGTATTGGGGTAGAGGTGATACGGATGAACGGCGTGACATGGTGGGTGTATAGGGCAGATGGTGAGCGGATGAAGGGCGTGACATAGTGGTCACGTTGGGGCAGAGGGGGCGTGGATGAAGGGCGTGACATAGTGGTCACGTTGGGGCAGAGGGGGCGTGGATGAAGGGCGTGACATAGTGGTCACGTTGGGGCAGAGGGGGAGAGAACTGATAAATGCCAATCCTAGGCCAGCTGCTCCTCAACTAGTTTCGGAGCAGCTGGCCCTAGGAATTGGCATTTATCAGTTCTCTTATACTCAGTGGACTTGATTCCACTGGGCATGCGCATTAACGAGGTAAAACCAACCTGCATTACACAGTTCAACCAGTTCGACCGGTTGACTCTAGAAGCGGCATATTACAGTTCTTTAACAATAAGACTTCAATAACCAAAAAATAACGACCCTACAAACAAACATACTGTGTAGGGTTATCCGTTTTCAATACTAATTTACTAAACCTTTCAGATTTTAGTTTTTGCTTAATCCTGTGTTTTTCCTGATCATTTTCAATAACATCATTTTCGCGCAAACATTCTTCAAATGAGTCTCTGTCTTTCATGTGAAATAACACTACAGTCTTTAACTGTTCTCTAAAGTCTTTTAAAACCGAGTTATATTTTTGGCATAAAATCCACACACTTATCCCATCATGTCTTCCGCTGAAAGCCAGCTTTGACAAAGTGTTTCTCTTTTTAACTATATCTTTTTCTGCCGAACAGTCATCTATAATAAAGAGTGTCTGCGTTCCTTCAAACACTTTATAAAAGTATTCTAAACACTCACTCAGTTTAGTGCTAGGATTAACTAAATATACGTCATTGTCTGTCCATATAAACCTTCTATCATGATATGCTTTGTTCCTTTTAAGTGTTGGACAGAAAATTACAATATGATCAAATTATAGCGATAAACTGTTTGTAATAAGTCTAGGACAAATATTGTTTTTCCACAACCAGTCTGCCCACAAATCATTGAACAATGAGGGGATTTTATCATAAAGTTTAACTGCTCCATAGTTTTATAACAGAATTTAATCTAATCCAGTTATTATTTTTATCATACTCTCCGTCAAAACTTGTTCAGTATAATAAAACCCTATGAGGCCTAAATGTGTAAGATTAATCCAATTCAGTTCTGTAAGATTGTTTCTATTTAAGTCAACATTGATTTTGTTGCTTGTTGTTATGATCTTAATATCCTCACCATTGTGAAGAACGACGATGGTAACGTTAAGGCGTTTAACGTCTAAGTTTTGCCAGCTAATATAATTCCTTTTATAAGGACGTCACTAACGCCCACAACCCCATCCCTCTCCACATCTTTAAAGACAGAAATTTCAAATATCATTGTGAACGTGTCTCCTAATTTTCTGCTTGGAAAGAACTGTAAGTTTGTAGAAGCTTTTTTTACAACTGTTTCTTTTCTGTGGAGGATGTACTGTTTTTTTCCCATACGGCGTTATTTCAATTTCTTTCCGACTATTGTCGTCCGGCATAAGACTTACATGTAAAGGGCCAGAGTTGAATGCTTTTCTGAAACTTTTTGACGGCTAAAATATGTAAATGGGCTTATGAATTCAAATTTTATGTCCATTCTAAATATGGTTCTAAGTGCCATTTGAGGTCAGGTTTTCGAACTATTTTATATTCATACTGGCCAACATTATTTGCCTCTAGATTGCGCAGTTGTTCTAGTTTAGGAAACTTTTTGCTGTCGCCAACCTCTTTGCGTTTATAATCACCATCTTTAGTGTACTCAAAACCATACAAAGCGCCTATCTCACCGTTCTGTTCAAAGTCCGCAACGTCTGCAAGGTCTTTTAATTCTAAGGTTATACACCTTACAGGCGCTAATGTAAACTCCCGGTTCTTCTGGTCCACGCGACATGTTTTAGTACAACTAATTATTTTATTTCCAAAACAATGTGCAGGTTATCACATTTTACAACTTTCCCTGCTTTGTCTGCAATTTTTATATTAAATGATCCGACCCTCCCACAAACTAATCTTTTAAACTGTAAATTAGGGAATTGTATAATTTCATAATCGCAATATGCAGCTTTTCCTGATGGAAGAGCTCTTAAAACAGTTGAGGGCCTTCCATCATATAAGTTTTCATCAGTGCTCAGCTCGTCCAAATGAACATAAAGTAATGAATGTAATGCAAGATCGAGCGGATTTTCTCCCTCATAGTAGTTTTGTTTGGTGTAACTCTAAATCTATAATTGTTAGCTGCAAAGCCTAACATTTTAGCTAGCTCTTTATCAAATAGTAACCCCCTTCTTCTTCAGGCTTGAATGTTAACATTGTTTTTAGATTTGCATTGTTAAGTTTGAGAGTAATGTCGAAGTTACTCATTGCTTCTTTTAGTGAGCAAAACCCGTAATAACCATCGGGTATTGTTAACTGGCTAACTTTGGCCCCTGTTTTGTCAACTTTTAGAACCTTATTATTCTCCTTGGCTTTGCTTATATTAAACCATACGACTTTGTAGAATATTTCATGGAGCGCGACCGTTCTGGTTCCGCATTCGTTATCAATAGCACGTTCTAAAAACGAAGGACGGTCTTGGGTTGTTATTGTTACAAACATTTTTTTAAACGGAATAAAAATGAGTGCATTTAAATATACTGATGCAAAATATTCTGTTGGGCCGCACTACGATCTTAAAAATATAACAACTGACACCCTTGACATTGCTGTGACCCAGACTAACACTTTTCATAAAAAGGTGAGTACTCCATTGGCCAAATATCTTAACCCTCCTATTAAAAAAGACTACATCGCAAAAGTGTGGTTCAGTCATCGGATGCAGTTTTATCAGAACCAGTTAAACTTTGCTGTGTTTTGTGCATCAACTGGGTGTGGAGTGTCGTATGCTGATCATTTAAATCATCCTAATCCTTTGGTTAGGTCAGTGTACATATTTCATTTCTATTACACCTTCAGACGTATTTTGACTGAACTGCAAGCGCCATTACCAAATGACAAACCGTTTAATCCATTTAGCAACCGAATAGACATGAAGGCTTTTGAAAGGATCTGTAACGAATTCAATATTAACATCAAAACAGACTTTAGACAAAAGTCGGATCTTAATCATGGTTTAGGCACCCCTTATTGGTGGGGCGTGCACAGAAAATATAACTATGATTGGAATCCTCCTTACACATCTTTCTCTTCAGGCACAACTGTTCACCTCGGGTCCATAGAGCAAGAGCATAAAACAGCATGGACAACATTTATCTTAGACACTTCTAAGGGCCTAACTAAAGCAGGAATAGAACGAATAAATGACTCTATTCGTACTTACGTTTGGTGTTTGCTAGGTTCACAAGCACAGGCAAGATCGAGCATAACTGATCCTTCTACTGGCTTTGATGCACAAAAACAATACTTAGCAAATTTAGAGGATGCTATTAATTCTACAGTTGATTTGCCTTCAAGTATTAAAAGGTACCAAGATGTTTTACAATACGCAAGATCAAAAGTAGACTTTGCTGTTGGCACTGGTTTATACATGCTACCTTCTGACCTCAGACTCCAGGTAGGAACAATAATGAACTACAACAATGAAATTCTTGTTGCAGGAAATGAACAGAAGGTTGGACAAAACGACATAAATTCTGACCCAGTAATATTGCAAGCAGTGAAAAAACAAGATGACCCCCCAAGAATAAGTCATCCAATCCCCGTGGCCCAAAGCCCGAAGACCGTTGAAGACGCGGACTCTGTTCGCGATGACCATGAATATGAAAAGACAGCGCTTGTTCTTGGATTAACTGGCCTAGGATTACTTGGTCTTTATCTTACTAAAAATTAACCCAACTATTAAGAGAACTAATGCCCATAAGTGCTCGGCCATAAAGCCAACTACTTTGCTTGCAGTAGACAAAAGCCAGCTAACAATACCCCTAATATACCAGGTAAAGAGTCTATAGCTTTACCGGCTAATTTTTTTTAATAAACCCGCAAGATGGTCAAGTTGTTTTTTACCCATGATTTATTAGGGGGTGATGGAGGCGATGGCGGTGGAGGCACTGGACTTTGACCACCGCCGCCTGTAATAGCCAACACCAGTGTACTTATTGCAAATCCTAAGGCTGTTATAACGCTTGCTAATGTGACTCCTTGCTCTCTAAACAGTGTTCTTATTCTTTCTGCTAGCGTTGTGTCTTCATATAAAATTCTTTGGATAGTTTCTCTTATTCTGATCACTTGAGTTCGTAATTGTTCTCGGTTAGTAGACAACGCTTCTAGTCTTGCTGATCTTTCTTGTTCAAGATCTTTTAGTCTTTGGGTTATTCTTTCTTTAATATCAGACCCTAAGTTGGCGTCATCAGCCTCAACGAGTTTTTCTTTTTCTCTTTTTATATGCTCATCTATTTCACCCAGTTTTGCTAAATTGTTTGTTAATTCGCCTCTAATGGTTCTTAAGCATGATCAAGGGCCGCTATTTCTCGCATGGGTAGCGGTGAGTCGTGTATAGTCTTTAATGCTGTTTCTTCTGAAAAACTGGTTTCTGCCTCTATTGCATTTATTAATTCGTCTGCCGATTGATTTAATTCTTTAAGTTCCATGTTTTGCATTTGGTTATCTGTCGGGAGTTCCTGCAGTGTGTTTTGAAGTTTAGCAACTGCATCCCTATCTAATTTTGGTTTAGTAATACCAAGGCGATTTTGATCGCTCACACTGAGCCTTTGTCTAATTGTACTCTTTTTTAAAAACTTTGATGAGTCTGGTTTAGATGTAAGCTGAACAGTTGTCCTTGGTCGCTCCTCACAAACAAATGGTCATCTTTACTTCAAAATCATTAGGGTCTATAAATTCGGGAGGTTCTTGGCCTAAACTTTGGTATAATGATCTGACCTTACTTTCTGTTAATTCACGCCGCAAAGAGAGCCCCGAGCGATGTTGTACCAAAGGAGTCATTTCACTCATGTCATCTCCAGAATCTAAAACATCATAATCTTCATCTTCATGCCTGCCATGTTTTTAAATAATTAACTTTTTTATTTTGTTTTATAAAAAATGTCACAATCATATGGCTCGATTCTTGACCCGCATAGAAGACTGAAAGAACCCTTTGGCGTGAAGGGAAATAAACGAATATTACTGTTCCAAATAATCCATCTACTATTGATGCGGATCAAATTCTTACTGTCAAATTTCCGGACCTAGGAGCAGATGAAGTGATTGTGCCAGGCTCTGCGCGTCTTACTTTCAAAATAGTACTCGCTTCAACAACAGACACAAACAGGACAGTTGTCCAGAATCTGGGACGGGCAATCGTTAAGAAAATTTCTATAAAACTTGAGGGGCAAGAAATATTTTCTTTACACAATGCAGACATATTTTAACCTATTCTGATCTATGGCTAACCGGGAATGAAAGGGCTGATCTTGCGTTTCAAGGAATCGAAAATGAAGAAGCACTAAAACATAGAATAGGCGCCGAAAATATTAAAGACGCAAAAAGTATGCAGCTGTAAATTTTGCGTATGGAAATCGCTTTCCATCCCCTAGATTTTGAGTTGTTAAAGCGCATGCGCCATACTTTCAAGGAGCATTAAAAGACAGATTGTCATATGAACTAACTTTTAATGAATACAAACGGTTATCAAATCATCAGACACCGGAGCAAAGTACAGCATTCTGACATCTCGTTAGAGTTTGACGTTGTTAGCAACCCTAATTTAGCAAGGCTGATTGAGCAACAATATCAGTCAAAATTAGCAATATATTACGAAAGAGTGATTCATCATACAACATATCCCAGAAGCAGGGCAGATACTATATGGAATTTTAGTTTTAGGTGTCGCAGCAAGATCGCTTAAAGGTATTTTATTGCTGTGCGAAGATGAAGAAACCGTTCGAAAGGGAAGTGAAAATTATTAATCCTAAAATAACGAAAGTACAATGTTCGATTGAGGGTAGTCCTAACCAAATCTACGCTAGCGGCTTAAACCTTATCAGCATTTTGATGAAATAAGAAAACTGTTTGGAGGCGGGAGTGTGTAGAAATCCAACAGTTGACCTTGTGTCTAAAGATTTACATCTTCACAATGTTAGGCTTGATGATTATTTAACAACAAAATACGGTTTATGATTGACCTAAGGTCAACAGAGGATAATCAGTTGCATGGAAGCGGGAGAACTGTGAGAGAGTAATAAACATTCAAATTGATAAAGAAGAAGAAGCCGATAAACCGCTTAATGTACATTTGTTTTTAATATATGATGCGCAGCTGAATATTGAAGATAACAGATTAAAAGATATACAATACTAAATATTTTTTATTTTAAAAAAGCATGTCTGTTCAGGTTTATCCAAATGTGCCTACAGCGCCGCCAAGAGAAGAGATAGTAGAAAACCCTAGCATAAAAACCTTCAGATTAACCAATATTACACAAATGCAACAAAAACTAGAGCAGGACCTTTCAAAATACAGCAAAACCAAACGAAGGTATTCTGCTGCCTGTAATGCTGTTACATATGTTAATACTGGAGCATCAACTATAAGTGCTGCATCGGCAGGAACAAGTGTAGGCCTCTTAGCAACGGGCATAGGCGCACCCGCAGCTTTACCTCTAGGATGGTTTGTCTTTAGCTCTCGGTCTGTGTTCATTAGCTGTAAGTGCGGCTGGCAAAAAATTAAAAACTAAACTCCAAAAGCACACAGCTATGGTTCAACTAATAACGCTCTAAACTTAGTTCGTTTAAACTGACAATAATAAAGCGCTTGTTGACTCAAACATCACGATGAAGAATTTAATCGTTTACAGGCCGATTTTGATGACTACAAAAGACAAAAGTTTGATCTTCAAAGAAAGGCGAGGACAAGTTTTTTCTCAACAGCCAGACCCCGAGCAGATAAAAAAGGAATGCTTAAAAAAAGTAAACGAGACATTAAACTCTGTTCTAAACAGCTCACAGTAACAACATCGAAGGGTGTTTATACTTTAGTTTATGAGTCCAAGCACAAAAAGACCGTTGATATTGATTCTGATTAAGTATTTTTTTTTAATTTAAATAAATATTTTGAGTTAGAAAGAAATCAGCAGGATAAGATATATGAAGGACCGGACGAATGAGCATGCTTGAGAGAGAGCGTTTATCAAGAGCACTGAATGATATTGATCTAGAAGTCATTGATCCAACAAACGTACAGGCAAGCGTTGTTCATGCTATTTCTCAAGTTCCAAGTAAACTAACAATAGACCCGCCAGTTAAAGTAATGTAGCTGTTTTAATTGACTATGTAACAATAAATGAAGAAAATCTAGAAGTCTGGGTCTCGACTAAACAACAGACTATTCTTTCTCGTAATGACTTAACACCCGGTTGGGCAGACGAACTGCTTGCACAGTTTGACGCTGCCGCTGAAGAAGCCAAAATGAGAGGCTCTGGTTGGTCAGAGGGCGAAGTTTTAGAGATCAGATTAAAACAGGCTAAGTATGCACCGATTGTAGGCAAGGCTTACATTCCACTACCTCCAGCATTAGTCGCAAAAAGAGCAGTTCTAAACATAAGGAATACAGACAACAATGTTTTATGTGGTGTGTTCTCGCAAGGCTGCATTACATCCGCAAAAACGCAGAGAGGAGTGTCTAACTATCACCCTTACATCAATGATCTTAACTTTAGTGGGGTGTCCTTTCCTGTGAGTGTAGACCAAATTGATCAGTTTGAAGAACAAAACAAACCAATAACTGTTAATGTCTACACATGGGATGAAGAAAAATCTACTGCCTATTAAAGTGTCCAAGAACAGCCCAACAATAGGTGATCCAGGCAAAAATCATGTTGACTTACTGCTGATGCTTTCACCAGCAGGGCTACCACATTACACATTGATACGAACAATGAGCAGATTATTGGCGCATACTTCAAAAAACACTAACAAACAAGAATTCTGCAGAAAATGTTAACAAGAATTCCATCTGTGCAAGCCGCGAGTGAACATATAAAACATTGTATTAACCCAGTTGACTGTAATACAGAACTAAATTACGCCCCCGAAGGCAGTAAAGTTAGTTTTAAGAACTGGAAACGGATGCAATATTCTCCATACGTAGTTTACGCAGACTTCGAGTCGCTTATTGTTCCTTATGAAGGGCCAATCCCACAGAAACTTCAAAAACAGTCTTAATGAGTAATCATCAGATTTGTTCATTTGCCTTCATTATTGTCAGGTCGGATGGCGTTCATTCAAAGCCAGAATTATAGAGGGCTAATGCTGCAGAATACTTCTTAGAAACGCATGCAGCAAGTGCGCAATGACTGTTCTAATAATCTGAATTTATCTGAAATCATAATGACGCCAGAAGACCAACAACATTATGGCGCAGCCACTCACTGTTGGATTTGTGGTTTAGGTCTCTCATCAGACGCAGAGAATCCAACAGTAAGAGACCATGATCACATTAGCGGAAAGTTCAGAGGAGCAGCGCACAGTAAATGCAATCTTCAACTAAAGTTTGATCTAAGACATGGAAGCTGCCCATCTTCTTTCATAACTTGCGAGGTTACGACTCTCATCTTATAATGAAAGCAGTGGACGATGCCTTCAGGGTGTCATGCATTGCACAGTCATCAGAAAAGTACATGTGCTTTAATCTAAATAACATGTCTTTTTATGACTCTATGGAGCACATGATGGATCATTAGAGTCACTGGCTATGTCCTTAAAGTCCTGCCCAATAACGGAAGAATATTTTGACTCAACTCTTGTTAGAAAGGGCGTTTACCCTTATGAGTACATGAACAGTTGGGAAAGGTTTGACGAAGATACACTTCCGCCTAAAGGCGCGATTCTTTTTCTAGTCTCAGAGGAAAGGACATTAGTGATTCTGATTACCAACATGCTCAAGATGCGTGGCAGAAGTTAGATTGTAAAACGATGGGGAGACTATCATGACTCATACTTGGGGCAGATGTATGTTTGTTGGCGGATATTTTTGAAAATTATAGGAAGACCTGCATGAAACTTATAGCTTGGATCCCGCATTACATTTCTGCGCCCGGGAGAGTTGGGACGCTTTCTTAAAGTTTACTGGAGTACAGATTGATTTATTGTCTGACCTACCAATGATTCAGATGATTGAAACGGATTGCGTGGAGGAATTAGTATGGCATCGCATCATTACTGTAAAGCAAACAACAAATACTTGGACGACTATGATCCGAGTAAAAAGTCTAACTATCTTATGTATTTAGATGCAAACAATCTGTATGGTTGGGCAATGGCGCAATCACTTCCATTACGTAACTTTAAAATGTACACAGGCGGC
>CM031614.1:57275710-57290710 GCA_018398815.1 Conus ventricosus
AAGAAAACCTTCGTCGGGAGTTGTAGAACTGTGTCACCGATTGAAAGAGAATAGTAAGGTACATTATCCTGAAGTTAGACTGAAGTATTTGCCGGTCTAGCCTCAATTACGAAAAGGGTGGTGAGGCTGCGAAAAGAAATTAATTGACGTGACTCTCTCTCTCTCTCTCTCTCTCTCTCTCTCTCTCTCTCTCTCCCCACTAGTTCTTCTCCCATATTATTTTCCACTTTTCTGTCTCTCTTTAACACCTTCATGATAATCACTCTCTCATCTCTCTCAGCCCGGGCATTCTCGGTCATTGTCGTAACAACTCTTCTCTTTCACGCCATTCTTGTCTTGTTCTCCTGTTTGTGAAGGGGGCATATAAACAGGTCCAGCCCACACAAAATCGGTCCCAGCTTTCATAACACGTCAGCGAGAGAAGGCGACGTTTAAAAAAAAATTCTTTCTGTTTTATCTTTCATGCTATTTCAGTAGCATAGCACACCCACACACCAATCATTCCGCCCCCCCCCCCCCCCCCCCCCCCCCCTCCTTGTCCAAGCCACAGCCTGGCCCGTTCCGCTACTGCCCCAACACCGGCATTCCACGGAGAGCAGTTGATGTTGTCAGCACGAGGAAACTCACCGGAGACGACACTGCACTCACTTCAGTGGTGTTCAGTGGCGCCTGTTCTGATCCAGCATACTGCACGGCACACCTACTGAGCCCCCTACTGACAACAATTATTCACACTGAGCAAGCTTCAGTGGGCTCTCCTCCCAGAGGGTGCCATCACGTCCGTCCAGTGACAGTCCCATGAATTTGCCAGTACCAGTGACCTGGATAGGACCAAATTGAGGCCATGGACGTGGACAGATTATCGAATCTAAGGTCCCGAAGACAGCAGAGCATGAAGTACGAAGATGACAATACGTGGTTTCCATTCTTGTCCGGAATGCATGACAGGACTGTACTCTACGTTTACTTTAAACATATATCCTAGCATCAATCAAGCCCGAGAGATGCAGACACCTGAAGTGTTGGGTCCCAGTCTTCCCAAACACAAACCCAACTCTGGGTAGGAGCCGATTCGTCAGAAATATCCCACAAATAAATGGCTCTGATGGTAACTGAACCCACGAACTCCCAGCCGGGAGTGAACGACACTAACCATTCTGCCACACGGGCTGGTCAACGTTTTCGTTTTCTGCCCTCCATTACAATTGACAGGGGAGAGAAGTGAGGGGGGGGGGGGGGGGGGGGGGGGGCGGGGGAGCGAAAGGGACGTCACTTCTCGTGGTTCATGGGGAAATCGTTCTGTAAAAACACTGTGCAACGCCTTCTTCCTTGCACTGAACTCTGAAGCGATCTGAAGCGATCAAAGCTAAGTGAATTTTCGTTGTTTTATTCGTTTATGTCTCACCTGAAGAAGACCTAAGAGGTCGAAACGCGTTGTGTTTTGTCTTGTGACTCGTTTGTCCACGTTCTCTGGGCGGTTCGCTAACATTTATTTAAGATTTGTTTAGATTTCCGCCTGCAGCCGTCTCACTTTGCAACTAAAACACTGTGGTTTTGCTGCCATGTTCCACTACCAGGTTTCCCTGGACTTAAAAAAAAATCCCAACATTATTTTGATCAAGCAAGAAACAGTGATGAAAGGTTCCGGGGGGTTCCGGTAGTGACGTTACACCAGAAACTCTCATTGAAGCCGGGGATTTCTGGGACACAAGAGCAAGACAGACGTCACAAGAGAACAGAACAAATCGCACCCTTCCTGTCAGACCGAGAAGTATAATTATTATTATCACTATTATGAGTACTTATATATCCTCGGCTTGAGACCAAGCTCTAAGCGCTTTACAATCCACACTCGTTTGCACAACGGGCTGCCTGCCTGGGTAGTGCCGACTGAAGAGCTGCCAGCTGGCGCTTCGTTTCATTCAGTCGCTTCCCGTGTCATCTAGTCAATATCATTTGATATCGTTCACTCAATTTTCCTTACTTCCTTGATTCTTTCCATTTCTCACACAGGACGCATGTTATGTGTAACGTGTCATCCATACCAACGGCCAAATTGGCTTTCTCTTCCGAAATTCGGTGATGGGATTTTACGTGTGTGCAAGATATCATACGTGCGTTCACACACGGAACCTCGGTTTACAGTCTCATTCAAAGGACTGTATGGGAAATGGAGTCAGAACCAATGTTAACTCCAAGGGAAAAAATCCCCTGTACCGAAACGGCCAGGCAGAGATTCGAACCTGCAACCCCAGGATCACGAGTCCGGCGCTCTACCACTGAGCTATTCCGGCCCCACAGTGCTACCTTCTGCGCCTTTGTTCTGACTACCCAGGGAAGACATGGAACAGATTCTCTGCAGGTGTGTGACCATTCCTCATGGATGTGGCCAAGGACGTGGTGTCTCTTCCCTGACGAGCGGCAGATTAGAAAGAGGGATCTGGAAGTTGAAGGGTGGTGGTGGGTGGGGTAGGAGGCGGCAAATCAAATGAACAGCAGTCAGTCTCAGCCAATCACAGGCCGTGAATGGTAGAAGAATGCAAAACCGTCAGCTTCCCTGCATTCCCTTTGAATAACCTGAAGCCACACTCTGTGTGTGTGTGTGTGTGTGTGTGTGTGTGTGTGTGTGTGTGTGTGTGTGTGTGTTGACTAAAAAAGTTTATGAAAATTAGAAACGAAATACAGCAAGGAGGCGGGGGAGGGGTAGAAAAAGATTGTGAGAGACCTAAATTGAAACGGATAGGGGTGGGAGCGGAGAAGAAACTGGTTTCATGACAGAGAAAAATTGACACATGCAGACAGACAAACACGTTAGATATTTAGCAAACATGCAGACAGACAGACACGTGTTATTTTCAGCACGGCTGATCTTAACTTCTGCCAGTATATACACCTGATGGAAGAGACGAGAGTGCGCCGGGATGGGGGAAGAACAAGAACGCGGACAAACAGACACATGCACGTATGTGGCAATGCAGATTATAACTTCTACAAGCACATGTTCGCGATGGAAGGAAAAGGAGGACGTCGGGGGATGACGGGTGGGGATGGAGTGGGGGGGGGGGGGGGGGGGGGAGGACAAAGTAGGGGGATAGGGAAGGACAGCGGAGGTCTATCAGTAACACTCCCAGGATTATGTGGACCTAGACAACGGTTAACCGTTGGTGAACTGCAAAGGTTTGGGCCAGTCTTCAACGGGAAAAAGACACGATGAGACTAATGCAGAGTAGTGGCTGTATCCTATTATTTCTATATGTTGCCTTTAATTTGAATGGGTGGGGGTTATTAAAGTAGATGTCGAACACCCTTGGTCTTTCCATTAATGCATCAAATGAACAGTTTATAGTTTGTAACATTAATAGTTCTACGTATGCAGATTTGGGAGGAGGTGGGGGTGGGGGCGACATCAATTTCGATCAGAACGCCCATGGCAAAAGCCTCCGTCAGAAATATTATGGTGCTGCTGTCACTTCCGACTTTAGCTCTTTGTCAATCAAGCCACCAAGAGTGCCGAAGCGTTTCTAGACGGGACACAACTCTATTGACTTGAGTCCACGCCGAGGATTTTTGGAGCACAAAAGAACCAAGCAGATAACATGACATGAACCAACCCACAAGAGACTGGAGGAAACGAATCTACATCAGTTCCATTTTCAGCACAAACGTTCCCATCAGTCACACGGAAAACTGCACAGAAACTCACATGATGTGTGAACGTCCCTTACAATGGACGCGGCCGATGGACATGCTGTCTCCCTTCACGGCACGATAAGAATCTGGTGAGAGGCAACGTGAAAAGAGGAAGGTGGGAGTGGGGGATATGGGGACAAATAGTATTAGCAGCAGTCAATCTCAGCCAATCAGAGGCCATGAACGGTGTAGAAATTCACGCATGTTAGCTCCCCCCTGCCTATATTCCCTTAAAAAAGCTGAGACCAAATTGTATGTGTGGAGTCTGTTGACCCAACAAAATTTATTTGTCCAGAAAAGAGTGTGGTAAGGGGGGCGAAAAAGAGAGTTGTGTTAGAGACATGTGGAATGTGGGTGGAAGTGGGGGCAGAGTGAAAGGCATATAGACATCGGGAGATGGTCGTGGACCGACAGACATGCATGTTCTAAGGAGGAGATCTGAACTTTTGCCAGCGTACACACGATGGGAGGGGAAGAGTTGTATAGGATGGAGAAGGAGGGTGGGTAGGGGTAAACGGGAGGGGGGGGGGGGGGAATGTAGGGGACCGAGAAAAGAGTTCCGGTATTAGTGCCATAATCATGTGGACCTTGGCAGCACCTAATCGTCAGTTGAATGCTTTGGACAAGTCTGGAACAAAAAGAGGACAGTGTCATTCATCTACAAACTGGGGTCCTTTGGACTGGCCTCCACGGGATCAAGACGTTAGGATCCATATCTATCTATCTATCTATCTATCTATCTATCTATCTCTCTCTATATATATATATATATATATATATATATATATATATATATATAGAGAGAGAGAGAGAGAGAGAGAGAGAGGGGAGAGAGCAATTCATATACACATAGGAGAAACAATCAAGAAAAAGAACAGATAAAAGAAACCTATGAAAGAAACATGCCATGCCCTTGATACGGAGAACCTCTGACAGTACACTGCCCCTAGGGACCATAGCCTGTGGGGGCTTCAACCTTTCAAGTTTTATCCACCTTTAGGACAATAGTCATCATTTGTAATCACCGTCGCAGACAATCTTAACCACGGTGAGACCAATGAAGAGCAGTGGCTGTATCCTATTACATTTACATGTTAACCCTTAATTTCGATGGGATGAGGTTATTAAGGCAAATCTCGTACACCCTTGTTCGTCCCATTGTTGTACCAAACAAACACTTAATAGTCCTGTCACGCAGGGTGGGATTGCGGTGATGGAGGGTGGGGGAACACTTCTCTTGATAAGAACATCCATGGCAAAAGCCTCTGGCAGAAATACCATAATGTTGCCATCACTTCCGAATTATATTATTTTTCTGTTGACAGTGTTCCCGTCCTCACGTGCAGCTCTTTATATCAACAAGCCATTAAGAGTGCTGAAGAGTTCCTAAAAGGGACACAACTCTACTGACTTTCGTTCAAGCGGAGGATTTCTGGAACAAGAGAAACAGATAACATACCAACCCCGAAACAGACACTTCCTGGCTAGAGAAACAGAATCCACGTCAGTTCTGCTCTCAGCACAAACGTTCTATCAGCCGCAGGGAAAACTGCACAGAAACTCACACGATGTGTGAACGTCCCTTAAAATGACGTGGCCAACGGACATGCTGGCTCCTCTCACGGCTAGAAGTAAAAAAAAAAATCTGGAGAGTGGAGGAGTGAAAAGAGGAAGGTAGGGGTGGGGGTGGGGTGGAGGGGGGACATGGGGGCAAATAGAATAAGCAGCAGTCAATCTCAACCAATCAGGGGCCAAGAATGGTGAAGGGATTCACACATGTTAGCTTCCCTGCCTTTCCCTTAAATAAGCTGAGGCCAAATTGTGTGTGGAGAGTCTGTTGACCCAACAAATATTTATCAAGAAATGGGTGTGGTGTGTGTGTGTGTGTGTGGGGGGGGGGGGGGGGGGGGCGAAAAAGAGAGGCCTGCGAGAGACATGTAGAATGAAAAGGATGTGGGTGGAAGACTGGGGGGGGGGGGGGGGGGGGGGGGGGGGGGGGGGGGAGGGGGGGGGAGTGAAAGGCATATAGACATTGCGGCAGACCGTTGTGGACAGACAGACAGACATGCATGTTTTACAGAGCAGATCAGAACTTCTGCAAGCATACACACCATGGGAGGGGAATGGTTAAATAGAAAACACACACACACACACACACACACACACACACACACACACATGTATATATATATATATATTATATATATATTATATATATATATATATATATATATATATATATATATATATATATGGAGAGAGAGAGAGAGAGAGAGAGAGAGAGAGAGAGAGAGAGAGATTAACTGACAAAGAGAAAGAGAGAGGTGGACAGATAGACTGACAAAATTATTAATAAACAAACAGGCAGACAGACAGACAGGTGGACAGATAGATTGACAAAAAGACAGACAGGCAGACAGATAGACGTACAGACAGATCGTTGGACAGGTAGACAGACAGACAGACAGACATATATGCTACACAAACGCTAACGTATGTGAAAATGTACGATAGAAAAAGAAAGAAAACAGTATAAGAGAGAGAGAGGAAATGTGGAGAGAAAGAGGGTGTGTAATTTATTCAGGGCTGTAAAAATGGTATACGAAAATCTTTGGATTCATTTATCGATCCATACATCAGGGAACTAATCAATGAAGATACATGAATGGACTGATATCTTACACGGAGATTGACCCATTGATCTCAGTCTCCTATTGACTTGATTGATCTGCTAGGAGTGGATTACTTAGTCCTATAGAGGGGTTTACTTTCAGGAATGTTTATGTTTGCACTGTTAGACCGAATGACAAACCCTCCTCCTCTCTGTGCAACCCCTCACTCCCTTCCTCAAAATAAATAGAAATAGAAAAAAAAAACCTCCAGTGTGAAGACAGAGGCTTGATTAAAAAGAAGTCCAGCTGCTCTAGAGAACTTGATATGAGCACAGAACGAAAAAAGGGAAGAAGGAATGGAATGGAAGGGGGGGGGGGGGGGAAGCAAAAACAAGATGGACGGGAAGGAGGAAAAGAGGAAGGGAAGGAAGGAGCTACACAGAAAGCAAAACAAAGGTTAGGGATTGGTAGAAGTGAGCAACAGCGCTTAGTTTATAACTGCAACACTGACATAATTTTACCATTAAAGGCTGGAGGAAAAGATAACTTTTGATGAGAACTTCCACGGCAAATTCAATGGGCAAGAATCGTATGATGTTTTTTTTTGTCATTCTCCGCTTCAATCTTTCCGTTCAATATTTTCCTTTGAAAATTTAGAAAAAGAGCGCTAGAGAGTTCCCATAAGGGACACTACCCAACCAAAACTAGGCCAAGCAAAAGAGTTGTGGAACACGAGAGAAACAAGCAGGTAATAAGAACACCCCCCCCCCCCCTTCCCCCAATGGGACGTTTCCTATTTGAGGGGAGAGATTCCACATCAGTTCCAGTTTCATCACAGCCGTCCCTGTCAGCTGTGGAGAAAACTGGACAGAGACTGACGAGGTGTGTGGACATCCCTACAAACGGACGTGGCCAGTGACACGTTCGCTCCTCTCCTGGCACTAAAAAACGATCTGTAGAGCTGCAGGGGCACACAGCGCGGAAAGGGTTGGGGATAGAGGGAGGAGGAGCTTGGGGGGGGGGGGGGGGGGAGGGCAAATAGAATTAGCAACAGTCAGCCTCAAGCAATCACTGGTCATGAATGGCTGAGGAATGCCCAACGTTAGCTTTCCTGTCGTCTTCCCTTGAATAAGCTGAAACCAATTGTGTGTGCAGTGTCTGTTAACGCCCCCCCCCCCCCCCCGAAAAAAAAAAGAAAGTAATTATGATAAAGGTGTAAGAAGTGGGACAGAAACGCATAAAAATGGTGTGTAAAAGAGATATGAACGAAAACGGTAACGATGGGAGGATGAGAGGCATACTGACAGCGGAGAGAAATAAAGACACACACTTGTACAAAGATGAAAACATGTGCAAATTAGACAATGCAGATCAGAAATTGTGCAAGCAGCACACACACACACACACACACACACACACACACACACACACACACACACACACACACACACACACACACAAACACACACACACACACACACACACACACACACAAACACACACACACACACACACACACACACACACACACACACACACACACACACACACACACACACACGCACGCACACACGCACGCACGCACGCACGCACGCACGCACACACACACACACACACACACACAGAGTGGAAAAGGCGATTTCAGACGATGAGAGGGCCTGAGACAATCAGTTCCAGGGCACTGACATCATGCGATGCATTCAATGTCTGACTGAAAAACCAAGACTATCATCAGACTGAAATCCCAGAGTCATAATCATTTAGTGGTAATTTAGATTTTCCGCAAAAACGCATGCTAGAAATATGTCGTGGCGCAATCAAGCATGAAATTTACACTCCATATAAAGACGAAACAGGTCTGTTATAAATACAGGAAAATTTTCCCGAGACAAAAAATGATCTGTGCACTTTGAAAGGAGGAATGACAAATCCGGTAAATATGTGCGATTCCAAAACTGAGCCGTAAGTTAAATCGTTTTAATGATTTTGATCCTGTGCTTCAGTGTGATCTGTAGCCTCAATGAAGAAAAGCTTAACGTGATCATCTTTCTTCAAAACAAAGTTCGAATTTGGTTTAGATGTGCTCCCATTGAGATATTACATGGATTGCTAGCATATCTGATAGAGATGTTAAGTGGACATTACATTCCTCCAGCAATTCATTTGTACAGTTTCAAAGTGGTGAGTGTGTCTTGAGCTCTACTTAGATACTCATGGCATAAATCTTCAAAGACTCGTTGCTGAATGTGATACACAACGAGATGTTAGACAGTTGATATTTTACATCCTCTAAGAGAGGTATTAAACCAGCCATTTTGTATCACTTCAAAACATATAAAAAATGGCTTACCCCCTTGACGTTTGGACATTGTAACCCCAAATCATCTGACACACACCCTGAAACAGGGACTTAATAATAATAATAATAATAAGGAACATTTAGTGCGCTTAATCTTAAACAAAAGCCCTAAGCGCTTACAGCAATAAGCCCTAACACACACACACACACACACACACACACACACACACACACACACACACACACACACACACACACACACACACACACACACACACACACAAACACACACACACACGCACACACCCACACACCAGCGAAGGAGCAGAAAAATTATGTTTTGAAGAGAGTTGTTTTGAGGGAGGACTTGAAAGAAGAAAGACTGTTTGAGTTTCGGAGTGCAGAAGGGAGATTGTTCCAGCAGGAAGGAGCCTGAAAAGTAAAAGAACGTTCACCAAGTGTTCTGGCCCGAAAACGAGGGATCTGCATAATGCGAGTGTCAGAGGAAGAGCGAAGCTGTCTGGAAGGAGTATAGGTCGACAGAAGTTTAGAGAGGTAAGATGGAGCGAGGCCATCCAATGCCTTGTAACAGAGCAAAGAAAGTTTGTACTTGATGCGTTTTTCAACAGGAAGCCAGTGCAAAGATTTAAGCAAGGGAGAAACATGAGAGGTTTTCGGAGATTTCGAGACAAGGCGAGCAGCATTATTTTGGACTTTCTGCAATTTTGCAAGAAGATTCTGTGGACAGCCAGCAAGAAGAGAATTACAGTAGTCAAGTCTTGAAAGAATGAAAGCAGAAACCAGAGTCTTGGTGGCTTCTTCAGACAGAAGGTGGCGCACAGAACTGATTCGCCGAAGCTCCAAGTAGCAAGCACGGCAGATAGAAGAAATCTGATTTTGAAAAGAGAGTGTCTGATCAAGTACAACGCCTAGATTTCGCACAGTGGTAGAGGTCTGAATGAGAGAGGTACCAAGTTGGACAGAAGAAGGAACAGAGAATGTAGATATGAGCCGTTTTGGGAGAATGAAGATCAGTTCAGTTTTGTCATTGTTTAACTGAAGTTTGTTGCAAGTCATCCATGCCTTTATGTCAGAGATGCAGAGCTGTGAGCGATCAATGATGGAGGAGAGGAGAGAGATGTCACCAGAAATGTAGATTTGATTGTCATCAGAGAAGCAGTGGTGTGAAATGTCATGATGGGCTACAACGTCAGAGATGGGTTGGGTATATAGAACAAACAGAATGGGACCAAGGACAGAGCCTTGGGGAACACCATAATTCAAGTCAGCAGAGCTTGAAGAAAAACCATTGACAGAGACAATTTGGGTTCGACCAGAAAGGTAAGAATAAAACCATGCCAAAGCGTGAGAAGAGATGCCAAAAGTATGTGGAAGTCTAGTGAGGAGGGTGGAGTGATCAATGGTATCAAAGGCAGCGGACAAGTCAAGAAGAGAAAGCAGTGAAACCTGACCATTATCCAGAGCAGAGAGAAGATCGTTTATTATTTTCAGCAGAGCAGTTTCTGTACTGTGTCCAGTGCGATAGGCGGACTGCAACGAATAGAGCAAGTTGTTTTGATCAAGGTGGTTTTGGAGTTGGAGAAGTGCTATCTTTTCAATTATCTTTGAAAGAAAAGACAAGTTGGAGACAGGTCGATAATTTTTTAGGTTTCAGGGCCAAGAGAGGGTTTCTTCAAAAGAGGTCGGACAACAGCAGCGCACACACACACACACACACACACACACACACACACACACACACACACACACACACACACACACACACACACAGAGGAGGTGGTCAACCAAAAACTCGTCTCTTTTTAGAAAACTTTATGAGAGCAGAGGGTGAGGGAGATAGGGGTGGATGAAAATAAGCCTGGTGGAAGAGGGAATGGGGCAAGGGTAGAGAGGGGTCTATGACATAAGGAGGAAGAGGTGGGTGGCTGGTGGGGGGAGGACGGGGGGGGGGGGGTGGGGGTGGACAGCGAGCTGACAGGAGAGAGAGGAACCAATGATCGAACAGAGCAACAGAACTGAATAAACACACAGTGCATACATGTTGGGTAACTTCAGGACAGGTAAATATGACCTAGTTTGAGGACTTTCCAAGCAGGACCCACAATTCTGACCTAGTTTCAAGATTTCCAAAAGAGGACCAATAACCCTGAGCTAGTTTGACGACATTCACAGCTTATTAGTGGATGATTCTTTGTAGAATTTTTTAGTTCCTATTTGTTTCTCTCTCTCTCTCTCTCTCTCTCTCTCTCTCTCTCTCTCTCTCTCATGCAAATCTCATCCTATTTTATACAATGGAAAAAAAATATGGAGGCTGATCACTAGTCTTCTCCCGTTGTTGACGCCAATTGTCCAGCGCTGACCGCAGTGTTTGCATTTACCTCCCTGACTCCCACACCCCTCCTCCTTCTACCACTCACACCTGAGCTGACCAACTCCCACCCAGCCCATGTCCACCACTCATCCCACCTGAGCAGAAACTCCTCTCCCGCCGCCCCCCCCCCACCCCCCTTCTCCACCCTCCCCTCTTTGGTGGTTGCACACTTAAGCCGATGTTTTGGTTTGACACGAGGAGACGTCAATATGCAATTTGTGTGTCCAGTCACACAGACGTGAAGGGCAGCGAGGGGTTGCCTCCCCTGGTTAATCCAGCAGCAGCAGCACCCCCCCCCCACCCCCCGCCATCCACCGATAGAAAAGGCAGGACAGGGCACATCGTTGTGTTGGGGAGAGAATGAAAGCCAAACAATCGCCCTTCTCACTCTCTCCCTCTGCTTGTTGACAGAGTCACCCAGCTGTTATGGGATGGGGGCTGTTTTTTTGTTTGTTTGTTGTTTCTTCTTTTATTGTCGTCCTTCCATTCATACCTCGTGTTTCTGTACTGTCCCAGTGCATGAATTTCTCTTTCTCTCTCTCTCTCTCTCTCTCTCTCTCTCTCTCTCTCTCTCTCTCTCTCTCTCTCTCTCTCTCTCTCTGTTTCTGTCTCTGTCTCTCTGTCTCTCTGTCTCTCTCTCTCTCTGTCTCTCTCTGTAACACACACACACACACACACACACACACACACACACACACACACACACACACACACACACGCACGCACGCACGCACGCACGCACGCACGCACGCACGCACGCACGCACGCACACACACACACACACACACACACACACACACACACGCGCGCATACACAGTCCATCACTGTCTTGGTCTCGGTCTCTGCCTCTGTCTGTCTGTCTGTCTGTCTGTCTCTGTCTCTGTCTCTCTCTCTCTCTCTCTCTCTCTCTCTCTCTCTCTCTCTCTCTCTCTCCATACATACATATGTACAAGTCATTTTGTGAACTGATTATTATCCGTTACTAACATATTCCTGATTATTTACATGAAACAATGGGCAAGACAACTGCAACGCGCTTCGGACTCTAATGTCTTCGATAGGCAAGACGAACACACACGACAAACAAGAACTAACAAGCAGCCAAATGAAATGGCTTAGCTAGGGTAGGCATTCTCCATTTACCTGTTGAGCAGAGACTTCTTGCTCACAAGCTCTGTATTCAACAGCTCAGCTTTCTGCTCAGCTGCTGAATAGATCCTGGCTTTTATAATTAAGATTTAGATAAACAGACAGACAGACAGGCAGACACACAGAGAGATAGATTGATAGACAGATAGACAGATAGATAGATAGATAGATATATAGATAGATAGATAGATAGATAGAGAGTGAGTTGGATAGATAGATGTGTGATAGATACATAAACAGAGTTGGATAGGTAGATATGTGTTTGTTGTTTTGTGTGTATGCGTGTGTGCAAGCTCGAGCGAATGCGTGCGCACATGTGTGTGTGTGTGTGTGTGTGTGTGTGTGTGTGTGTGTGTGTGTGTGTGTGTGTGTGTGTGTGTGTTGATTTATTTGTCACCTTTGTTCGTCATACCCGTCGAAACGCGTTGCCTCTGTCATATGTCTTTCGTATATCCCATTTGTTTGGTGTTTGATTCTTTGTACCTCCCTGGCTTTTGCTCCAGCCGGTGGTCACTATCGTTTCCAGCCGGTGGTCACCATTGTTTCCAGCCGGTGGTCACTATCGTTTCCAGCCGGTGGTCACCATTGTTTCCAGCCGGTGGTCACCATTGTTTCCAGCCGGTGGTCACTATCGTTTCCAGCCGGTGGTCACCATTGTTTCCAGCCGGTGGTCACTATCGTTTCCAGCCGGTGGTCACCATTGTTTCCAGCCGGTGGTCACTATCGTTTCCAGCCGGTGGTCACCATTGTTTCCAGCCGGTGGTCACCATTGTTTCCAGCCGGTGGTCACTATCGTTTCCAGCCGGTGGTCACCATTGTTTCCAGCCGGTGGTCACTATCGTTTCCAGCTGGTGGTCACTATTGTTTCCAGCCGGTGGTCACTATCGTTTCCAGCTAAAGATGAGCTGAATTCATGAACAGCTGGAGATAGTTTTATTCATTTCTCCACTCATTTATTCATCAGCCTCTTCGTTCATTCTATTGTTCCTGTCTATCACAATCACAAATCCAACAACACTTGAGTTCTGTTTCCACGGTGATTCCAGTGAATTATTGATGTCTTCACACCCACATTCACCCAGATGGAGACACCCTGGCATTGCTCCAGTCCAATTCAAATCCCCTTTTAGACACTTTTCTTTTTGCAATGAATTGGACAGCGAGCAGAAGACACACCCGGCAAATTGCTCTGGCTTGTTCCAGATCTGTTGAACCCTGTCTGAAATTGTCTCCCTGGCTTATTTCTGGAGTGTGGCTATTCGCCAGGGCTGACGCGTAAGTGGACATACATTGTCTGGAAAACTTAGCGTTGACCTAATCCACGCTTGTCGTAGTATTACGTCTGTCTGTCTGGTTGTCACTGCCCGTTTTCACCTTTTTCTTTCTCCTTCAATGTTTGTTTTGAAAGAAAAAGGTGGCTTTGATTTGATTTAATGTGAATGATTGATTCAGTGAGCAAGCAAGCCAGTGAGCAATTGGTAAGAGGCGGATTAATAGTGGTTAAAACTAAATGATTGGTATTGGTTTAAACTAAATATGTACAGATTTTAAAAGGAATTAAAATAACTCTGCTTGTTAACAAGGACAAACGAATAACAATACAAAACACGACGCGTTTCGACTTCTCAGAGCTTCTGAGTGCAATAGAAATAACATTCCGGACAATGAAAACGAAGAACGAACAATCACTTATCTTCTCAAAATCGTCGCAAGATGAGTAGGTCTCTTTCCTGTAAAAGACTTGAAAGGTCGAAATGCATTGTGTTTTGACTTGTAATTTATTTGTCCATGTTAATCAGCAGAGTTATCTTAAATTCTTTTAAAGATTTGTTTTAATTTCCCGCTAGCAGTCACTTCACTTTGCAGCTAAATATAGATGTGTGTGTGTGTGTGTGTGTGTGTGTGTGTGTGTGTGTGTGTGTGTGTGAGAGAGAGAGAGAGAGAGAAGAGAGAGAGAGAGAGGAGAGAGAGAGAGAGAGAGAGAGAAGAGAGAGAGAGAGAGAGGTCCTTAAAGGCTGCTCGTGAAGAATTTTAAATTTATAATAATTTTTATATTTCCATAATTTTTCATTGCCATTTTCTTTTTGCTATGTTGCCTCCCACCCTCCACCCTCCAGCCCCGCCTCCTTTATTTTTTTTTTCTCTTTGTAAAGTCATTTATGTAATGACAAAGGAATTTTCAACCTCCACTTGGTTTTCATGAAGTTCCATTCAGTCGGAGACTATATGTCAGGCTGTATTTTATATTTGATTTCATATTACACCCGCGTCAAACTGAAAGAGTAGTATGTGTAACTGATAGAGAAGTATGTTCAAATTTTAAATGTACGACTCAAACTGGTCGTTTAAAAACGTTTCTTTCTGGACCAAGGCATATTATTGTTAGTGTATCATATAGAAGGGTGCACCCCGATAGATCCCCGCACCGATAGATCCCTAACCCGAACCCTAACCCTATCCCTTTGCGGGGATCTACCGATGCGGGGATCTATCGGTGCGGGGATCTATCGGTTCGGTGCAGGGATCTATCGGTGCGGGGATCTATCGGGATGACCCCATATAGAACGAGGCTCGATGCTTGGAAAACAAAACACTCCAAGAATGTTCAGTGTGTGTGTGTGGTGGTTTTATTTCTATTTCACACATTCTTTTTAACTGCCAGATTCTGAATATGTTATATTTTGACAAGCAGTGCATTTACGACAATAGATTATCTGCTGATTATGTATTGTATACAATCAATTACTTAAAATTGTATAGCATTGGACTAAGTACATTTAACAATCCTATTGGCCTTCTACTATAATTTGGTATTACATTTTCGATTATTTAATATTGTAATGTAATGTAGTATACT
>CM031614.1:57295710-57298210 GCA_018398815.1 Conus ventricosus
GCAAAGGGGAAGGGGGTTGTTATTCGATCTGGCAGTTTTACTCTGCTCTGTGAAACATGCATGTCTGTCTGTCTGTCTGTCTGTCTGTCCACAACGGTCTGCCACAATGTCTATATGCCTTTCACTCTCCCCCCCCCCTCTTCCATCCCCATCCTTTTAATTCTACATGTCTCTCACATGCCTCTTTTTTGCGCCCCCCCCCCCCCCCCTCTCCGTACGTTTTTCTGGATAAATATTTGTTTTGTCAACAGACGCCACGCACACAATTTGGCCTCAGCTTATTTAAGGGGAGGGCAGAGAAACTAACATGTGTGAATCCCTTCACCATTCATGGGCTCTGATTGGTTGAGATTGACTGCTGCTAATTCTATTTGACCCCGTATCCGTCACCCCCCCCCCCCCCCCTTCCACTTTTCACTCTGCCGCTCGCCAGATTCTTTTCTTCTCGCCGTGAGAGGAGCCAGCATGTCCGTTGGTCACGTCCTTTGTAATATTGTAAGGATTGTTCACACATCATGCGAGTGTCTGTGCAGTTTTCCCTCTGGCTGATGGGAACGATTGGGCTGAAAGCGGAACTGACGTGGATGTTCCTACAGACAGGAAGTATCCGTTGTGGGGTTGGTACGTTGTCTGTTCACTTTTCTTGTGTTCCAGAAATCCTCAGCTTGAACGAAAGTTAGTAGAGTTCTGTCCCTTCTAGGAGCTCTTCGGCACTCTTGGTGGCTTGATTGACAAAGCGCGGCGCGTGAGGACGGGAACACAGTCAACGGAAAGATAGAAGTTAGAAGCGACAGCAGCACCACAATACTTCTGTCAGAGGCTTTAACTGTGGACGTTGTCATCAAAAGTACTGCCCCCCCCCCTTCCCTTACCCCACCCCAACCTGCGTAAGTAGAACTATCAACTGTTAAGAAACAGAAAAGGGAAGACCATGATGGAATGAAATCTTGATAAATGGAGAGACAAACAGCCTGCTGGTCTCCCTCCTTGCCATCAGAACCTGTATGGGGAGTTACGTACTAGAGGGGGATAGGAGAACCAGTTGCAGCCAACCTCCGCTGATCATTGATGAAGGAAGGCAGAAAACATCGACCAGCACACTTGGCCAAATGCTTTGCGTCGTGGACTCCCAGCTAGGAGTTCGTCGGTTCGATTCCCATCAGAGCCATTTATTTGTAGGAATTTTCTGCATTTGCCAGCTCCTACCAGAGTTGAGTTATGCTATGGGCTCGTTTGGGAAGATTGGAACTATACAGTTGAGTTTCATCCATCCATTTAATGGATATGTCTAGGAAAGCGTTGCTCAAATTTCCTTATCAGTTCTGCAGGTGTCTGTATCAATCGGGTTTGACTGACGCCAGAATATGTTATGAAAGCAAGCATAGAGTACAGCCCTGTCGAACAGTTTCAGGCCTCTAGCGTTATCGTCATTATCTTCGTACTCATCGATCGGCATAGAAAAGTGTAAAATTCTACCGCCCTTTAAGCTCTGTTCTGGTGACTTTAGTTTGGATTACCTGTCCATGTCTGTGCCCTTAACATGGTTCTTTCAAGATCACTGGCACTGTCACATTTATGTGGACTGTTGCTGGACGGTCGTGGTCGCACCCTCTGAAAGGAGAGCTTAGTACGTTGGCCCCATGAAGAATTTGAACAAAGACACTTTCTGACTTCGGGTTATTCATGTTCTGTGTGTTCTGACTCAGAGTCTAATGAAATTTACCTGAGGGAAATTTTCGGCCAGCTACTGCTGGTCTTCATCAGCCCGACTGATTGGTAGTTGTGGTGGGTGTTGGTGTCCTCAGAGTTGTCATCTCTGGTGGAGTGATTGGTGTTCAGCATACACTTGTAAATGGGGGGGGGGGGGGGGGGGGGGGGGGGGTGGTCATAGCCACAGTCTCTGTTCAAGCTAGGTTTTCTCTCTCTCATTTCTATTGCTTCTTTCACTTTCCTTTTTGTGAACTGTGATTCAGCTGCAATTATGGTGGCTTGAAACTTGTTGGTATGGTGGGTTGTTGTTGTTGTCAGATGTTCATAATATGCAGAAGTTTTGGCAGTGTGTTCATTTAGCCTTGTTTTCAGAGGCCGACCAGTGTCTCCAATATAGTCCTCACTGCACTCCTCACATTGAAGAATTGTCAGTAAGGGTTCAGTATGTGTGTCCTGCTTATGTTGGATCAGAACAAACACCACTGAACACCACTGAAGCGAGCGCAGTGTCACCTTTGGTGGGTTCCTTCATGATGACGACATTGACTGCTCCTCCGTGGATTGCCAGTGCCAGGGTAGGGGCGGAACTGGCCAGGCTGCGACTGTGGACGTGGGGCCTGAATGAGTGGTGTGTGGGTGCAATGCTACTGAAGTGAAGTGGAAGCAAGATGAAATTTTAAAAAAAAGAGAGAAAAGGTTGCCTTCTCTTTCTGACCTGTTATGAAAACTGGGGTCGATTTGTGTGGGTAGGACCTTTTTATAAAAGGCACCAACACAAGCAGCAGAACAA
>CM031614.1:57303210-57328210 GCA_018398815.1 Conus ventricosus
GCCCTAGCTAAACGGACATCATTCACAGAGGAGAGCGAGGTCAACAGTCACCGTGTCTGTTCCTTCACTCAGACGTGAGCGGTCAGCGGAGTTGCTCTGTCCCGTGTCAGTCAGCACCAGCCCGGAGACAGTCCCTGAGAAAGACGGCGTGACAGAGCAGACCGTTGATTGGTGGAGGACAATTAACGCAAAATCCTCCTCCTCCCAAGTCTCCCCTTTTGCACACTGTATTTTTTTTTTTTTTTGGTAGCAAATAGAACATTGGGCAGATAACATTCGTCCCAAGTGTCCAGCTTGTGTTGATTCTGTCTAGACTTGTCTCCCTTGCTTACTTTTGGAGTGTGGCCATTCGCCAGGGCTGACGTGCTGGCAGACATGTTGTACCGCCTGGAAAGCTTTGCGTTGATATAACCTCCTCTTGTCTTCGCATTGTGTTTGTCGGTTTGTTTGTTTGTCCCTGCTTTTTTTTTTCAGGATTTGATTTCAAGGTATGAAAATAATGTATGGCATTTGTTTGTCTCAATAGTCAGGGTTTGTCTACTTTTAGTGGCGTGGAAATGGTTGCTTGATTTGTGTGATTGAGAATGAGTTAAACTGATCGATCAAGGGAGTGATTGAGTAATAAATGGCTTGTATCTTATCAGTCTCAGTTTTCTGAGCAGACTGACCATAAATAACTTCACTCGCGCGCGCACACACACACACACACACACACACACACACACACACACACACACACACACACACACACACACACACACACACACACCTTGCATGCGCACGCATTCCCCCTTGCATACATATCTGCACAAAGAAGATGGTTTATCTTCGAAATCCTCTTGGATATTATCATTAATGCTTTTAATAATCTATCTCTCTATCTACCGATCGGTCTGTCTGTCTGTCTGTCTATCTATCCATTCAGCCATTTATCTATCTATCTGTCGAAGTCAAAGAACCCTGCTTTCAGGCCTGTGAACGTGACATTGTTGTACTGTTTCAGTTCCATGTTATGACATGACATTCAAGTGACGAAGAACCTTGTTGCACAGCCTTTTCTGTGAAGACACTTTCATTTGTGCACAGACTACCTCCCTCTCAGTCCCTTTGTGACTAGGGCCGGATAGCTCAGTTGGTAGAGCGCCGGACTCGTGATCCTGGGGTTGCGGGTTCGAATTTCGGTATAGGGGGATTTTTCCCTCGGAGTTAACATTGGTTCTGACTCCATTCCCCATTATAGTCCTTCGAATGAGACTATAAACCGAGGTTCCGTGTGTGAACGCACGCATAACATCTTGCACACACGTAAAATCCCATCACCAACTTTCGGAAGAGAAGGCCAGTTTGGCCGTTGGTATGGATGACACGTGACACATAGCATGCACCTTCCCCGAAGATGGAGTATGGCTGCCTTAATGGCGGGATAAAAAAGGGTCATACACACAAAACTCCACTGCCTGGCTATACAGGGAGTGTCCACAGGAGTATCAGCCTGCGTACGCAGAAAGAAAGAAAGAAAGTCCCTTTGTGACTAGACCCAAACATCCTGGAAGCAAATGTGTATTAGTCTAAAGACACAAACGTTCTTCTCTAATTTTGCTGCAGTATGTCTTTTCCTTTCTCACGAACATGTTTCTCTTCCCAAAGATCACTGACTGTTTTGGTTTGCTTTTGCTCTTTCTTTTCACCATCATCATTATTTTGTTTGCGCGCGCGTTACTCGAGGTCTGACGAGTGCATTGGTCTGACGCGTAGGTCAGATATCTGCTAAGTCTTAGACACAAGACCCTCTCCCTAGATTCTTTCATCTTAGTCATCAATTAATTTATCAATCAGATTTAGATCATGCGCAGTGTGATCTTGAAACTTAGCGTATATGGTGTAGCGTATATGGACTAGTCCGCACGCAGTGACACCTCCTTGATGAAACTAAAACTGAAACTGTTGGCACACATTATCTAACCGGTACTTACAGGACGCAGGAGGCGACCATTCTGGAATTCTTATTGCAGCTGATGGCTAGCGATCAGTGAGAACAGCTGTGTCTGCTTCTAGTTCTATGTCTCTCCTTCTGGCTCCTTGTGCCAGACTAGCCAGACGTTTCCTACTGCCTAGGGGACAGACAACATGCAATCTGTCTTTCCGTCTGTGGAGACAATCAGCGTGTGCCAGACTTGTTGGCCGTGTTTCATTCAGCGCCGGTCCAGAGAAACTTCGTTAGAAAGGGTTGGGTTCAAAGAGCCATTGATGGTGAATAACTGTGTTGAGGCTGAGATTAGAGTCGAATGGTTTTCCTTCGTCTGCATCGATTAGGGAAACAAATCTCTCTCTCTCTCTCTCTCTCTCTCTCTCTCTCTTCTCTCTCTCTCTCTCTCTCTCTCTCTCGCCTGCTGCTCGCTCGCTTTCTCTCTGTGTCTCTGTCTGTCTATCTGTCTCTCTATCGCTTGCTCGCTCTCTGTCTCTGTCTCTCTGTCTCTCTCATTTTTCTGTCTCTCCCTGTCTCTGTCTGTCTGTCTGTCTGTCTCTATCGCTCGCTCGCTCTCTGTCTCTGTCTCTCTCATTCTCTGTCTCTTTTTGTCTCTCCCTGTCTCTGCCTGTCTGTCTGTCTCTGTCTCTCTAACTTTCCTTCCTCCGTCTTCTTTCCCCATCTCTCATTTCCCATTCCTTCATATAGGCTTTTACCTACGCACCCCCTCCCCTCCACTACACCTCCTTCAATTCCCCCTTACCTCCACGGAAGGCTTAGCAATCACTATGTTACAAACACGGGAACGCACACACGTACACACACACACACACACACACACACACACAGACACCACACACACACACACACACACACACACACACACACACACACACACACACACACCCCACACAACACATACCACACACACACACACACACACACACACACACACACACACACACACACACATACACACACACGCACGCACACAAGCACGCACACACACACACACACACACACACACACACACACACACACACACACACACACACACACACGCACACAAGCACGCACGCAAGTACGCACACACGTACGCATGCACGCATGCACGCACGCACACACACACACACACACACACACACACACACACACACACACACACACACACACACACACACGCACGTACGCACACACACACACACACACACACACACACACACACACACACACACACACACACACACACATGCGCGCGCGCGGGGCGCGCGCGCGCGCTCTTGCACAGAATTACGTCCCAGTTGATTAAAGCAGAACATAGGTGACTGATCATTTTTAACCCTCTCCCATTCGTTGACATTAATTGCTTGGAGCTGACCATGATGATTTCATTTTCTGCCCCTATCCCCCCCCCCCCCCCCCACCTCCCACTCCACTGGCCCACACATCAAATGGCATTACGTTTTGTCACATGCAATGTGTTTGTCCGTTCACCCTGACCTTAAGTATGGCTCGGATTTGTCCAGATTATTCCTGTGACATTCAGGAGCAATGCCAGAGAACCCCCTCCCCACGCCCCCCCCCCCCCTCCCAATAAAGATTGGATGACAGACCAGAACTTTGGGCAAGAATTAGAGCCAAGTGGCAATGTCCCGATGTTCCAAGCTTTGCTGCCAGTGGGATGAAGATGCTACGGTGTGGGGCATTTGTTCTCTCTCTCGCTCTTTTGTTGTTGGTCTTTCAGTGCCATCTTTACCGACTCAGTGCATGAATCCTTTTCTCTCTATGTCTCTGTCTCTGTCTGTCTGTCTGTCTGTCTGTCTGTCTAACTGTCTCTGACACACACACACACACACACACACACACACACACACACACACACACACACACACACACACACATACGCACACACGTACACACACATACACACTCACACATACACACACACGCACATGCATACGCACATCACATGCACTGGCACACACACCTGAGCCAGTGTTTATACACCCATACACACACTTACAATGATAATAATGGGACAGCCATTGTTAGGTGGGTACCAAAGGTCTGACCATCGCTTTGGGCTAATGCGTAGGTCGGACATCTACGAAGTCGTAGCCACGAGACCCTCTTCTTAAATCCTCTCATCCGAGTTATCAATTCTCCATCAGCTTAAAATCATGCGCAGTGTGGTCTCGAAACTTAGCGGATGTGGTGTAGCGTATATGGGCTAGTCCGCACGCAGTGAGGAAACTGAAACTGAAACTTAAAACTGAAAGAGCCTATTATATTTCGGGAAAACATATCTTAGTCCTTCGCACAAAGCGGATTTTCTTCTTAATTAAGCATCCTTAAAGTCTTTCGCACAAAGCGGATTCTCTTCTTAATTAAGCATCGTTAATGGTTGGTTTGTTTCTTTGTTTTCTTCTTACCATTCACTATCTCGATGTTCTGAACAGTTTGAACCAGTTATCTGACCTTCCACCGTTTTGAAATTCCAACTAATTTTATTTCTCCCTCTCCCTGAGCCTTCGATCAGAATAAACCGATTTTCCCCGTAGCGTAGGCGGCAGTCAACATGCAATCTGTCTTTACATCTGTACAGGCAGTAAGTGTAGCCACAGTTCTCGGCCCTGCTTCATTCAGCTCCGGTACAAAGGAAACGTGGTTAGAACGACTGGGCGGAATGTGGAATTGATGTTGAATAATTGTGTGGAGGGTGAGATTAAGGCTGAATAGCCTTCCCCTCCTCCCCTGTGTCTATTACGAAAATAGAAGCGAGCCTCTGTCTGTCTGTTTGTCTGTCTGTGTCTGTCTGTCTGTCTGTCTGTCTGTCTGTCTCTCTCTCTCTCTCTCTCTCTCTCTCTTTGTGTGTGTGTGTGTGTGTGTGTGTGTGATGAGAGAGAGAGAGAGAGAGAGAGAGAGAGAGAGAGAGAGAGAGAGAGAGAGAGAGAGAGAGAGATGACTCGAAAACCTGGGGAACCTACAGAGGGTAGACAGCAAGTCTTCGGGGCTGAGCGTTTCTGAAGCACTTTTTACAAGACAGGTGAATTGTCCCTCAGCATGTGTGTACTTCCCGTCCTCTCAAACCATCTTCAAGACAACATCCAGTAGGTTGTGGCAGTAGTAAAAAGAGACAACAACCGAATGGTTATTTGAGTAGCAAAAGAGACAACAACCAGCTGGATAAGGGATAACAGGGGAGAGAACAGATAAATGTCTGTTCTAAGCCACTTGCTTCACCACCGAGTTTTTGGGCGAAAGTGGCCTAAAGCCGCCTTTTCCTGTGGCGGAAGAGAGAGAGAGAGAATCACCGGCAGACAGACAGACAGACAGAGAAGAGAGAGACAGAGAGAGAGAGACAGACAGACAGAGAGGCGGGCAGACACACACACACACGCAAGCGCATATTACTGTTCTCTGGCAAGTAAGACGTCAATAACCAAAAAATAACGATTATCTACAAACAAACATACTGTGCAGGGTTATCCGTTTTTAATACTAATTTACTAAACTTTTCAGATTTTAGTTTTGTTTAATCCTATGTTTTTCCTGGTCATTTTCAATAACATCATTTTCGCGCAAACATTCTTCAAATGAGTCTTTGTCTTTCATGTGAAATAAAACTACAGTCTTTAACTGTTCTCTAAAGTCTTTTAAAACCGAGTTATATTTCTGGCATAAAATCCACACACTTATCCCAGCATGCCTTCCGCTGAAAGCTAGTTTCGACAAAGTGTTTCTCTTTTTAACTATGTCTCTTTCTGCCGAACAGTCATCTATAATAAATAGTGTTTGCGTTCCTTCAAACAGTCTATAAAACTGTTCTAAACACTCACTCAGTTTATTGCTGGGATCAACTAAATATATGTCATCATCTGTCCATATAAACCTTCTATCATGATATGCTTTGTTCCATTTAAGTGTTGGACAGAAAACCACAATATGATTAAAATTATAACGATAAACTGTTTGTAACAGGTCGAGGATAAATATTGTTTTTCCACAACCAGTTTGCCCACAAATCAATGAGCAATGAGGAGTTTTTGTCATAAAGTTTAACTGCTCCATAGTTTTATAACAGAGTTTAATCTAATTCAGTTATTATTTTTATCATACTCTCCGTCAAAACTTGTTCAGTATAATAAAACCCTATGAGGCCTAAATGTGTAAGATTAATCCAATTTAGTCCTGTAAGATTGTTTCTATTTAAGTCAACAGTGATTTTGTTGCTTGTTGTTATGATCTTAATATCCTCGCCATTGTGAAGAACGACGACAACAACGTTAAGGCGTTTAACGTCTAAGTTTTGCCAGCTATATTAATTCCTTTTATAAGGTCATCACTAACGCCCACAACCCATCCCTTCCACATCTTTAAAGACAGAAATTTCAAATATCATTGTGAACGTGTCTCCTAATTTTTGCTTGGAAAGAACTGTAATTTTGTAGAAGCTTTTTTTACAACTGTTTCTTTTCTGTGGAGGATGTACTGTTTTTTCCCATACGGCGTTATTTCAATTTCTTTCCGACTATTATCGTCCGGTATAAGACTTACATGTAAAGGGCCAGAGTTGAATGCTTTTCTGAAACTTTTTTGACGGCCAAAAAATGTAAATGGGCTTATGAATTCAAATTTTATTTCCCATTCTAAATATGGTTCTAAGTGCCATTTGAGGTCAGGTTTTCGAACTATTTTATATTCATACTGGCCAACATTATTTGCTTCTAGATTGCGTAGTTGTTCTAGTTTAGGAAACCTTTTGTTGTCGTCAACCTCTTTGCGTTTATAATCACCATCTTTAGTGTACTCAAAACCATACAAAGTGCCTATCTCACCATTCTGTTCAAAGTCCGCAACGTCTGCAAGGTCTTTTAATTCTAAAGTTATACACCTCACAGGTGCTAATGTAACTCCTGGTTCTTCTGGCCCACGCGACATTATTTTTTAGTAGCGTATTATTTTATTTCCAAAACAATGTGTAGGTTATCACATTTCACAACTTTCCCCGCTTTGTCTTTGATTTTTATATTAAATGATCCAACCCTCCCACAAACTAATCTTTTAAACTGTAAATTAGGGAATTGTATAATTTCATAATCGCAATATGCTGCTTTCCCTGACGGAAGAGCTCTTAAAACAGTTGAGGGCCTTCCATCATATAAGTTTTCATCAGTGCTCAGCTCATCCAAATGAACATAGAGTAATGAATGTAATGCAAGATCGAGCGGATTTTTCCCCTCATAAGTGTTTTGTCTGGCCCAGCAATAAAACTATGAGTGGGTAAATTGCTAGTTGTAAAGCCTAACATTTTAGCTAGCTCTCTATCAAAAAAGTAAGATGTTCCTTCGTCTTCAAGCTTAAATGTTAACATTGTTTTTAGATTTGCATTGTTAAGTTTGAGAGTAATGTCAAAGTTATCATTGCTTCTTTTAGTGAGCAAAACCCGTAATAACCATCAGGTATTGTTAACTGGCTCATTTTGGTCCTGCTCTGTTAACTTTTAGAACCTTATTATTCTTCTTGGCTTTGCTTATATTAAACCATACGACTTTGTAAAATATTTCATGGAGCGCGACCGTTCTGGTTCCGCATTTTTTATTAATAGCATGTTCTAAAAACAAAGGGGGGTCTTGAGTTGTTATTGTTCAACTTTTTTTAAAAAAAATTTAAAAATGAGTGATTCAAATTTACTGATGCAAAATATTCTTTTGGGGGCCCCCTACAACCCTTTAAAAATTTTAACAACTGACACCCTCGACATTTCTGTGCCCCAACTGTCGTTTTTCTTTAAAAAGGTGAGTACTCCTTGAAGAGCTTTTTTTAAACCCCCCCTATTGAAAAAGAGCACATCCAGAAAGCGTGGTATAGTACCCGATGCATTTTTATCAGAACCTTAAAACTTTGCTGTGTCTTGGCATAACGGGTGTGGGGGCGTATGCTGACATTTAAATCACCATGATTTTTTGGGTGGGTCAGTGTAAATTTCATTTCTAACACCTTTGAGTATTTTGACTGAACTGCAGCCCTTTCCCGAATGAAAAATCGTTTATCCTTTCAGCAAAAAAGAATAGAATAAAGGTTTTTGGGGACTGAACGAATTAAATATTAACCAAGAAGTTTTTTGAAAAAAAGTTGGTCATAACAGGCATAGGCTCTTTTTTTTTCAGGGCCGCACAAAAGTAAAACTTTGCCCGGCGTTCTCCTTTAAAAAATTTTTGGGCCCCGGGCCTAGAGCAAGAGCATAAACAGCATGGACAACATTTATCTTAGACATTTGGGGGCCTAACAAGAGGGGGAATAGAACGAAAAAAACGACTCATTCGTCTTAGTTTGGTGTTTGCTAGGGTCGCAAGCACAGGAAAGATCGGATAACTGATCTTTACTGGTTTTGACGCACAAAAACAATACTTGAAATTTTTAGAGGACCCCTTTAATTTTACATTTGTTTACCTTGTTTAAAAGGTACCAACTGTTTTAAAATAGCAAGATCAAAAGTAGACTTTGCTTTTGGGCAGGGTTTATACGTTGCCTTCTGCCCCTCAGACTCCAGATGGGTCATAATAAACTAAAATAATGAAATTTTATACAGGCAAGAACGAATTTGGGGGAAAAAAAAAACATAAAATCTGAGCCAAATATTACAAACAAAAAAAACCCCCAAAGTTTAAGTCATCAAAATCCCACCCCCAAACCCCCCCAAAGTCATTGAAGATCAGCAAAGCTTGCGGATCTGTTCGCGGAAACCTAAATAGAAAAACAGCGCTTTTTCTTGGATTAATGGATAGGTTTATTTGGTTTTTATTTACAATAGAAACCCCAAACTATTACGAGAACTAATCCCCATAAGTGCTCGGCCATAAAGCCAATACTTTGCTTGCGTAGACAAAAGCCCTGCAATCCCCCCTAATATACCCGGGAAAAAGAGTCTATAGCTTTACTGGCTAATTTTTTTAATAAACTTGCAAGATGTTTAAAGCTTTTTTTTTTCCATATTTACAGGCGAGGCGGTGGAGGCATGGGCTTGACCCCCGCCACCTGAACCCAACATAGGTATTTTTGCAAACCAAAGGGCCCGTTTTAACGCTTGCTAATTGACACCGGCCTCTAAACAGCGTTGGGTTTTTCGTTCTGTAGCGTTGTGTCTTCATAAAAAATTCTTTGGATAGTTTCTCTTTTTTGCTCCTTGATTTTCGAAATTGTTCTGGGTTTAGTAACAAAACTTCTGCTTGCTGACTTTTTTTGTTCAAGATCTGAGTCTTCGGGTTATTCTTTCTTTAACACCGGGCCCTACGAGCGGTCGTCAGCCTCAACGATTTTTTTTTTTCTCTTTTTATTCCCCTTCGTTCACCTATTTGCAAAATTGTTGTTTTTTTCGCCTCTAAGGTTCTTAAAGATATAAAGGGGCCTTTAGTTCTCACGGGTGGGGTGAGTGTGTATAGTCTTTAACGCTGTTTTCTTCTGAAAAACTGGATTCTGTTCTATTACATTTATTACTTACCCGCTGATTGATTTAATTCTTTTAAATCCATGTTTTGCATTTGGGTTTTGTCGGGGTTTTGCATGTGTTTGAAATTTAGCAACTGCTTCTGCCCTTAATTTTTGGCCTAAAAAAGGGGGGGAAGGCGATTTTTATCTTTCACATGAGTCTATTTCTAAGAACCCACGGCTAAAAACTTTGATGGGGCTTTTTTAGTTTTAAGCTGAACAAGTTTTCCTTGGTCGCCCTCCCAAAAAAATGATATCTTTTAAATTTAAAAATCTTAGGGTCTATAAATTCGGGGGGTTTTTGGCCCAAAATTTGGTATAATGATCGACTTCTTTTTGTTAATTTTTTTCCGCTTGTTGGTAATGTACTCCCCCATTTTTGCTAATTCAAAAGCAAAGAAAGCCCCGTGCATGCCGCTCCAAGGGGAATCATATGTCGTCTCCCCGATCAAAAAAAATCATAATTTTCATCTTCAATGCTGCCATGTTTCTTTAATAAATTAAAATTTTTTTTTTTTGTTTTATAAAAAAAGTTACACTATGCTCGATTCTTGCCCCCATAGAAGATGAAAGAACCTTTGGGTGAAGGGAAATAACGGAATATTTCGTTCCAAAAAATCCATTACATTGATGCAGATCAAATTTTACTGTCAAATTTTTCCGGACCTAGGAGCAGTGAAGTGATGTGCCAGGGTCTGCACGACTTACTTTTTTAAAAAAAACTGCATCAGAAACAGACCCCAAAGGACAGTGTACGAATTGGGGGGGCAATCGTAAGAAAATTTCTGTAAAATTGAGGGGGAAGAAATATTTTCTTTTCACATGCAGAATATTTTTTTAAACCCATTTTATCTATGGCAAAAAGGGAAAAAAAAAGGGGTGAACTTTCTTTTTAAGGAATCGAAAATGAAAATGGACTAAAACACAGAATAGACGCCGCGATGTTTAAAAACAAAAAAAGCTGCAGTTAAATTTTGGGATGGGAAACGCTTTTTTCCCTTCCCTTTGATTTTGAGTTGTTAAAAAACGCAGCGCCATACTTTCAAGGAGCATTAAAAGACAGATTTTCTAGAACTAACTTTTTAAAGAATACAAAAAGGTTATCAGATCATCAAAACCAAGCAAAGTCACATTTCGACATTCGTTAGAGTTTACGTTGTTTCAACCCTAATTTGCAAGGGAGATGAGCACCAAAATCAGTCAAAATTTTCAATTATTACGAAAGAGTGATTCACAACAAATTTCCCAGGCGGCAGACACTATATGGAATTTTAGTTTAGCGTCTCAGCAAGATCGCTTAAAGGTTTTTTTATTGGGCGAAGATGAAGAACCCTTCAAAAAAGGAAGTGAAAAGTTTTTTAATCCAAAAATAACGAAAGTACAATGTCGATTGGGGGAGGGGTAGTCCCTTAACCAAATTTACGCTAGCTGGCTTAACCTTATCAGACATTTTGATGAAATAAAAAACTGTTTGGGAGCGTGAGGTGTAGAAATCAACAGTTGACCTGTGTCTAAAGATTTACATCTTCACAATGTTAGGCTTGATGATTATTTTAACAACGACATACGGTTTATATGTATTGACCTAAGGTCAACAGAGAAACAGTTGCATGGAAGCGAGAGCTGTAGAGACGTATAAACATTCAAATGATAAAGAAGAAGAAGCCGAGAAACACCGCTTAATGTACATTTGTTTTTAATATATGATGCGCAGCTGACATATTGAAAATAACAGATTAAAAGATATACAATACTAAATTATTTTTATTTTATAAAAGCATTCAGTTCCAGGTTTATTCCAAATTGCCACACCGCCAACCAAAAGAAGAAGATCGCAGGCAATTTGCAGTTATAGAAACCCCTGAAGTAAAAACCTTCAGATTAACCAAACCAATACGCAAATGCAGCAAGTACTAGAGCAAGACCTTTCAAAATACAGCAAAATCCAAACGAAGGTATTCTGCTGCCTTTAATGCGTTACATATGTAAATAACTGGAGCAACGACTATAAGCGCTCTATCGCAGGAACGATGTTGGCTCTTAGCAACGGGCATAGGCGCACCCGCAGCTTTACCGCTAGGACGGTTTGTCTTTAGCTCTCAGGCCTGGTTCATTGAGCCGTAGGTGCTGCTAGCAAAAAAATAAATCTAAACTCCAAAAGCAACACAGCTATGGTTCAACCAATAACAAGCTAAACTTAGTTCGTTTAAAAAAAATGACAATAAATAAAGCGCTAGCTGACGCAAACATCAACGAGATGAAGAAGTTAATCGTTTTCAACATGCGAGTTTTGATGACTACAAAAGACAAAAGTTTGATCTTCAAAGAAAGGCGTGACAAGTTTTTCATCAACACAGACCCCGAGCAGATAAAAAAGGAATGCTTAAAAAAGTAAACGATACATTAAAACTCTGTTTCGAAACAGCTCACATTAACAACACCAAAAGGTGTTTATACTTAGTTTATGAGTCCAAGCACAAAAAGACTGTTATATTGATTCTGATTAAGTAGTATTTTTTTTAATTTAAATACAAATATTATGGCTTAGAAAAGAAAGTACAGCATGCAAGATATATAAGAAGGACAAGACGAATTGTTTGAAGGAAAGCTCGAAAGAGAAGCTTTTATATCAAGAGGCACGAATGATATTGATTTTAAGAAGTCATTGACCACTAACGTCCAGGCAAGTGTTGTATCATGCTATTGTCTCAAGTTCCAAGTGTTTGTGTGTGTGAAACTAACAATAGACTCCCCCCCGCCAGTTTAAGTAATGTTAGCTGTTTTTATCGACTATATAACACTAAATAAGATAAATTCTAGAAGTTTGGGTCTCAACTAAACAACAGACTATTCTTTTCCTCCAATGACTTAACACCGGTGGGCATACGAAGCGCTACACAGTTTAAACGCAGCCGCTAAGAAGCGAAAAAGAGAGGCTCAGGTTGGTCCAGAGGCGAAGTCTTAGAGATTAGATTAAAACAGGCTAAGTATGCACCGATTGTATGCAAGGTTACATACCGCACCTCGGGAGTTGGTTTTAAAGAGAGCAGTTTTAAACAATAAAAAATCAGAACAACAAATGTTTCTTGTGGTGCGTTCTTGCAAAGGCTGCATCAGTGTCCGCGAACACGCAGAGAGAGTGACTAACTATCGCAATACCCAAAGATCTTAAACGTCAATGAATATCCTTTCCTGTTTTAGTGTAGACCAAATTGATCAGTTTGAAGAACAAAACAACCCATAACTGTTAATGTATACACAGGGGATGGAAACAAATATGTGCCAAGTAAGTGTCCAAGAACATCCAACAATAGGCGGAACCTGCCAAAAGTCTAAGTGGACTTACTCCTAATGTTTTTCTCCCGCAGGGCTGCCCCATTACACATTGATCCACACTGAGCAGATTATTAGCGCATACTTCCAAAAACACTAACATACAAGAATTCTGCAGAAATGTTTTAACAAAATCCATCAGTGCAAGCCGCAAGTGAACATAGTAAAAACCATTTGTAAAGGTTCTGTAGACCTGTAAGACAGAACTAACTACGGGGCGCCCCTCCAGGATCTAAAGTTAGTTTTAAAAGAACTGGAAACGCTGCAAAACAAGTCCCATACGTAGTTTACGCAGACTTCGAGTCCTTTTGTTTCCTTATGAAGGGCCAGTACCACAAAAACTTCGAAAAACAGTCTAATGAGTAATCATCTAGATTGTTCCTTTGCCTTTCATTAATGTTAGGTGGATGGGCGTTTATGCAGAGCCAGAATTATTATGAGAACCAGAAGCTGCAGAAACATTCTTAAAACGCATGCAGCAAGTGCGTAACGCCTGTACGAATATCTAAACTTATCCTGAAATCAAAATGGCGCCGAAGACCAACAACAGTATGAAACTCAGCCACGCATAGTTGGATTTGCCGGTATAGAGCTAACGCCCAAGAGTGTAAACCCCCACAGTAAGAAACCCATTATCACAGTAGTGGAAGTTTAGAGGTGCAGAGCGCACAGTAAATGCCAATCATTCAACTAAAGTTTGACCAAAACATGGAAGCTCTGTATCTTATCACAACTTGCGAGGTTATGACCTCCGACCTTATAAATGAAAGCAGTGACGATGTTGCCTCCGGTAGCATGCATTGGCACAGTCACAGAAAAGAACTTTTTTTCACTTTAAATAACATGTTTTCTACGATCTATGAAAACACATGATGGATCATTAAGCAGGCATGCCTTAAAGGCCTGCCAATAAGGGAAAATATTTTGACCCCAACCTTGTTAAAAAGGGCTTTTTCCCTTTGATACAAAAACATTTGGGGAAAGGTTTTGACGAAGACACTTCCCCCTAAAGGCGCGTTCTTTTTGTTTAGAAAAGGACACAGTGCTCTGTTACCGGCAGCTCAAGATGCGTGGCAAAAGTTAGGTTTTAAAAATGGGAGACTATCTGTCTACTTGAGGGCGATGTATGTTTTTTGGGCGGAGTCTTTGAAATTATGGGAAGACCTGCAAAAAACTTTTGTTTGGACCCTGCGCATTACATTTCTCCCCCCGGGAGAGTTGGGAAGCTTTTTTAAAAGTTTTACTGGATACGATTGATTTTTTGTGGATTTACCTTGACCAGATATTGAAAAAAGGATTGCTGGGGAAATTTGTATGGCGTGCATCTTTCTGTAAAGCAAACAAAAAAAATATTGGAGACTAGTCCAAGTAAAAAATTATATTTATGTATTTAGATGCAAAATCTGTATGGTTGGGCAATTGCGCAATGCTTCCATTACGCAACTTTAAAATGTACACAGGTACGAATAATTTCAAAAGCATTAAAGTGGTTGGGCAGTTTAACGCCTGATCAACAGCTGGTTTCATTCTAGAAGTTGACTTAGAATATCCTCATGAACTCCATGACCTGCATATGACTATCCATTAGCACAGAAAGTCTAAAGATGGATCCAAGAGAACCACCTAAACTTGTGCCTAATCTTCGAGGCAAAAAAAATTATGTCTGTCATTACAGACTTCTACAATTTTATTTAAGACATGGTTTAAAGTTGACAGGCTGTTCATCGCATAATTGCTTTTGATCAAGAACAGTTCATGAAACCATACATCATGAAGAACACTGACCTCAGAACTAAATCCACAGATGCTTCAGAAAAAGACTTTTTCAAGCTGATGAACACAGCTGTTTTGGAAAGACTATGGAGAATCCGCACAATGCGCAAAGATGTTAGATTTGGTCTCCAGAGAGAATGAAGCAATTAAGCTGACTTCAAAACCTAATTATCAGGACTTCAGAAGATTTCATGATCAGCTTTTCGGCATAATGATGAAAAAAAAGAAAGTCAAATTAGACAAACCTGTATTTATTGGTTTACTGTTTTAGAATTATCAAAGCTTTTGATGTTAGAGTTTCTTTATGACTACTTTAAGCCCTCGTATCCTGAGTCCAGAGTACTTTACACAGATACAGATAGTTTTGTTATAGATATCTCTACTGAAGATATCTATAAAGACATGGAAATTAGAAGTAGCTAAAGGACATGCGGGATGGTATGATACATCTGATTACCCTAAAGATTCGCCTTTGCATTCAATTACTAACAAGAAGGTTTTAGGAAAGATGAAGGATGAATTATCTGGAAAGGTGATCAAGGTGTATGTGGGTTAAGGTAAAAAATGTACAGTATTTCGAGCCAGGAGAAAATCATTAAGAAAGCAAAGGGAATATCTCGCAGCGTTTGTGCAGTCAAACATATCGCATGACAACTACAAAGAAGCTTTGTTTGGCAATAAGACTTTTCATCATGACAACGTAAACTGCATTTATCTACATGAGATCAACACAACTGTTGTAACAAAGAAGTCATTAGATAGAACAAACACAAAACGGGTGTTTGTTAATCCGGAGTTTTCATATGCAATTGGGCACTGGAGAACCTAAATTAATTAAAGCGGAACTGTGTCTGGCGGAATTATCTGCAGTTCTTCTTTCACAAAAGATCTTGAGGAGCTGGTTGTTTTGTTGTGCCAGTTTCTCGTAAATAATACACGGGCGGATCATCTTTACAATTCTTTTTTATTTCATATGGGTCAACACTCCAAACTGGATCGGTTGCCCTTGAATGCGAGTGTCCCCTTTTGCTTCCCACCGGTAAATAAAGGTCCTTACTTTTAAACCCAAACGGTATAGTTTGCTGGGTGTACTGAGTCTTCAGCAAACATTTATTGTTTTTCTTTTGATTGCTTGTACTGGTTTTAGCCCTTTAAATTCTTCATTATTCATTGCGCGCAAAACTGAGGGCTGTCTTCTAACCCATTCTGTGTTGCGAGAATTGTCAATCAGCTCTCTGTGATACTGGTAGAGAAAGTCTTTCGGCTAACTGTTTGTTAAAGTTTTCAACTAAAGCCTGTGATCTGTGAACTCCTGGAATGCCTCTTCTAATAGTAACTCTGTGTTTTAACAATAATTGATTCACTTGGCCTTTAATTCTTTCCATCATCAACTTGAATCATGCGTAGGATAAGTTAAAGGGCCTCGTTGATATATCAGCTGTATAGCGACAGCAACAGCAGAAGCACTCTTTTGTGTTAATGGTTCCGCATTTGTATCTTGAAGCCATGTCAATAACTGTGAGTGCGTACTTAAATCTTTTTCGTCTAATCCTATCAGGGGGTAATATAGAGATCCATTGATGGGTGTCGTTTGGAGTTGTGTTTACAAAGTGTGGTCTCTGTATTCGTTTGGGCGCAGGTAAATAAATTTGCCAAATTCGCTTGTTTAGATAACATTCTTTTTGTGTTTGTTCACTGATCAGCCGCTTTGGCTTAAAACTTTTTTTATTTCTGTTGATGCCCTTCCAATATCTTTGGGCATATAGATTTTGTTCATTTTTTAATTCAGCCATTATTATGTGCAACAAAATCACAACGGTCATACCAACGACAATAAACCCGATTCTTGCATCTTTTGTTTTTTGATGGTTGATAAAAGTCACTGATTTGGTGGGGGCAATGTCTCGATTGGTTTGCCTGTTACTAAATAATATTGTTTTATTGCTTGATCAACATTTTTAAATGTGTAAGCTGCATGCCCTGTCTTTTCAGTGTGTCATTAATAAAATCTAACTGCTCAGTCTCTGCCTTTCATAGGCGTCTTGTGCAGCTGCTAGTTGCTCCATGCTTTGTTATGTCTTTTTCTCTCGCTGTCATTCCCAGTTTACTAAATGCAAAATTACTGCCTTAACTAAGCAAGTGCATTCACCACAGCGCCGCCTATCATTATTGCGAGTGAAGCCATTTTTATAAATGTATTTTTTTCTACATATTTATTTTGTCTGGAATTATTCCTTGCTTAACTAGAAAATCTTTCGTGGCAACCGAAGCTGCAATGATAGCAATCAGCTTTGTGAATCCTCAAAGTCTATTTGCCAAGATCTGCTGGTTTAATCTTAAACAGGCTTTTACCAAGCATGAGTATCCATACACTTAGTCCTCCAATAACAGCAGAATGGTATACAAGGTTAGCAACAGTTTTTTCAGTGCTCATTTTTATAAAATAAAATAATTTATAATTTAATAAAAAACATGAAAGTGATGATCTACTACAGCTACAAGGCGGCCTAACCTTTCCCGAACTTATGATGACCAAGTTGATGGCCAAGCTGTTATGCCCCAAAAGGAGTGTTGTATTCTTTGGCAGCGTGTGGTAAAAAACAAAACAGTTCCTCGAACTGAATTCAGCATTGAACAGATTCAACAGATGTCGCCGCAAGACATTTAAAGTATCATAACAGGTATGAAGCGCAGCTGGGGTCTAGAATGGTAAAAGTGTGGGGCAAACGGTTCTTAGTTTGTACACTAAACTAGTCAGTAGATTTGCTCCCATTGATTTTGAACAAGATCTTACGTATGATTTAACGCAAGATCCATTTTAACAAAGACATTAGAGTCTCTAGGGTGTGATCTATACTACAGATTTGGAACATTGTTATCGCCAGCGATCATGGATTAATAACTTTTAATCATATAGATTTTGTTTCCCTTCAAAATGAACGAGCTGGAAAATCATCAGAACCAGAAAACACTGAATCAGGTGGAGAAAGTAACCAAGCTAGAAAATCAGCAGAAAACGCTGATCAGGTGGAGACCATTAAAAATCCTGGGCGTGTTGAAGCAGGAAAAAAATTAGCAGAGTGGAACAGACAAAAAAAATTAATGTTACAGAATATGACTCATCATGAAAACATAACACCGCCAGCGCCAGAACAAGTTGATTCAATGCCCGCTATAAAAACTCCATGTGATACAAGGGCCCCAAAGTCTTCATGGAATATTGAACTTAAAACTGTTGCCATTTTTGGCGCCATTGCTGCTGTTGGGGGCAGTTATTATGGTTATAAAATATATAAACAACGCTGGCGAAAACAAGAGCAATCAAAAAAATCTGAACCACTAAATGCAGAAAAAGACACCAGCACGCCCAAAACCGCAATAACAAAGCATCATTTGATCCATTTATAATGGAATAATATTTTAAGAACTTAATTTTAAATTTTTTAATAAAAATAGATCATGGCGTATTATAAAATGATAAAGTCAATAAATAAAGACCTGGAGTCTATAAAAGACATTTCCATAGACCAGAATTGTAATCAATGCGGTTGCTTAGGATGTATGAACTTCATTAAGATCTATGCAGAGAACGCTGAGCAAGACATCCTCAACGATGACGCGTTTTTTGAGGCGTTTGTGTGTACTATATTAGGCATCTGCTATTTAAGATAAAAACATAGATTGTATTTTTGATAATTATAAGATAACTTAAATACAAACTTGGTTGTACTTAAAGGATGACTTAATCAAGAACTTATTAAGAACTTGATCAAGAACTTAATTAAAAACTTAATCAAGAACTTATTAAGAACTTGAAGTAACTTAATTAAAAACTTAGAAGTAACTTAAGTAAGAACTTGTGGATAACTTAAGGATAACTTAAAGACAACTTGAGTAAGAACTTACTTTGGGGTAACTTAAGTTAAAAACTTAGAAGGAACTTGAGTGTGTGCATGCGTGGGTGGGGGGGTGGGGCGGGTGGGGTGGTAGTGGGGTAGGAGGGTGTGCATGCGTGGGGTAGGACAAAACAAACAACAAACACAACAAAACAACAAACACACAATAAACAGTCCAGGGGTGGGTGGAGGACGTGCGTGCGTGGGGTAGGCCAAAACACACAAACACCAACAAACAAACAAGAAGTGAACTACCAGGCTGTGTCCCGCGCGCAACCTCAATCAACCCCAAGTGATCACATAGGGTCGTTTGGCCTAGTTTGCCGCTGAGCTTTGCTGGTGCTGCCGCGCTTTGTAGTCAAGCGATCACATAGGGTCGTTTGACCTAGTTTGCCGCCAAGCTTTGCAGGTGCTGACGTCATTGGCGGCAAGCGATCACATAGGGTTGTTTGGCCTAGTTTGCTCTGCTCCTCAGAGTTACAGCAGTAATTGCTGTAGCCAAGCTTTTATGGCAGCTCTAATCGCCAGTAGTAGTACATCCGGCATTGTATATTTAAAGCATTATATGAAGATAGTGCTAGCCACACACTACTCCTCTCCATACTGGTAGATGTACTAAGGTCTGCCTAACCCTATCTAGTTTTGCCAGAACATTCGAAAATCGCCATTCAGTTGCATAAGGGCACACTTGAAGGCAGATAAACTAGTTAGAATTAGAAAAGTAGAAAAGTATACACATCTTAATACACAGATCAGCTTGCCACATGAACACTGAATCTGTAGTTAAACAATCAATCAAGTCTAATACAAACTGAGAACAATACAACCCGGTCTTGCTGCCGTAGCGGTCACAAAGTGGGAGTGACACGTAACACTCTAGAACATTCGCTGACGACACCTAGCGCGCTGTCAAACCCGAAATGAATACGCCCCCCTCACCCCCACCCCTCACCTGGCAATCCCAGTCTCTCGCTTTATTGATTTTTTGGTTCGCTTGCCGTGCGCTGTGTAGCGCGTCTCGCTAGCCGTAAATTAAACGGAGGTTTCGGCCTTGTGTCAGCCTATCTGTTACACATAGTTTTGTAGGTTAGAAATTAGTCAGAATAAGTGTGCGGATCTATATGTTAAAAATATAAAACTTATCACCATCAATAGTCAAACACGTATTAAAACTAGCTACATCTTGTTTCATTTCCTTAAACCAACAAACCTTTAAGATAGCCGTTCATTTCCAAAGCAGTTAGTTCACTTTTTTCGTTTTCTAAAAAACAATCTCTCCGGTTCACAACATGCAGTTAAAGTAAAACTTATGGACTCGAATAACAAACCTGTTCTTCAGTAACGTTTTGCCATTTTAAAATAACACAAGTAAAACACAGTGGTCACAACAGTGCGCAAGTCCAAGCAACAATGGCGACCCAGTCGTGCCACGTGACAGCCTCGATCTGGTTTGTCGACGTGGCAATCTCGAATTCTGATGAAACCCATTGCAACCCGACCAAGTGTGCTTCGTTTAAACAGGACAGGCTAGGTGCAAACTGCCGCGAGCCGTAAATTAAGTGATCAGATTTCAGCCCGTGTACAAAGTTTGTAGGTGGAAATTAGTCAGAAGAAGTGTGCGGATTTTATGTCATTTAATTGAGAGAGAGAAAGAGTGTGTGTGTGTCTGCCCGCCTCTCTGTCTGTCTGTCTCTCTCTCTGTCTCTCTCTTCTCTGTCTGTCTGCCGGTGATTCTCTCTCTCTCTCTTCCGCCACAGGAAAAGGCGGCTTTAGGCCACTTTCGCCCAAAAACTCGGTGGTGAAGCAAGTGGCTTAGAACAGACATTTATCTGTTCTCTAGGGGAGATAACGCTTCCTGCAAGACTGTCCCACACATCAAGAGCTAAGAGCAGAGATCTGGCCTGCCGACACATCGACAAGGGAGAAGCTCTATGGATCTCTGGGCGGCCTCCGCCATACTGAAGGCTTCGTCAGTGCTTCTGGGGTGCTAGTCTGAGTGTACGAAGAAGAGAAGAAGAAGAAGAAGAAGAAGAAGAGAGAGAGAGAGAGAGAGAGACGAGAGAGAGAGAGAAGAAGACGAGAGAGAGAGAGAGAGAGAGAGGAGAGGAGAGAGAGAGAGAAAATACAGGAGAGAGACACACGCAAACTATTCGTACAATGAACGAATAATGTGTCTGATGTGATAGCATTTGCATACCGAAACGTTATTACGTTAAACAATTAGACCGCCCACCGCCTAATCCTATTGTCCACATCTCTCTCTTTTTTCCTCGTCTCGATGGAAGAAAAACAATGCCGCTGATATTTGTTTTCAAAGGTGTTAACGAATACCAGTATCTGCAATGTTCGCTTCCTCCGTCTCCAACTTGTTTCAGAAACAGTAACATGAAACAGTTTTTAGTTTTCGGCTGGTTAGCTAGATTTAACTACTAATCATCTACAAATCCACAAATCATTGCATCGAACTGCATATAACTCATAAACAACAATGAATACATGGCAATTTAGAATAAGAGAATGCACAGTATAACTAGAGGAAGAGAGTGTGGGAGAGAGGGAGGGATGGAGAGCGACACAAAGAGAGAGAGAGAGGTGGGGACTTGGAGACACAGAATAAAGAGACGGAGTCTCTGACACAAGGAGAGACAGAAGAAGAAGAAGAAAAAGAAGACTAAGGAGAAGAGTAGGAGGAGGAGGAGGAGAAGAATATAAAAAATTGGCACATCAGAGAGAGAGAGAGAGAGAGAGAGAGAGAGAGAGAGAGATTTCATAGTTCACAAAAGAACTACGATTATGAGACCTGATCGTGACAGAGGAAAGACGGGTCCTTGTGTTGAGTGCAGCCTCCAGCCATCGACTGGGCAGACCTGGCCAATGTCTGTCGGTGAAAGCCAAGGACACTGCCGTGTGTCCGCTGCTTCTTTCCAAACTTCATTACTGTCTGACATTCACACTGCACACAGTTACGAGATTAACAGACAGGTGTGTTGTTGTTGTTGTTGTTGTTGTCGTACCCTGGCTAAAAGACTCAGGGATCATCCAAACAGCCGAAGTACTTGAACACTATTGGTACAAATGCATCAGCTAGGGATGAGAACATTACGTGTGTGACCGTTTTTTGATTACCCCGCCACATGGGCAGCCACACTCTGACTTCGGGGGATTTTGGAGACTGATAATGCTATGCTAGGAGCTTGTCACGACTGAAGACAATGTCCGCATTACTATGCAGAGCATAACAACATTTTGATGTAGCCTTGGTGTTCTAGCCAATGTCATTTGGCCTGACACAGCCTTAAGCCAAGCGGACAGGTGTATGTCAGCATCTGAACACAAATCTGCCCCTGCACAGCTCATTTCTGTCACAATGACCAACCACCCGTCCAGTCAGTAACACATTTCCAGTTCTTCACTTTGCTTTGCCCTGACTACCTTCCCCAAACACCTAGACTGAACGTCTTCACTTGGCCAAACCAACGTGGTTTTCTTAACTGATTACAGAAGATTTCTATACAGTTTGATGTGCTGCTTTATTGTATAGTGAACGTGTTCATTGGCAGTATGATCAGGATATCCTGTGACCACCCTACCTCTCCTTGGCTTGGAATGCAGGAGGCTGCTGTTCTGGAATTCCCCTAGCAGTGGATGGCTAGCGACCAGTCAGAACAGCTGTGTCTGGTTTTACGTCTCTCCATCCATCCCACTTCCAGACTCACCAGACTTGTCCATTTTCCTAGGGGAACAATCTGCCTGCAGTCTGTCTGTCTGTCTGTCCGTGGAGACAATGAGTGTGTTCCGGACTGTGCCTTTTTCAGCTCCAGTCCCAGAAAAAAAAAACTTTGTTGGAAAGACTGTACTGGGCTGAAGGTGGGTCTGGTGTGGAATGATGATGCTGAGGGTGAGATTCAAGACAAAAAGCTTTCCCTTCCTTCTCCTGCATGTGCTGCTAAAGTAGAAGTGAGTCTCTCTCTTCTCTCTCTCTCTCTCTCTCTCTCTCTCTCTCTCTCTCTCTCTCTCCACCCACTGACTTGCTTACATTCCCTTTCCCTCCTCTCTTTGTTCTTTTAGCGCTAATTGCTTTACCTTCTTCTCTTTGTTCTTTTAGCGCTAATTGCTTTACCTTCTTCTCTTTGTTCTTTTAGAGCTAATTGCTTTACCGTCTTCTCCAAAAACCTCCTGAAGTTCTTCACCCTGCACACGGGGGTGTCATGAACAGACCAGAGCTACACAAGCCGCCCCCACTTTACACCAGGGAGGGATGACACACAGGGAACCCAACGTCTCCACATGCCTCTCTACCCCATCATCAATCACCGGCGATTGGCTGAGCTCTGTTGAAGGGGGCTGATTTCATTGGTCGCCTCTCTGGCCTGCGCCTCAACACATTTGTTCGTGCAGCAAGCAAAAAGAGGAGAGCAGACAGTCGGTGATTTGTCTCCCCTTTCATCGTCAGCTTGTTTCTGCACCGACCTTCCCTTTCCTCTTGGCGATGTCCAATAAAAACTCTGTTGAACTGAGAATTCAATTGGGATGGCTTCACCAAAGCCCAGCTGCTATTAAAAAGAGGTGGTTTTATTTGAGGGGGGGGGGGGGGGGGGGCAAAGCGTATACATTCTCGAGTCTCTTTCCTCCCCCCCCCCCTCTTCCTTCCCCCTACCTCCTTCCCCGTGCCAGTCCTTTCTGGGTTGTTGTAACGATGTGCTGTTTGATAAAACGGGAGAGGGACAGACTAGTTTGTGGGGGACAGTGTTTAGTAGGTACGTCAGGTTTTAGGGAAGAAACCTAAATAATCGGTCATTGCTGTGGAAGACAATAAAACAATAGGCTATTGGTGTAACAGAAGAGAACAAGACAATAGGCTATTGGTGTAACAGAAGAGAACAAGACATTAGGTTATTGGGGTAACAGAAGAGAACAAGACAATAGGTTACCTGGGGTAGTAGAAGAGAACAACTCAATAGTTTATCGGGTAACAGAACAGAACAACAGGTTATTAGGTAACAGAACGAAACAGTAGGTTACAGGAGTAACAGAAGAAAACAATACAATAGGTTACTGGGGTAACATATAAGAACAAAACAATAAATTATTGGGTAATAGAACAAAACAGTTGGTTACTGGGGTAACATAAGAGAACAAAATAGGAGTGACAGAAGAAAACAGTAGGTTACTGGGGTAACATAAGAGAACAAAACAATAGGTTATAGGAGTGACAGAAGAAAACAGTAGGTTACTGGGGTAACAGAAGAGAACACAATATGGGTTATTGGGGTATCAGAAGAAAGCAAAACAATAGGTTACTGGGGTAACAGAGGAGAACACAATATGGGTTATTGGGGTATCAGAAGAAAGCAAAACAATAGGTTACTGGGGTAACAGAGGAGAACACAATATGGGTTATTGGGGTATCAGAAGAAAGCAAAACAATAGGTTACTGGGGTAACAGAGGAGAACACAATATGGGTTATTGGGGTATCAGAAGAAAGCAAAACAATAGGTTACTGGGGTAACAGAGGAGAACACAATATGGGTTATTGGGGTATCAGAAGAAAGCAAAACAATAGGTTACTGGGGTAACAGAGGAGAACACAATATGGGTTATTGGGGTATCAGAAGAAAGCAAAACAATAGGTTACTGGGGTAACAGAGGAGAACAGAACAGTAGGTTATTGGGGTAACATAAGATAACAAACGTATAGGTATAGCAAAAGAGAGCAAAACAACAGGTTGTTGGATTAACAAAAGAGAACAAGACAATAGGTTATTGAGGTAACAGGACAGAACACAACAACAGGTTATTGAAGTAACAGGACAGAACACAACAATAGGTTATTGAGGTAACAGGGCAGAACACAACAGGTTATTGAGGTAACAGGGCAGAACACAACAACAAGTTATTGAGGTAACAGGGCAGAACACAACAATAGGTTACTGAGGTAACAGGGCTGAAAACAACAATAGGTTATTGAGGTAACAGGGCAGAACACAACAATAGGTTATTGAGGTAACAGGGCAGAACACAACAACAGGACAGAACACAACAATAGGTTATTGAAGTAACAGGACAGAACACAACAATAGGTTATTGAGGTAACAGGGCAGAACACAACAAGTTATTGAGGTAACAGGGCAGAACACAACAATAGGTTATTGGGTATCAGGACAGCATACAACAATAGGTTATTGAGGTAACAGGGCAGAACACAACAACAGGTTATTGAGGTAACAAGGCAGAACACAACAATAGGTTATTGAAGTAACAGAAAAGAACACAACAACAGGTTATTGGGGTAACAGAAAAGAACACAGCAATAGGTTATTGAGGTAACAGGTCAGAACACAACAACAGGTTATTGAGGTAACAAGGCAGAACATAACAATATGTTATTTAAGCAACAAAAAAGAACACAACAACAGGTTATTGGGGTAACAGGGCAGAGCACAACAATAGGTTATTGGGGTAACAGAAAAGAACACAACAATAGGTTATTGAGGCAACAGGGCAGAACACAACAACAGGTTATTGATGTAACAAGGCAGAACA
>CM031614.1:57348210-57353210 GCA_018398815.1 Conus ventricosus
TGTATATAGAAAGGTTATCACACACAAATGGCACTTCTATATAGTGTTTCAAAATTTGACCGTTAAAAACCGTTTTTCTTGGCATATTGTCCAATTTGGATGAAATTTGATATGTACACAGGCTTTAGCCCAGTGATGACTAAAATACCGGTTTCAAAAGTGCATATCGGTTATATAACCGTTAAACCGTTATTTTGCCGTTATTTTTCATATATTGGTGTGTTTTAATGAAATTTTGTATATAGAAAGGTTATTACACACAAATGGCACTTCCATGTAGTGTTTCAAAATCTGACCGTTAAAAGCCGTTATTCTTGACATATTGTCCGATTTGGATGAAATTTGGTATGTACACAGGCTTTAGCCCAGTGAAGACTAAAATACCGGTTTCAAAAGTGTATATCGGTTATATAACCGTTAAGCCGTTATTTTGCCTTTATTTCTTATCTCACAAAGCACTTGGCCGATTTATAAGCGGTTTGAAAAACTGGGAGTACGTTTATATGCTTCGCATCTTGTTCCTTTTCTGTTTGTCGTTTTTTGTGTTCATTTGCCGTTCACTGTGTTTATTTGTCGTTTTCTGTGTTCATTTGTCGTTTTCTGTGTTCATTTTTCCTTTTCTGTTTGTCGATTCCTGAGTTCATTTTTCCTTTTCTGTTTGTCGTTTTCTGTGTTCATTTGTCGTTTTCTGTGTTCATTTGTCGTTTTCTGTGTTCATTTGTCGTTTTCTGTGTTCATTTGTCGTTTTCTGTGTTCATTTGTCGTTTTCTGTGCTTTTTTTCCTTTTCTGTTTGTCGTTTTCTGTGTTCATAATTGTTTTCTGTGTTCATTTGTAAGTTTCCATGTTTATTGTAGTTTTGCATGTTCATTTGTGGATTTCTATGTTTGTTTGTGGTTTTCTGTGTTCGTTTCTTGTTTTGCGTGTTCATTTGTAGTTTTCTGTGTTCATAATTGTTTTCTGTCTTCATTTGTAAGTTTGCATGTTCATTTGTAGTTTTGCATGCTCATTTGTAGTTTTGCATGTTTATCTGTAGTTTTCTGTATTCATTTGTAGTTTTCTGTGTTCATTTGTCGTTTTCTGTGTTCATTGTCGTTTTCTGTGTTCGTTGTCGTTTTCTGTGTTCATTTGTAGTTTTCTGTGTTCATTTGTAGTTTTCTGTGTTCATTTGTAGCTTTCTGTGTTCATTTAGCGCTTTGTTTGTTCATTTGTCGTTTCGCTTCACTGGGAGCAAGGCCTGTTGTATCATTTACGACAACAACGTGTTGCGCATATGGAATCGTCCGGACATTCTGACCCGGAAATGAGTCTTGTCTCCCCTGTAATCCCGCCGACGCTTCTGCTCCCATCCTCCCTCCAACCTCCCCTCCCCATCCCCCGCCACGCCCCCACCCCCTCCCCTATCCTCCCACTGTCCGCAAGAACCTGGTATCATGTTGACAGGAAAGCCCCCTCCCCTCCCCACCCCCTTTTTCCATCTCCCTCACCCCACCTTCCTCTTTTCTCTCCCTCCTCCTCCTCTTCCTTATTCTCTCACCGTCCATCCTCTTAGTGGCTTGCAGTCCGAGTAGAAAAAAAAAGGAGAAAAAAGGTGTGGAGGGGGGGGGGGGGGGGGCGTCAGGGGAAGGTGAGCGAGGAAGGGGTCAAGTGAGAGAAGGAGGGAAGTGGGGGGTCAGAGGAGAGAGAAGGGGGAGGAAAGGGGAAAGAGGGGGGATGAGGGTGGTGGTCACCACCATCAAGGAGCGCGAAGGGGACGGGGGGAGGGGGGGGGGGAGGGACACCGGGTCTTGACCGGAAGTGGTCGGAGAAAGCATGCAAGGAGCCAGCGCCATCTGTAGCCACCACACTCGCCGTCGCTCTATGAGACACGAGCGCACTGGTGAGCTCAATCAATCGGCTAATACTACCCCCCACCCCCACCCCCACCACCCCACCCACCCACCTCACCTTCATGGCCTCCTCCCTTCCCTCCTTTCTTCCTTGTACCATCCAGCCCCCCGTTGCTGTCTTTCTGCCAAGTCCCAAAGCCGGACCGTGCGTGTGTGGGCGGGTGGGTGGAGGAGTGGGTGGGGGTGGGTGGGGTGGGGGGTGGGGAGCAGAGCTCAAAAGGGACAGGCAGCCAGCTCCTCGTCCTTTTTTTTTCCATTCTGCACGTGCTACCACTTCAACAGTCGCGACAGCGCCAAGACACGCAGAGAGACGTGAAGAGACCCGTCTACCTGCATTCCTACCTGCCCCAACAACAACAACAACAACAAGAACAACAAGAAGAACACCCGGCAACCTCTTCAAAAGACGTGAGTCTCACACTCTTTCTGATCTGGAACCGAACTTTCAGTTTGTCATCTCGAGCCCACCCAACCCCCACCAACCCCCCACGTCCCGGCTCCCTCCCCTCCCTCCCTCCATCCTCGCTGTAAGATCAACGTATGACAATAACTTCGTTGACCTAAAAAATACTTCTTCTTTTTTTTTGCTGAAGTGTAGAAACTGTCGCGTTTCAGCTGTGGGACCTTTAAAACAAACAAACAAACAAACAAACGACCAAACAAACAAAAACAACTCTGGTCACATTGACACGTTAATGACTTTAGTGAACGGTCAGATATATGATCACAGATCTAGTAGATTCGCTGCGAGCGTTGGAGAGATGTTGTTCTTTGGGGGCTGTCGCTGTGTTGTCCATCTTCCGAGGCGAGATTTGATTGGTCGCAGCTTCCGTGAAGCGCATGAGCGGGGGTTCCACTGTTAATAAAAAGGCTTAGTTGGGCCTCCACTCGTTCATCTGCCTCTTGTTCTCTGTCCCGGCCAGCTCTCAGAAACAAGGTCAGTAGCGGTTGTGGTTGTCCAGGGTTTTTTGTTTGTTCTGTTTGCTTATTTTTTTATTTTTTTTTTTCCTTTTTGTTTTATTTTTGAAGAGAGCGGTGATGGAGGGTGGGGATGGTAGAGGGTGGAGGGTAGAGAGAGGACGAGGGTGCTGGTGTCTTGGTGTGTGTGTGTGTGTGTGTGTGTGTGTGTTCTTTTCATTTTCTTTTGTATTTGTTTTCTCTACTTGATTTGTAGTCATACATTTCTCTCTGTTTCTTAAACAAATAAACTTTTTTGCTTTAACCACTTTCTGTCAGTCCGTTTCGTTTTTCTTTTCCTTTTTGTTTTGTTCTTTTTGTCTCTTTCTTTCTTTCTTTCTTTCTTTCCTTCCTTCCTTCCTTCCTTCTTTCCTTCTTTCTGCCTGTCTGTCTAACTCTCTACCTGTCTCTTTTTCTGTCTGTCTCTTTTTCTCCTCTTCTTTCTTTCTTTCTTTCTTTCTTTTCTTCTTCTTCCGTCTTCTTCTTCTTCTTCTTCTTCTTCTCTCTCTCGCTGTTCATCGCTTTCTTTATGTCTTTCACCCCTTCCTTCTATTCTTTTAATTCTCTTTGTGACTTTGCTTTCCTTTTCCTCCGTTTTTTCTTCTTTCTTTCTTTCTTTCTTTTTTTTTTCTTTTCTTTTTTACTCATTTATTTACCGCTTTCTCCTTTACTTCCGTTGTTATTCTTTTCTTTTCTTCCTTAGACTCCGTCTTTCTTTATCTTTCTTTATCCGTCTCCTTCTCTTTTCTGTTTTGATTGTTGATCAGTTTATTCATTTATTTTTCTCCTTTACTTCCATCATTCTTTTTCTTTTCTTACTTTGACCCCATCTTTCTGTACCTTTCTTATTCGCGCTTTCTTGCTTCCGCTGCTTTTTTCTGTCGTTTTTTTCCCTTCTTCCTCTTCTTTGTTATTCCCTATTTTCTTTTTCTGTTATTTCTCCTTTCTGTCTGTCTGTCTGTCTCTCTGTCTCTGTCTGTCTCTCTGTCTGTCCTGTCTGTCTCTCTCTCTCTCTCTCTCTCTCTCTCTCTGTGTCTGTCTGTCTGCCTGCCGTCTGTCTCTCTCTCTCTCTCTCTCTCTCTCTCTCTCTCTCTCTCTCTCTCTCTCTCTCTCTCTTGGTCTCCGTCCCTTTGTCTCTCTGTTCCACTTTCTCCCAAAGCGCATAGCATTCCTATTTGTTTAATCATTTTCGCTTACCGGTGTTCTTTATCAATGAGCAGGTTGCAGGCTTGGCTTTCTCTTCTTTCACATTTCACGTTCATTTGTTCGGTCTGTTATTTTTTTGTTTTTTTTTGTTTTTTTTTTTTGTTTTAATAATTTTTTTTTAACAATCAGTGTTAGTTTGATTTGAAAAAAAAATCTATATTTAGAATATGCATCGCTGGCTAAGCCATTTTATTTACTGAGAAGTTAAAAAAAAAACCCACCCCAAAACAAAACAAAACAAAACACACACACACACACACAAAAAAAAAACCCAGCAACAACAAGACACAGCAATGCGGCAGATTTTAATACGTATGTACCCACCACACACAGTTGTTTATTAAGTGAATCTCGTTGTATTTTTACCCTCTCTATCCTTACCTTCTCATTCTCTCTCTCTCTCTCTCCTCTCTCTCTCTCTCTCTCTCTCTCTCTCTCTCTCTCTATCTCTGTGTGTGTGCGTGTGTGTGTGTGTGTGTGTGTGTGTGTGTGTGTGTGTGTGTGTGTGTGTGTGTGTGTTTGCATCTATTAATTCAAAGAACAAAAATCTCTTGTTCATGAGAAAGCTTAGTACAAATTACTCTGGCAGAACTGAGTCTTGTTGTTTTGGGAACAAAATAGCACAGGTATTGCTCTAAAAATGTCCACAGTGTTGAACTTCGAACACTTTATGAAACGTCTGTGAAAAACGAAAGCCTCTTCTTGGAGAGTCCCTTGAGTTGCCGCCCTGTAAAACTAATCCCACAGATTAACACTCTCTACGGAAACTGCCATTTTCTCTCCTGAAGTCTTCGGATGATGTGAAACCCATTTCAGTTTCGTTCTGTGTGCGTTCAGTTTTATTTTTTGCCGAAGGGAGGCAATCGTATATTGCGTAGACTTGGAAAGACTCGTACATTCTCGTTTATCGACGGTTACAATCACATCCATCAATATTGTTATCGGCCCTG
>CM031614.1:57360710-57365438 GCA_018398815.1 Conus ventricosus
CTTGTCTAGCTACCCGAGTAAAATAATTACTTTTTCCATCATTAATGAGGATCAGACCGGATTTATTCCCAACAGGTATTTGGCGGATTCTATTCGTCTTATCTATGACATACTTGATTTAATGATTGTATTTTAAAAATATGCTTACGTCTTTGTCTGGATTTCGAAAAAGCGTTTAATAGTGTAAGTCATGATTTTGTGTTTAAGGTATTTTACATGCCTTTGGCTTTGGTTCAAGCTTCTGTCGATGGATACAAACATTTTATACTAATATTAAATCAACTGTGTCTATGAATGGAAAATTGGGCTGGGTGGTTACCTATTGAGAGGGGATGCGGTCAAGGTGATCCAATTTCTCCATATTTAATTGTTATGTGTGTTGCGATTTTAGTACATATGACAGGACAAAATAAAGGTGTAAAGGGAATTCAAGCAGCCAATAATGAAAACAAGATATCACAGTACGCAGATGATTCTGAGCTATTGCTAGAGCGAGACCGAAAATCATTCGAGGAATCTAATTGCACTATTGAAAAGTTTGGAAAAGTGTCTGGACTCGTATTAAACACAGAAAAAACAAACGCAGTATGGCTAGGTAGTAAACAAAATTCCACTGTTAAGTATACGCCACGTTTGAACATAAAATGGAACCTTCCAAAATTTAAAATCTTGGGCATCTGGTTTACATGCGACTAAAAACATTGCGAAATTATGAACCTTAAAGAAAAGTTTGCGGAAATAAAACACTGTATAAAACTTGGCTCAAAAGGCAGAGAACGCCTCTCGGCAGAGTAGAAGTGCTTAGATTTATGATTCTTTCTAAACTAACCCATCTCTTGATGTTATTACTAACCCCACCGGACTACATAGTTGATGAAATCCAAAACTTTTTTTTTAACTTTATTTTTCTCCTTGCAAAGACAAAACATTTTACATAGATTCATAGTATTTCAGTTTACACCAGTTTATAATTCACACCATTTTTTTTCAACAGCCAAACGTTTACATTTCAACCAGGTACCATAAACAGTTTCCGGACCATGTGTTAGCTTATTTGCAAGGCAGGATTTTTCAAAAATTGATTAAGTACAAATAGACAACCAAAAACAAAGCAAAAACAGAAACAACAAGAGAGAGAGAGAGAGAGAGAGAGAGAGAGAGAGAGAGAGAGAGGAGAGAGAGAGAGATGATAAGACACCAACAAAGCCACAAGGGGATCCATACGTACATGCATGATAGGTGATACGGAGACAGACTAGTCCCTCAACATGCACAAGTCAAAAAATTACACTTCTATCAAAGATGAAATCCAGAACTTTATATTCATGTTCGTTTGGAGCAAAAAAAGAGACAGAATTAATAGGAAAACGTCTGTGAAAAGCGTAGAGCAAGGAGGAATCGGAATACCAAACATAAGAAGCACACAAATTCTTAAAAAGTAACTTGGATTCGTAAAATCTTAACAAGTAAATACAGATGGAAGAAATTGTTTCTTTCGGTGTATGAAAAAGCGGAAATTATCAATAAACTAGAATCCGATCTGCCATGGAGCGATAAACTCCGAAGGAATTCTGTTCAGAGCCTTTATTCTGAAATCTCAACTTAAAAATTGAGGGCAGATCAACCTGTTATAAAAACTGGATTGAAAATGATGTAATCTGCATACAGAATCTGCTGGATAAGAACAGTGAAGTTTGAGTTTCCAATCCTTTGTTGATAGATATAGTGTTAATACGGATTTTGTTACATCTAATGGCTACGTTAGTGCTGTGAAAAAAAGTATTCGAGAGAAACTGGACTTCAAACGAAATACTGTGAGGAAGGTATGACAAGTGAACTATTGACAGAAATCCGTTCAGTTTCAAGAGGAGCCTCACCTTACTACGGTTTATTAAACCAAGGTACAACAGAACCAAGTTTTGCAATAAATGGAATGTAACGTTACAGAAAGAAGTTATAGGGGTTAAAACTTTTCACAAAGTTCGACAGATAAAGATATAAAGCTAAGATAGTTTCAAATCAGAATCCGTAACCGATCTTATTTTGCAAAGCACGGGAATTGAAGAATCAGAAAAAAAATGCTCTTTTTGTGTGTGTGTGTGTGAGAAGAGAGAGAGAGAGAGAGAGAGAGAGAGAGAGAGAGAGAGAGAGAGAGAGAGAGAGAGAACATTCAACATATATTTTGGCACTGCCGGTAGGTACAAAACTTCTGACAAGAGATTCAAAATGTGGTAAACAGAAAATGTGAAATTATGAAACTGTTGCTTGATGATGATATCTCCTGTTTGGTTGTGCTTGTAACTTTATATCTAATAGAACGTTTGACCTGATCCTGCTACTCGCCAACTTTTATATTCATAATTAAAAAGAGTCTACCATGAGTTCAAACATTTATTAAAATAAAGAAGCATGCTGCTCATCTTAATGTAAGCAGTCAAGGGCAGAGTGGGGAGAGTCATCCGTCCATCACCCAAGACCGTGTTGTTGCTTGACTTTTTGTTTATTTCAGTCAATCAAATCCAAACCAACCTACCAACCAACCTCAGGACAGGGTGTTGACACACACCCGTTCATTTGTCCCGTCACCTCTCTGGTGTGGAACAGGCGTCCTCTTTGCCTTGGTGCTGTGGCTAACCAGCATGAAACCGGTCTTCCTTTCCCAAACGAACAGGCAAAACCTCTGTTAGCTGTGACAAGCAGTGGGGAAGAGATCGCATTTTGGCGGGAGGCTGGTATTATTGTCTCCAGTTTACACCAACAGCTAATACGCAGCAGAATATAGGCCCTGAGCTTCAGTAAATAACAGTATTAATCAATGCTTTGTCATTACCATGAATAAATATCCATTAATGTCTGGTAATTTGTGCACATTCCTAAACAGAGATTATGCCAAGTAGACTGATTATATCCACAAACCAACTATTGTATTCCTACTCGTCCACTGGCATTCTAAAGATAATTCTGGAACCAAGCTAATTTGGCACCAAGGCGGATAACTCTTCTGACAAAAGATCAGAATTCACTGAAATCCCTATGCACTTGCACTACCCTTATCAACTCTACTACAAAAGGCTCAGAATTCACTGAAATCCCTATGCACTTACACTACCCTTATCAGCTCAACTACATACAAAAGAATAAAAATAGCCACAATAAGACGAAACATGCTCTTCAAGAGCATGAAGATTAAACATTTGCAGAAGTAAACTTCTGTCCAGCCACAAATCTCCCCTGCTGACAGTTATGGTCTCCATAACTTTGCCTATGGTATAGCATGCCGTTTGCACACAAAAATACATCAAAACAATCCTTGGCGACAATATAACCCTCAACAGGTAAATTGTCAAGCAAAAATTACAACCAACAGTGTGACAGCACTTAAACCGACAAGGTAGATTCCGTTAGAATTCAAAACAAAAAAACGTATCAGCACACATATCAAAATCAAACATGCCGAATGGTTCATCAAAAGATCAATATAGTACGACAAAAAACAAATCGCAGTCACACAGACCAAGAGAACGGAGGGACAGCAGTTTACAAAACCAATCGGGCCTGGGCTTACAACACCAAAACGCCTCCCTGGGACTTAAAAGTGCCAATCTCGCGCTTTTCTGTCGCCTCCTAAACTGAGCATCGCATTCAGTAGGACATCGATTTCACCTTTTCCCAAGAGTCCATGTTTCACTTGTAGCCCTCAAGTCTGTCATTTTTCAGATCTTCCTTTTTAAAGTAAATCTTGAAAATGCATCTTTCCCAACAGAGCATTCAGGGGCAGTATGGCCATTTATTGCCTATACTGTCTTGACTCAGCATCTGTCAATCTTCATTCTTACATACCGGGATGCAAGACAACTTTTTTTTTTTAAAAAGGCAGTGCTTCATACTCCATTAAATGTCCACATTGAATACACAGATGCAACCAACATTTCTTCACAAAACCTTCAAAACGAAATTCAATGTTCAACAAACATCTGCAGCAATACAAGCAAATGAACTGCCTTCAGCCAAGTTGGAAGCATTATCAAACAACCCAACAACAAAAAAACCTTTCCCAACAAAAAAAGTGTCCACTTGGCTGAATATATTCACATGCCCATGTCAAAAAAAGAACCAAAAAAAAAGAAACAAAAGATTCCAAAAGATGGAGGAGGTGCATGCCTATCCTAACATGCTATCCACTCACCAAACATTCTTATTTCCACTTCCAGCATGGGGGCAGTGGGCAGATCTGCGAACAGTCGTACTGCTCCTGTCTGTCAGTGGCTGCTGATCAGGGGACTGTGGGGCAGCAGGTGGGATAGGAGGGGTTTCAGGGAGGTTCCCTGGCTCCCTTTGTCAGTGGACCATGGGACAATGTGCCACTCTAGATGTGTGGTCACTGCTGGAGGTGGCTCAGAGCGACTCTCAGGATCCATCCTTCCAAGAGGCTCCACAACAGAGGGGAGAAACTGACAAATTTCATGCCTGTTCACCTTCACCGTAGTGCCAACACCATCCAGTGGGGCAATGGTGAATGGCCCACCTCCGGGTCCAGGCACCTGAACCACAAAGAAGATCTGCTCCCCCCAGATATCCTGGATCTTATTCCGCCCTGGCCTATGTTTTCTGGTCAGGACAAGATCTCTCGGTTGGAGGTCTGGGGTGGGATTGCCCTGGTCTTGCCTGGCCTTCCTCTTGGAAGCATGGATGTGGAGTTGTTCCCCTGCTTTTCTGTGAGCCACTCTC
>CM031614.1:57365538-57370538 GCA_018398815.1 Conus ventricosus
TCTTTCTTCTTCTTCTTCTTCTTCTTCTCTTCTTCTTCTTCTAGTGTCGAGTTTTATTTGCGAATGCAGCATTATGTTCTTGTCTTCTTTTACCTCGTCTTTGAACTCTCTCTCTCTCTCTCTCTCTCTCCTCTCTCTCTCTCTCTCTTCTCTCTCTCTCTCTCTCTCTCTCTCTCTCTCTCTCTCTTCTCTCTCTCTCTCTCTCTTCTCGTGAACCATACTTTGAATAAATCGTCTAAACATAAAACCTACTCCATTAAAATCGCTCATCCCCACTCCCACTCTGTCTGCCACCCCTTTTCCCCTCCCCTACCTACCATTCTCTCTTCCCCACCCTCCTCTGACCTCTCTCTGTGTAGTTTTTGTTTGTTTGTTTGCTTGTAAGTTTCCTTCTGTTTTACCATCCCCCATCTCATTAGTGCTTTTAGGAGTAGTTTTTACCATCCCCCATCTCATTAGTGCTTTTAGGAGTAGTTTTACCATCCCCCATCTCATTGTGTTTAGGAGTAGTTTTTACCATCCCCCATCTCATTAGTGCTTTTAGGAGTAGTTTGCTTTTCATTGTAGAATTAGATTATCATGTTGCTATGTTGAATTGTCTGTATGAATGATATGTGCGGGAATAATGTATACATGACAAGGACAGATTGTAAGACTAGGCTTTGGCCTAAAATCTTCATCCTTGGGTATCAAACATCAATCAATCAATCAATCAATTCATCTCTCTCTCTCTCTCTCTCTCTCTCTCTCTCTCTCTCTCTCTCTCTCTCTCTCTCCACACACTCTCGTCAGTGTTTCATTTGATAGTGTCTGTCTTACATCATTGCCTTCGTTTCTCTTGTCATTAAACTGTGCCGGCAGCTCTACAGTCAGCTCTACCCAGGTAGGCAGCCCGTTGTGGAGACGAGAGCGTGGATTGTACAGCGCTTCTAGTTTAGTCTCTCTTCGAGGATAGGCGCTATGTAAATACTCTATCACCGCCAACATCGTCACCACCACCACCACCACCATCGTCACCACCACCACCACCACCACAACCAGTACTACTACTGCTACTACGACGGCGACGACGGCAACGACTACACCTATTACAACAACTACTCTAACTACAACAACAACAACAACAACAACAACAACAACAACAACAACAACAACAACTACTATACTACTACTACTACTACTACTACTACTACTACTACTACTACTACTACTAAGTTGCATCTCTGCTTTTTGGAAAATTCTTGCCGGTTATTTCCTCGTTTCTGGCATTGTGTTTAAGTCTGCCTTTAAAAAGAAAAACAAGATGCGAAGCATATAAACGTACTCCCAGTTTTCCAAACCGCTTATAAATCGACCAAGTGCTTTGTGAGATAAGAAATAAAGGCAAAATAACGGTTTTAACGGTTATTTAACCTATGTACCCTTTTGAAACTGGTATTTTAGTCCTCACTGGGCTAAAGCCTGTGTACATACCAAGTTTCATCCAAATCCGACAATATGTCAAGAATAACGGTTTTTAACGGTCAGATTTTGAAACACTACATGGAAATGCCATTTGTGTGTGATAACCTTTCTATATACCAAATTTCATTAAAATCCACCTATATATAAGAGATAGCGGCAGAGTAACGGTTTTTAACGGTTGTTTAATCCATTTTCAGCATTACATCACTTACATATGGACAGAGGATCCGATTTGTCACAAGATCATCCAAACCGCTTATAAATTGACCAAGTACTTTCTGAGACAATCCATAAAGAAGAAAAACCGTTACAGGCCGTTACAACCGTTAGTAACAGCTATAACGGGGCAAACTAAAACATCAGGCATCATCCGTGACTCATAATGAACATACCTGCTAATTTTCATAAAGGTCGGCCAAGTACTTTCTGAGATATTCCATAAAGAAGAAAAACCGTTACAGGCCGTTACAGCCGTTAGTAACGGTTATAACGGTAAACTGAAACATCGGGCATTATTCGTGACCATTAATGAACATACCTACAAATTTTCAGAAAGATCGGTCAAGTACTTTCTGAGATATTCCATAAAGAAGAAAAACCGTTACAGGCCCTTACAGCCGTTAGTAACGGCTATAACGAGGTAAACTAAAACATCGGGCATTATTCGTGACCATTAATGAACATACCTACAAATTTACAGAAAGATCGGCGAGATACTTTCTGAGATATTCCGTAAAGAAGAAAAACCGTTACAGGCCGTTACAGCCGTTAGTAACGGCTATAACGAGGTACACTAAAACATCGGGCATCATCCGTGGCCCATAATGAACATACCTACAAATTTTCAGAAAGATCGGCCCAGTAGTTTTGTCTGGAGCGAGTGGAACACATTCTGACCATGGACACACACACACACGCACACACGCACACACGCACACACGCACACGCACACACGCACACACACACACACACACACACACACACACACACACACACACACACACACACACACACACACATCATTTCTTCGTTCCCATTCTAAGTACTCCTGTTCTATAAGAACTGGAGTACAAGATGCGAAGCATATAAACGTACTCCCAGTTTTCCAAACCGCTTATAAATCGGCCAAGTGCTTTGTGAGATAAGAAATAAAGGCAAAATAACGGTTTATACGGTTATATAACCGATATACACTTTGAAACCGGTATTTAGCCCTCACTGGGCTAAAGCCTGTGTACATACCAAATTTCATCCAAATCGGACAATATGTCAAGAATAACGGTTTTAAACGGCCAGATTTTGAAACACTACATGAAAATGCCATTTGTGTGTGATAACCTTTCTATATACAAATTTCATTAAAACCCACCAATATATAAAAATTAACGGCAAATAACGGTTTAACGGTTATATAACCGATATGCACTTTTGAAACCGGTATTTTAGCCCTCACTGGGCTAAAGCCTGTGTACATATCAAATTTAATCCAAATCGGACAATATGTCAAGAATAACGGTTTTTAACGGTCAATTTTAAAACACTATATAGAAGTGCCATTTGTGTGTGATAACCTTTCTATATACCAAATTTCATTAAAATCCACCTATATATAAAAAAATAACGGCAGAGTAACGGTTTTTTAACGGTTGTTTAATCCATTTTCAGCATTACATCACTTACATATAGACAGAGGATCCGATTTGTCACAAGATCATCCAAACCGCTTATAAATTGGCCAAGTACTTTCTGAGATATTCCATAAAGACGAAAAACCGTTACAGGCCGTTACAACCGTTAGTAACGGCTATAACAGGGTAAACTAAAACATCAGGCATCATCCTTGAGACATAATGAACATACCTGCTAATTTTCATAAAGGTCGGCCAAGTACTTTCTGAGATATTCCACAAAGAAGAAAAACCGTTACAGGCCGTTACAGCCGTTAGTAACGGTTATAACGGTAAACTAAACATCGGGCATTATTCGTGACCCATAATGAACATACCTACAAATTTTCAGAAAGATCGGTCAAGTACTTTCTGAGATATTCCATAAAGAAGAAAAAGCGTTACAGGCCGTTACAGGCGTTAGTAACGGCTGTAACGGTAAACTAAAATGTCGGGCATCATCCTTGACCCATAATGAACATACCTGCAAATTTTCAGAAAGATCGACCCAGTAGTTTTGTCTGGAGCGAGTGGAACACATTTTGACCATGGACACACAGACAGACAGACAGACAGACAGACAGACAGACAGACACACACACACACACCCACACCCCCCACCCACACACACACACACCCCACACACACACACACACACACACACAGCATTTCTACGTTCCCATTCTAAAGTACTCCCTGTTCTTTAAGAACTGGGAGTACAACAAGATGCGAAGCAAATACGTACTCCCAGTTTTCCAAACCGCTTATAAATCGGCCAAGTGCTTTGTGAGATAAGAAATAAAGGCAAAATAACGGTTTTAACGGTTATTTAACCGATGTACACTTTTGAAACTGGTATTTTAGTCCTCACTGGGCTAAAGCCTGTGTACATACCAAATTTCATCCAAATCAGACAGTATGTCAAGAATAACGGTTTTTAACGGTCAGACTTTGAAACACTGCATGGAAGTGCCATTTGTGTGTGATAACCTTTCTATAAACAAAATTGCATTAAAAACCACCATATATAAAAAATAACGACAAAATAACGGTTTATCGGTTATATAACCGATATACACTTTTGAAACCGGTATTTTAGTCCTCACTGGGGTAAAGCCTGTGTACATACCAAATTTCATCCAAATCGGACAATATGTCAAGAATAACGGTTTTTAACGGCCAGATTTTGAAACACTACATGGAAGTGCCATTTGTGTGTGATAACCTTTCTATATACAAAATTTCATTAAAAACCCACCAATATATAAAAAATAACGGCAAAATAACGGTTTAACGGTTATTAACCGATATACACTTTGAACCGGTATCTTAGTCCTCACTGGGCTAAAGCCTGTGTACATATCAAATTTCATCCAAATCGGACAATATGACAAGAATAACGGTTTTTAACTGTCAAATTTTAAAACACTATATAGAAGTGCCATTTGTGTGTGATAACCTTTCTATATACCAAATTTCATTAAAATCCACCTATATATAAGAAATAACGGCAGAATAACGGTTTTTAACGGTTGTTTAATCCATTTTCAGCATTACATCACTTACATATGGACAGAGGATCCGATTTGTCACAAGATCATCCAAACCGCTTATAAATTGGCCAAGTACATTCTGAGATATTCCATAAAGAAGAAAAACCGTTACAGGCCGTTACGACCGTTAGTAACGGCTATAACGGTAAAATAAAACATCGGGCATTATTCGTGACCCATAATGAACATACGTACAAATTTTCAGAAAGATCGGTCAAGTACTTTCTGAGATATTCCATAAAGAAGAAAAAGCGTTACAGGCCGTTACAGCCGTTAGTAACGGCTGTAACGGTAAACTAAAACGTCGGGCATCATC
>CM031614.1:57375538-57378038 GCA_018398815.1 Conus ventricosus
GCAATTAATTTATATAAGACATTTAGCAAGAGAAAAACCGCTTTCTTCCCTTTATTAGCATACTTTGGCAAGCAAAACTAAAACTGAGTCTTGTTGAGAAATAGATTCCAAGATACTTATACGCATTTACTACTTGTACTCTCTCATTTCCATAGTCCATTTCTCATTTGCGACAAATACCTCCCTTACGAAAAATAATGATATTAGTTTCTTCTATTTACTTTCAGTTCTAATTTACTCGCGCATTATATTAAATTATTTAACTGTCTCTGTAAACCCACTACTGTTATAGACAATAGAATAATGTCATCAGCAAAAAAGTAGGATAATAATTCTATGAGATCAAACGTAACTCCATGAAGACCTTTCTCAATTATTTCCAAAGCCAGTTCATTTATAAAAAGTGAAACAAAACAGGACTACAGACATCACCCTGCTTGACCCCTCGTGTACAGTTCAACGCATCAGACAGTTTTTGCCCAGACCTTACTCTTGCCTTTACTTCTTTTATACATGCTTTTAACACAACGATACAATTTACCCTTAATTCCGTTTTTGATCAGAACTGGCCACAATAAACCTTCTGGATATAGAATCGAATGCCTTTTCAAAATCCACAAAAGCAACATATAACTTCCTATTATAGGCGAATTGTTTTTGGATAGCAGCAAATAAAGTAAAAATATGATCGATTGTCGAATATCCCTTTTTAAATCCGGCTTGGTACTCACCTGTAACATCATTCTGGGTAATCCATTCTTGTAATCTACTATTAACAATTGAACTGTATAATTTGCTACTAATGTCACATAAGGAAATACCTCGATAATTGTTAACGTCATTGACATGACCTTTCTTATATAAAGGAATGATTACGGATTCTGTCCAATTTTTCGGGAAAAATTCCTTTCTCAAATAAATAGTTAAATAGTGAGACTAGGAAATTAACAACTGGTTCCCCCGGAATTTTTGAAGAACTCACTTATAAGTCCATCTGGACCAGCTGACTTACCATTCTTTAGCTTTCTAATGGCAAGTAAAACTTCTGCTCTTGAATTGGCCTGTCCAGTACATTGTCTTCATTGTCTTAAACGTGGTTGATATCAATTATCTGTTCTTCGTCTTTTTCCAAAACACTTTTAAAATGATCATACCATTCATTCATACATATATCATTTAAAGGCTGGGATTTTCTTTTCGAGATCTTGTGCATTGTATCCCAGAAGTTCTTTTGACTTTTTACGGAGTTTGCCAATTCATTTACTAACGATTCGTTATGATCTTTCTGTTTTCTTATATTTAGGTTCTTATACTCACGTCTTGCAATGCAAAGCTGGCTTCTAATATTAATATCCAATGTTGTTCTAAACCTTCTCAGCAGTCTTCGTACTCCACGTCTTGCCCGTATACATTCTTGATCGAACCATTCTTTCTCTTTGACCTTTTTACCTAGCAAGACTTTTCTCTTCATATCAACAGCTTGTTCTTTAACAATCTGATTGAACAAGTCAAGGGATTTATTCACATCTCTATATATAAAAGCTTCTGCCATATCAAGTTTCTGCTGCCCCATGATATGAGCTCATAGACATAGTAAATCGTTCCGCATAATCTCTTTCCAACAATATTTTGTCATAAATTGAGCTCTGTCTATGCTTGGTTTTCTGTTAATAAAATTTTTTTCTGTTTGCCTTTGAATGGATAATAAAAGGGGTAAGTGATCGGATTCGATTCTTTCAAGAACTCTTAATGTTACACGGTCATTCAAGAATTGAACAAGTTCCCAGATGATAGAAAGTAGTCATTAACACTACTTCCGAGTCCGAAATAAACGTGTAACGACCTTCAAGGTCACCAATACATACACCATTGTAAATATTATAAACCAATACAGTACACATGTTAAGTAGCTTTTCCCATATGAATTCAATACAGTGTCCTCAGAACACCTCTGTATTTTGTTGTCCACATCCTTTACATGGTTAATGTGGAGTTCCCCATCATGTAGAATATCAGGGAAAAATATTGGAAGTCCTTGCATTTAGATCACCACATAATAATAAATCAAAATCATCGACACACAGTGATTTCTCCATGACACATTCCTCCAACATATCTATTCCACTGTTGTAAACCGTATAATGAATAATATGGGGAATTGTCTGGGGGAACATAAGTACATATAAGCAGGACATTCTTACTCAGTCCAAAAAAATCTTTTTCCAGCATAAATGATAAACAATACTTATAATCACAATCAAGCGGATGGACACAAGAAAGAAGAGATTTACGAACTAAGACTATTATACCCCCGGAACATCTCCTTGCGTTGCCAGTTTTACCGCAGGTTTGAGGAACAATTTATGATCTTTGAATATGCCAGCATCAAAATTTTCTACAAAAGTTTCACTAAACACACAAAATTAAAGGATGTAACAAAGTTAACAAAATCTGCATCATTCATTTTCGACAAAAGACCACACACATTCCAATGTAGAAA
>CM031614.1:57393038-57396175 GCA_018398815.1 Conus ventricosus
AGGGAGAGGGGGTGGAAAGGGGGGGAAGGAGGGTAGGTGGAGGAGAGGGTGGGAGGGAGAGGGGTGGAAGGGGCAGGGGGGTAGGTAGAGGAGAGGGTGGGAGGGAGAGGGGTGGAAGGGGGGAAGGAGGGTAGGTAGAGGAGAGGGTGGGAGGGGGGAGGGGGGAAGGGGGAAGGAGGGTAGGTAGAGGAGGGGTGGGGGGAGGGAGAGGGGTGGGGGAGGGAAGGAGGGTAGGTAGGGAGAGGGTGGGAGGGAGAGGGGGGGGAAAGGGGGGAAAAAGGAGGGTTTAGGTGGAGGAGAGGGTGGGAGGGAGAGGGGTGGAAGGGGCAGGGAGGGTAGGTAGAGGAGAGGGTGAAAGGGAGAGGGGGTGGAAGGGGGAAGGGGGGTTAGGTGGAGGAGAGGGTGGGAGGGTGAGGAATGGAGGAGGGGAAAGGGTAGGTAGTTGAGAGGGTGGGAGGGAGAGGGGTGGAAGGGGGAAGGAGGGTGGTTTAGAGGAGAGGGTGGGAGGGAGAGGGGGGAAAGGGGGAAGGAGGGTAGGTAGAGGAGGAGGGTGGGAGGGAGAGGGGTGGAAGGGGGGAAAGAGGGTAGGTGGAGGAGAGGGTGGGGGGAGAGGGGTGGAAGGGGGAAGGAGGGTAGGTGGAGGAGAGGGTGGGAGGGGAGGGGGGGAAAGGGGGAAGGAGGGTAGGTGGAGGAGAGGGTGGGGGGGGGAGAGGGGTGGAAGGGGGAAGGAGGGTAGGTGAGGAGAGGGTGGGAGGAAGGGGGTGGAAGGGGCAGGGAGGGTAGGTAGAGGAGAGGGTGGGAGGGAGAGGGGTGGGGGGGGGGAAGGAGGGTAGGTAGAGGAGAGGGTGGGAGGGAGAGGGGGTGGAAGGGGGAAGGAGGGTGGGTTTAGAGGAGAGGGTGGGAGGGAGGGGGGGGGTCGAAGGGGGAAGGAGGGTAGGTAGAGGAGAGGGTGGGAGGGAGAGGGGTGGAAGGGGGAAGGAGGGTAGGTAGAGGAGGGGTGGGAGGGAGAGGGGGTGGAAGGGGCAGGGGAGGGGTAGGTGGGAGGAGAGGGTGGGAGGGAGAGGGGTGGAAGGGGGGGAAGGAGGGTAGGTAGAGGAGGGGGGGGAGGGGAGAGGGGGGAAGGGGCAGGGAGGGTAGGTAGAGGAGAGGGTGGGAGGGAGAGGGGTGGAAGGGGGAAGGAGGGTAGGTAGAGGAGAGGGTGGGAGGGAGAGGGGGGGAAAGGGGGGAAGGGAGGGTGGTGGAGGAGAGGGTGGGAGGGAGAGGGGTGGAAGGGGGGCAGGGGGGTGGGTAGAGGAGAGGGTGGGAGGGAGAGGGGTTGGAAGGGGGAAGGAGGGTAGGTAGAGGAGAGGGTGGGAGGGAGAGGGGTGGGGGAGGGAAGGAGGGTAGGTAGAGGAGAGGGTGGGAGGGAGGGGGGGTGGAAGGGGGAAGGAGGGTAGGTGGAGGAGAGGGTGGAAAGGGAGAGGGGTGGAAGGGGGAAGGAGGGTAGGTAGAGGGAGGGTTGAAAGGGGAGGGGTGGAAGGGGGGAAGGGGGGTTTGGTGGAGGAGAGGGTGGGAGGGTGAGGATGGAGGAGGGGAAAGGGTAGGTATTTGAGAGGGTGGGAGGGAGAGGGGGGGAAAGGGGGGGAAGGAGGGTAGGTGGGGGAGAGGGTGGGAGGGAGGGGGTGGAAGGGGGAAGGAGGGTAGGTGGAGAGGGGTGGGAGGGAGAAGGGGTGGAAGGGGGAAGGAGGGTAGGTAGAGGAGAGGGTGGGAGGGAGAGGGGTGGAAGGGGGAAGGAGGGTAGGTAGAGGAGAGGGGGGAGGGGGAGGGGTGGAAGGGGGAAAAGAGGGTAGGTGGAGGAGGGGGGTGGGAGGGAGAGGGGTGGAAGGGGGAAGGAGGGTAGGTGGGGAGGGGTGGGAGGGGGGAGGGGTGGAAGGGGAAGGGGGGTTTGGTGGAGGAGAGGGTGGGAGGGAGAGGGGGGTGGAAGGGGGAAGGAGGGTAGGTAGGGAGAGGGTGGGAGGGAGAGGGGTGGAAGGGGCAGGGAGGGTAGGTGGGAGAGGGTGGGAGGGAGAGGGGTGGAAAGGGGGGCAGGGAGGGTGGTAGAGGAGGAGGGTGGGGAGGGAGAGGGGTGGAAGGGGGAAGGAGGGTAGGTAGGGGAGGGTGGGGGAGAGGGATGGATGGGGGAGGTAGGTAGAGGAGAGGGTGGGAGGGAAAAGGGGTGGGAAGGGGGAGGGAGGGTAGGTGGAGCAGAGGTGGGGGGACGGGATGGAAGGGGGGGTTTGGTAGAGGAGAGGGTGGGAGGGGGCGAGGGATGGGGAAGGGCAAGAGGAAGAGAAAGAGAAGCCAGGAGGGAAAGTTGAACAGCAGAAAGACCCATCAATCACATGGAAATCTTGATCAGTCCATGGTGGCGATAAATTGGAGTCAGGTTTGACAGATTCATCGGAAGGCAAGGTAAACTTGGCTTGAGTTTCATCAAGATTCATTCGCCTTTTATATTTTATTATTTATATATATATATATTATATATTATATATATATATATATATTTATATATATTTATTTTATATTTATATATATATATTTATATATATACAACAAACTAATAAATTCCAGGATAGTACTGAGCACCGTTCCAGCAACTTACAGAGCGCTTTGGGGTTGCAAGACTGCAAGATTATTGAATTATAAACAAAGCTTGTCTTATGTCTAAGATTGAAGAAATAGGGGGAGATACGCATTTCTTACCCGCAGTGGCAGATGATTTGCCTAACTAACAGTATATTTTTATTATTTATTATATTATATATATATTAAAATGTGTGTGTGTGTGTGTGTGTGTGTGTGTTTTGTGTGGTGTGTGTGTGTGTTTGTGTGTGTGTGTGTGTGATAGAGAGAGGAGAGAGAGAGAGAGGTGAGAGAGGAGAGGGGGAGAGGAGAGAGAGTGAAGAGAGAGATGAGAGGGGAGGAAGAGAGAAAAGGGGAGAGAGATTTGCTCGCTTGCTTGGGCTGCGTGGCTAAATTGATTGGCAGATAAATTTTTTTCAAGGAGCACCAGATAAGCAAGGGTGATACTTTTTGTATTTTTCATCTGGCCTTCTTCCTTCAGAGTCTGAGACACTAACATTTTACGTATAAACAATGAAAGTGATGATGAAAAC
>CM031614.1:57396275-57401275 GCA_018398815.1 Conus ventricosus
CATGACATTGGCCGATACCCATACAACACTCTATGACATTGGCCGATACCCATACAACACTCCATGACATTAGCCGATACCCATACAACACTCCATGACATTAGCCGATACCCATACAACACTGCATGACATTAGCCGATACCCATACAACACTGCATGACATTGGCCGATACCCATTCTCAGCCAGCAACAACGCACCTTTCCGGGCAGCTACCATTGTGGAGCGTCCAGATGAAACAGTTACAATTCCCAGACAAATGTGTATATTCTCATTGCTGAAAGACCAGTCTTCATTGTATTTCCCCTTAATCCAATCCTTATTTTGAAGACAAATAGTGGACAATGTTTATTTTCAGATGGGAAACTTTAGAACAGTCGATCGCCGTGTTCTAGTGTGTTAAACATATACACGCACATGCACGCACACACTGCACACACCCACTCGTGTACACACACACACACACACACACACCACACACACACACACACACACACACACACACACACGTGCAAACACACACGTGCAAACACACACGTTCAATTATGATTGTGGCGCAGAGAGACATTGTTGGGTGGATGCGTTGGGTTGAGCTGATGCGTAGGTCAGACATCTGCTTAAATCCCGTCTCTGAGACCCTCGTCTTAAATCCTTTCAGCTTTATCATTCATTCATTTATCCATCACCTGTAAATCCTGCGTAGTGCAGTATCGAAACTTTGTTGATGTGGTGTAGCGTACAGGGACTAGTCCCACGTGCAGTGACAATTTGATGAAATTGAAACAAACACAAAATATCTGTTTCCACTCTGACTATCTTTACTTATTTCTCCCTGCCTCTGTGTTTTTCTATGCAAAGCATTTTTTTTATTACTTTCTACCGAGTAACGTACTCATGTGGTTGTCAAGGAGACATGGGCAGCAGGGTTAAATGATTCACATTGTGTCATGACTTATTTCGTCTGGTGGCAAGTGCGTCTCCATAAATCCTTTAACCCTAACAAGAAAGTAATTCGCGCTTTGGTATGCCCAGCAAATCGTTTGCCCAGCACGCGTTTTTGATTTTGCTGTGTTTTTCTAGATTTTTGTTTGGTTTAGAACAGCTGAAAGGTGTGTGGGGGGGGGGGGGGGGGGTGGGGGGGGGGGGAAGGGAAGGTGGGGAGGGAATGATTCAGATCTATGAATCCTCTCCCAACCGTCCTCCTCCCCTCCCTTCTACTTAGTTGCGTCTGCATATGTCAAATGTCTGTCTTCAGAAAACGGCCGAAGATGCAGTTATGTAACATGTTCATTGTACTGTTTCTAACGAGTTGCGGAAGAACTGTTTCAAACCGTAGTCGTTCTATTGGAGGTTCCTGTAACAGTGTGACAAATTCTTTCGACTGGTTGCGAAAATCTACTATAAAAACAAGATCATGGTTGAAACTCGTGCACAATGTGCTTTCAGTTTTGGATGTCAATTTTTTTTTTAACTTAATATATTCTGTATAACTTGAAAATATAAAGGTAAAGAATAAAGGTACATTTTGGAGAAGTCTTCAACGTTTCGTGCTGTAAGCACTTGGTCACGAAGTGAAGTGCTGAGGTTGTAGTGGAAGCGGGCAGGTTTCTTGTGACCACAGTTCAGCCAAAAAGGTAGGGGAGGGGGTGGGGAAAAGGTGAACTGTATTTATATGGTCAACAAAAGGGGTGGGGCAAAGAGGGGGGGGGAGGTGGGAGGGAGAGGATCATGTGGGTGGTGGTTTTCAGAGAAAGGGGAGGGGGTGGTGGTAAGGAAAACATGGTATAGAACATGGGGGGGGGGGGGGAGCAGGAGGGGGGGGGGGGGGAAGGGGGGGGGTGCAGCTTGAGAGAAACAAGTTTATTCCCTGACATTGAGTCCGTAAGGACTCAAAGTGCCAAGGCGTTGTATTAGCTGGCTTTCTATGAATTTGCGGTACTGGCTCTCTTTTTGTCCATTGCGCCAAAGCGCTGCCACTCTGATGTGCGACAGGTTATGGTGTTCAGAAGTAAAGTGGTTTGCCACTGGTGTATCTTTTCCTGTCAGAATGTTGTCCCTGTGTTCTTTGAAGCGATCATTGAGTGATCTGTATGTTTCTCCTGCATACATCATGGCACACAAGGTACAGGTCAGGACATAGACAAATCAACATTTCTTCATATTAATATATTCTGTTCTAAAACGTGCCAACCACAATTTACGTTCGTTTGGAGTTATGGGCGTGTGTTTATTTCTTCGTGGAGAGAAAGAGTTACTGTACATGATCGTTATTTACTCTTTGCGGTTCTCTGCTTCCGTTAAGATTCCGTTTCAAACCATTTACTTAGTCTAACTGCTCATTGTCTTGTAGCTCTCTAGACTTACGTTCCTTCCTCCGTTTGCCCATTCCCCTTGTTCGTTTAGCATTTTCTGTGTGAATATTTGTGTTTGTTTGTTTGTTTTGTTTTGTTTTGTTTCGTTTCGTTTTCAGTTGGTAATCTACTCAATTTACACACACTACAAAATCATCAGCCTAGAGAAAGAGATCATAAATAAATCAACTAACCAACCAGAATCAACGAGACTGATTGCGGAATGTGAAAAAAAAATCGACAGGAAGAAAAGAATTTAGATACAGGTAAGCAATGCCGCGTGGCTTTAAAATGTTGAAGGTAGGAGGACCAGGCATTTCGTTATGTGCGTTCTTGTGCATGAAGCTTTGCTTGCTTTACTGCATGCTGGTGTGTGTGTGTGTGTGTGTGTGTGTGTGTGTGTGTGTGTGTGTGTGTGTGTGTCTGTGTGTGTCTGTGCGTGCGTGCGTGCGTGCGTGCGTGTATGTGTGTGTCTGTGTCTGTGTGCAAATATATGCTCTCTCTCTCTCTCTCTCTCTCTCTCTCTCTCTCTCTCTCTCTCTCTCTCTTTCAAACAGGACATTTGATATCCTCACACCAAAAACAATATTGACCGTTTAATCAACGAGATGAAACTGAATAAATCACAGAACTGGTGATGGAAAGCAAGGAAGTGTGAATCGGGAAAATGGGCAGATAATGCAGAAAGGAGAGGCGAACACATTTGTCGAGTTGTCTCCCTCAGATCAAGCCGTTCTGACGACACATCAAATAAAATAAAAATAAATAAATAAATAAATATAAAGGCCGACATTGAAAGAAAGACGGAACCGTTGAAATGTGGCCGACCGGTGCCGAAAGATTTAGTTCCGGGACAGGGAGGAGGCTGATAGGAGGGGGGTAAAGGAGGGGGGTAGGGGGTGGGGGAGGGGGGGGGGGGGTAGGCGGGACAAGAACGAGCACGTGGCCGATCAAAGAAGGAAGAGATTGTGTGTGGTCTGAATTATGCAAAGGGAGGTAAGTGGCCCGAAGTGGCGAGGATCAAAATTGGGTTGACGTCCTGGTGCCTGATGGTAAGGGAATGGGTTACGAGCCCTGATTGAATGACGGTAGGCTGGGGGGGGGGGGGGGGGGGGGGGTTCTGCTGTGTAGGTAGATAGGCAGGTGCTGAACGATTCTTCTCTGTGTGTTGATGTGCTCTGCCTTTGGTATTCTCTTTGTTCCTGTAGCTATGAAAATACTGTTATGTTTATGAGAGAGAGTGTGTGAGGGAGACAGACAGACAGACAGATGGACAAACAGACAGAGAGAGAGAGAGAGAGAGAGAGAGAGAGAGAGAGAGGAGAGAGAGAGAGAGAGAGAGAGTAATAGTTGTCTGTTTAGTATCAGTAAAATCAGAGCTCACTGGACGGATAGACAGACAGACAGACATGCAAAAGACAGAGATAGAAAGAGACAGACAGGCATACAGAAAGACAGAGATAGAAAGAGACAGACAGGCATACAGAAAGACACACAGTCAGACGGACGAACAAAGAAACAGAGAGAGATGTGCAAACGTGTTGAACAAGGATTTGAACACACACACACACACACACACATACACACGCGTGCGCGCGCGCGCGCACGCATGCTCGCACGCACATATACTTGCTTATACAGATAGAGGAGGTGCGTGTGTGTGTGTGTGTGTGTGTGTGTGTGTGTGTGTGTGTGTGTGTGTGTGCGTGCGTGCGTGCGTGCGTGCGTGCGTGCGTGCGTGCGTGCGTGTGTGTGTGTGTGTGTAAATTTACAACTTAATGTTACTGTGTTGGCATGTTTTGTTACTTTCTCTTAGTGGTATCGTTTCTAAATGTACAAGTAGTACGACTAATGTACTAATTCAGAAGAGCTTTTCCGTTTTTTCTCTCTCTCTTCTCGGTCCTCACCTTCACACACCACAGTACTGAGGTTAAATGTTAAAAAAGGCCAGCTGAGAAGAGAAGACGACATTTTGGGGATAGGGGACAGGGGAGACAATGGAAAAGTGGGGATGGTGGGGTTTACATGATAAACGATGTTTATTTCAAAATGTGATCAGTGACATTAATAAAATCTTTGAGGTTTTTTCTCTTTTTTTTTCTTCTTTTTTAAGATTCAGCTCATTTTGGTTTTGAAAAACTTGAAAGAAACATTGTGGCCTTGTGTGATGAAAGACATTCTTGCTGAAACGTAGTAGTATCATTCTTTGTGTTTGGCTTTTATTTACGGGTCAACAACAACCAAACAGTGATTTCAGAGTTGTTTATCTCTCATCCACACACACACACACACACACACACACACACACACACACACACACACACACATGTGTACATTCACAACACACACATACAATAATAAAAAAGGTACAACCAATGTTAGGTAGGCACGCAAGGTATGACCAGCGCATTCGGCTAATGCGTAGGTCAGACATCTGCTAAGTCGTTTCCACGAGACCCTCTTTTCAATTCTCTCATTTTAGTTGTTAATTAATTCATCCATCAGCTTAAAATCATGTGCAGTGTGGTCTAAAAACTTAGCGGATGTGGTGTAGCGTTTATGGACTAGTCCGCACGCAGTGACGCCTCTTTGAAACTCAAACTAAAATTTTATCTCTCAAAAAATCAAAGAGGCGAGACAGAAATATAAGC
>CM031614.1:57403775-57406275 GCA_018398815.1 Conus ventricosus
CTCTTTTCTTTCTCTCCCTCCCCCTCTCTTTCTCTTTCTTCCTCCCTCCCTCCACCCCCTCCACCCCCTCCCCTCTTTCTCTCTCTGTGTCAAGCTTCCAAACAGAACCTCTGAAATCCTTCAGCTGAAGTGTTCAAAACAAATCTATCCCCTTTGCGGTGAAGTTTAACATGGTTTGGGGGATCGTCCTCGCCTCTCTCTAATCCCCTTTCTTTGCAAACTAATTCAATAGAACACCACCCTGCACAATGGAGGAACCCCTTCCCCCCCCCCCCCCCCAGGGCCCCCACCCCCCACCCCCCACCTCAGCTCTCCAACCACCTTCTCCTCCTCCCCTCCCTCCTTCCTCTCCGGGCACCTGCCTCCCCCTTCCCCTCTGCTCTCCGTTTACTTCCTTCTGACTCTTCTCCTCTTCCCCCTCCCCCTCCTCTCCCACGCCCTCACCCCCCACCCTTCCTCAACCCCCCCCCCCTCCCGCCCTCCCTTCCACTTCTACAGTCGTTCAGAACAAATGGTGAAGATTGGTGGAACGGATGAAACAGGCGGTGCACATCACTCAATTAGTACGGATGGGTCAGTAGGACGGACACACCATACCAGTTTTCTCCTGCTCTGGTGTAGGTAGGTGTTTAATTTGTTTTTTCAATCGGTGTCACAAAAAGAGAAACGTCACAAAAATACCAGACAACACACACACACAGTAGTGACATCCACGGCAGTAGTGACGTCCACAAAAAAAGGCTGAATTCTCTCCATAGACGTGCAGCAAAGCTACTCCATCCAGCTGTATCTCTAACAACAGACGAAAAACTAAAAGCGCTGAACATACTTTCTCTGAATGGGCAATTGGAATTCAACAAGGCATCATTTATGTTTACAATCTTGACAGATACTATGCCATGTTATATCAATGCCCTTTTTACAAGATCGAACAGCTTTTCTGGCTCGACGAAATTCCTTCTTCCCTACCCACGCATTGATCTATACAAAACAAGCCTAGCTTACTCTGGACCATATGTCTGGAACAATTAGTACGGATGGGTCAGTAGGACGGACACACCATACCAGTTTTCTCCTGCTCTGGTGTAGGTAGGTGTTTAATTTGTTTTTTCAATCGGTCTCACAAAAAGAGAAACGTCACAAAAATACCAGACAACACACACACACACAGTAGTGACATCCACGGCAGTAGTGACCTCCACAAAAAAAGGCTGAATTCTCTCCATAGACGTGCAGCAAAGCTACTCCATCCAGCTGTATCTCTAACAACAGACGAAAAACTAAAAGCGCTGAACATACTTCCTATGAATAGGCAATTGGAATTCAACAAGGCATCATTTATGTTTACAATCTTGACAGATACTATGCCATGTTATATCAATGCCCTTTTTACAAGATCGAACAGCTTTTCTGGCTCGACGAAATTCCTTCTTCCCTACCCACGCATTGATCTATACAAAACAAGCCTAGCTTACTCTGGACCATATGTCTGGAACTCACTTCCACCGAATCTACAAAACATGAATACTTTAAAACCTTTCAAGGAACATTTGCATAAACATTTTATGTCTCAGTAGTTAAATTATTCGATTACAATGATTAGCGTCCATTCGCTAAGTCTTCTGTGAACCATACTTTGGATAAATCGTCTCAACATAAAACCTACTCCGTTAAAATCGCTCATCCCCACTCCCACTCTGTCTACCATCCCTTTTCTCCTCCCCCTACCTACCATTCTCTCTTCCCCACCCTCCTCTGACCTCTCTCTCTCTGTAGTTTTTGTTTGTTTGTTTGCTTGTAAGTTTCCTTTTGTTTTACCATCCCCCATCTCATTAGTGCTTTTATGAGCAGTTTGCTTATCATTGTAGAATTAGATTATCATGTTGCTATGTTGAATTGTCTGTATGAATGATATGTGCTGAAATAATGCATGCATGACAAGGACAGATTGTAAGACTAGGCTTTGGCCTAAAATCTTCATCCTTGGGTATCAAAGATCAATCAATCAATCAATCAATCAATCAATCTTAGAAACGCTTTTGATTGGATTAATCATGATATTCTGTCAGAAGACAGTAACGAGTATATCAAAAGTTCAAAGAAAGCAGATTTTTTTTAATCTAATCTGAGTGACAAACACCAACATGTTTTACTCGACGGACTCTTCTGCTAAAAACGATAGTCAAGAACGGACCACCACACGGTTCAGTTTCAGACACCCTCCGTTTTAGACTGACCAATGATGACTTTCCACTGCACGTTTCAAATCACAACCCTGGCCATTCTGCAGCAGTCCACTGAGAATACTGTCATTCAGAGGATACCCTCACACTGCAATATATATGGCAATGAGGAAGCTGACCAACTGGCATAGGAAGGAGGACAGCAGCCCCAACAGGAGCAGGAAGCTTTCTTTGAAGAAATCAAAAGTATTATCATGGAGAAGCAAAAAAGAAGATGGCTTGAGCAGCACCCAGACTTCAACAAGAGGGATGCATAC
>CM031614.1:57411275-57413775 GCA_018398815.1 Conus ventricosus
CCGAAGATCTCTGGAAAATAGGAGAAACAAACACACAAAAAAAAGGGGGGGGGGGGGGGGGTGGAGGCATTTTCACATCCCTTTGAAATTTACCGTCGGCACTTTCCCCACACGCCGCTCTTAAATTATTCATTGCAGATTTGGTTTTCTCCGAAGATGTTCATCTTTGGGTTCCTCGCCGATGCTTGAGGGGTGGTCGTTCTTGTTTGCCCGTGATCTCATCCATCTTCCAGCTGCTGCTCCGTGTGAATCGCCCTCACCAGTTCAAAGCGGCGCTTCGATTTTTATTGCCGGCTATTCCTTGAAACCTATTTTACAATCTGTCCGAGCGGTTTTGTCCACACACACGCGCGCGCGCGCGCGCACGCAGAGGCAGACAAACAGAGACACACAGACAGTCGGACAGACAAACAGACAGACAGACAGGCAGGCAGGCACATATAGAGACAGAGATAGACAGACAGACAGACACACAGACAGACACTGGCATAATCTATTGTCCATTCAACACCTGAACCCTACAGACATGGGGAAGCACAATCGCATTCACCGATGAGAGAGAGAGAGAGAGAGAGAGAGAGAGAGAGAGAGAGAGAGAGAGAGAGAGAGAGAGAGAGAGACTCACGAGCACAGAGAGAGAGAGAGAGAGAGAGAGAGAGAGAGAGAGAGAGAGAGAGAGAGAGTGAGAGAGAGAGTTAAGGTTATGTCCGTGTACATATACATAAAGGAAGTCTAAAATACATACACAAAGGGAATCAAAAAGCATACGCAAGGCAAGTTCAAATATACGCACAACAGAGGCTCTAACATTAGGCCTATTCACAACGAAGTCTAACAAGATTTTCTCTTTATTTTTTAGCAAGAAAGAAACCAAGGTAGACGTTGAAGAATCAATATTTCAAACAAAGTATATCCCTTTACGGTCTTCCAACGAAGGATATTCTGGGAAACCTTTAGGTACCACCACATCACACACAGTCGCTCATTCATACCTTGATTTTGCAGTCTGTGTATTGACTCTTCTTTTCCACTCAACGTTTGCTGTCTGTTAGTCGTAATAGATGTTCGGAGCAAAGCTTTTTGTTTAAGAAAAAAAGCCTAGTAGGTGGTGTCCTGCGTCTGTTGGATCGGAACAGGTGCCACTGAAGACCATCAAAGTGACTCGGCAGCAGTGCAGTGTCTCCTCCGTGGGTTGTCTCTTGACGACTTGACATTGATTGCTTCCTGTAGATTGCCGTTGCCGGGGCTGCAGCGGGCCGGGCTGTGGCTGGGGCTGTGGCTGGGGGAGGGGGGGGGGAGGGAGGGGGGGTTCGGAATGAGCGGCGTGGGTGCAGTGCCACTGAGGTGGCACAGAAGATGGGTCAGAGAAAAAAGTTTTAGAAAGTCTATTGTGGTACGCACTTTTTCTTTCTTTCTTTCTGCGTACGCAGGCTGATACTCCTGCGGACACTCCCTGTATAGCCAGGCAGTGGAGTTTTGTGTGCATGACCCTTTTCTATCCCGCCATTAAGGCAGCCATACTCCATCTTCGGGAAGGTGCATGCTATGTGTCACGTGTCATCCATACCAACGGCCAAAGTGGCCTTCTCTTCCGAAAGTTGGTGATGGGATTTTACGTGTGTGCAAGATGTTGTGCGTGCGTTCACACACGGAACCTCGGTTTATAGTCTCATTCGAAGGACTGTGTGTGGGAATGGAGTCAGAACCAATGTTAACTCCGAGGGAAAAATCCCCCTATACCGAAATTCGAACCCGCAACCCCAGGATCACGAGTCCGGCGCTCTACCAACTGAGCTATTCCGGCCCCCGTGGTACGCACTTACGAGCTTAATTAAATGACTGATTGTAAACAACCGTCGACAGTCCGTCTTGGAAATTATCCATTATCTTAAATCACACACTGGTAAACGTTTACCATTTAACAGTAACGATTTTAGACAGATGTGTAAAATTCATCATACTAGTTAAAATCTTAAACAAGAAACGCTGTGCCAAAAGGTAAAAAAAAAAGAAGAAGAAGACGACAGAAGAACCACTCTTTTCAGAATAACTCTTTTCAGTTTCACAACAACATTTCTTTTTTTCTTTTTCCTTTTTTTATTTTTGGTCAATTGGGCAGTGTTCAAGGTTAAAACAGGTTTTGTAATAAACCGAAATATTGCACATTTATTCATGGGTGTTGGTGGCTTCACCTTTTCATCTTTTCTGACAGAAAAAAAAACACCTTTTCCAATGATCACTCTCTTAGTTAATCGTTGTCTCAAGGGGGGAGTGGGAAAACGGGGCAGCAAACCAGCAACCCACTGCTGTTTTGGTCTATGAAAGAGCTCATCAGGAGTGTTCCGTGGTTGTGTCTAGACTGCCTTCTGTAAGTGAAAATGTTACTTCTCATGATTGGGTAAGTACTTCTCACCCAAGAGCAACACGTGCACACATATTCAGGTGAAGAAAAAAAAAAGAAAGCAGGAGTTGTTGAATAGGACACCCGCTTTTGTTGGGC
>CM031614.1:57421275-57466275 GCA_018398815.1 Conus ventricosus
CACACACACACACACACACACACACAAAACACACCAGTGACGGACATCATCACAGAGGTCGGCTCAGTGGTCAGCCCTGTCCGTCACAAAGGCCACTACCCACTGGCCACTCTCCCCTGCTGTCCATGGGCACTCTCTGCTTGCAGTGCACTGGCCGCTCACTCTTGACCATCGCTCGGGGTTTTTTTTTGTATTTGTTTCCGTCCTCCTCTCTCTCTCTCTCTCTCTCTCTCTCTCTCTCTCTCTCTCTCTCTCTCTCTCTCTCTCTCCCTCCCTCTCTCTCTGTCTGTAGTTGCGTGCCTCTCTGTCTCATTCTGTCCTTCTCTGTCTCTCTGGCTCTCTGTCTCTGTCTCTATCTGTCTGTCTGGCTATCTGCCTGTCCGTCTGTCTCTCTGTGTTTCTATCTGTCTGTCTGTGTGTCTTTGCCTATCTGCCATGAAAACAGTGACGACTAAAGGCATTGAACAGCGCCATCTCTGCCGACTGTATCACCACATGTACTCAGTGGGATTGATTATGGATTTGGGCTTACAATACTGTCCAACAGTGCTCTTCTCAAATTAGAAAGAATTCAAAGTGAAGCAATGAGATTGATCCTGGGAACTACGAAGAACACACCAGTTGAAACTATGCGATACCTGCTCGACCTTCCTTCAGTGTCGGCAAGACACAAACTAGAACAAGTGAAGGCAAAATTCAGAGCACTGGAAAATCCCCCAAAACCCACTTCATACGGCAGTGAAGGAAACGAAAGGCACTCGGCTAGGACGTGGAAAATCATGGATGGGAACAGGCAGAAGACAGTATACAGCATGTGCGCCAGTTAGCAGAACTCAAAGAAACGAAGGAATGGGAAAAGAATCCAGACCACTTGAAACACCTCTACCAAATTGCCACCGCTCCAGAACTTGGAAGACACTGTCGAGAATGGCCAGAAGGCAAAACAAGCGCAGAAATTCAGACGCAGGTTGAAGACCTTGTCACAAAAGATGACATTGTTATATACAGTGACGGTTCTGTCACCAAAGGTAAGTCAGGCTGGTAATACACAGTGAAGCATAATGGCCGAACTACCGAAGGAGACAATGGCACGCACAGTTTAACAACTTCAAGTCTAACAATGGAAGTAGAAGCTGGGACAGCTGACCAGCGCGTTGGTCTAATGCGTAGGTCAGACATCCTGCTAAGTCGTAGTCACGAGACACTCTTCTCAAATTCTCTCATCTTGGTTATCAGTTCATTTATCAGTCAGCTTTAAATCATGCGCAGTGTGGTTTCAACACTTAGCGAATGGGGTGTAGCGTATATGGACTAGTCAGCACACACTGTCGCCTCCTTGAAACTGAAACTGAAAACTCTCTCTCCTCTCTCTCTCTCTCTCTCTCTCTCTCTCTCTCTCTCATCTTTTCTCTCTTCTCTCTCTCTCCCCTCTCTGTGTGTGTTGTGTGTGTGTGTGTGTGTGTGTGTGTGTGTGTGTGTGTGTGTGTGTGTGTGTGTGTGTCCCTCGCCTGCCGTTCATTCGCTGTTCGCACACAGTTCTTCATCTCTCTCTCTCTCTCTCTCTTCTCTCTCTCTCTCTCTCTCTCTCTCTCTTTCTCTCTCTCTCTCTCTCACACTCTCTCTCTCTCTCTCTCTCTCTCTCTTCTCTCTCTCTCTCTCCTCTCTCTCTCTCCCTCCCTCGCCTGCTGTTCATTCGCTGTTCGCACACAGTTCTTCATGTGTGATCTTATTATTGGGCAATTGTTTGCTTCTGCATGTTTTACAAGTTGTCTAGTGCTTATAAGGGCCATCGAGTTTGTTTGTATAGCTCTTGAGTATTTTCTATTTGAGTTGTGCCTCTGTCATCATCTTATGTCCCTGTCCTCCTCCCCTTCATCCTCTTTCCCTTCCATCACATTCAGCTGATGATATTTAGAGCCAAGCCAACTACTGGGGCCAAAAGAAACGGGTCTGTCCAAATCCTCCATTGCCCTTTCCCAGAATGCAATGCCATGTGTGTATTGTTACGCCATGTAGTATGTTAAATGTTACAGTCAGCTCATGCTTCATTTAAAAAAAGAATTCGGACTGTGTCATATTCTCGTGTGCTTCATTCATAAGTAAAAAAAAAAAAAGTTCCAAACTGTGTTACATGTTATATTCGGATCGTACTTCATTGGAAAAAATATTCCGGGGTGTGTTAAATGTTACATTCAGCTCGTGCTTTATTGAACAAAAATAATTCCAGAGTGTGTTAAATTTCATATTCAGCTCGAGCTTCGTTTTTGAAAATCTGCTCAGATCCCCTCCCACTCCCACCTCATCCCTCCCATCCATTTCCCTGGGGAAAAGTGTATATGTGTCCTTGAAGCAAAACAAGACAAACAAACAGACAAATAAAAAGAACAAAAATGCTGCATTTTCCAATAATTCATTTTTTATGCTTTTTCTCTGACACTTCACAAGAATAGCCACGAAAAAAGCGTGTGCTTGTGTCCCACATATTCCTGCACGTTCATTACAATACTCGTAAATGTGATTTATCTGTACATAACTTTCTGACAACCCAAACCAAACACAATGGGCAAAACTACTCGAAGGAAAACCGGAAAAGGAAATCTCATCTGCAGTAATACCAACTGTTAAGAGGGCATGACAGGAAGTGTCAATCACGTGACAGCCACGCACACCAAGAGGAGCTCAGTATGATTGATGACTGTTGAGTCCATGACAACGGCAGTCACAGCTGATTGGTCGGTACTTTCGCAAGACCAGACACACACACCACACTGTGGGATGTTCTGCCTGCGTCTCATTCATACCAGTCACATTCTCTTAATGAACTGCGTGAAGTCGGCAAAGACACACAGTGAATAACCTTGCTGGAACGAGGAAACGATTTAATCAGGCAAATGTTCTTCAACGGGGTTGGTTTGATCTAGCATTCTACCCCTGATGTCCATTCCATTTGAAAGGCTTTGCAGGCCACTCACGTTACAGGGTGACGCGGAGAAGAATTCAGCTTCATTTTGATTTTTGTAAAAAAAATGGACATTCTCTGAAGTAGAGAAAATCGGATCTGAAAACGCTCGGTTTTCAGTATTAGCATAAAGGAGGTAAAAATGTGTGACTGCACCACGCAAGAGAACATGTGTGTTTTGTCCCAAAGGTGTTTTCAAAGTGCGGTAACTGCAGCTGGAAATTTTTTAAACTAAAAGAAGAATAACTATACCGCCAAAAGGAAAAGACAAAAGAAAGAAGGGACGAAAGAAAAGATTAAAAGAAAAAAGGAATACGTGATTAAATGAACGACCAAAACCCAAAGTCCGATCTCACACGACCAACAGTTATAATGACGTACGTATACGGTTTACGCTAACGTCGACTAAAGTACATCCACGTGATCCACACCAAACCGAGGCGTCAGAGCCTCGCTTCCGATAATACCACGCGCAGTCCAAGGTGAAGAATCCGACACGCTCTTACTCCCCCCTGCTTCTGTACTCTGTAGCATTCTGCACGTCGGTGAGGAGAAAGCGAAAGAAAGGCAACAGAGAAACTGAGAGGAAAGGACGTTATGAAATCAGAGGGAGAAAAGACAATATCACTCACTTCCCCCGACACCGCTCTGCTCACAGACTCCGGGTGGACCGTTCTGGTGCCAGACATGGGAGGAGAATCATCAGGCATACTGATGCCAGACTTCCAAGCCAGCCGGCTGGGAGTGGTAGAGTGCGGGGTAGGGGGGGGGGGGGAGGTGACGAGCACTTAGTTCGTGCCGGTACCTCGTGTTGTTTCCTCCCGACTTGTAGGTTACACTCCGCATAATTCATTGTTTGGTGCTGAAAGTTGTGACTCAGAGAGAGAGAGAGAAGAAAGAGAGAGAGAGAGAGAGAGAGAGAGAGAGAGAGAGAGAGAGAGAGAGAGAGAGAGACTGACAGACAGACAGAGACAGACAGACAGACAGACAAACAGAGAGAAACACAGAGAGAGAGAGAGGTAGTGAGAGAGAACTCGGAACTCGCAAACCCTATATTCGATCAAGGATTGAGATTTTAGGCAAAGCCTATTCTTCCAGTCTGTCATTGGAGAGAGAGAGAGAAGAGAGAGAGAGAAGAGAGAGAGAGAGAGAGAGAGAGAGAGAGAGAGAGAGAGAGAGAGAGAGAGAGAGTAAGGAGATTCTACCGTCGTTACGCGAGGGAAAACCAGAAAGTCATTTCAATATTACTACTTCTACTGCTACAGCTACTGTCACTGCTGTGAGTGCTGCTGCGTCTATTTTTGCCACAAAAAGAAAACTAAAAGAAAGAAAAAAGGCAGACAGACAGACAGAAAAGGAAATAAAAGAAAGAAAAAAAAGAAAGAATAAGAAAGAAAGAAAGAAAGAAAGAAAAGAAAGAAAGAAAGAAAGAAAGAAAGAAGAAGTAGTAGTAGAAGGAGAAGAAGGAAGAAGAAGAAGAAAAAGAAGAAGCAGAAGAAGAAGAAGAAGAAGAAGTTGATGATGATGATGATGATGATGATGATGATGATGATGATGATGATGATGATGATGATGGTTGTGGTGGTGGTGGTTGTGGTTGTGCTGGTGACGGTGGTGATGATGATGATGATGATGATAGAAGTGGTGGTGGTGATGTGGTGGTGAGGTGATGTGCTGTTGTTGTTGTTGTTGTTTGCTTCTTCTTCTTCTTTTTTTTACTAGTCATTTTTCTCTTCCAAACAGAGCTTTGAAAGGGACAAAATCTGTAAAAGAAGTGTCCATATAACTCGAGATTCCCGAGAAAATATCCATCTCACCTCCATCTTCTCCTCCCGTTCCCGCCCCTGGCCTTCTCTCCCGCACTCCCTTGACAAGAGAAACAAAGTACGGAAGGATGAAGACCGCTGCGGCCGTCTCTGTCTTTGCTGCCCTCCGACTGGGACGGCAATCAGTAGAACCAGTTCCAGCATTCCCAGCACGCCTGTCTCAGCAGACAGCAGTTAACTCAACATCTGCCACCAACGCCGTTTCAAACACTGGCGCTCCCTTGGTTACCCCTCCCCCCCCCCCCCTTTCTACCCGACATCCATAGCACGTGCATCACGTGGTGACCTGGTGAATTATTACTGAGCGAGTCCATTCCACTGTTTTGATCTTGTCTTCTGTGAAACAGATGTCATCTGGTTACTGGCCTGTCAAAACAAGAAGCAAAACAATAAAAAGCTACAATACAGAATTAGGCTAGAAATATCCTTACTTCTAGAGAATTTTGTACATGGATTCCAGTTCTCTTAGGATGTTGCCATCATTGTTATCTCCCTCTCTTCTCTAAACCATCCATTGTCAACGCACATTCCTTCTGACGTCTCTGTCTCCGCTAATAATCTGATGTCTCTGATCCTCGAAAATGCTTTCTCGATCTCAACATCAAGAATTTGTTTTCTCGGAACAGCCCTTGCCTTTGATGGAAAAACGAAAGAACTCATCCTTCCGACGCATGACCTCCACCTCGACGGGTTCAACCTGTGACTGAAGAGAACCCCGTGCTGAAGAATGAAGACCTCCACCGACAAAAAATTCAGAAGCGAACAGAAAAGAAGACAGTCAAGACGCGCCAACGACGATGAGCAGTTTTGGGGAGAGAGAGAGAGAGAGAGAGAGAGAGAGAGAGAGAGAGAGAGAGAGAGAGAGAGAGAGAGAGAGAGAATCTTTAATCTTTATTTCCAAGGGTAACAGATAAGCAAACACATGCTTTTTTTTCATCCGGCCCTTGTCCCGTTAAGGGACCAAGTATGACTACGACGAAGACTTACAAAACTTTTAACAAACATACATATCTTCACAACATTAAAAAGTTCATGCATTAACAGTTAAGGCGAAGATGACTTTAAAAGGAAAAAGAAACGATTTAAACAACAAACAAGAATAAAAGAAATTGATTACAAAGAAGGGAAAAAAAATTTGGGGCACACAAAAGATTAGGGGAATAAGCGTTTCCTCCTATCAAAGAGGGAGAGAGAGGGGAAAAGAGAAGAGAAAAGAGAGAAAAGAAGAGAGGAGAGAGAGAGAGAGGAGAGAGTTCCCTTCCCTTTTTGAAAAAGTTTAAACCCATAAAAAAAAAACTGCTAAGGTTGATAAAAAAAGACAATTAAAATGCATCAAAAATATCAAAAATTTGTTCTTTTTTTTTTCTTTTTAAAAATGAAGGGGTTTTAAAAGGCAAAACGAAAACAAATCAATCATTTTATCGGGAAAGGCAGAAAAAAAAACCCCCTTTTGCATCAAAAATTTATAACTTTATTTTTCATGAGGGTGTGCGTGGGGCATTTTTGCGCGCGCGTGAGCGCACGCGCGCGCGTGCGTGTATGGTGTTGTGGTGTTGTGTGTGTGTGTGTGGTGTGTTTTGTTTTGTGTGTGTGGTGTATGGGGTGTGAGTGGTTGTTGTAGGGGTTTTGGGGGTGTGTGTGTGTGTGTGTGTGGTGTTGTGTGTTGTGTGTGTGGTGTGTGTTTTGTGTGTGAGTGGTTGTGTAGTGTGTGTTTTTGTGTGTGTTGTGTTGGGGTTTTGTGTGTGTGTGTGTTTTTGTGTGTTTTGTGGTGTTTTGGGGTGAGAGAGAGGGGAAGGGATCCCAAATTATTATTTCCCTTTCCCCCATCTTTTTTTTTTTTCCCTTCTTTCCCATTCATAACTCCCCAAAATTTAAAAATTATTAATTAAAAAGGACAACCCTCGAAACGCACCCCGTAGAAAAACGAAAAAAAGGAGAGAGAGAGGAGAGAGAGAGAGGAGAGGAGAGAGGAGAGAGGAGGAGAGGAGATTAAAATTTCCCATTTTTTACCCCAAAATATCACATGTTTAAATTTTTACTAAAAATTTTGAATAAAGGAAATCATCAAAAAAGATAAACAGTAATCCGGACACAAAACATTTTTAAACATTGAAATTTTCAGTGCTCAAAGGAAATCAAAGTATTAAGACATCAATCAATTCGTGACAAGGCCCAAATAAAACCAGGCCACAAAAATTCATTCTTTCATAATGTTTTCAATCTTTAATTTTAACCGGGATAGTAACCAAACCTAAATTTTTAATTTATCGGGTTTTTTAAAACATAAAGTGGAAAGGAAACGGCGAATCATTTTAAATATGAGGCAAAACAAGGGTGTGCCCGGTTTTAAAGTATTTTGTTCAAATAGCAAGGGGTCTGCTGTGAAATTGTGATTATTTTTTCCCCCTGAAGGATTCTAAAAATTTGATAAAACCCGGAAAATGTAGGGGAAGTGAATTCCAAACAAACCGTCCCTTGAGTAAGATAAGCTTGATTTAAATAGATTATTTCAAAGGTGTGAGAACTGGAATTTGGTTGAATCCCTGGGGTTTTTAGGTTTAAAATTTTGGACTGAAGAGTTTTTTTGGGTGCTAAACCCGTTGCAATTTTTTGCATTAGCTGACATTTGTTGACAGAAAAACATTTCTTTTTGGGAAGACCCCCCGCTTAGTATAACCCCCTTCACTAAGCGTTGAAAAAAAAAATTGAACTGCTTTAAGGGTTTCTTTTTTTGACACTTTAAGAGGTTTCATGGCATTACCCACTAGAAAGAATCAAAAGTTTAAACCCAAAATTGATTAAAGGAAAAAACCATGTGCGGTAGGAAAAATTTTCCCTGGCTTTAAAAGGGTTTTAAAAAAGCTTAATCTTCCCACAGTTGATTTTGTTTGTCGGATATTGTTTACATAAACTCCCGAAGGTGATAGCCCAAAGAAGTTATTATAAAATTTTTACCCCTAGAACTCGGGGCTATCCACCACTTAAAATTTTTGATTATTGAAAAAAAACAGATGGGGGCGGGTTTTGGTTTGTTTTGTTTCCCTCTGCCTTGTTGTTATCAGCTTTTGGGTTTTGTTTTTGTTAGGATTCGGGTGCCCATGTAAATTTACTTGCCCCCAATTATTTAAAGATATTGGGCATTCTTCTTTTAATAAAAGGGGAAAACAGCTTCCATGCGGGGGGCTACTTGTTTGGACAGGGGTATCATCAAAAAAAGGGTTTCACATGAATCCTAAATTTTAAAAGGGGGAAAGTTTCATTTATATAAACTGAGAAAAGAAAAGGGCCCTAACAAAACCCGGGGAAAACGCCATGGGGATAGGTAACGTCTCTGAAAATTGTTTGTTGACACAAACGTTTTGCGGGACGGTTTTGCTGGGTTTTTGATGTTATCGTTGGAAGGTATTTCCTGTTAAAAACCATATGATAAAAAACTTCCCGCAAAAAAAATTTGTGGTCAATTTACATCAAATGCCTTTTCCCAAAAACAAAAAACAGTGCGCCACAATAAAAAATTTCATTAACATGGCTAGCCCTTTTTCTAAAGGGTTTGGGAAAACGCTGTTTTGGGCAAGAATGATTTTTTTCCCGAATCCCGTTGAAATTTTTTTTGTAGGTTGGGGGGGATCAAAATGGTGGAAAGGAAAGTTTTTTTATGTGTTTTTCCAAGGGGTTGGACAGAAAATGGCAAAAAAGGGAAAATAGTCTGTAGTTCGAAGGTTCAGATTTGTCTCCAGATTTGGAAAAATGGGTATAACTTTTGCAACTTTGAACTGAGGCGGGAAAGTGGCATTTATCAATGCATAAATTGTAAATGTAGGAAGAGTTTCACATATAACAGGTGCTGATAGTTCAGTATTTTTCCATCAACCCGTCAAGTCCGCGGCTTCCTGTCTGCTTTAATTGGCATAAAGCTTGGCAAACGTCCCGAGGGAAAGGGGAGAGAGAGAGAGAGAAAGAGACAATGACAATGACAAAGTTTTTTTTCAGTTTAGGCCAAGGCCCCTCACTGAAGGGGTATATATACAGAAACAAAAGAATAAAACAAATAAAACCTCTTGCGATCGATATTGTTTACATACAAAAGCATAATTTTACATGCACATTATTCACGCACGTACACATCCACTCACATTCCCGGACATTCGTTCACCTCATTCACCTAGTCCTTTCTCCCCCCTTGCACTCCCCCCCCCCCCCCCCCTCCAATTCCTTCCCGCAATCCGAGAGAGAAAGAGAGAGAGAGAGAGAGGAGGGGAGAGAGAGAGAGAAGAGAGAGGGGAGAGAGAGAGGGGGGGGGGGGGGAGGGAGAACTCATATCAATGCAAAACGTAACTTATGTCCATTACCAATAGAAATTAGTGATTCAAAGCAAAGAAAGAAAAGATTCCCGTCAAACTGCTTTTCCTCTTGGTAGGACACAGTTGAAAATTCTGATCTCCAACGACAACAAAAATTGTTTTCTCAAATTCTTTTTCTTTTTCCTTTTTTTTTTTTCTTTTCTTTTCTTTTTTTTTTTGTTGTTGTTGTTGTTGTTGTTGTTGTTGTTGTTGTTGTTGTTGTTGTTGTTGTTGTTGTTGACAATGAGTCCATTGCCATTCGCCTCATAAACGATCTTGCGTTTCTAAGAATTTTCACCTCTTTAAAAAAAAAAAAAAAAAAAAAAGAACTGTAGCACCACACTTCTGCTTGGATTGCAGTTCCCGTTGGCATCTGTGGCAGCAAGAGCTGTTAATCATGTCTATTCCCTTGTCGGACTTGCACCAATAATCGAAAGATACTTTAAAGACCTTTTTTTTTTTTTTTGCAAAGTAAGTGCACACATGAACTGAAAAAAGCCCCTTCAAATGTGTCTTGACTTCAGCTCCGGTTATTCTCTCGGGAAAAGATAAACTGGGTGTGCAGATGGCGTACTGATCACTCCTGTTTGACATTTTTAAAGCGGGGGAGAGGGGGGGGGGGACGCACTACGAGTGCTATAAACTGCTCAGCATTAATCGTTTTATTACAAGTGTTGGCACCAGTATGGCAACAGAGATGCTATTGCACATGGGTTTCTATCGTTGTTCCAGTTGTGTGTGTGTTTGTGTGTGTGTGTGTGTGTGTGTGGGGAGAGAGAGAGAGAGAGAGAGAGAGAGAGAGAGAGAGAGTGAGTGACAGACAGACAGACAATTAGACAGACACACAGAAACACAGACACACACACAGACAGATACACAGACAGACAGACAGACGACAGACAGAGAGAGAAAGACGCTGTGAGAGTGGCCGACCTGTCTGCAGTGTGTGTGGCACGACATCCGATCCCGATGGTTGCGAGGACTCCCGCCAACAGGACAGACAATGCCATAGACAGCCCCCCCCCCCCCCCCCCACACACACCCACATACACACACCACACACACACACACCATAAACAAACCACACCCCCCCCCACCCACAACACCCCCACGCACGCAAACCACCCCCACAACCCAAACCACCACCCCGGCGAACCCCCGCCACCCCACACCGCCCCACCACCCCCCCCCCCCCCCCCCGGGGAACAAAGCCCCCTCACCTACCCCCCCTCCCATTAACCCCCCCCCCCACCCCCCCAGACTGACATGGTTTCAAGAGATCCGTGCGTCTCCCCCTTTCACTCCCGATTCCTTAAACTCATTCATGTCCACAGGGGTAAGCTTGATGTAACGGGTTGCATAAAGAGCACAAAGCAACCCCCCCTTCTCGCCAAAACAATCTCCGACGCCCTCCTTTAGTGTGGTGGAATTTTTTGGGTTGATACCTACACCTAGAGGAGCCTACTGGAACATTTAAATTTAAGCTTGAGGCTTCACAACAGTTGGACGGGAAAACCTCCCAGAGATGGAAACAGCACAGTTTTTCCTGATGTTCAATACATTTCGGGGATATTTTCCTAATTTTTTTTTTCTGCCAGTTTTTCGTTCCATTTTTATCACTCTCCTCCCCTTCTTCCTCTCTCTCTCCTCTCTATTTTTTTATTTATTTTTTTGCTAGTCCTAGCTGTTCCCCAAAAGCTGAATGTCAACCTATTTTCAGGACACACGTACTGTTTTTGGAATGTTAAACCTGTGTCCAAAAAGGGAGAGAGAAAAAAAAGGGAATAATTTTCGTCATTGGTTTTCTGGCCATCGCAGCCCCCAAACCCCCACCCGCTCGTTGTTGCTGCTGGTGTCATCACTGAAACACTGTCCGAACCCAGACTTGGGTATGGGGGTATAATCAGCCACGGGCCTTAATTGACGGAGAGGGGTATGGAGGAGACAGAGAAAAGAGATGTGGGGGGGAAAGGGAAAAAGGGGGGGGGGTTGGGGAAAAAGGGAAAAATGGAGCAAACCCCCCCGTTTTCTTTTTGGTGGGTTTTTTCGCCCGATTTTTTTTCTCTCCCCCCCCCCCCCCAAACCCCCCCCCCCCCCCCCCCCCCCCCCCCCCCCCCCCCCCCCCCCCCCCCCCCCCCCCCCCCCTGTATTGGGGATTTGACCCCCGGAGTGGGGCCTCATCGGAGGGAAATTAGAGTGTTTTGTGCGGGAATTTGGGGTGGTGGACAATGTTGGGATTGCCCCCGGAAAACATTTAATTTTTAATCCCTTTGGGTTTGGGTTTTCGAAATTTGTTATTTTTCTACCATTCGACTTTTCCTATTTTTTTTTTGGGGGGGACTTTTGGGGGGGTGGGGGGGGGGGGTTTGTCCCTTACATTTTTCGATTTCCACCATATTTTGTAATGTTACCATTTCTCGTCTTTTATCAACACCAAGTCCCCCCACTTTATTCCCCCGTTTACCTTTTTTGTTTTGCATGTTTTTCCCAAGGGTTTTACTATATTTTTTTTTTTTTTTATTTTTTTAAAAGGAAAAACTGGAAATGGGGGGAAATTTGGAAAAACATAGGAAAAATAGACAAGGCAAAATGAAATAGGAAAAGATCCAAAAGGGTTGGGGGAAAAAAAGGGGAAAGTCGGAACGGGCAAAAAAAACCTTAAAAAAAAAATTTTTAGAGGAAAATTGGGGGAAAATTGTTTTTCTTTTTACACATTTTCGTTTTTATGCAATGCTTTTAACTCATTTTACATGCATGCGGCGTTATGTTACTACAGATCATCACCAAAACCGGTTTACTTCTTTTCCGAAGGTTGTTGCTTTTTCAAAGACTACTGTTGAAGTATTTGCGACTGGAAAAATGGAAATTATTGGGTTTTTCTTTGTTAGTTCAGAAAATTAATTGTGAAAAATTTTTATGTACTCAAACAGTGTAGGGTGAGGCCGTACTGTCATTAAACACTTGTAATTTTTTGGGGGCTGGGGTAGGAGGTGTGGTGTTTCTCTCTCTCTTTCTCTTATTTTTTTCTTTTTTTTTGCTTTTTTCTTTCGTTTTTTTTTTTTTTTATATTTTCAAAGCCTGTTTGAAAACTCTCTCTTATGTTATTTTCTCTCTCTCTCTCTCCCCTCTCTCTTCTCTCTCTCTTTTCCCCTCTCTCTCTCTTCCCTGTTCTCTCTTCTCTCTTCCTCTCTTCTCTCTCTCTCTCTCTCTCTCTCTCTTCTCTCTCCACCCCCAATCTTTAACCCAAACTGTCTCTCTTTTTTTTCAGACTTCCCCTTTATTCGTCTCTTTTCGCTTTTTTTTTTTTTCTTTTTTGGTTCTTCTCTCTTCTTTAAAAATAAACAGAAAGGGGAAAACTGTTTTTTAGAATTTGATTTTCGTTCGTCTGTTTTTTTTCTTTCTTTTGGCTTATCCTTCTTCAGTGGGAAAAACCAATCAAAAGATGTTCTTGAATTCCCTTTGTTTTACAATATTTCATTCAAGTAAAAAAAAAAAGGAAAAAGGAGAAAGCAAACCCCGCGGAACAAGAACACATCACAAAAATAAAATAGAACAAAAAATGACCCCAAACACTTATGCCAACATGCACATAACAACAGATTCTTCAAAAAATTTAAGTTAAACCCCCTATTGTTCATCAACCCACCTAAACTGGATAAACAGTTACATAACACGTGCTGACACCCACGCAATGCTAATTTTTGTTGTCCGTTTACATGCGCGTTTTTAAGAACACACCCAAAAACACACACACTTTACATTTATGGTGCAGAATAATGACGGTGCCCTTCGCTCTGTGAATGACAAGCATAGCACTGGGCGCTCCGCGGTAGCTACTTGGTATTCTGACCAGCAAATACAAACACCTCCCCCCTCCCCATCCCCCGCCACCGTCCCAGTACCGAGTTCACCACACAGACGACCCACAGTCAAATCCACTCACATCGTTCTTAGCCTCAGCTGTACTGAAAATTCTCTGTCTGTCTGTCTGTCTCTCTCTCTCTCTCTCTCTCTGAGGCTGAGTTCGAGATCACGCAGCGGGCAGGACGCGAATTTGGTGCTCTCTTAAAATTTTTGTACATTTTTGTTAATTAATCAGGATTAACGAACTCTGCAGTGATACAAGATGAACGCCGAATTGTGTGCAGGTTCTGTCGACATTAATATGCAAAAATTACTGCAAAATCAAAAAGAACAATTTGAAAAAGCTTTGGATTTCCGATTTGAAACAATGACTCAGCAGATTTCAGTCGGCTTGGACAGAGCCGTGCGTGAGTTAAAAATTGAACTGCATGAGCTGCGTGCTAAAACTTCGAGCTTAGAAGCAACAGTGACAAGTGCCACTCAGGAAACACACCGGACAAAGCAAATTGTGTCACAACTTGAAAACAAAATGGTACGAACAACAGGTGCGTTGTCTGACAAAATTGAAAAGCTTGAAATGTACTCTAGGCGGGACAATTTGAAGTTTTTCAATGTTCAGCCTAAGTTCAGCAGTGAGTCATATGATGAGTGTGTGACAGTGATTGTCCAGGTGATACAAGGGACTGTGTCCGACAAAGTGTGGTGCCGGGATGACATCATCAGAGCACACCGTCTCGGACGTAGCAACGACAACAACCGACCCCCGCCGATGATCGTGAAGTTTGCGCGATGGCTGATAAGATGGCGGTGCTTACCCGAGGCAAAGAAGCACTGCGGAAAAAAAATGTGACGGTTGCCGCCGATCTGACAGACAGACAGAGAGAAACGCTTCAAGAATACCGACAACAAGGTATGCACGCCTACTACAAGGGCAACAGACTGGTGGTGGAGGAACAGAGGCGACGTCCCGGTCACCGCTGGCAGACGGCACCGGAACACCACGCCGGCAACGCTCAGCGATACGACTCCCGCATCAACACACGGTTCGACGAAGGCGACCACATCACCCGTAGCGAGCATTACTACGACAGTCAGAGGTATGGTAGTGAAAGGCTGGAACCATACCGTGGGTCGTGGTATAGGCCTACCAACAGTGACTGTGATCCGAGGGTCTATTCTGGGGAGTGTGGAGGTGGGCGTGAGGACAATAACGGGAGCGGGGCACGGGACTGGAACTATGGCCAACCATACTACAGCTACCAGTCCATGTATCACTTTCCATCCCTGCCACCAGCACCGGACACTCGCAATTTGGTCAGTGTTCAACCTTCCAGTATTCATGCCCCCCAGATGGACAGTACAGGTAAGACAACAAGTCAGCGAGACACAAAGTCATGCAAAGCTGTTGACTTGGTGTCAGACAATCCAAGGGAGACGGGGGGGAATCATGGTTCAGTTGATACTATGGAAAACAAATTGTCACAGCCATACTGTGTGTCAGATTGGGTTTCTGACAGTGAACGGGGAACGGATGGAAATTCTGATCCTAACACTTTGAAAGACGATCACTTGAGTCAGTTGGACATGTGGCAGACTCTGTGTTTGGTGGGGGTAGGGGAGTGGAAGGAAATCCTGCCGGAAATGACATTTTGAACGAAGATACTTTGGAAGTGACATACACTGACGGACAACATCAGTCGTCTGACAATGACCCGTCCATAACCATGATCACAGTGGCTGACGACGCCAGGAGTGACGATGACTTACAGAATGACACACAGATCAACACTCAGACCACTGAGCATGAAAACCAGTCGCAGTCCTTAAACCAAATCCTAAAAAGACCCCCCCCCCCCCCCCCCCCCGACAGTCATGGCGAGACAGTGGACAGAGTGAACACTGACCTAGAACGGCCAACGAGTTCGACAAAGTTCGTTGACACAAACATACATGTTGTGACCGATGATGTGATAGAGACGCTACAAAAAACGACAGACAGTGAACAAAATGACAAAGGCTCTACTACAACAACAACACAAACGGGGCGATTGACGCGGACCTCGAAACAAAATAATACAAAAGACAGAACAACCCGGCTAAGGAGTGCTTCATGCACAAATGCTGCTTTAAAACGCCAGACAACACTTCGAAAGGTCACAGCTCAAAGTGGAAAACGAGATGAATTATAGGGATTCGGCCAGGCTCATGTCATGCGAGACATTCGATTTATGACATATAATATGGAAGGTCTTTCTCGGTTTATGATCCTGAGCTCCGATCTTACATTGCTGAGTTTGATTTCTGTCTCCTAGTTGAAACATTTGCTACTAGATTCCCTGACCATTTGTTCCCCAACCACCAGACGTTTGTCATACCAGGCATCAGACTGTCAGATGGTGTCACATCCAGACTGTCGGGGGGACTTGCGCTGCTAGTGAAAAAAGAGCTGACCAAATATATTGAAAAAATCGATGTTGAATATGACAACATTATTGTGCTGAAATTGTCAAAAAAATTGTTTGGGACAGACTCACCAGTACTTTTGCTTGGTGTATATGTACCGCCTTCCTCTTCTCCATATTATCGTGATACAGACCAAACAAATGGCATTACTGTTTTAGAGCAATGTATTATGGACGTTGTGGAATCTCTTGGCAACTTACCTGTTTTGTTGTTCGGTGACTTTAATGCACGTACAGGGGGTGAAAATGGTACAGAAGCAGATGATGATGTCATAGTCATTTGTCCTTTGCAGGAAGACACTCATGAAACGTTTTACTGCGAACTTCAAAAGATAAGATACAGAATGATTTTGGTAAATGCTTGTTGAATGTCTGCAGTTCTTTTGATCTGTTCATCCTTAATGGTGCCATTAAAGATGATATTGACTTCGGTCACTTCACCTATGTGTCACCAACAGGATGTAGCATTGTTGATTACGTAATTGTGTCTGGATGTCTCTTAAAATATTGTGTCTCTTTGAATGTTCGGCCAAGAATAGAATCAAAACACATGCCAGTTGAAGCTGTATTCAGCACTAAAGTGTATGTAGCTAATCTACAGAATCCAAAACATACATTTAAACTTGAAAATATTGTATGGGACCAAGAAAAAATTGATGAATTCAAAGGTAAATTGATGGGTGATGAGTTTCAGGAAAACATGGAAAGGGCAACTGACTTAATAGATACCGATGTTAATGAAGCGATTTCTGTGTTTAATGAGTCATTAATTGATGCTAGTAGTTGTATGAGAAAAACAATTACAATTGGCAAAGAAAGAACAGACCCATGGTTTGATAAGGAATGCAACCAAGAAAAAAAAGCAGCTCCGCCAAAATTTGAGACAGTACTACAGACGGACGGACGATGACGAAGAGATCAGAATTATGTATAATCAAAAGCGCAGAGATTATAAAGAACTTCTCAGACTAAAAAGAAAAACTCATCGAGAAAAAGTTGTAAGGACTTTACATGACAACATAAACGACTCTACGAAATTTTGGAGCAAATTAAAATCTTTATCGTGTAAAAAATCAGTTCAAAATGACATTAGCAAGGATGATTGGTACCAACACTTTTCAGAGAGTCTTTCAGTCCAACTTGACTACCGATGAACAAAACGTGTCTGTTGACGAGCGAGAAGTACAAATCGATAAAGAATCAATCACTTCAACACAGACATTCTAGAACATGATATCTCAGAAAGTGAAATTTACGCTGCAGTACGTTCATTAAAGAACGGTAAGGCCTCAGGCCCTGATGGTGTTGTGGGGGAAATTTTCAAAAATTCTATTACAGTAATTATTCCGTTTTTGATTCTTTTGTTCAATAAACTGTTTTCTACTGGAACTTATCCTTTACAGTGGTCAGAAGCCATTATCCAACCTCTGTTTAAAAAAGGTGATGTGAATGTAGCCGATAATTATAGAGGGATATCATTGCTGAGTGTGTGCAGTAAGTTGTACAGCCATATACTAAACGAACGGCTGAACAAATGGATTGAAGAAAATAATGTCATCAATGAAAGTCAGGCAGGATTTAGAAAAAAATATAGTACTACTGACCACGTTTTTACAGTTTGCTATAGTTCAAAAACAATTATTGCAACACAAGAAATTGTACGTTGCCTTTATCGATTTAAAAAGGCCTTTGATTCCGTTGTTCGAGCAAACTTGTGGGATATTCTAAAGAAAAGGGGGATAAATGAAAAAATGTACCGGGCTATTACTAGTATATATAACACGGTGAAAGCGAGAGTTAGAGTTGGTAACGATTAAGTGAAGCCTTTTCGTGTCCTCTCGGTTTAAAACAGGGAAAGTGTGCAGTCCCGTTCTGTTCTCCATTTTTATCAATGAGTTGGCTGTAGAAATAATTGAAAAGGGAAAGCATGGAATCCAACTTATCCCTGATTTTCTGGAAATTTTAATTCTTATGTTTGCAGACGATGTTATCCTCCTCTCTGATTCAGTTACTGGTTTGCAAAATCAGTTAAACAATTCAGCTAAAAGACTAGGTCTTACAGTAAATCTGAATAAATCAAATATAGTGATATTTAGAAATGGTGGCCATATCTCTGAGCATGAACAGTGGTTCTTTGGTCAGAATAAGATGAATGTTGTAAACATGTACAGATATCTAGGAATCATAATGTCAACTAGATTCTCCTTTTCACATACCCTCTATGATATGTCAAGCAAAGCAAAGAGAGGCGTCATAAATATTTTCAAACTTTTGTGGTCTGTGGGAGAAAAATCACCTACTGCATTCTTTAAGTTGTTCGACACTCAAATTCAGCCAACACTTAGTTATGGGGCGGAAATCTGGGCATATTTGATAATCTTGATATTGTAGAAAAAGTGCACCTCTTCGCCATGAAAAGATTTTTGAATGTGAGCATCAGAACTCCTAATGTTATGATCTATGGAGAATTGGGTAGGTTTCCTTTGCATGTCAATTTATTTTTAAAAAGTATTAAATACTGGCTGAGAATTTTGAAAATGCCACCTCATCGATTACTATATAAAGTCTACAAAATGTTGTTATATTTTCATGGTACGAATAAGAATACTTGGGCATCTAATGTCTGCTTTTTTCTTCATAAGTATGGATTTGAAGAAGTTTGGGAGAATCAAGGGATTGGGAACGAAACGGAGTTTTTGAAAGCGTTGAGAAGTAGATTGATCCAAGACTATAAAATGCAGTGGTCTATTGAAATAAATCGGAGTGACCGCTTCCAGCTTTACAGGACATTTAAGTCTGATTTAACTTTGGCCACCTATCTACAATCAGTTAGCCATTAAAGGCTAGAATAAGTTTGATTAGAATGAGGTTAGGAGTGTCGCAGTTAAATGTACACAAAATGCGTTTCAGGAGAAACCTAATGGAACAAGAACTAATGTGCCCGCTTTGTGAAAGCCAAGAAGAAACTGAAGTCCACGTTGTATTGCAATGTCCGGCTTATCAAGAATTAAGGGAACAATATATCCCAGCCAAGTACCACAGTAGTCCCTCCCAGTTTAAGTTGACAATGTTGTTTGCATCTGAACACAAATCATTGAATGTACGCCTGGCACTTTTTCTAGACAAGGCTTTGAAGATGCGCCACAGTATTTTGAACCAAGGGTGAAATGTTTGGAATTTGAGTACAACACTTGTGTTATTCATGTCATATGTCCAATAGTTCTTTTGCTATATATACTTTGTGACAGCCCACTATGACATGGGCCAATGGCCTATTCATTAAAACATTCAGAGTTCAGAGTTCTCTCTCTCTCTCTCTCTCTCTCTCTCTCTCTCTCTCTCTCTCTCTCTCACACACACACACACACACACACACACACACACACACACACACACAAATCTGTGTGTGTGTGTGTGCGTGTGCGTGTGCGTGTGTGTGTGTGTGTGTGTGTGCGTGCGCACGCGCGCGTATGTTTGTGTTTGTGTGCGTGTGCGTGTGCGTGTGTGTGTGTGTGTGTGCTCGGGCGCGCGTTTCTATATTTGGTATATCAGTTACATCACATACGTTCCCAAAAATAAAGCCAAGCAATGTGAACAGATTGCAAGGACGATGCAAGTCACAGCACTCCACTGATGGGAGAGCCACCTCGTTGTGAGGTCATTGATATTGTCTGGCGACACTCCCTTCGTCAAAGAGGGAGCCAGGTGTGGAGGAGGTTAGTCCAAGGCGTCCCTGATCCAACGAACGTCCTGCAGCTCCGACACAGACTCTCTGGGGAACCCCCTCTATGTGTCGACAACCAGCAAACAACAGCTGTTTCGCTCTTGGTGAAGCTCATCAGGCTTCGTTGAGGTGTGGTCCAGGCTTTCCCTTAAATAACAAAGATGTGTTTCTGAACGTTTGCAATCATGTCCTTTGTAGGGAAGGACAGACTTCTTGTTTTGTCTTTTTCTTTTTTTGTATTTTTAATTTTATCTGTATTTATCTATTTATTTTATTATTTGTTATCTATTTATTTATTTGTTTGTTTACTTATTTGTTTTCATCTATTTATTTATTCGTTTTATTTATTTCTCCTTCCTTTTGCGCGTTCCTTTACAAAGGGTACTCATCTGCGTCATTAACACGTTCTTTGACAGATCCTTAGCAAAATCACGTGACTGCAGTTGGGTGCGCCACGTGACCACTGTATTACGTCATTATTAATCAGTGTGCGTAATAATCCCAACTAACACTTAACTACCACAGGTCAAATATTCACCTACAAGGAAGAAACAGGGTCCACACTTATTCTGTACAAACCAGACAAGACCCAAAATTCGACTGGGGGAACTACAGACCTCCACAAAGTCGAATGAAAAGTGGATCCGCTCTCTGATCCGGATCTTCGCTGTCGATCCTCACCAACATTTCAGGGTGTTCATCTCCGTGCCACTCTCCGCCCCTTTCCATAATGTTTCATTCAAATCTGCTGAAAGTTTCTGCGTGTGCTTGTCGGGCACCGGCAGCATCTGCCCTTTGGCCTTGAGCAGCAGTAACTGTACGGAAAAGTTCCTTCCTGGGCCACACTGTGTTTTGTCCACTACTTGTCCTTCAATCAGTTGGGCAGTTTCTCTGAACTCTTGCGACAGACAGACAGACAGACAGACAGACAGACAATACGTATGTACAACGATTCCCTAAGAAATGTCACCCAGGGCTGTGTCGGGGAGGTTGATAACAACCCAGGTGATGAACAACTGCTTGAGTCAAATCCCTCGCCTTTAATCCGTCATCCAGCTCTGATTATCATTGCTGACACACGAGAGACGGGGAGGAAGAGAAGGAGGAGGAGGGGGGTGGAGGAGGAGGATAACAATAAAAGCAATGATGATGATCATGATGACTATGATCAAAATGATGATGATCATATTAACAACTGTAAAAATGATATCTTTGATGACGATATTTCTCTTACTTCTTCTGGTATTAGTAATGATAATGACAATGATAATGACAATGACAATGACATTGATAATGATGAGCACTATCTTTTCATAGAACGCTTTGCCTACAACTTAAAGCATTTTCACATTAGACACACGCAACGAAACGGAAAAAGAAGAGAAAATAACCCTTCAACAAAGAAACCCATGAGTAGTTCGGACATGTCCACCCAAAAGACAAACTGGACACTAGTGGCAGCGGCAATGCAAATGGCCAAATCCCCGTGTTACCTACCTCCGGTCAGTCTGACTGTTCAGGAGGTAGTGTTTTGTACTGACCACATGGTCAAGGACAAAGAGCATCCAGATACAACATTGATACGATGTTTTGTTGGTTTGTTTGCGTGTATATCAAGGGACCAAATTACATCACTTTTGGGAAGCACATGCTTTGGAGCTTTTCTCAACAAAGTCATAACATTTCAGTGTGAGTGTACAAATAATAATTGAAATATGAAACATGGAGTAAAAGTATGGGTGCACTTGCACCAACGATGTATAAGAAGGGTAATATAAATACATTTTTGACTGCTGATCTTCCGTGTCAACAAAACAAACTACCTTTGAGGATGCTCAGAAAATGTACAATGGGAAAAACAAACAAACAAACAAACAAACAAATGTAAAAAGAAACAAACATAAAAACAAAACGAAAAAAGCATCAACGTTATTGTCATAGGCTGTTTTCGGGACTGATGACATCAATGACAATGAAAGACAAATAAATACGTATAGGCAATGACGTATGAACACATTATTATTTGATGTCATCAGTCCTGAAGACGGTCTGCGACCGAAACGTTGATGATATTTGTTCGTTTTGTTGTTGTTGTTGTTGTTGTTGTTGTTGTTGTCTCTTGTCTCTTTTCTTTTAATCTCCTGAGCATCCTCAAAGATGATTTGTATTGTATGAGAAAGGTTTCAATACTGTGTGGACTGAGATCATCTCAGTGTCGCGCCGTTTCGCCAGCCAAGCTGCTGGTCACTGCTTTCCACCCCATGTCCATCATACCGCAGACGGTATTAATCCCGGCAAACGTGATGCTGACCACGCAAGACTGAGCACCAACACTGGAGCTGACCATTGATGCTGATGACCACAACCACCCACCGACAGGGTCACCAGGGGGGCGCTGGCCAGTGACGACACCTCGTGAGCTTTGGAGTTTTCTCCCTGATGTATTTTAATCAGTCTGTCTCGCCGAGGTGGTTTTTTTTCCTTTTTTTCTTCTTTTTTTTTTCTTGAAGGACAACGCTAGACAAATTAACTGCAGTAAGTAAACAGGGCGGTATGGAGCATGCGTAAGTCATACGTCAAAAGGATGATGACCTTCAGTTATAGAAAATGATTATCACGGAAGAAAAAGGAAAAGGAGGAGGACGACGAAGGATGACGTTGTTTCTAGAACACCTCGCTACAGAGGCTCTGTCAAGGGCTACAAAAAACACTGGGGTGGATGTCGTGATTTGGTTGTATACAATTGTAATAACATTGGCTATCTGTGTCTTCCAAGAACCTCTTGAAACTGTTAAAGGATGCTCTAGTTATTAAAGTACAACATCCTGATGGGTCTAGTGGAATGTTCAGTGCTGTCGTTCCTTCAATACTGCGAGCTGTTCTCCGAGCAGCTTGATCAACTTTCTCATTTGTGGAAATTCCACAATGTGAGGGCACCCAACAGAAAGTCACATTTATTTTCATCGATAGGAGATGTTTCACGTAATTAATTTCTGTGATAGTATCACAGCGGATCTTCGGGTTTAAAGACTGTAAGGCAGAAAGGGCTGACTTTGAATCACTGCACTGTAAAAGTTGACAATTTTCTATGGAAGAATTTAAAACATACCTTAGGGACATTAGAATAGCAAGTAATTCTGCAGTAAATGTTGACAATGGTTTGCCAAGAAAACATAATTCCTCCACTTTTAATTTTGGCATTATAAAAGCTGCTCCTGTTCTATGGTCATCTAACACTGAGCCATCTGTAAAACAATTGAAGATGGTCCTTATAATGATTTTCCAAATGAGAATTTTTTTTAAGATATGGTGGATCGTTTTTGTTCAGATCAGTATATAATATATATATATATATATATATATATATATATATATATATATATATATATATATATATATAATATATATATATAGTTTGTGTCAAAATTTGCTTTGGTTTGTTCCCATTTGGCAATGGGTGGAAAAGACGTACTGACAGCTATTTTACTTTGGTTAATGTGTTTTTGTTTGCTTGCTTAGTGTGTGTGTGTGTGTGTGTGTGTGTGTGTGTGTGTGTGTGTGTGTGTGTGTGTTTTAAGAGTAGATGTGAATGACTGAACAGATTTAGCTGATTTTATGTCTTTTGCTCTTTTAGTGTGTGTGTGTGTGTGTGTGTGTGTGTGTGTGTGTGTGTGTGTGTGTGTGTGTGTGTGTGCGTATGCGTGTGTGTGTGTGTGCGCGCGCGCGCGCGCGGCGTGTGTGTGTGGGTGTGTGTGTTGTGTGTGTGTGTGTGTGTGTGTGTGTGGAGGGGGGTGCGTGCGTGCGTGCGTGCGTGCGTGCGTGCGTGCGTGTGTGTGTGTGTGTGTGTGCTTTTTCTCTTGGCTCGCTTGCTTTTGCCTGACAGTTTTTTTTTTCTTGTTTTTTTTTTAGGTGATGTTCTTCCTTACCCTCTTTAATCAAATAATCATAAAGTTTACAATTGTACCAAAAGAGGACAGTGCCCAAAAGATTACAACATATCCGTGAGTCATACACATAATTCGTATTTACTGTTAAGTGGACGAATGGGGAAAAGAAAGCAATAATGATGATGACGACGACGATGATGGTAATGATGATGATGATGATGATGATGATGATGATTTTCATCATTATCATTATTATCATAATCATAGTAGTAGTAGTAGTAGTAGTAGTAGTAGTAGTAGTAGAAGTAGTAGCAGCTGCAGTAGCAGTAGTAGTAGTTGTAGTAAATGAATAACTAACCAAATACAGAACTGCAGATGTACAAGAACCGTTTTATCCATGATGTCTGTGACATCAAGAAAGATACGCCACCTGTAAATACAGTGGAAAACTCATCACCGATGACAACGATCCCATCGATTATATCTGTGACACAGAAGGCAGAGGTATCTCAAAATACATTCGAACTGGCTTGTTTGTTGTGCATTGAAGATCTGCAATATTTTCACAATTCTACTCGGTGACAGTTTCAAAACATACCCGAACTGCCTTGTTTAGTGTGATAAAGGCTATCTGCAACATTTTTGAAAAATTTCTGTTCAGAGGCAGGTTTCTGCCGATTCCTGCTGAGAGGCAGACAGACAGACAGACAGACAGACAGACAAATCAAACAACAGACGCCAACTCTTAACTCCTTTGGCGTATTTAGTCACCAAAAATGAAACCGTGATGGAATGAATGAAATAAAATACGGCAACAAAAATACCCCCTGTCCCCACCCTAGCCCCAGTCCCCGCATTCCCCTGCACACACACACACACACACACACACGCACACACATACACCACTTCCACAAACAACCGCCCTCAAAAGCCAGCAATGTTCTCCCCCCTTCCCCTTACTCCCTGCCCCCCCCCCCCCCCCCCCCCCCCCCCCCCATTCATTTACATCGCGTGTACTGATTTTTGGCTAGGTGCATTTTGTTAGCTACAGGCATACCCCGCACCCCCACCCCACTCCTACCCCCTTCCCCCATCGTTCCCGCTACCCCCATTTCCCCTCATCCTTGCTTCCTCCCACTCTACACCCTGCTCCCACCCCGCACACCTCCTCCCCCTCCCCCCTCCACCCCCAGTATCGGGTTCTGGGGCCAAAAGCAAGAGCTGACAATTGGAGCTAATGAAAACGGACACAAACACAATCAGCAGCCGGCGACTGGGGGCGGAGAGCACTGGGGAGGGTACTTCTACTCTGACGTGTTTTCCGAAATCCAGTTACGTCACCATCAACGTCACATCTCCAATGCTAGGGGTCCGAGAGAGACGGAGGGAGGGCTCAAAGTGAACATTTTTTTTTTTTTTTTTTTTTTTGCTGTTGTTGATTCACTTACGAGGGTTCACGCCATACTCTTTCCACTAAATGTGCCCCCGCCAAAGAGAAAAAAAAAAGTAAAATAAGGTGTTGGAAATGGCTTTGCTCACGAAGTCACCTTGGACTGAGATTCAGACTTGTTCTGTGTGTTTCGGTCTGTAGCACTCTCTCAACTTCTGCTGCCCGTGTTTAGAAACAGCGAGCATCAATGGGGAAGTATAACAAATACCAAAGGGCGACAACTTAGTTCTTCTTCCTGTACGTGTACGTGTGTAATTTTTTTTCTCCCCCCCCCCCCCCACCTCCCCCTTTTTTCTTTTCTTTATTTTTCTTTTTTGCTGGGAGGAGGGGAATGATCTCCCCCCCCCCCCCCCCCAACCCCTCATCCCATAGGGTCCGTCACATTTTCTTTAATCCCATTTCCCATAATCTTTTCCTCCCTTCTCTCTCTCTCTAGATGGAGAAGATCGACTTCCGCTATATGTAGCTTGGTTTAGATGAAATGTCCGGCATTCTATTAAAAAAAAAAACATAATAATATCTGCCCTAGCTACCGATTCTCTCTCTCTCTCTCTCTCTCTCTCTCTCTCTCTCTCTCTCTCTTCTCTCTCCTCTCTCTCTGCCCTGGTGAGACACTACGCGAAGAATTTGTGTCAGTGCATATGATGGCGTGTGTCCAATAATGCGTCAATACAAACAGACACCGATGAATGGCAGCGTGCGCGGTTTTAGCGACAAGTCCAGCACTTTCCCTCCATGTGTGAATAATCAGCAAGATGAGTCTATAGGTCCTGAAGTGTCTTCCTGGTCATTAAAGTTTGATTCACACACACACACACACACACACACACACACACACACACACACACACGCCACACAACACACACACACACACACACACACACACACACACCACGCAGCACGCACGCATGTGCGCGCAGTGGGAATGAAGGAGCAGAGTGAAGGAGCAGACAGACAGACAGATAGACAGACAGACAGATTCAGATTCAGATTCAGATGATTTATTCATATAACAGGCCAAGGCCCCTAATGAAGGGGTGTGTGAACATACAAGTACAATGGTTACATGAAATCAAATTACGGACGAAACAAGAATAAAGGGCAATTTTAAGAAGTGAAAATTTCTCTATACTTAAAGGCCTTGTACAAAAACAAAGAAAAATTCTTAACAACTTCTGCAGAAGTAGATGAACAAAGTAGGCTCAGTTTAAACAAGGATGGCTGGCTGTAATATTTGGGCTTAATAAACTTTTCTCTGATGCTCATGAGAGCTGGACAGGACAGGACGAAGTGTAATTCGGTTTCAACTGATTTTTTACATAAAGGACAAAGCATATCATAATCATTACATATGCGATATCTAAAATAATGAGTGGCCAATGCAGATATTCCTAATCTGAACTTTGCTGTTACATGTTTTAGGTGCCTGTCCATATTTAAGGTTAAGTACGTTTTCAAGTCATGAACATCACAAAAGGTCCTGTATAAATCAAATCTGTCGCTGGTATGAATATGATTAGCCCATTTCTGCCATCTGCAGTCAACCAACCGTTGACGGAAAACACATACAAACTCTTTAGTATTACCAACCCCTTGATTCAGCCAAACAAATCCAAATCCGTATTCAAATAGACAATGGCGCACTTTGGACACCCAGTTACTTTTGCCTTTAGCATCTAAGTCATACAACATATTGTACGCCTTACGAGGAATTCTAAAGTCTTCCATTTGTAACAGTTTCAGCCAGTAGCGGATACATCTGACAGCAGAGGTAATGTAAATGGGAAATCGATTAGTCTCACCGTAAATTAGATCATTTGGAGTCCGTCTATCTACACCAAGAAACCTTTTCAGAGCAAACATTTGAACAGATTCACAATGGATAGCAGCTTTTTCTAGTCCCCATAACTCAGAGCCGTACTGTACAATCGGTTGAACCTGAGAATCAAATAGCTTTATAAACAACATGAATGAAGAATTATTAAGAACATGTAACTTTTTCATGATACAAAGCACAACATTTTTTGCTTTACTTGAAAGGTCTTTGCATGCGCCAACAAAACTCAAACGTGTTGAGAATAATATTCCTAAATATTTATAAGCATTGACAATTGGCATAGGAGTACCATCGTATACCCACCTTTCCCTTACACTTAAATAACCACCTTTACGAAATACTATGATATTGCTTTTTTTCCATGTTGACTTTCAACTGCAATGAACTAGCGGCATGGTGCAAGCTATTCAATTGTGTTTGCAACCCTATAACAGTTTCAGACATCAAAACAACATCATCGGCCAACAGAAGGATAAACAATTCAAAAGCGTCGAGCGATAATAAAGCACCATGTTTACCATTGTTGATTACATCAAGAGCTACCTCATTAATAAACAAAGAAAATAAGATAGGGCTGCATGCATCTCCCTGCTTGACTCCTCTAGAGCAATTAATATAGTCAGTAAGTTTTGTTCCACAACGGACTCTGGTTCTTACTCTATCATACATACTTCTAATACATCTATGGAGTTTACCTTTAATACCATTTTTGGTCAAAATGGGCCAGAGGAGATTTCTATTAATGGAGTCAAACGCTTTTTGAAAATCAATAAAAGCTACGTATAACTTCCTATTGTTAGAAAACTGCTTCTGCACAACCGCAAGCAATGTAAACATGTGATCAATAGTTGAGTAACCCTTCTTAAAGCCTGCTTGATAATCACCTGTGATATCATTTTCCTCTACCCATTCTTGCAGTCGATTATTAATAATTGTCCCAAAGATTTTACTACTAATATCACTAATAGAGATCCCTCTGTAATTGTTGGGGTTATTAACGTCGCCCTTTTTAAAAATGGCAAAATAACTGATTCAGTCCAGTTTCTGGGAACGTACCTTTATCAAATAATATATTAAACAGTTTCAGAAAGAATGGGATTACCTGATCAGAAGCATGTTTAAATAGTTCACCAATAATACCGTCAGGGCCAGCCGCCTTGCGATTTTTCAATTTTCTACATGCTAATACTACTTCGTCTTGTGTAATTGGTCGATTCATATAACTATCATTGTTGACATCAAGTGTTTTGGTCAACACACACGTTACTAACGTCAGACTCTAGTAGAGCCTGGAAATGTTGAAACCATGTTTCAATACTGATGTTATTCCTGGGCTGTATTCGTTTGAAAGAAATCCTCTGAATAGTATCCCAAAATTCCTTTTGACAGTTTATAGATGATACAAGTTTTTGAACTAAAGAATTGTTGAAGTCTTTCTCTTTTCTTTTCAATAAATGTTTATATTCTCGCCTAGCAACTGAGTAAGCATTTCTGTCCTCGATCTTTAAAGTGCGACGACTGATACGAAGTAACCTCATGGTTTTCCTTTTACTAGCATCACATTCTTTATCATACCAGTCACCAGGTACTTTGTTACTATTAGTATGTATACATCTTCTCATGCAGTCTGCACTTTCCTTCATGCCATCATTAAACATGTTTAGCGCATGATTTATATCCACATCTAATAAACTTATGGCAGCATCTATCTTTGTACGAATTCTATCACTACATAATGTACTACGAAACAAACTAGCGTGTTCATCATTCCAGACGAGTTTTTCTATAACAAGATTTTCTATCTTGTTACTGGCATGTACAGTATTTTCTTTAGGAAAAGCAATAGAAAGCGATACAGGTAAATGGTCAGAATCTATGCGTTCTAAAACATTAAGCATACATGAATCATACAAAAGAGCAAAAAGTTCTTTAGAAAATATGAAATAATCGACAACACTGGCACCAGTATCAGACATGTATGTATAGCGACCTTCAAGGTCACCTTTACACACGCCATTAAGAATGCACAGATCTACAGCAGTGCACACATTCAGTAGCAATTTACCATAATTATTCAATGTACAGTCTTCGGAGTGTCGATTAATACTGAGAGCCGGCTATGGAAATGCTCATCAGGAACATCGCTCACAGATATGTCTTGTGAAATGTTTGAGGTTCTGCTATTGAGGTCACCATTTAATATAACATAAACATCCCTAGGTAACAATAAATCAACGAGACATTCTTCTAGTAAATTAATACCATTATCAATGTCAAAATGGGCATAAAAAGGTGAACCTTCTGGAGGTATATAGGAACAAAAGTACAAAACATCCTTATCTATTCCAAATAATCTTTTATCGATCAAGAACACACAAAAGTTTGAATGATTAACGTCGAGAAGTTTAACAAAGGGAGACAATTCTTTTCTGAATAAACAAATCACTCCGCCTGAACGCCTCCCTTGTTTAGAAAATTTAACTGCAGATTTACAAAAGACTTCATAACCAACAAACATATCAGCACGACATTCGTCCATAAATGTTTCAATCAAACATATGAAATCAAAATCGTAAATAAACGACATAAAATCACGGTCGGTAAGTTTAGAAAATAAGCCATTCACATTCCACAACAGGAAAGAAAAGGGTTTCTTTACATCTGTACACGCTGTGCCGTTCACTTTTTTGCACGTGTTTTTCACAGCTTGTCCGGAGTCACCTCTCTGACCCACAAAAAACGGTTCACCGCTGAAACTGCCACAAGTGACAGGCGATTTTACCGGTGTAGCATTTATTTCAGTACCTTCTTCTGCCACACAGGTGTAGGTCAAATTTTCATCAAGTGGCCGGCCACCCCCCTATCTAGATTCAACTAATCCGCTTTGGTCGTCGAGAAAATACTTAGTCCCGTCAATGAGGAGATGATCAAAGATCATCGCCGCTCTTTTGCCTTCTGACCTTGCCTTCTTCAGATGGGGGGAAAGACCACGCCTTATTTCCCTAACACGAGAGGAGAAATCCTGCCCACAAAGATGTTACTCCCTTTTAATTTCCTCTTTGCTCTTAAGATTTTCGTTTTGTCTTTGAAAAAAGAACATCGAGCGATGATGGGAGAATCAGGTTTGGCATTTAATCTATGTACCCGATCGAACTCAATGTCCCGTGTCAAATCTAACTCATCAGTTAATAGATCATGTATTTTACCTTCACACTGTTCGCTAGTCTCATTTTGATCTCTCGGGATGCCATAGAAAATTAGGTTATTTCGTTTTGATCTTCCTTCTAAATCATCCGCCTTTCTTTCTAATTGTTCAAGTCTCGTAGTGAGATCAGAGTTCTTTTTTTGCTAGCACAGCATTCTCTTCTTTAAAGAACCCACCTCCTCCCTCAGATCCTTCAATCCCTGATGCAGTGCAGCGAACTGGTCATTCAAATCCCTGACACTCCTCTCCATGTCGGTGAATTTAAGGTTCATTTCCTTAAATGTACAGTTCATAGAGTCCAACATACCCATGATGTCAGCATTGGTGGGCTGTTGAGGAGAAATGGGTGTCGTCTGTCCACTGTCCGTCGATGAAGCGCCAGCCTTGTCCACACTGGTGCTGCGTGATGAGCTGCCGAGCCTGGTCTGCTTCGTGCTGTCCGCCCTGGGTCCGGGGTTCCGCTCCACATCGCCACAGCGTAGAAGCAGTCCGCCCCAAAACATCAAGGTGAGGAGCAGGCCAAGGGTTGCACCGTCCATCCTCGTTCGTGGTGTCAGCATGGCGATCGCAATGGCGGCTTTCTTCCTCGCTCGCTTCGCCATGAAAGAGATGTAGACGGGGACGAAGGATCCACATCTCGCTCTAAATACTTGTGGTCCCGATGGCATGGTGCTTGACCGAAATACAGGCCAAAGTACAGGACTGTACAGTGACCGTAACAGTCAGTAGAGACAATAAAACTCAGAGCTCGTTAATGTCCGACTGCTCGAACTGTGACACAGTTCACGCCCCCACAGACAGACAGAGAGACGCAGAGACAGACACACGCAGAGACAGAGACAGAATGAGGCAAACAGACAGACGCAGTGACATACATACAGAGAGAGAGAGAGAGAGAGAGAGAGAGGAGAGAGAGACAGACAGACAGACAGACAGACTGAAAGAAAGAAGCAGCGACAGAGACAGGAGACAGAGAAAACGTGCATGCGACATGCGTGCATGAGTGCACTAAAACGCATGTCTACAAAATTACGAACGCACGTTGCACTTCAAAACAACAACAAAAACAATAGCAGCAACAACAACAACAACAACAACAACAAACAGCACAACACAATACAACGCAGGTAGTAGCTGTAGTACCAAAAAAAAAAAAAAGTCATGAACCCGCGTGTGTCCCGTGTCGTAGAATATTTCGGAACCAGGATAAATCGGAACTGGTTCCCAAAAATCCTAGGATATTTCGGAACCATTCCCATTGATCCTGCACCTGGCGGCAGGATATTTGGGAACCTCCAGGATATTTCGGAACCACCGTCATCCCTGTGTGATACGCAGTATCTCACACTTCACAATCAAAGGAAACAGACAAATGAATAAAATCAAACATTTTTATTGGCAACTTTCAAACCCACAATCATTACATTATTGAAATGCTACATGAAAACATAGAACCAGAGAACAAAATGACACAATCCTTGGCAGCTTTATATGTGTACATTTGGCACACAGGCTTCAACAAAAAACTTGGCAATGTAACTTTCCAGTACACACTTCAAAATTTCAAAAGCATCAAAATAAAAGTTTTTAAAAAGAAAAGAGAAAAGAAATCAAAGCACTTCCCTTGTATTCTTCATAAACGTTTTTTACTTCCAAACATAATTAAAATGCAAAACTATGCAAACTTATTTTAGGTAGAATTATACCAGTGGCGAGCTTCTTGAGTTTGTGCAAAATAAACAAGTAAAAACAAGTAAAAAAAGTAAAGTAAACTCGTTCATCTAAATCCAACCACTGGTGCATAGTGACACCTGGTGCTGTTGTCCAGATAAAGTGCGCGCGGTGTAGTCTGGTCCTTGGTGAACTTGTATGGTTTGCACTGGTCCACTCGTTTCTTCGACTCCTCTGCAGCGGCCTTCTGTGCGGCTGTTTGTTCCTCCACCATTGCAGGAGACACATAGGGGAATCTACCCCAGGAGAGTTTGTCCTGGTCGGGTGAAGTGCCTTGGCCAAATGTGTAGGTGTAAATATCCATCTGCAGAATCTGGGCAGCCGTGAATATTTCAACTTCTGTGCCCCACACTGATGACCGTGGCATATTGGTGCGTAGGATGTACTTCCAGACGGGCTCCCGCCCAATGAATTGCTGGATCACTGAACCTGGACCTGCCTTGGCAATCGCTTCTGTAATGACAACTCTGACCATCAGGTGGTCCTCTTCGTCACCAGATATCAGGTAGGCCAACGCACGGAAGAGGCAGTTCCCATCCCCTTGCACCTTCCTGGTGACCAGGGTTTCAGTAATCTTGTGCCATTCACCATCCAGCAGTACTTAACCTTTTGGGCGCTCAGGCCTCCCATTCTTTCGCAGAGGACTCTCCTCTCAGTAATGGTCGTGCAGGGGTTGAAGGAGTACTCAGTAGACTCTGTGCAGCTAATCACAATGCTCATGTCCACATCCTCCTCGTCATCAAACTCCATACGTCCAGCAGGCCAGGTGGGGGGATCACTTTGATCCAGTCGGCTTCCTTGGTGGAAACTTCTGTGGATGGAGCAAATGAGACCTTCTTGGCGCGCTTGGGTTTTGGTGGGGCAGTTGTTTCACATTGGCCTTCTGTGCGCTCTGAGGTTTGAGAAGCAGTCGCTGACTCTTGTGATGAGGGGGTTGCTGAGTCTGGTGCTGATTCTTGAGAAGAGGCGAAGACTGAAACAGGTCTCTTTTTGGGTTGACGTGATTTGTAGTTGGCTGGTGCGTCTGTAAGGTCCAGATGGGGGAACTCTTCTTGTGGGTTGTGGTACAATTTCAGGTTGCTTGCATTCACCTGTTGGGCCAGTACCTTACCCTCTTCAGTCATCAGCGTGTATCTAGATTTCTTGGCATCCACAGACACAATTGTGTAGGGCCCCATGAACTGGTAGTCCATTTTGCCACCCTTCCTGCCGGTGTGCATCATGTTCCGCTTCATAACCTTGGTACCCACTTCAAGGGGCTTACCTGCCTGGTGTCTTCTATCAAAATAGTCCTTCTGGACGCTCTGCTCCTTGGCAATGTTCTGGGACACAGTTTTGAACATATCTTCACGGATGGCCTTTGCTGACTCGAAAACCTCCTCTTGGCTGACTTCCTGTTGTTCAGATTCAAGTTGCTTCTCCAGGTTGCGCGCCTCCTCTTCTGAGATGTCATCCCCCTCAGGTTTGTTGTGCAGTAAATCAACTGGCAGGGTCATCTTGCGTCCAAACATTATCTCAAAGGGAGATCTGCCTGTTGCCCGCCTTCTGGACGCTCTGAAGGAGTAGGCTAAGGCATCAAGAAGTTTATACCAGTCACTGGGTTGGTCTTGGACTGATTTCCTCAGAGCTGTAAGGGTGCTGGCATTCTGGCGTTCACAAAGTCCATTGGCCTGTGGATGGTATGCCCCTGTGATACGGTGGTGCAGGCCAGTAAGGCCATACAGACGGTCAGACACTGCATTGCAGAATTCTCTGCCCTGATCTGTGATGTGTATTTTGGCGGGGCCATACCTGCACATTAATGAGAAGAGGCAGTTTCCAACAGATTTTAGCAGTTTTGTCCTTCAGGGCGAACAGTTCTACCCACTTGGAGAAGTAATCAATGGCAGTGAACACATACAGATGGCCTTCTGGACTTTCAGGGAAGGGGCCCATGAGATCGATGCCAATTTGCTGCCACACTCCTTGAGGAACAGGGATGGGTTGCAGAGTCTGCTTTCCCTTCTCCAAATTGCTCACCTTGTTGCGCTGACACTCTGTACAGGATTTGATGTACTTCTTGACGTCTTGTGTGATACGAGGCCAAAAGTATCTGGTGGAGAGGTGATTTGCCACAGTGTTCCAACCCAGGTGGCCACCAAGCGCTTTTGATTCTTTGGATGTGCCAATTCCACTGTGGGTGCACTGGATGATGGTCAGCTGCTCCTTCTGGTTGGCCACTGCCTCCAGATCCTTCCCACTCTTCTTGAACATCAACTTGTTTCCATTCAGGAAATACTTGTGGCGTGCTTGGAAAATTAATTTGTTCTTGGCCTTCCGGTCGCTGAAGGTGGGGAGGGTACCATCAAGTAGGAATTTCCTTGTTTGCTTCATCCTGCGTGCCCATTCATCAGAAGGGATGGGGGCCCTGATGGTGCCATTCCATCATTTTTCTACCATCAGAGCACTTCTGTGTCTGGGTAGCCTGTGTGTCAAAGTCCTCCAAGGAATCATCGTCAGAAGGTACATACTCTGAATCTCCTGTGTCCTTCTGGTCGCTTGAAGAAGTAGACTGTGTAGAAGATGTTGTTGTTGAAACACTGGCCTTCTTTTCGCTGGAATCACTGGATACAGGCTGGCCCCGCCCTGAAAGGAATCGCAAAACGTAGGAAAACGTGAGTAGGAGGGTAGAGGAGAGAGAGAGAGAGAGAGAGAGAGAGAGAGAGAGAGAGAGAGAGAGAGAGAGAGGGAGGGAGGGAGGGAGGAGAGAGAGAGAGAGAGAGAGAGAGAGAGAGAGAGAGAGAGAATAATAAACTAGCAGAATACCCCCCAAGAAATAAGGAAATAAAATCAGCAAACAATGCTATCGGTAAGAAATAGGCATACATTAATGAATAAACAATGTACTGACAAGTACAGCAATGAGTTCATATGACATGCTGTAAAAACAATATAAATTGAATGGTAAAAACATTCAGGTTCAAATAGAGAAGAACAAGATGTAGAGAAAAATAACGCGATAATGGTCAGAGAAATTCATACTGATTCAGATACCATGTACATACAATCATTCACACGGTTACTTCCCATTTGGTCTACTCCCATTTCGCCTACTCAGAAATGTGTGAGCACGACTTGGCCTAACGGCCTTCGTTCATTCGTCCTTCGTCCTCGCTCGGGCTTCGCCCTACTCTAATCTAAAACCATCGATTCTGCTTTGGAGTAGACTGGGACACTGGTTACGCCAGGGGGAAGCCTTGCAGTATGGTCAGTATGGAAATAGACGAAATGGGAGTAGTAGACGAAATGGGAGTAGACGAAATGGGAGTAGACCAAATGGGATGTCACCCATTCACACACCCTGGTATACAGGTTCGCTTGCATTGATCATACAGATTGAGCCTAATTTTGGTCAATTGCTTAGATTTTGCAAGAGATAATTTTTTAATTTGAGCGTGAAGGTATTTAAGTTTCTTAGTATTTAAGTTTCAGAGAGAGAGAGAGAGAGAGAGGAGAGAGAGAGAGAGATCGGGTGAGAGAGAGAAAAAAAAACAAGAGATAGAGTGATAGATAGATAAAGAGAGAGACATGGGGTGAGAGAGAGAGGGGGAGAGAGAGAGAGAATACTCAGTACCAGTAGTGGATGTTGTTGAACCACTGGCCTTCTGTTCGCTGGAATCACTGGATACAGGCTGGCTTGGCACAGAAATTTCCACTTCTTTGCCTTGATTCAACTGTTCCCAGATATGATCTGGGATATCAAAAACAATACTCCCGTCATGTAGCACTTTTCTCTCCATTTCACAGAACCGTGATGTCCGTCTGGAAGGTTTCCTGTACGCTGACGCGCTATTGCGTCACAAAGGGAAACAAGCCTTAGTGAACATGTGTTCGCCACAGGCGTGGGAAAACTCACGCGCTGGAGTACAGTGAATTGTAACTCACTGAATTTTGACACGGAATGATGCAAACAGAATATTAGTGAAGCCATTTGGGCCTTCTGTGCGTGAATGCATCATAAACAAAGAGATAAACAGGTAGTGAGAAGAGATTTATTGCACAACCTCATCAAAGCGGCCACAAAATCTGTTTAGAAAAAGTCATAAAGTCAAAAATTCATGTGGGCTAATGACCTTCTAGTCGGTTCCGAAATATCCTGGTGGTTCCCAAATATCCTGCCACTAGAGTCAGGATTAATCGGAATGGTTCCCAAAAATCCTGCCACCAGGGCCAGGATAAATCGGAATGGTTCCCATTCGTCCGGTTCCGAATATCCTGTGACACCGGGACAGACACCGGAAAGGGAGACAATTCCTGTCAGTTTGTATCACGACCCTTTGAAGTTATCCAGCGAGAGCCGACCCTTTCAGCTGTGATTGACATCAGACCAAACTGACGGCGTGACAAGCGTCTGTGACGGCCAGAATTGCCAGTTCCAGCCATAGCAGCGACCACATCAAAGGACGCAGCAAGCCTGCCCACCCCGTATCACTGCTGGACCACGACCACGGAAGCGGACACAGTTACTTCCCATTCATTACTCTCGCCAGAGAGATAGAGAGGGAGAGTTACTTCCCTTTCACTCGCAGTCCGATTTTCTTTTGTGTGCTCGTCTGCCGTAAGACGACGCAAAAGCCACGAAATTGACTTTAATGACATTTAATGGACAGATGGAATCTAGCTGGCCCAAGGACGAACGCATTAAATCTGGGTGCCGATCCTTATCAGTTGGTGGATAAAGATTCTTTCAGCGAAGTAACAACAAATTTTCTACTGAACTTCATCACTTTGAAACTCCTGTTCACAATGTAGGACTGCGTAATTTCCTTGTTCACTTCTGGTTTGCGTGTAATACCTTGATGATTCGTGTTGTAATGCGTTGTAAAAACACACGTGGGAGGGTATCTCCATAAGTACGCGAACGACAGTATATTCTCTAAAACAATGTAAATACACGTTTACCTTAACCGCCCTTTTTTTCAGAGGTGTTTCAGTTTTTATTTTCTTTATCCAACAAAACTTGATATATTGCTATACACGAATGTTTGCACCATTTACATGCACACCATGCCATGCAACATACTTGATCAACAAGATGTGTTCTTCCATCTGGTCCTACCCGCTTCATGGACTGGGTGTACCAACACTGAACATCATGACACAAAAAAGCCAATTGTCACAAGAACACTGATGATTCAAATTACCATTGAACACACACACTACGTGGATGTGGAAACGATAAAAGAAGCATAAGTCACCAAAATGATTTTATCAGCATAGTCCGAGGAGGAACGAACAGTGGATGTATGAGGCAGTCATGTTCATGTATAGCAGCATATATTCAATATTCTTAATCATGAAGTAAGACTGGTTTTTAGATAGCGAGGAACAGGGGCCGGGATAATGACGTTGTTGAGGTCGGAGAGATTGAGATTCAAATAATTATGCGCATTGTAAAAAAAAAAAAAAATAAAGAAAAAAAAGGGAAGAAAGAAAGAAAAGTAGAAATCCAAAAACAATAAGGGGGAAAAGCCACCATTATTCATCTCTCCAACTCCCACCCCACCACCACCCAAAAGTACATATGATTGTATAAAGAGCACACTGACTCATACATACATACATACACTGCACGAGTACATTATAAATCTGTCATATATATATATATATATATATATATATAGGGCCTATTGACATTTGCATACACTTGAATAGCGTGTCCAATATTTCAAAGTAGAAAAATATTCTGAAACAGTAGTACTTGTAAACATTAACAATCACTTGGGAAAACTCTCTTTCAGAGAAAGTAAATGTATGTTTGTGATGTTATACTTATAATGTATACGTGTATAGTAGGCATTGATCATATGAATTATATTGCGTAACGTCATAGAACTAGTGAGAGTGTGCTAAATCTGTCAACATTTTTTATTCTGTAAGACAGCATTCTAAGATCAGATTGAAACGAGTTGCAGAGAAGAGGACATAATTAACAAAGGCTTGTGTGTTCAAGTGGTCAATTCTAGTTATAGGAACCTTGACTTTTGTAGAATTTCTAGAATTCATGATAAGTTTGAAGTGAATAGTTTGCAGGACTAATCCAGGTGCAATCTTTAGCATGAACATTCCGGGGTTTTTTTTTAGTTTTTTTTTTTTTTTTTAGTAAACATATCCTTTAATCAATTTGAATATCATTCTAATCGATTATGTGAGGCTCGATGATGTCTGGACAACTGCTTTGAGGGCATGTTTATAGATACTGATTCAAGGTTTCTTTGAGTTAGTTCCACTGGCTGACTCAAATTATCTTGAACATTAATTGATTGAAAAGAGTAATGTTTCCATGCAATTAGAAATTAATTTTCGGGCATTAAAGTTCCAAAAGTGCTTAATTCTCCATAACCGATATTTTCTTTTAAATTGAAGTTTAGTTCATCATCAACAACAACTGGCGATAATTTCAGTCTTCATAACGATGTAAAGAAAAACAAAAGGATAGAAACCAAACGAAAAAAGGCCGTCCTCAACACACATAATTCATGTCACATTTTTGGAAATTATAGAACAAAAAACGCATATATATAAACACACACACACACACACACACACACACACACACACACACACACACAGCAGCAGCAGCAGCAGCAGCATCAGGAACACTGATAAAGAAAAAACAAGCGACGTATGCATACACGCGCGCGCGCGCGCGCGCACACACACACACACACACACACACACACATACACACATTTGGTCTAATATCGCGAATAGTGGATAGACGTTAAATGAAGGACGCGCGCGCGCACTCACGCACGCACGCACGCACGTACACACACACACACACACCACACACACACACACACACACACACACACACACACTTAACAAATATAGCTTATATATATGACACTATGGTCTAAAAAATATTATGAAGCCTAAGGATGTCTTTTTGCTTGTTTATTATTGTTTTTGTTTTATTTTTGCTCCTTTCTCTGCTTGTTTGCACACTTGCTTGCTTGGCTTTACACTGTGTGACGGATCCGGAAGAAGTCCGAATCCAGGATCTGTCGGATTTGGCGGAGATGTGCGTTCTTCCGAGTGCATTTCTGAGTGCACTGCCTCAGACTGCCACCTCCCTGCCTGTTTTGGTTGAAGAAAAAAAAAAAAAAAAAAGAAAAAAAAGAGCCCTTCTTCCGTGTCTGCTTCCTGTTCAGTTTAATGTATATCCACTGTGTTTAAAATTGAATTATGCGAAGAGCCAGTTAAGAAAACGACAGGACAAGAGTTAGCTAACTAGGAAGTAACTGAAATACCCCCCTCCACCCCCACCCCCACCCCCCACCCCAAAAAAAATTGTAAAAAAAAAAAAAAAAAACAAAAAACAGCTTATTTACTGACTCAGGATCTGAATACTTACCTCAAACAATAAAAGACAAGAGATTAGGGACAGCGTCTAAGAACGAAGATGTATAAGGAATATAAATGCTTGAATTGTCTTGTCATTGTTTAATGTTTTTTTTTTATTTCAATTACTCATCTAAATGATTCATTTGCTTGATCACAAAGTTATCTATTTATACTTATTTACCGCTAGACCTAGCTTCTTTTTTACAAGCGCTGATTTTACTTATATCTTTTTTACCAGCTTAACTTACTCGCTCAGTTGCTGATTTGCTTACTCACTTACTAATTGCATGAATTCTTCTTTACTTGCCAGCTCACTTGCTTGTTTGTTCACTCACATGCTCATGAACTGACTTGTTGTACTCACTTGCTAGCTCATTTACTAGTTTGCTTAGTTATGTATTCGATGACTTACTTACATATGGATTCGCTACTTACTCCTTCGCTCAATATCCGCTTCTTTGCTCGCTCAGCTACTTGCTTGACTACTTACTTATTTACTTCCTGTATTTTCCAGTTTTTAGTTCCTATCTCCCCCCCCCCCGCCCGTGTGTGTGTGTGTGTGTGTGTGTGTGTGTGTGTGTGTGTGTGTGTGTGTGTGTGTGTGTGTGTGTGTGTGTGTGTGATGAGAAGGGACAGGAGTATATTATGTTTTTACATCAATCTTTCAAACCCTTTTGATTTTCTGTGCTTAATTTTTGTGTTTCGTATCTTGTTTTCTTTTTTCTTGTAATAATTGTACATTCTGTAAATCTTTATACTTTGTGTTTTTTTAGGACATAGTGTAAATACGCTTTCACCTTATCTATTCACCCTCGCTAAAATGTTAGAATTCCTCTCTGTCTGTCTGTCTGTCTGTCTCTCTCTCTCTCCTCTCTCTCTCTCTCTCCACGTTCATTATACTGAAGTGAACAGACTAAGATCCGATTAGGCAAGATAAGCTACGAAAAAACGGAGAGGGGGAGGGGGGGGGGGGGGGGAGGGGGAGGTGGGGGGGGGGCGGGGGGGGGGGGGGGGGGGGGGAGGGGGAAGGAAGTAGGAGGAGGAGAATGAAGGGACCGGGTAGAAGGGGAAGAGAGAAGAGAAAGGGATGGGGGAAAGGTAGAAGGCATGGAGAGGAAGGAATAGGTAGTGGAGACTGGCGGGCGGGGGGTGGGTTGGGGGGGTTTGGGCGGGGGAGGGGGGGGAGGGGAAGGAGGTTTCATGCGGTCGAGGTCGCCACGGTCAAGTCCTGTGCTCGTAAAAGACGACGATATGCGACGTTTAAGTGGACTCAACATACCCCACCCCTCACCCTACCCCCTTCCCCCCCCCACCCCCCCCCCCCCCCCCCCCCCCCCCCCCCCCCCCCCCCCCCCCCCCCCCCCCCCCCCCCCCCCCCCCCCCCCCCCCCCCAATCACCCACTCATCCTTCCTCACTCCATCCCACCTAACCACCCCTGACGACAAACTTGTTTTTTTTACCCTATACACCCATGTCTGTCTTGCTCTTCTTTATTTGAACAGGAATTCAACGCATTCTTGCGCCCGAAATGGCCAAGATACGTGGATGCTCGTTCTCATCGTAGTTGTCTTGAGTGTTGTTTTCTCTTACTGAAGAAGACTAAGAGGTCGGGAAACGCGTCGTGTTTTGTGTTGTACTTGTTAGTCCATCATGTTAGTTGACGGAGCTGATTTCAAATACCTTATCAAAATGTATTTTGCTTGATTTGTATTCTCGCCTTTTCGTTCCAACAACTCTTTTTTTTTTTCTTTTTTTTTGCCGAAGGTTTTCCTTCCAACCCACCCACCCATCCACCCCCACACCCTCCTAACCTTCCGCGTTCCATCTTCCTCCTTCACGGCCGCTCCCTCTTCCGCATCCCTCGCCTCCCCTCTTCCCCTCCCTCCCAACTCGAATGAGATCTGGTTATCATGACTGATGCTTGACGTTCAGGTTGCAATTGCGTTCAACACGCGGCGAGATTTGACAGAGGAGGGAGGGAGGTGACAGTTCACGGGAAATTGGGGGATGGGGGAGGAGATGGTGGCGGGCTAGGGCAGGGGAGGTGGGTTAGGGGGTTTGTGTACCACGAATGGGTACCACCAGAACGGGCAGCTTCTTCAGAGGAAGCGGTGGCGGTGGTACTGGCTCCTGCAAGTCCAGGCTGGCATGAGTCTGAAGATTGCTGCACTGCAGCTGATGGAAGAGTAGGTCGGCGCTAGTATGTCACACTCCCTTCTTTGTTGTAGACGTGTGTGTGCTGTGTTAACGTTTGTGAGTGTGTCTTGTTGTTGGTGTTGTTTGTTGTGTGTGTGTGGTGTTTGGTTGTGTGTGTGTGTGAAGCGGTGGCGAGAGTTTTTGTGTAGTGTGTTGTTGTGAGTGTGTGAGTGTTGTGTGTGTGTTGTGTTTTGTATGTTGTTCTTTCAATTTAAACGTCTTTCACTAGATTTGCTTATTAGACAAGGTGTGTGTGTGTTTGAGTTGTGTGTGTGTGTGTGTGTGTGTGTGTGTGTGTGTGTGTGTGTGTCGTGTGTTTGAGTGTGTGCGTTGTGCAGCGTGCTTTGCAGCGTACGTTACGTTGAGTGCGCGCCGCGTGCAGTGCGTGTGCGTGTGATACGTGTATGTGTGATGGGAGAAAGAAGAAGCGCAACTCTAAGGAAGGAATTAAATGTAAAACCACCCCCAAAAAAAAAAGAAATCAAAAGTTAAAAAAAAACAAACACTGTACAAAATCTGATCATGAAACAGCAATTACAGGATTGAGCCAACTGGGCTTAACATAAGAATTCGTTCAAAATTAAGAGAGATTTGGTATCTGGCATCTGCACTTTGAAGCATCCTTTCTAAATTCTGACAAATCGGATCAAAAGTAGGGGCAAAAGTTATAGCAAGTGTGTTGTAGTACAGATATCAAGGGGGGGTGCCGAAGAATCGAATATTCTTGACATTTTTGTTATGAATGCATTTATTTTTACCGAAATAATAAGGAGACAAGTTGTTTACTGTGTCTTGGACATATCCTATGGTTGTATTACAGTTTATGGGATTTACTGAGGGAAGCCCTTTTTAAAAGATTACTTGCTCGAGAGCTCGTACAAAACAAAGTATAGAAGTGTCCGGGTTTGTGTTATTCATGGGAGAACACTTTCTTTGTAGTATTCCTCAATTTTTCAAAAAAGAGACCTTTGAAGAGAGAATATCCTTCATGTAAGCTCAGGGAATATGAATAGTAGCCGTATTGTTCAGAATTGTTTGACCCCGTCGAGCAATCCTGGTCAGCCCAAATCATTTCGGATATGAAGCACAATGAGAAGGAACCCAACAAAAATTAACTATTATACCTCTTGCATAAGGTTGTGAATAAGTATTTTAATTTCTGTATGTTGTCAGCACCGGTTTTTTGCATTTGTAGGTTCTAAAGCTTGAAGAACTGACTTAGAATCTCTCACAGAAGAGGATACCAAAACAGTCAATGAATAATCATTTTATGTACTCTACGGCCAATAATATGGCTATAAGTTCGGCTTGTAAAAAATAGACAGATTTGTCCCAGATGAAAGGATTCTTAATATCCTTTTTAAAAAATGGATGCAAAGCCAACAACCAGCATTATTGTTTTTATTAGAGACATCGGTATTGACTTTTACAAAGTTGTTACGATAACACTCATGGATATGTGATTTTTGCCTTCGACAAGCTGAATATTAATGTTATCAGTTTTTGATAGAGCTAGATAGTTATAGATCAAATTTTGGATTGAGAGTCCCAGTTTGGAACGGGACTTACGGGGGAAAAACGCATAGCAAGCTTTTTTTATGATTGATACCTGAATTTGTCACAAGTGAGAAGATATGTGAGTATCGTTTTAGTGTCGAATGTTTTAGCACGTTTAGGAAAAGTCGACATCCAGGACAACTATCCAGTACCGTTTGGTTTAGCACTTTGACTTGTTGGCAGCGAAGAATGTACTAGCGAGGACTAGTTCACGATGGTCCTCAAAGAGGTATGACACAGCTTATGGTATGTTCCTTAAGTGAAGCATGAAATGGAACACCAAGGGCTAATCTGAATGCATTTAGAGTCTATACATTGAAGCTTTTTAATAAGTATTAGGAGCAACTAAAAAAGACCTCTTGTGGCATATGACAATTTGAATCTACTAACCGCGAAGAAAGATGTATTAAACTTTTGTTTCCAGGCCCCAACTTTGTTTGCTTATAACTTTGAGCAGATTAAGAGATTTTCTCCCTTGATTTGTTATTATGTGTTCCATTGAAATTTCCAAGAAAGATTAGAATAAGATGCACACCAGGAATTTTATCTCAGAAGTGCAGTCAATGTGGTATTTGTACTTTGAAGTTTGGGTATTGTGAGCAGACCCACCTGCATCAAATAACATTATACGGGATTTTTCAGCCGAACAGCATAAACCTATCAGAATGAAGATCGCAATGTTGTCTAACTCTTTTTGCATATATTATTTAATGTAATTAACAGATCTTTTGATGCTGTTCTTTTTCAATGTGGCGATCAACATAAGCAGATGTCATCGCATATTCGACTCAAGTTAAAGTTTTTTGAATGTATTTAGGTAAATCATTGTTTTAATATATTAAAGAGAAGAGGGGCGATCACAAGAGCGGCCCTTGAGGTGGTTACCCATATCTAGTAATCTTTTGGGATATGAATAGTATGTCCTATTCTTGTCTGAATTACTTCTGTTGGTCAGGAATGTCTAACAAATTATAAATAGACCAGAGAGACCTATAGTTTTTTTTTAATTTATATTAAAAGCCTATCATGCCAAAACTTGATCAAATGCCTATGTTGGATATCGGGAAAAATGTGGCGAGAACGTGTGTTTTAGCAAACTGTGTGTATAATTTGCGTAGAGTGAGCTTTACAAGATGATCAATCGTAGACCTTGCCTTTCTAAAACGGGCCTGTGTTTGCGGGGGGATAATGCCGTTTTTTCAAATAGTATGTCAATCTGGTAAGACTCAGTTTCTCATTAGTTACAGGACATGAGATGTAAGGAGGCTTAAGGTCGATAGCTATTTGTGAGTTTGTCATGGATTTTCCATTCTTTAAATGGGAACATTATTGAGTCTATCCATAGAAGGTATGTTCCCTTCAAAATCAAACATTGATTAATAATTTTCATGTAGAAAAAAAAAACTTTTGTGGTATATGTTTAACATTTCATTAGGAAGAAATGGCATCTAAACCAACAGACGTTTTCTTATTAGACAATGAAGAAATAGCAGAGTGTAATCTGAGAAGTAATTTCCGGCATTTAGGATAATGATCAATTATTTTCGTCAGGATCAGCGTACATGTCTTTGATTTAGATTGGATTTCCCTCATAGCTCTGAATTGTCTGATAAATTCAGAAGGTGCTGTTTTTGGAAAACTATGTCAGCAAATGAATTGCTTTTTGTGTGACGAAGGAAATTTTTTCCGCACCTATTTGAATGATAGAGGTAAATGGAATTCCGTTTTTCATTTCATGGATCTTATTCCAAATTTTATTGATATCTTCTATGTCACCTTATTTCATTAACAAAATGAGGTCCAGTATTAGAGTTTCGCATTTTAATTACTTTATTCTTTGATTTCTTGGCAGTTCTAACTGCGTGTGTCTCCCTTTAACTTTTTTACTTTTGCGTACAGTTTGAAAACGTGCTTTTATTTTTATCAACAGGTTTCTGCAAGATTCTGTCCACACACTTTACCCGTGTGTTTGGGAAATTTTGATTGACTAAAGAATCGGAATTGCTCACCAGCTCTCTGCATGCAGTAGTGTGATAGTTAAAAATGATCTGTACATAGAATCTATATCAGATTTATTCAAAAAGAATGACATATATGAGAGAGCACAGATTGAATTTGCCCAGTCAAAGCTCGTTGTAATCAAACTTTGGTATTTATCCTTACTGTCATCTTGGCTCATACAAATCCTCTAGAGAAATAAACTCATGGGAAATTTGATACACTCCCTAAAGTGTTATCATAAGTTTGCCATGTTACAGCTCGGAACATTGATGGAGAGAGAGATTAAAGACAAAGTCAATTGCAGAGGATCTGTGATCGGAGTAGCAGGCCAAGTCTCGGATACTTCAATCTTGTAACAGGACGAGCTGGGGGGAATATGATATTTTTCCATAAACGGCGCTTTGAGCTGACTTTGTGACAAGTTCTATCCAGAAAGGGCATGTTCATTAAGTCGCCTGCAATTAACCATTTATACTTTTGAAAAGTTTATATTATGTAGCCCAGTCTGAATTGCTATCATGACTACTTTTGGGGAAGTACACAGTGACAATGTTTAAGATAGAGGAATTGT
>CM031614.1:57478536-57481036 GCA_018398815.1 Conus ventricosus
CCCGAAAAAACGAAAATTGAAATTTGCAATTTGCCTTTTGGGGCGGGGTTTTTATTTTTCCAAATTTTAAAATTTATTTTATTTTTTATCTTTGAGGTTAAGTTGAAAAGCGGGGACATGCAGGGGAAATTAAACAAACTTAAAAAAAATGTTAGCAAACCGCCCAGAGAAGGGAAAACGAGTCACAAAAGACAAAAACACAACGGTTTCGACCCTTGGTCTTCCAGGTGAGACATAAACGAATAAAACAACAAAAATTTCATTAGTTTGACCGCTTCAGATCGTTAGGGTTCAACGCCTTCTTCCTTGCGCTAAACCCCAAAGCGGTCTGAAGGATCAAAGCTAAGTGTTTTTTCGTTGTTTTTTTCGTTTATGTCTCCCCTGGGGAAGCCCAAAAGAGGTCAAACGCGTGTGCTTTGCTTGTGACTCTTTGTCCATTTTCTCTGGGGGGTTCGCTAACATTTTTTTAAGTTGTTTTGAGGTTTAAAGCTTTGTTAGTTAGAGATGATTTTAGATTATTTTTCGTTAATACATCAATGGGAACAGAGTTAAAAAAACCATGAATGAACTGAATAAACACACCACACACCCACCACACACACAACACACCACACACAACACACCACACACACGCCGCACCCCGCACGCACAAAAAAACCCACGCACGCACGCCGCGCGCGCGCGCACACACCACCACCACACACACACCAAAACAAAACACACCCCAAAAACACAATTCATTTACTCCATTTTACAGTCCTAAGCACGTACCCGCCGTGCGCGCACTCCACACACCACACACAACACACACCACACACACACAACACCACACACACACACAGGGCACACACACCACCAACCCCAACATTACACACACACGCTAAAAAAAAACATACACCTGCTGCCAACACATGAGCGCGCGCCCGCGCGCACCACCAACACACACACACACACACACCACAAAACCAACACACACACACACACCACACACACAAAAACACACACCCTTGCGCATTTGCACACCACATGCGCACTCGCTCGCGCGCGCGCGGCCACACACACCACACACACCACACACCAACACACACACACACAACACCACAACACACACAACGAGTCTCTCTCTCTTTCTCTCTCTCTTTTTTCGCCCTCCCCTTTCCCCTTCTCCTCTCTCCTCTCTCCCCTCTCTCTCTCTCTCTTCTCTCTCTTTTCTTTCTTTTCTTCTTTCCTGGAATAAAAAAAAAAGGAGACCGCAAAATCCTATAGTAAAGGTTTTCAAAAGTATATTTCAGTAACTTTGGTTAGATTTATTCTGAAAAAACCTGAAAATACGCCCCCCCATAAATGTGAAACATAACGATGCGCCACCGAAAGTAGATTAAAAAAAAATAAACTAAAAAGAAATTACTAACTTTTAAAAACAATTAAACAAAAAGCTGCGAACACACCCCACACACAACCACACAACACACCACACCCACACACACCACATTAAAACCACAAGCCCCCGACTGCGCGCTGACTTACGACAACACACATACGCAGCTCGCGCGCCACAACACACACACACACACACACACACCACACAACACACCACACAACACCCACACACATTTCCCTTCCCCTTGGAATAAAAAAAAAAAGAGAGGGGAGAGAGAGAGAGAGAGAGGAGGAGAGGGAGAGAGAGAGAGAGAGGAAAAAGAGAATAATGTAAGGGTTTGACAAAGAAAAATTTTAGTCATTCTTGGTTTTAAAATTTTTTAGAAAATATCTGAAAATATCAGGTCACCGTTAATTTGAACACATGAAAAATGTGTATTCATAAAAAAGGAATTTTAATAGAATAAATAAAAAACACACACAACACACACACACAACCCCACACACACACACACACACACCACACACAGAAACAAAATGTTTTTTTTATTTAATACTTTAAGTAAAAATTTTTCCTCCCTTTCATTATAAGAAAAATATTTGTAAGAAAGGAGTTTACATTCTGCTTGACTTCCAAAGAATGAAAAAAATAACGGATCTTGCATATTGTTTTTTAAAAACGAAAACTTTCTTTTTAAAGTTTTAAAGGAAAGTTGAAATGATCCCCATATTTTTAATTGTTTTTTTCTTTTTCTATGCTTCTCACCTTTTTTTCCCCCTCCTCCCTTTCCCTTTTTCTTGTTCTCCTCCCGCCCTTCTTTTTTCCTCACACAAACCACCTAATCCCCAAAGAACACGTTCAGGGGGTATTAAAACAAAAAAGGTTTTTTTTTTTTTCCCCCCAAAAATTGTTACTACGGTTCTCCCAAACAGTTTTGGGGCGAAAAAGTATCGCCCTTTTTGCACCTAGAGTTGTTTCCCTTAAAAAGTAGGGGCAAAGACTGTGGAATTCCAAAAACATGAGCATTTTGTGTATGACCAGCCCTAGTGGTGGCTGGGTGGCTCCGTGTTGTGTGTGTGTGTTGTGGTTGTGTGTGTGTGTGTGTGTTGTGTTCCTCTC
>CM031614.1:57488536-57501036 GCA_018398815.1 Conus ventricosus
CCACAATAACAATACAAGAAATGGAAATTACCTCTCTGGAAAGAAAGCAGCAGACCACTTCATAGACGTCTATGAAAACATCAGAAATTTCGGGAAGTCCCCCTGAACATAGAGCTGCAGTGCACAGGGCCCAAGGTAAACTTCATGACAAAGAGCCCCAAGAAGAAGTCATGCCACAGCTTTCACAGAGAAAGAGTGGGGGAAGCGTTGCAGAGCCTCAACTGAGAAGTCACCTGCACCAGATGGAATCACCAATGAAATGATTCTGCATCTTGGGATGAAGAGCAAGGCAGTCCTTCTAAAAATTTTTTAAACCCAGCTGGAAGACAGGATCAGTACCACAGTGTTGGGGGGAAAAGCAGACATGATACCCTTTCCCACAAAAAGGGAAAAAACAAGTCGAAGGTTGAACAGCTACGGGACCCTCAGCCTTACAAGCTGCTTAGGAAGCTGATGGAGAGACTTGTCAACACAAAAGTTTTGTCTGGCACCTTGAGGAGCATCAGCTGCTGAGCCCTGAACAGGAGGTTTCCCGCCAACACAGATCAACAGAAAAACGATCACTTCATCACGAAAAAGCATTGAGGGACGCCTTCCAAGAAAAGAAGAACACGCTTGCTGTCTGGATTGACATGGAGAAGGCGTTCGACAAAGTCTGGAAGGACGGACTCAGGCTTAAACTACGGTGATGTGGTGTTTGGCGGAGGTGTACACCTGGATCGGCCAGTACCTACACAACCGCCAAGCCGAGAAAAAGATTCGGGGCCCAAAAGAGCAAAAAAAAGGGTTTGTGGACAGGGAGAAACTACAATTTAGGAGTCCTTTCGCCAACGCTGTTCTCTCTTTATAGATGACATCGTCAGAGATCTGCCAAGAGGGGTCAGAGGAGCGATCAACGCAGATGACCTGGTGCTATTGGTGCTCCGAAGAGTACACCACTACAGCACAGGTACCCCTCCAAACTGCGCTCAATAAGATCAGCGATGGACCAAGGAATGGCTTGTCTCTGTCAACTCAAGCAAAAAAACCCTACACAGTCTTCACCCTACCCAGCAAGAAGCAAGAGGGGAAGCTGACTCTGAAAAAGCCAAAGACTTGCAGAGGAACCCCACCTACCTACCTGAGAGTGACCCTTTTACCGCAGGCTCACTTGGAACAGAGATACCAGTGCTGTAGCAGGGCCAAGCCGGACTGGCGATCATGAGGAAACTTGCCGAGGAACGGACTGGGGACTGACGAACGTATCCTGAAGAGACTCTACACAGGGGAGGTCCGACCCGTAGTTGAGTACGGGACATCAGCATGGGCATCAGCTGCAAAGTCAAACCTTGACCATCTCAACAAGATAAGAACCAAGTCAGCGTGTCATAACTGGCGCCATGCGATCCACCCCCAAATTTGAGATGGAGGAGACCACTGGGCTGCAGTCATTGGAGGACAGAAGGGACACAAGTTCCCCATCCAGGCAGCAAAAATTTAAACGCTTTAAAAACCCAAATGAACGACAGAATGGCAGACCACCAAGAGCCGCTGAAAAGAGGCAGCTTCATCCAAAAGTCAAGACGCCTTGAAAGACGATCCAGCTTGATGGAACAGCCCGCAAAGCCTATCGCGGCTAATGTCACCACCCCTCTTGGAAGAGGCAGGTGTTCCCAACAGTCGTCACCAGCATTCCCAGAGTGGAGAAGGAGGAAAAACAGTCAGACACCCAAAGGAAAGCCCTGGCATGGGGTACATCTGCAACAGTACCCCATGAAGACTGGACCATGTCTTTACAGATGGCTCCGCCACAGAAGCAACGAGGGTTTGGGGGAGCTGGAATCTTCCCGATACAAAGACGAAGATGAAGAAATTTCAATCCCAACAGGAAAATAATCCACCAACTTCCGAGCTGAGCGAGAAGCTCTTTGGAGGCAGCCACAACAGTCTGCAGAAAATCCATAAGATTTAACAGGGCAGGTGGTGGTGTTCTCAGACGCTCTCTCCGTACTTTCCCAAACCCTTAAGAGCTCCCGCTGCAAAGAAAAGAACCATCTTACTTTAGCCCTTGTTGCCCTGAGTGCCAGAGTGGAGAAAAGTGGGTGATGCATGGGTACCCGCACATGTGGTTCAGAGGCAACGAAAAAGCGGATATTTGGCAAAAGGACGGTGCACAAAAGGAGCAGGCCCAAATACTGGTGTCATATTTTGAAATCAAGACAATCATCAAGGCACAGCAAGGAATAAAGTGGTACATCCAGCACCCAAACCAACCCAGAAGACAAATACCCTTTTCTGGGACGACGGGAACAGGTCAAGATCTTCCGCCTGGGACTGGACACAATCGCCTGCACCACCACATGCACACAAAATTTGGCATTGGACAGAGTGGAGAGTGCCCCTTTTGGTGAGGGACTAATGCAACAGGACCACATCCCTTTAAGACTGTATGACGCATGCAGCATCCAGAAGGAAGTATGGCCAACACCGACAGCAATGGAAGCCCAAGTTGTACGGCACCCTGGAGGAGCTGCGGTGGACGGCAGCCTTCATCGAGGACCCGGGCTGCTCATCTAATGGGAAGCGAACGAGGAAGAAGAAAAACTGATAAAAAATAGGGGGCAAGAACAATAATAAAAATGATAATAAAAAGTAATGATAATAATCATGATCTGATTATAACAATAAAGATAATAATGATGTAATGATAATGAGGGAAAGTGGTATAGAGATTGCAAGGGGAAAGACCCAGCACTGGCATGGATGGTAACGACCACGCAATCTTTTTTTTTTACTCTGATACAACTATTTTCGACAACAGCAGTCGCAAAATGCTGCTTTTTGATTGAACAATAACAAGAAACAACCTTTCTGTGTAAAAAAAAATTAATACGAACGATTATGCAACTCTACTTGTATATAATAAACCTGCAACCATAATCGGGTTTTCTTCAAATATAATGAGTAACAGCAATGCAAACCTTTTTTTAAAAACCCGGGAACAATAATGCGGCCTTGTACTGACAGTATACGAACGATTATGCAACTCTACTTCTATATAGTAAACCTGTGACCAAACTGGCTTTTCTTCAAAAATAATGTGTAACAGTAATGCAATCTTTCTTCTTTAAGAACGGTAACGATAATGCGGCCTTTTTACTGACAAGTATCTCTTCTTTAAGAACGGTAACGATTAATGCGGCTTGTACTGACAAGTATCTTTTCTTTAAGAACGGTAACGATAATTTCGGCCTTTTACTGACAAGTATCTCTTCTTTAAGAACGGTAACGATAATGCGGCCCTTTTACTGACAAGTATTTATTTTTAGTTATAAGCGATGACAGCAATACAATCGTTTACCATAAACTGTACTAACAAGGCGATTTATTTTCGATAATGAATAGTCACCCTTATGCAACCTTCAGCGAAAAAAACTGTATGATTGATGAAGTCTTTTGATTACGCAAAGCAAAGGTATCGCGGGCATCTTTTGTGCAAATGATCAGAATAAAACTCTATGTCCATTAGAAACAAAAAGATATAAACGGTAACAACAATACAATCTCTCCGTTATAGACAGTAAAAAAAAGAATCGTAAACAAAAAAAACAAAAAAAGTGCAATCGACAAGTCGCACATTGTGACGAAAATGCTTTTTCATCATAAACTGTAACAATACTGCAGTCTTTCTTCTTCATCTTCTTCTTCTCCTTCTAAACAGTACAACCAAATTGTCATTTTCTCCTTTATAAACCCGCAATCTTTCTATTATAAACAGCGGCAACGAACCATTTTACCGTAATCTGTATCACTAATGCAATGTTTCTCCTGTCACAAACATCAAAGTGGTAACAGTCCACCAAACTTGACCATGCTGTATATGTGAGGGTCACCATGACACAGGCCGTTCCCGTCATTGTCTTGCCTGACGCCAGAATTCTACAGCACGGGCTTATCACGCACTCCCATACCCCAAAACGCCTTTCCTTAGCATCTCCATCTCTCTTGTCATCTTCATGGGTCATCTTGGGATGATAATTTTCAAATCTTGAGTGGGGGCCGGAATAGCTCAGTTGGTAGAGCGCCGGACTCGTGATCCTGGGGTTGCGGGTTCGAATTTCGGTACAGGGGGATTTTTCCCTCGGAGTTAACATTGGTTCTGACTTCATTTCCCATACAGTCCTTCGAACGAGACTGTAAACCGAGGTTCCGTGTGTAAACGCACGCATAACATCTTGCACACACGTAAAATCCCGTCACCAACTTTCGGAAGAGAAGGCCAGTTTGGCCGTTGGTATGGATGACACGTTACACATAGCATGCACCTTCCCCGAAGATGAAGTATGGCTGCCTTAATGGCGGGGATAAAAAAAAACCGGTCATACACACGAAACTCCACAGCAGAAGTATCAGCCTGCGTACGCAGAAAGAAAGAAATAAATAAATCTGAAGTAATGCTACAGCTCAGGGGAGACCGAAAGATATTTCATCTGATGATAATATTCATGACAGTTAAAAAGAGTACAAGGAAGTGTGCAAATCTTTCTTCCACTCTCGTCATCTTTCCACGGAATCTATATTTTGAGGGCCCCTGGAAGCCCATGCTTTCGGTCACTGGGTATAACTTAATTCAAAGCAATCTGATACAGACCATGAAAAGAGACCATTGCTTGTTCTGTGTACTCTGTGTTGTAAGTGCTCTGTGGTGCTAGGCGATTTGGTTTCGTAAGCAGCATTCTTTTGGCGTTATTGGCCTGTAGATATTTCATCATACGAACAAGAGTCACCCCAGCTGTTTGTTAGTAAATGTTTTCAGGTATTGGTTGCCGTTTGGGTATCTCAGCTGGTACCCCTACCTTCTTTGGTCAGTTAACTTAAGCTAGTTCTATTTCAGCATAAAAAGCATAACACACCGATGAAAGATGAGTGACCTATGAATAAAAGCAACCATAACAAATCAGTGTGGCTCACAAATGATTTCTCTGTCAATATTTACAGTGATCGTGTCCCCTTAAGACTAGTTCAGTATTCATGAGCAGAATCTTGCTGGTGGGCGTAAATACAAATCAACAGACACGGGTCTGAAACAATACTCCATGGCAGATGTAATCATGCTAACGATTCAAAGTGACAAACAACACGTGGGTTCAAATCTCATCAGAGTCATGTGGGTTTTTTTCTGCCCCGACCGACTCCTACCGGAGTTGATCGAGTTTGCTATGGCTCAGTTGGAAAAACTGGGACCACACAGTCGAGTTTTATCCACTTAATGGATGCATCTCTGAGACTGCTTCTCACGTTCTCCGACCAGCACTGCAGGTGTCTGTATTTCTCGGGCCTGGTTGACATTGGGATATATTTTGAAAGCAAGCGTAGAGCACAGCCCTGTCATGCAGTCTACGACTAGACTGAAAATCTGTAGCATCATCTTCATCATCCTGATTCTCATCGATCAACATTTAAAAAAAAAAAGTCTCATATTCTGCAGCCCTTTATGCCCCGCTCTCATGGTGACCTCAGTTTTGATGTCCTCACCACGTCGATGGCCTTGGTTTGGTTCCGTCAGGGTCACCGGCCAGGTATCGGCCAATTCATGGGTGCTGTCGTTGGAGGGACGTGGTGGCGCCCTCCGGAGGAAAGCTCACTCACGCCGACTCGCGACTACGCAATTATTGTCATAAGTAGTGGGCTTAGTTGGTGGTGTCCAGTGTACATTGGATCAGAACAGGCACTACATGAACACCACTTAAGTGACCCGTCAGCAGTGCGTGTCTCCTCTGGTGGGCTGCCTCTTGATGACTTGACATTGACTGATCCCTGTGGATTGCCGATGCCGGGCTGCGGCGGGAGGGCCTGGGTTGTGGCTGTGGACGGGGGATCGAAATGAGCGGCGTAGGTGCAATGACACTGAGAAGACGGAACAGAAAAAAAAAAAGAAAAACAAAAAGAAAAAAACAAGCAAGCAAACAACAAACACCAAATCTCACGGGGAAGCTTCTTCGTTGACGACCATATTGTAATCTCCCTGACGAATGTAGGCCACCTTCTTGCCGTCCTCCTCCACCAGATAGGCGAACTCCTCACGGAAGCTCTTCCTGGTCCCCTACAACCACAACAGCGTGGGGTTATCGCGCTTGTCTGCACCCATCCAAGAAGGGCCGCAATGCCATGGATGCATGTCAACAGACTGACCATGAAGCCAAGGGCATCATGGAAGAGTGTACAGAAGTGTGGGGAGAAGGAAGAAATGAGCCTGTGAAGACGGAGACATACTGTATTCATATCATACGTGCAACGCAGTTAAACAGTCATTGCAAGAAATGTGTGTGTGTGTGTGTGTGTGTGTGGTGTGTGGGTGTGGTGTGTGTAGAGAGAGAGAGAGAGAGAAGAGAGGAGAGAGAGAGAGAGAGGAGAGAGAGAGAGAGAGAGAGAGAGAGAGAGAGAGAGAGAGAACGAACGATCGAACGAACGAACGAGTTTTTTTTTTTTTTTTTTTTTTTGGGGGGGGGGGGGGGTTAATGAATTAAGCATAAATACATTTTACATCCAGCCCTCCACATCACCCCCCCCCCCCCCCCCCGTTCACTCAACCTCCAGTGATTCTCCCCATCCTATATTCATCCGTTTATTCAGCCTCCAGTGTTCTACACCTACCCTTTTAATTCATGCTTTCAATGTTCTGTAAACTACCCGTTTAATCATCCTTCAAAGTTCTACACCTACCTGTTTAATCAGCCTCCAATGTCCAACACCTACTCGGTTAATCACCTTCCAATGTCCTACACCTACCCGTTAATCATCCTCCATAGTCCTACACCTACCCGTTTAATCACCTTCCAATGTCTTACACCTACCCGTTTAATCACCCTCCAAGGTCCTACACCTACCCGTTTAATCACCCTCCAATGTCCCACACCTACCCGTTTAATCACCTTCCAATGTCTTACACCTACCCGTTTAATCACCCTCCATTGGTTCTCGCCATCCATGGGTGGCATGATCCTGCTGCCCCAGGAGCGCCTGCCGTTGGTGCGTGCGAAGCTAGCAGGGTGGGGGTACCAATCCACGGCGTGGAAGAAACCTGAGAACGTGTGGTTCTGCACTGGTAGCAGGGTGGTGCTCTCGCTGAAACCACACACATCACGACAGTCCTGTGAGGATGTGTCTCCGTGTACGGAGTAAGAAGCTGTCCTACAACGAGCAGAGAGATAGAGTAAGAAGATGGCTATAGCAGCAGCAGCAGCAGCAGCAGCAGTAGTGGCAGTGGCAGTAGTGACAGCACCGGCAAAAAAACACGAACGCTAGTACTATCGGCAAAAGCGCCAAGCATCTATAGTGACGCTTGTGTTTTAACACTGTTTTTCAGCTTGCCCGTTAGTTAGATACTATGGTGACGATGCAAACCGACACAGATTTTTTGCGGTGTTACTGAAAAGTCAAAACCCCACACACAAACTGAAATTCAGCCCAAACACAAAGTGAAAAGTCAAAACACACACAGTGAAAAGTAAAATATCACACACACACACACACACACACACACACACACACACACACACACACACTGAAAAGTCAAAGCACACACACACACACACACACACACACACACACACACACACACACACACACACGCACGCACGCACGCGCACGCACGCACGCACGCACGCACGCACGCACCACCACGCACGCAACACACACACACACACACACACACACACACGCACACACACACACACACACACACACACACACACACACACACACACACACAGAGAAGGCGAAAAATAGCCCCCCCCCCCCCCTTTTTTTGTGTTTTTTACAAGCACCTGGAAACAAATAAATAGACATTTCCGCAAAAAAATGACTTCTTCGGATGTTACAACATCAGACATAAGAAAAAGAAAAGTTAAGACAAATCAAATCAAAAGTACCTTTATAGATGGGTAAGTAAAACACTTTACGGCTTTCTTTCTGATTCTGTCCTCACAAAAAAAAATCTCATGAAGATATAAGACAACACAGAAACAAACAAACAAACAAACAAACAAAAGGCATGAAATAATGCATGTGAAAAAAGATTACAGAGACCAAAACATTGAACATGTCAGTTAAAAACAAGGGTACAGAATTTCAGTGTGTGTGTGTGTGTGTGTGTGTGTGTGTGTGTGTGTGTGTGTGTGTGTGTGTGTGTGTGTGTTCGTGTGTGCGTGAGTGCGTGCGCGCGTGCGTGCGTGCGAGCGAGCGTGCGTACGTGCGCGCGTGTGTGTGTGTGTGTGTGTGTGTGTGTGTGTGTGTGTGTGTGTGTGTGTGTGTGTGTGTGTGTGCACATTCGTGCATGTGTGGCTGACCTGATCCAGCAGAATGTCTGTCACAGCGAAACCTGGACTCTGAAGGGTTCTCTTGGTTCCAGAGAAAACGTGCACAGGCCTTTCCTCTCCATTAACATCAAGAGTAATTTACAGCGCCTTTCCTTGCTTAGAGACCAACCTCTAAGCGCTTGACAATCCAACACTCTTATTGATACAACGGGCTGTCTACCTGGGTAGAGCCGACCGAAGAGCTGCCTGCTAACGCGACATTCAGTCGATTCCCGCGTCACTCAGTCTGTCAGTCAGTCACGTTTTCATGATGAGTTCATGTTTTCATGATGCCCCTTACCTCCAGATAAAACTGGGCACACCAATGATGCCCCCTTACCTCCAGATAAAACTGGGCACACCGATGATGCCCCCTTACATCCAGATAAAACTGGGCACACCGATGATGCCCCTTACCTCCAGATGAAGCTGGGCACGCGGATGCCTCCCTCCCACACGCTGCCATGCTGTCTCTCAGCGGCCAGTTGCTGGAGCCTTGCTGGGCGTCTCCGCCGTTGTCGGAGGTGAAGAAGACGACGGTGTCGTGGTCCTGCTCAGTCTTCTCCAGGGCGCGCATGATGCGGAAGACGGCCTTGTCCACTGCGGCCATCATGCCGCACTTCTTCTTCCGCTCGTCAGACGTGAACACGCCCTGCGGTCCCCATCCCAACCCAACCCAACCCGACACAACACAGCCTCAGTGTTAGTCACCGTGAGAAGAATGTGAGACTGTAGGCTGTGTGTATGTTACATTAAAGGAAGAAGTTTCTTTCTTTCTTTTCTTTCTTTCTGCGTACGCAGGCTGATACTCCTGCGGACACTGCCTGTATAGACAGGCAGTGGAGTTGTGTGTGTATGACCGGTTTTTTTTTTTATCCCCGCCACTAAGGCAGCCATACTCCATCTTCGGGGAAGGTGCATGCTATGTGTAACGTGTCATCCATACCAACGGCCAAACTGGCCTTCTCTTCCGAAAGTTGGTGATGGGATTTTACGTGTGTGCAAGATGTTGTGCGTGCGTTCACACACGGAACCTCGGTTTATAGTCTCATTCGAGGGACTGTATGGGGAATGGAGTCAGAATCAATGTTAACTCCGAGGGAAAAATCCCCTGTAGCGAAATTCGAACCCTCAACCCCGGGATCACGAGTCTGACTCTCTACCAGCTGAGCTATCCCAAAAGGAAGAAGTAAAAAAAGTGTGTGAGAGAGAGAGAGAGAGAGAGAGAGAGAGAGAGAGAGAGAGAGAGAGAGAGAGATTGACTTTTAATACTCAAGGATGAAGATTTTTGGCCGAGGTCTAGTTTAACAATCTATCGTTGTCATACATGTATTAGTTAAGACATGTCATTCACACTGACAATTCTACATAACAGCACAATAATGTAAGTCTACGGTGACTAGCAGACTATTAATAAATGTAATATTGGCATGGTTGGTTGTCCAACAGAAGATGCAATTGAAAACAAAAAAGAAGAGAGAGAGAGAGAGAGAGAGAGAGAGAGAGAGAGAGAGAGAGAGAGAGAGAGAGAGAGAGAGATTAAGAGTGAGAGAGAGAGAGAGACAGAGACAGAGACAGAGAGGCAGAGAGACAGAAAGAGACCGAGAGAGAGATTTCAGAGACGGAAAACCAGAAGTATGGAATGAGTGCAAGAAAGGAACCAAGGGAGACAATAAGGAAGAACAACAAAAACGATAGAAGGGAAGGGAGGCACAAAACAAAAGGACTGAAAGAAAGAAAGAAAGATGAAAGAAAGAAACAAACGAAGAAAGAAAAGGTAAAAGTAAGAAAGAGAGAAACAAAGAAAGGCACGCGAAGAAAATGAAAGAAGGAGGAAAGGAAGCAGAAGAGGGCCCAAGGAAGAATTGCAGCGTGCACCTTGCGGCATTTTCTGACGTATTTCTCTGGCACCACGTTGGGGGACTGGATGGCCGTCATGGACACCATGATGAAGAATGGATGCTCTCTTTTGGGGAACTTTTTTCTGCAACCATCACAATACCAACCGTATAAAACACCATGCTCATCATGAGCATGACCGAGGCTATCGTCAGTGTCTTCTTCGTCAAGTTCAGCATCATCCGCGCCTTCTTCGCCCTCGTCCTCGTCCTCGTCCTCCTCCTCCTCCTTGTCACTTTTATCTTCATTCCCTCTCCCTCCTTCTTCTCCTCACAATGCCATCATTATCTTGATACTTTTATGTTGTTATTCTTCGACTCCCCATTTTATGTACTTACTCCTTTAAAATGCTGTGTGTGTGTGTGTGTGTGTGTGTGTGTGTGTGTGTGTGTGTGTGTGTGTGTGTGTGTGTGTGTGTGGTCTGTCTGTTTTTCTGTGCCTGTGTATCTGTGTGTGTCTGTGTCTGTGTGTCTGTGTATGTGCGTGTGGGACACCTTATATCTGATTAATTTTCATCTCATCACAAATAAAAAATCTAGTCGCTTTTGTAGATTTTGTTGCCGTGGATTTAGTCCATCCGACTACGAAGGTCTCTTGCATAGATTTAGAACGTATTTTTTCCCTCCATGAAGTTTTCAATGCCTTTTCGACAAACTATTGTTGACAACTGTCTGGTTAACGCAGAACATTATGAAAAATCCTTCCTATAGTCTTCTATGTTCTATTATCTATTCTTATTGACGAGAGTAAAAATTAATGCATTCGAGTCAGTTTCAGAGTGGGGATCAGAGACGTTCTGTTGTCAAGCTCTCTCTAGAGTTTTTCCTAGTGCGATGGTAAGAAACTCACTGTAGGAGTTTGGGTGTAATAATTATTCTAATAACCACAAAAATGACATGCTTGGGGTCAAACCCTGAAGCTTTCACCTTTCACTGAAGTGCGAGTAGGCGTGAGGACAAGAGAGGGAGACAGGAACACAAGTGCGCGCATCACAATACATATGTTGACTTTTGATGAAACTTTGGAGAAGACGACTTTGATGAGGCTTTGGGAAAGACGACTTTGATAAGGTTTTTGGAAAAGACCAATTTGATGTGGCTATTGAAAACATGAGTTTAATGTGACAGCATGCACTCGCACTGCCGTGATTTTGAATGGCTTCGCTCCACGGAAGATGGATGGTCATAATCTTGCGCAGCTGTTGAAGAAGAAGAAATAACATAACAACGTCACCATGGTGACCATAGTCACCGTCATCGCAGATATTATCACACTACCTTTCACGCCCTGTTGATACCATTCTCACGCTGAATATACCCCTACAGCAATAATGACGATGAACGATGACACACACAACATACATTAAGATAAACAGCAGCAAAATAAGAACAGTTGCGGCTGCTGCTGCTGCTGCTACTACTACTACTACTACTACATGTACTACTATACTACTACTACTACTACTACTACTACTACTACTACTACTACTACTACTACTACGCTGCTGTTCCTTCTATGACTACTACTTAAAGCGTCAACAACAGCGACATCAACAACAATGACAACAACATCACCAACAACAAGAGCAGAGGCAGGAGAGAATTCTTACCCCACAGTGACAGATGTATTGTGCAGTGTTGTACTGTAAGTATGGTGTATTGTATAGCAATGTAGTGTGTAGTACTGTAAGTATGGTGTGTTGTATAGCAATGTGGTGTGTTGTACTGTAAGTATGGTGTGTTGTACAGCAATGTGGTGTGTTGTACTGTAAGTATGGTGTGTTGTACAGCAATGTGGTGTGTTGTACTGTAAGTATGGTGTGTTGTACAGCAATGTGGTGTGTTGTACTGTAAGTATGGTGTGTTGTACAGCAATGTGGTGTGTTGTACTGTAAGTATGGTGTGTTGTATAGCAATGTGGTGTGTTGTACTGTAAGTATGGTGTGTTGTATAGTAATGTGGTGTGTTGTACTGTAAGTATGGTGTATTGTATAGCAATGTAGTGTGTTGTACTGTAAGTATGGTGTGTTGTACAGCAATGTGGTGTGTTGTCCTCTAAGTATGGTGTGTTGTACAGCAATGTGGTGTGTTGTACTGTAAGTATGGTGTGTTGTATAGCAATGTGGAGTGTTGTACTCTAAGTATGGTGTGTTGTATAGCAATGTGGTGTGTTGTACTGTAAATATGGTGCGTTGTATAGCAATGTGGTGTGTTGTACTGTAAGTATGGTGTGTTGTATAGTAATGTGGTGTGTTGTACTGTAAGT
>CM031614.1:57503536-57515356 GCA_018398815.1 Conus ventricosus
CCTTCAGTGATCTTACACTCTGACTCTATACTGAAAGGTGTACAAATGAAAAGACTAGGCCGTTCGTATGGGTTTACCTCCAAACGACAGAAAACATATGCCACACAAAAACTGAGTTTTCAACTACCTGATACAACAAACGACTCAGAAATACCAGACGCTATAGTAATTCACTGTGGTATCAATGATTTGAAATCGAAGGACGCAGAAACAGTCAGCAAAGATTTCACAAAAGCAGTCAAACAAATCAAAGTGAAACACCCATCATCACACATTGTTGTGAGTCAGGCAACTGCAGTAGAAGATGCTGAATTGGATGCTAAACGTGAATTGTTCAATGCCCTTGTAAGAACAGAACTGCTGGCTGACGAAATTATTTCTTTCGTACCACACAATAACTTCTATGACTACGGGAGAGACGGGATGCATCCAACCACCAGAGGATCATCGATCCTGGCAGCTAACCTTGGCCGGCATCTACGAGACCTCCTTTGGGAAAAGCCCAAGAAGCCATCTCGCCGCCTACCTCCCCATCCAGGGCGTTGGGGTACTCAGATGCTGTATCGGGACGAGAGGGGACCTTGGTGGAACCGCTATGAAATGCTCTAAGTGTTCGGGAGCATCTCCCTCAAGTCTCTATATTGACTGAAATCTAGTCATGTAGTGGAGCCCAGTTATATACCTCCACCTCACTTGTTAACGTGACAATTTGAATTTTATTACTGAAGACTATTTAGTTTATTATTTTGCATTTCTGTTTCATAATTCTTGTTTTAAGTCTTATGGGTATCGTGCAGGTCCTTACCTGCTAATATACGTTAGAAAGGAGTTTCTCAGTCACTTCATTTATTATATACATTTTTATCATGACAACAAGAAAGAGACCAACTATTAAGCTTCTCCAATGGAATTGTCGCTCCATAACAAGAAATATATCATACTTGAATCAATATCTTGGAATAAATAAGTTTCATGTATTATTATTACAATCACTAAATGTCAACAGTGATAATCTACCACATTTACCAGGGTTCTATCACCCCCCAGTCTATGAACAATGTGCGGATCGAATACAAACAGCTATCTATGTGCGTGAAGGCCTGGATTTTTGTGAAAGAACTCCACCAGTATCCAGTAACATCCCTTCTGCTTCATGCTGTGCAGCAATGGTCAAATTTACTTCTTCTTTGATATTGAACATTGCCTCGGTTTACCTTCCAAAAGGACCTGATGATACGAATACAGAATGGCTAAAAGGGTTCCAAGACCAAAGAGACAAATGGGTTATTGGAGGAGATTTTAACGCACATGCTCCTTTTTGGGACCATGGCTGCTCTTATGTTACAAGTAATAGATTACTAGATAACATAGCTGATTCTAATCTATATTTGCTAAATAATGGAAGTATTACTCGCATTCCAGATATAGCCACCCATAACCCCTCAGCCATCGATTTAACCTTTACATCTCCATCACTTGTAGTAAACTCAATGTGGGAAACTGGAGATAACCCACTGGGATCAGATCATATTCCAATAATAATATCGTTGAATGACATATTAGAACAGGAAATCTCAGAAGATATTATTCCAAAATATATTTACAAAAATGCAGATTGGTCACTTTTTCAAATCAATCTTAACAACACAGACATAGTGTTCTCAGCTAATGAAAATGTAGATGACCAATACACTGCATTTTGTAAATATATTTTAGCAGCAGCTGACAAGTCGATCCCGAAGATAAAAAACACAAAGTCAAAGAAACATAATGGAAATATATGGTGGAACAAAAAATGTGAAACAGCCAATAAAAAGAAAAAAGAGAGATTCAAGATTTATTGTAAAAAGAGATCAGCAAGTAATCATAAAGAAATGAAAAAGGCGGATAAAGAAAGTGTAGATGTCATAGATGATGCAAAGTTGCAGCATTGGAATGAATTTTGTAACTCTGAAGTTAAAAATCATAAAGATATTGGTAAAGTGTGGGAGGAACTGAAAGCTATGAAAATGGATTAAAATCACCACAGTACCCTATAAAAATAGATAACAACAGTCTTCTTAGTGCTGATGAGAAAGCAGAAGCCTTTGTAAACATGTTTGCTGAGGTAAGCCGCACTGAAGGTCTAACAAGTACGGACCAAATATACAGAGAGAAAGAAGAAGGTAGTAAAGCACAGGATGAATCTACAGCAGACAATAGTAACAATATCAATGCTCCTATAACTATCCAAGAAGTAAAAGAAGCCATTAGATCCATGCCATTAAGAAAATCATCTATTGGTTTAGATGCAATATCTAATCAAATGTTAAGAAATTTGTCTGAAACTTTGTAGAGTTTCTTCATAAATTATTTAGTACATGTTGGAGCAATGGTGTTATGCCAAAAATATGGAAACAGTCGATCGTTGTTCCAATTCATAAGCAAGGAAAATGTACAAAGGATCCTAAGAATTATGGACCCATTGCATTAACTTCACATGTATGTAAACTTTCAGAAAGAATTGTTATGAATAGACTTGTACATTACTGTGAAAAATATAACATAATACCAATTAATCAAGCTGGTTTCCAGAAAGGTCGATCCACTACAGAAATTTTACTGAAATTATCAACAAATATAAAGAAACAGTTTGCTAGACGAAAATGTGTTCTTGCTACCTTTTTCGACATAAATAAGGCTTACGATCAAGTGTGGCATTTACAGCTATTGAACAAACTTAAAAACATTGGTTTGACAGGAAATATATACAACTATGTCAGATGTTTTCTGAAGGATAGGGTAATAAGAACAAGAGTAGGAAAAACATATTCCACAAGTAGAACACTTTCAATGGGAATACCTCAAGGGTCAGTATTAGCGCCACTTCTCTTCTCGTTATTAATGCATGATCTGCCAAACAAACTATCAAAAATGTTGTTCTTGTCCAATATGCCGACGATATATGCATGTGGATGGATGTAACGTTAAAAAGAAAAACTTCGCAGCGAGATATAAAATTCGTCAAAAGATCTATCAGGGAGAACTAAACAAGATGGTGGATTACATGAAGCTAAATGGATTAAGTCTGTCAACCGAAAAAACAAATATGATTGTTTTTAACAGTGGATCTAACCAGAAAGTATGCCTGTTTTCACATTGGATGATACTCCTCTTAAGTACGTAACAGAGATTAAATTTCTAGGAGTTTATTTTACATCTAAGTTATCATGGAACTTTCATATCGAATATTTATTAACAAAAGCGAGAAAAACATTAAACTTTCTGAAAATTATTTCTAAAGAAAAGTGGGGACAAGATCCAGCTACTTTGATTACTCTATGTAAGTCTTTAATGAGATCAAAAGTAACTTATGGCCAAGAAATACTCTTCAATGCGCCTAAATATCTATTACAAAAACTGCAAAGTATTGAATGTAAGGCATTGAAATTAGCCCTTGGACTTCCTGTGCACGCATCATCGTCACGTACATATTATGAAGCCCAGGTACTTCCTCTAGATGATTATAGAGATTTAACATGTTGTAAATTTGTCATTAAAAGTACAGCTAGAAAAACACATATCAAATCAGAAATTAAAATGAGATCAGATTTTGATTTTCCGAAAAGAGCAAAGTCTATAACTTCTCAAATAACTATAGCAACTTATACATCAAAAATACTTTCAGATTCTGGGGTTTCCTTAGAAAAGGAAGCTTTCTCTCCCAGACCATCTTTTTGTCCTATTCCACCCTGGGAACTTAAAAAAGCCCATTTTGATATTGATCACACCAACATTAAAAAAGATGAAATATCAATATGCTCACAAGTTATACAAAGTGTCATATTGACGAGAAATACACTAACCAATTAAAAATATACACAGATGGTTCATGTATTGGTAAGCATACAGGTTGTGCATTCTTAATCCCAGACTTGAGGGTGGAGAAATCTTTTTACATTGGATGTAACATATCCATATTCACAGCTGAATTAACAGCAATACTCATGGCTTTGAATTACCTTTTAAATTTCCCCCAAACAATATTTCAAGCTCTGTTTTGTGTGGATTCAAAATCAGTCCTCCAGGCGCTAAAAGATTTTCATCTGCATACTAGACCTGAAATGATTATTGAGGTCAGCTGTTTGATCCACATGCTTATTGAAGGAGGCGCCCAGTTATCCTTTTGTTGGATTCCTTCACACTGTTCCTTTTATTATAACGACAAAGTAGATAGGGCAGCTAAATGTGGAGCAAAACATATCTCTGGTTCTGAATATCTTAAACTAGCCTTATCGGTACATGAGCAGTGCAACCTAGTTAAAACACATATTTTGAAAAAATTCAAAGATAAAATGATAGAACATGACAATCAAAATCAGTTTGATACTTTTGATATTAAAATTATTCAACATAACTTTAGTTTAAATAAAAATATACTTTCGTTGATGTTAAGGTGGAAACTCGATGCTTTTAAAACAAAATATGTTAAAAACATAGTGTGTTTATGTAAAAAGAAAATAACACGTGAACATATTGTTGCATGTCAAGACATGAAAAAATAATTCCAGTGTTGAGACAAAATAGTGCACAGGCCATCTTTGAGTCACCAGCTCTAACACATGAGTTTTTGTATGCTTAGAGCGCACTCCATTGGGGAAGTATTTATAGGTTCCTTTTTTTTTTTTTGTATGTGGGGCGGGCATAAGTGTGGGAGAGGGAAGATGGAATAATGTACAAAGCTTAAAAGTGAAAAGACGGAGAAAAGTTACGGTTTTGTGCCTTGATAGTTGTTAAATTGATTAGTTTTGTTAATTGTTTTTTCTTTTCCTTTGAAATTTTTGTTGAAAAATTTAAGTGCTTTGTAATTACCATTATTATTCATATAAGCACTCATATAAGCACACACATATGTACACACACACACTCAAACACACTCGCATATGCATACACACACGCGCACACGCACATGCACTCATACATGTGCGTGCACAAGCATAAGCACACACGTAAGAACTTGTAAATACTTTTATTCCAGTGTTGTTGCAAAATAACTCACATTATATACAATTCACCAGCTTTAACCTAAGATTGTTTTGTAAGTTTAGATATCAGTCCAATTGGTCACTACAATATCTGAATTTTTTTTTTCTTAATATAAAAGTGATGGAGGGGGAGGAGGAACGGGGAGAGGATAGAGAGGGAAGAAAAGGAAGGGGGTGGGTGGGGTGGGGTGGGGGTGTTCACTGATTTTGTTGTTGTTATATATATATTGTTGTTTTTTTCTTTCTGTTTCTTATTTCTAATAGTGTAGTTATACACATATTTCTTTAATCAGATATATTTTAAATAACCGCCTAAGCACCATATGTGTACACACATTCACACATACATGCATGCATACTTGGAACTCTATAACTTTCAGTCATGCACTAGTCTTATTCTCTTACACACTCCTTTTTTTTTTTATCGTCTAATGTCACGTTTAGTGGAAAGACGTTAAATGAATGACACACACACGCACACGCACACACACACACACACACACACACACACACACACGCACAAACACGCACACGCACACGCACACGCACACACACACACACACTCACACACACACACACACACACACACCGTGTTTATAACTTTTCTGTATCAAGGATGATTCTACCAGGAACAGTGTGAGGGGGCAGAAGGAGAGCAAGACAGAGAAAGAAGTGCGAGGACAACATCAGTGAATGGACTGGCCTCACACTCAGCAACTGCCGGACCGGGGGGTGTGGAGGAAGCTGGTTGCGAAGTCTTCTGTGGCACCCCAACGATCTTCAAGACTCCGGGATAGGTGGTAGGGTACCAAGGCTGAGTGTACCGTCAGGCAAAGACAGACAGACAGACAGACAGGCAGAGCGACAGAGGAGGCAGACACAGTGGCAGGACAGACAATCAGACGGATACACAGACGCAGGGGTACCTGCTCCCACTTGCCGATGAGGTGGGTCATATAGTTGTGTCTCTTGAGGGCCTCAGACAGCAGTCTGTGAGTGAGGGGCACGTGGGCACTGGAGTACTTGTTGATAGCTCCGTCCTGAATACAGAGCACACACTTCCTTCCGTACAGTGATGATGATATGATGGTGATGATGATGATGATGATGGTGATGCTAGTGATGATAATGATGATGATGACTGAGCTGCACGTGGGCACTGGAGTACTTGTCGATAGCTTCGTCCAGAACACAGAGCACACCTCTATGATGATGATGATGATGATGATGACAATGATGGTGATGATGATGCTGCTGCTGCTGCTGCTGCTGATGGTGGTGGTGGTGATGCTGATGATAATGGTGATGATGGTGATGACGACGATGATGATGAAGAGGAGGAGGAAGAAGAGGAGGGGGATGGTTATGATGATGATGGTGATGATGGTGATGACGGTGGTGATTTTGATGATGGTGTTGGTGGTAGTGATGATGGTGATGATGATAATGATGGTGGTGGTGGTGATAATGGTGATGGTGATGATCATGGTGATGATGACGATGATGGTCATGATGATGATGGTGATGATGATTAAGATGAGGATGATGATGATGGTGACGATAATGACTGTCAACAACTAAAAAAATCACCCCTACACCATTACCCACAGTGACAATGATAAACAATACCAACATGCACACACACACACACACACACACACACATCCTGTAGCCGAAGGTGAACAAGGTCAAAGGGAATTAACTCATCTTTAACAGTAGCGGTAAAGAGTTGCTTACCGTTTCAAGACCAAACGGCAATAATGTCAGACTCATTTTCAATGATACCCTTTCTTTTCTGATAATCTCCGGGTGTGAATATCTCTTTCATCATCATCATCATCATCATCGTGGTCATCATCGTCGTTATTATTATTATTATTATTATTATTATTATTATTATCGTTATTGTTATCATCATCATTATTATTACTACTATCATCATCATCATCATCATCATCATTATTTTAGTTCGTATTATATTCTATTAGCTTTATATCTTGATTTTCACCAACATCACCATGCTCATCGTCTTTACCAACATTCTTTTTGTTACCGGTCAATAACTATGTCATCTTCTGAACATTCATTTCCGACATATAGCCAAGTACACACACACACACACACACACATGTGGGCAAACGAGCAAACGCACATAAGTATGATAGAGGTGCAGACAACGTTAGGTAGGCACCCAAGGTCTGACAAGCGCGTTGGTCTAATACGTAGGTCAGACATCTGCTCAGCCGTAGCCTCCACACCCTCATCTTAAATCCTTTCATTTTATTCATTAGCTCATTTATCCATCAACTGCAAATCCTCGCTTAGCAGGTGTTGTGTAGCATATATGGACTAGTCCGCATTCAATAACACATCTGTGGTGAAACTCAAATTGAAATTGCCTCTGTCTGTCTGTCCCTCTCTTTCCCATTTTCTCTCTCTTTAGGTTTTTAAACGATAGAAAATGTATCGTGGAGAGGAAGGGACGCACGCGCGCCGTATGAAGATGGTAAACCAAGCAAAGCAACGCGAGTCCATATGTTGTTTAACGACAGCAGTCGCCATCGCTATCAGAGGTCTAGACTGGTAGGGTCTAGGGCATGCGCTCCCTGATCATTGCTATATTTCTCTGTGCCTGTGAGACGTGGACTCTGACGGCTGAACCTGAGAGAAGGATTCAGACATTAGAGATGAGGTGCTTCCGCAAGATCCTTGGCATCTTACACAAAGACCACATTATCGACTGGGAGGTCCAGACTAGAGCAAGGCAAGCCTTTATACCTTTATAAGATTGTTGTCCACTGTGAGAAGAAGGGAAAATGAGATGGAATGGTCATGTATCAAAATCAAGAGGATTTGCCAAAACCATTGTACAAGGAACAGTGCGAGGGGGCAGAAGGAGAGGAAGACAGAGTAAGATATGGGAGGACAAGATCAGTGCATGGACTGGCCTCACATTCAGCAACTGCCTAAGAGCGTCTGAGAACCGAGAGGAGTGGAGACAGCAGGTTGCGAAGTCTTCTGTGGCGCCCCAACGATCTTCAAGGCTCCGGGATAGGTGACAGGTGATAGGTGACAGGTGATAGGTGATACATGATGATAAGTGATAGGTGATAGGTCAAGGGCATCTCAGACTCCTGTGGTCTGACCACACTCACAGCAGACCCATCTTGAAGGAGAACTTGCCGGACATGAGAGATGCTCGGGTCGAGCTGCCCACGGGGTCAGTGTAGAAGTAGTTGAGGCGGAATCCCTCGTTGTACAGCTTGTCCAGGGTGGGGGTGTGCATGTTGGAATCGTGCACGCCCAGGTCACTGTATCCCATGTCGTCCATCAAGATGAACAGGATGTTGGGCCGGTACCTGCTGGAGATGGGCGCGTGGCGCACGTCTCCGCACGTGGGTCGGAAGAGGAAACACGTCATCAGCAGTGATGACGTCAGTAGCAGCCATGTTGTGTTCATAGCCATGTTGATGAGAAAGCCTGGAAGGAATACATTGGGAGGGGTGGTGGGGGGGGGGGGGGGGGGGGGGGGGGATATTTTGTCGTGTTGGTCATTTGCCTTTTTTGTCGTTTGAACATTTTCAACGGTCATGAGACATTAGAGACCATCCGAGATTTCAGTAAACTCTTCTAAACATGATATAATATAACATAGTGAAATGCTGAATAATGTTATATGATATGATATAACATAAATCACACGACATGATATATGTTAAGACAGAAAGTCAAGAAGATTTCGAGTGCTGAGAGCTGGCTTCACCTAATGAATCCTTTTTGTACTCCCAGTTCTTAAAGAACAGGGAGTACTTTAGAATGGGAACGAAGAAATGCTGTCTGTGTGTGTGTCTGTCTGTGTGTGTGTCTGTCTGTCTGTCTGTGTGTCCGTGGTCAAAATGTGTTCCACTCGCTCCAGAAAAAAACTACTGGGTCGATCTTTCTGAAAATTTGTAGGTAGGTTCATTATGGGTCACGGATGATGCCCGATGTTTTAGTTTACCGTTACAGCCGTTACTAACGGCTGTAACGGCCTGTAACGCTTTTTCTTTTTTATGGAATATCTCAGAATGTACTTGGCCGATCTTTGTGAAAATTAGCAGGTATGTTCATTATGGGGCACGGATGATGCCCGATGTTTTAGTTTACCCAGTTATAGCCGTTACTAACGGCTGTAACAGCCTGTAGCGGTTTTTCTTCTTTTTAGAATATATTAAAAAGTACTTGGCCGATCTTCCTGAAAATTTGTAGATATGTTCATTATGGGTCACGGATGATGCCCGATGTTTTAGTTTTACGTTACAGCCGTTACTAACGGCTGTAACGGCTGTAACGCTTTTTCTTCTTTATGGAATATCTCAGAAAGTACTAGGCCGATCTTTGTGAAAATTAGCAGGTATGTTCATTATGGGTCTCGGATGATGCCCGATGTTTTAGTTTACCCGGTTATAGCCGTTACTAACGGCTGTAACAGCCTGTAACGGTTTTTCTTCTTTATAGAATATCTCAAAAAGTACTTGGCCGATCTTTTTGAAAATTTGTAGGTATGTTCATTATGGGTCACGAATAATGCGTTACTAACGGCTGTAACGGCCTGTAACGCCTTTTTAAAAAAAATAGAATATCTCAGAAAGCACTTGGCCGATCTTTCAAAAAATTTGTAGGTATGTTCAGTATGGGTCGCGGATGATGCCCGATGTTTTAGTTTACCGTTACAGCCGTTGCTAACGGCAGTAACGGCCTGTAACGCTTTTTCTTCTTTGTGGAATATCTCAGAAAGTACTTGGCTGATCTTTGTGAAAATTAGCAGGCATATTCAATTTGGGTCATGAATGATGCCCGATGTTTTAGTTTAACCCCGTTATAGCCGTTACTAACGGCTGTAACGGCCTGTGGCGGTTTTTCTTCTTTATAGAATATCTCTGAAAGCACTTGGCCGATCTTTCTGAAAATTTGTAGGTATGTTCATTGTGGGTCACAAATACTGTCCGATGTTATAATTTACTGTTACACCGTTACTAACGGCTGTAACGGCCTGTAACGCTTTTCTTCTTCATGGAATATCTCATAAAGTACTTGTCCGATCTTTGTGAACATTAGCAGGTATGTTCATTATGGGTCACGAATTATGCCCGATGTTTTAGTTTACCGTTACAGCCGTTACTAACGGCTGACGGCCTGTAACGGTTTTTCTTCTTTTTAGAATATATTAAAAAGTACTTGGCCGATCTTCCTGAAAATTTGTAGGTATGTTCATTATGGGTCACGGATGATGCCCGATGTTTATTTTATGTTACAGCCGTTACTAACAGCTGTAACAGCCTGTAACGATTTTCTTCTTTATAGAATATCTCAAAAAGTACTTGGCCGATCTTTCTGAAAATTTGTAAGTATGTTCATTATGGGTCACGGATGATGCCCGATGTTCCAGGTTACCGCTACAGCCGTTACTAACGGCTGTAACGGCCTGTAACGGTTTTTCTTCTTTATAGAATATCTCAAAAGGTAATTGGCCGATCTTTCTGAAAATTTGTAGGTATGTTCATTATGCGTCACGAATAATGCCCGATGTTTTAGTTTACCGTTATAGCCGTTACTAACGGCTGTAATGGTCTGTAACGGTTTTTCTTCTTTATAGAATATTTCAGAAAGCACTTGGCCGATCTTTCTGAAAATTTGTAGGTATGTTCATTATGGGTCACGGATGATGCCCGATGTTTTAGTTTACCGTTACAGCCGTTACTAACGTCTGTAACGGCCTGTAACGGTTTTTCTTCTCCATGGAATATCTCAGAAAGTACTTGGCTGATCTTTGTGAAAATTAGCAGGTATGTTCATTATGGGTCTCGGATGATGCCCGATGTTTAGTTTACCCCGTTGATGATGATGGTAGTCCTTCGGATCCGAAGATGACGTTAGCGTTTCTGCAGCTCATCGATGTACGCGGAAGTGGCTCTGCAGCCCCAAGTACTTTCGAAGTTGGTAGCGGCTTTGTGAATTGTGGCCCGCCACAGAGGTCGGTCACTGGCGCACTCCTCTAGTTCTTTTGGTTTAGCGTTTACTAACGGCTGTAACAGAGGTCGGTCACTGGCGCACTCCTCTAGTTCTTTTGGTTTAGCGTTACTAACGGCTGTAACAGCCTGTAACGGTTTTTCTTCTTTATGGAATATCTCAGAAAGCACTTGGCCGATCTTTCCTAAAATTTGTAGGTATGTTCATTATGGGTCACAAATAATGCCCGATGTTTTAGTTTACCATATATACTGTTACTAACGGCTGTAACGGCCTGTAACGCTTTGTCTTCTTCATGGAATATCTCAGAAAGTACTTGGCTGATCTTTGTTAACATTAGCAGGTATGTTCATTATGTGTCACGAATAATGCCCGATGTTTTAGTTTACCGTTATAGCCGTTACTAACGGGTGTAATGGCCTATAACGGTTGGTTTTCTTCATGGAATATCTCAGAAAGTACTTGGCCGGTCTTTGTGAAAATTAGCAGGTATGTTCATTATGGGTCACGGATGATGCCCGATGTTTTAGTTTACCGTTATAGCCATTACTAACGGTTGTAACGGCCTGTAACATTTTTTTTCTTTATGGAATATCTCAGAAAGTACTTGGCTGATTTTTGTGAACATTAGCAAGTATGTTCACTATGAGTCACGGATGATGCCCGATGTTTTAGTTTACCGTTATACCGTTACTAACGGCTGTAACGGTCTGTAACGCTTTTTCTTCTTTATAGAATATCTCAGAATGTACTTGGCCGATCTTTGTGAAAATTAGCATGTATGTTC
>CM031614.1:57516356-57526356 GCA_018398815.1 Conus ventricosus
GTTACAGGCCGTTACAGAGTTAGTAACGGGTGTAACGGAAACTAAAACACGGGCACATCCGTGACCATATGAACTACCTACAAATTTTCAGAAAGATCGGCCAAGTGCTTTCTGAAATATTCTATAAAGAAGAAAAACCGTTTACAGACCATTACAGCCGTTAGTAACGGCTATAACGGTAAACTAAAACATCGGGCATTATTCGTGACGCATAATGAACATACCTACAAATTTTCAGAAAGATCGGCCAATTACCTTTTGAGATATTCTATAAAGAAGAAAAACCGTTACAGGCCGTTTACAGCCGTTAGTAACGGCTGTAGCGGTAACCTGGAACATCGGGCATCATCCGTGACCCATAATGAACATACTTACAAATTTTCAGAAAGATCGGCCAAGTACTTTTTGAGATAAATTTTATAAAGAAGAAAAATCGTTACAGGCTGTTACAGCTGTTAGTAAAGGCTGTAACATAAAATAAACATCGGGCATCATCCGTGACCCATAATGAACATACCTACAAATTTTCAGGAAGATCGGCCAAGTACTTTTTAATATATTCTAAAAAGAAGAAAAACCGTTACAGGCCGTTCAGCCGTTAGTAACGGCTGTAACGGTAAACTAAAACATCGGGCATAATTCGTGACCCATAATGAACATACCTGCTAATGTTCACAAAGATTTGGACAAGTACTTTATGAGATATTCCATGAAGAAGAAAAGCGTTACAGGCCGTTACAGCCGTTAGTAACGGTGTAACAGTAAATTATAACATCGGACAGTATTTGTGACCCACAATGAACATACCTACAAATTTTCAGAAAGATCGGCCAAGTGCTTTCAGAGATATTCTATAAAGAAGAAAAAACCGCCACAGGCCGTTACAGCGTTAGTAACGGCTATAAACGGGGTTAAACTAAAACATCGGGCATCATTCATGACCCAAATTGAATATGCCTGCTAATTTTCACAAAGATCAGCCAAGTACTTTCTGAGATATTCCACAAAGAAGAAAAAGCGTTACAGGCCCGTTACTGCCGTTAGCAACGGCTGTAACGGTAAACTAAAACATCGGGCATCATCCGCGACCCATTACTGAACATACCTACAAATTTTTTGAAAGATCGGCCAAGTGCTTTCTGAGATATTCTATTTTTTTAAAAAGGCGTTACAGGCCGTTACAGCCGTTAGTAACGCATTATTCGTGACCCATAATGAACATACCTACAAAATTTTCAAAAGATCGGCCAAGTACTTTTTGAGATATTCTATAAAGAAGAAAAACCGTTACAGGCTGTTACAGCCGTTAGTAACGGCTATAACCGGGGAAACTAAAACATCGGGCATCACCGAGACCCATAATGAACATACCTGCTAATTTTCACAAAGATCGGCCTAGTACTTTCTGAGATATTCCATAAAGAAGAAAAAGCGTTACAGCCGTTACAGCCGTTAGTAACGGCTGTAACGTAAAACTAAAACATCGGGGATCATCCGTGACCCATAATGAACATATCTACAAATTTTCAGGAAGATCGGCCAAGTACTTTTTAATATATTCTAAAAAGAAGAAAAACCGCTACAGGCTGTTACAGCCGTTAGTAACGGCTTAACTGGGTAAACTAAAACATCGGGCATCATCCGTGCCCCATAATGAACATACCTGCTAATTTTCACAAAGATCGGCCAAGTACATTCTGAGATATTTCCCTAAAAAAGAAAAAGCGTTACAGGCCGTTACAGCCGTTAGTAACGGCTGTAACGGTAAACTAAAACATCGGGCATCATCCGTGACCCATAATGAACCTACCTACAAATTTTCAGAAAGATCGACCCAGTAGTTTTTTTCTGGAGCGAGTGGAACACATTTGACCACGGACACACAGACAGACAGACAGACACACACACAGACAGACACACACACAGACAGCATTTCTTCGTTCCCATTCTAAAGTACTCCCTGTTTTTTAAGAACTGGGAGTACAAAAAGGATTCATTGGGTGAAGCCAGCTCTCAGCACTCGAAATCTTCTTGACTTTCTGTCTTAACATATATCATGTCGTGTGATTTATGTTATATCATATCATATAACATTATTCAGCATTTCACTATGTTATATTATAACATGTTTAGAAGAGTTTACTGAAATCTCGGATGGTCTCTAATGTCTCATGACCGTTGAAAATGTTCAAACGACAAAAAAGGCAAATGACCAACACGACAAAATATCCCCCCCCCCCCCCCCCCCCCACCACCCCTCCCAATGTATTCCTTCCAGGCTTCTCATCAACATGGCTATGAACACAACATGGCTGCTACTGACGTCATCACTGCTGATGACGTGTTTCCTCTTCCGACCCACGTGCGAGACGTGGCGCCACGCGCCCATCTCCAGCAGGTACCCGGCCCAACATCCTGTTCATCTTGATGGACGACATGGATACAGTGACCTGGGCGTGCACGATTCCAACATGCACACCCCCACCCTGACAAGCTGTAACAACGAGGGATTCCGCCTCAACTACTTCTACACTGACCCCGTGGGCAAACTCGACCCGAGCATCTCTCATGTCCGGCAAGTTCTCCTTCAAGATGGTCTGCTGGTGAGTGTGGTCAGACCACAGGAGTCTGAGATGCCCTTGACCTATCACCTATCACTTATCATCATGTATCACCTATCACCTGTCACCTATCACCTGTCACCTATCCCGGAGCCTTGAAGATCGTTGGGGCGCCACAGAAGACTCGCAACCTGCTGTCTCCACTCCTCTCGGTTCTCAGCGCTCTTAGGCAGTTTCTGAATGTGAGGCCAGTCCATGCACTGATCTTGTCCTCCCATATCTTACTCTGTCTTCCTCTCCTTCTGCCCCCTCGCACTGTTCCTTGTACAATGGTTTTGGCAAATCCTCTTGATTTTGATACATGACCATTCCATCATTTTCCCTTCTTCTCACAGTGGACAACAATCTTATAAAGGTATAAAGGTTGCCTTGCTCTAGTCTGGACCTCCCAGTCGATAATGTGGCTTTGTGTAAGATGCCAAGGATCTTGCGGAAGCACCTCATCTCTAATGTCTGAATCCTTCTCTCAGGTTCAGCCGTCAGAGCCACGTCTCACAGGCACAGAGAAATATAGCAATGATCAGGGAGCGCATGCCCTAGACCCTACCAGTCTAGACCTCTGATAAGCGATGGCGACTGCTGTCGTTAAACAACATATGGACTCGCGTTGCTTTGCTTGGTTTACCATTTTCCCATACGGCGCGCGTGCGTCCCTTCCTCTCCACGAACATTTTCTATCGTTTAAAAAACCTAAAGAGAGAGAAAATGGGAAAGAGAGGGACAGACAGACAGGAAATTTTTCAATTTGGTTTCACCCCCAGATGTGTTATTGAATGCGGACTAGTCCCTATATGCTACACAACACCTGCTAAGCGAGGATTGCAGTTGATGGATAAATGAGCTAATGAATAAAATAAAAAGGATTTAAGATGAGGGTGTGGAGGCTACGGCTGAGCAGATGTCTGACCTACGTATTAGACCAACGCGTTGTCAGACCTTGGGTGCCTACCTAACGTTGTCTGCACCTCTATCATACTTATTGCGTTGCTCGTTTGCCCACAGTGTGTGTGTGTGTGTGTGTTTTACTTGGCTATATGTGGGAATGAATGTTCAGAAAAAGCCATAGTTATTGACGGTAAAAAAAAGAATGTTGGTAAAGACGATGAGCATGGTGATGTTTGGTAAAAATCAAGATATAAAGCTAATAGAATAAAAATACGAACTAAAAAAAATGATGATGATGATGATGATGATGATAGTATTAATAATAATGATGATGATAACAATAACGATAATAATAATAATAATAATAATAATAATAATAATAACGACGATGATGACCACGTGAATGATGTTTATGATGATGAAAGGGGATTCACACCCGGAGATTATCAGAAAAGAAAGGGTATCATTGAAAATGAGTCTGACATTATTGCCGTTTGGTCTTGAAACGGTAAGCAACTCTTTACCGCTACTGTTAAAGATGATTTAAATTTCCCCTTTGACCTTGTTCACCTTGGGCTACAGGATGTGTGTGTGGGGTGTGGTGTGTGTGCATGTTGGTATTGTTTTCATTTTTCACTTGTGGGTAATGGTGTAGGGGTGATTTTTTTAGTTGTTGACAGTCATTATCGTCACCATCATCATCATCCTCATCTTAATCATCATCACCATCATCATCATGACCATCATCGTCATCATCACCATGATCATCACCATCACCATTATCACCACCACCACCATCATTATCATCATCACCATCATCACTACCACCAACACCATCATCAAAATCACCACCGTCATCACCATCATCACCATCATCATCATAACCATCCCCCTCCTCTTCTTCCTCCTCCTCTTCATCATCATCGTCGTCACACCATCATCACCATTATCATCAGCATCACCACCACCCCATCAGCAGCAGCAGCACAGCAGCATCATCATCACCATCATTGTAAACATCATCATCATCATCATCATAGAGGTGTGCTCTGTGTTCGGACGAAGCTATCGACAAGTACTCCATGCCCACGTGCAGCTCAGTCATCATCATCATTATCATCACTAGCATCACCATCATCACATCATCATCACCATCATATCATCATCACTGTACGGAAGGAAGTGTGTGCTCTGTATTCAGGACGGAGCTATCAACAAGTACTCCATTGCCCACGTCCCCCTCACTCACAGACTGCTGTCTGAGGCCCTCAAGAGACACAACTATATGACCCACCTCATCGGCAAGTGGGAGCAGGTACCCCTGCGTTCTGTGTATCCGTCTGATTGTCTGTCCGCCACTGTGTCTGCCTCCTCTGTCGCTCTGCCTGTCTGTCTGTCTGTCTTTTCTTTGCCTGACGGTACACTCAGCCTTGGTACCCTACCACCATCCCGGAGTCTTGAAGATCGTTGGGGTTGCCACAGAAGACTTCGAAAACCAGCTTCCTCCACACCCCCCCGGTCCGGCAGTTGCTGAGTGTGGGGCCATTCCTTTACACTGATGTTGTCCTCGCACTTCTTTCTCTGTTTTGCTCTCCTTCTGCCCCTCACACTGTTCCTGGTAAAATCTCCTTGATACAGAAAAGTTATAAACACGGTGGGGTTTTGTGTGTGTGTGTGTGTGAGTGTGTGTGTGTGTGTGCGTGTGCGTGTGCGTGTGCGTGTTTGTGCGTGTGTGTGTGTGTGTGTGTGTGTGTGTGTGTGTGCGTGTGCGTGTGTGTGTCATTCTTTTAAAACGTCTTTCCACTAAACGTGACATTAGACGATAAAAAAAAAAAGGAGTGTGTAAGAAAATAAGACTAGTGCATGACTGAAAGTTATAGAGTTCCAAGTATGCATGCATGTATGTGTGAATGGTGTACACATATGGTGCTTAGGGGGTTTAATTTAAAATATATCTGATTAAAAAAATATGGTATAACTACACTATTAGAAATAAGAAACAGAAAGAAAAAAAAAACAATATATATAAACAAAAACAAAATCAGTGAACACCCCCACCCCACCCCACCCACCCCCTTCCTTTTCTTCCCTCTCTATCCTCTCCCCGTTCCCTCCCCCCCTCCATCACTTTATATTAAGAAAAAAAAAATTCAGAAAATTGTGGCCCCAATTGGACTGATATCTAAACTTACAAAACAATCTTGGGTTTAAAAGGGTGGTAATTGTATTAATGTGAGTTATTTTTGCAACAACCTGGAATAAAAGTATTTACAAGTTCTTACGTGTGTGCTTATGCTTGTGCACGCACATGTATGAGTGCATGTGCGTGTGCGCGTGTGTGTATGCATATGCGAGTGTGTTTGAGTGTGTGTGTGTACATATGTGTGTGCTTATATGAGTGCTTATATGAAAATAATGGTAATTACAAAGCACTTAAATTTTTCAACAAAATTTCAAAGGAAAAGAAAAAAAAAATTTAACAAAACTAATCAATTTAACAACATAAAGGAAACAAAACCGTAACTTTTCTCCGTCTTTTTTCACTTTTAAGCTTTGTACATTATTCCATCTTCCCCCCCCACACTTATGCCCGCCCCACATACAAAAAAAAAAAAAGGAACCTAAAAATACTTCCCCAATGGAGTGCGCTCTAAGCATACAAAAAACTCAGGGGTTAGAGCGGTGACTCAAAGATGGCCTGTGCACTATTTTGTCTCAACACTGGAATTAAATTTTTTTCATGTCTTGACATGCAACAATATGTTCACGGTTATTTTCTTTTACATAAACACACTATGTTTTTAACATATTTTGTTTTAAAAGCATCGAGTTTCCACCTTATACATCAACGAAGATATTTTTATTTAAACTAAAGTTATGTTGAATAATTTTAATATCAAAGTACAAACTGATTTTGATTGTCAGTTCTATCATTTTATCTTTGAATTTTTAAAAAATATGTGTTTTTAACTAGGTTGCACTGCTCATGTACCGATAAGGCTATTTTTAAGATATTCAGAACCAGAGATATGTTTTTGCTCCACATTTAGCTGCCCTATCTACTTTGTCGTTATAAAAAAAAGGAACAGTGTGAAGGAATCCAACAAAAGGATAACGGCGCCTCCTTCAATAAGCATGGGGATCAAACAGCTGACCTAAATAATCATTTCAGGTCTAGTATGCAGATGAAAATCTTTTAGCGCCTGGGGGAAACTGATTTTGAATCCACACAAAACCAGAGCTTGAAATATTGTTTGGGGGAAATTTAAAAGGTAAATTCAAAGCCATGAGTATTGCTTTTTAATTCAGCTGTGAATAGGGATATGTTACATCCAATGTAAAAAGATTTCTCCACCCCAAGTCTGGGATAAGAATGCACAACCTGATGCTTACCAATACTGAACCATCTGTGTATATTTTTAAATTTTGTTAGTGTATTTCCTCGTCAATATGACACTTGTATAACTTGTGAGCATATTGATATTTTCATCTTTTTAATGTGGTGTGATCAATATCAAATGGGCTTTTTTAAGTTCCCAGGGTGAATAGGACAAAAAGATGGTCTGGGAGAGAAAGCTTCCTTTTCTAAGGAAACCCCAGAATCTGAAAGTATTTTGATGTATAAGTTGCTATAGTTATTTGAGAAGTTATAGACTTTGCTCTTTTTCGGAAAATCAAAATCTGATCTCATTTTAATTTCTGATTTGATATGTGTTTTTCTAGCTGTACTTTAATGACAAATTTACAACATGTTAAATCTCTATAACATCTAGAGGAAGTACCTGGGCTTCATAATATGTACGTGACGATGATGCGTGCACGGAAGTCCAAAGGGCAATTTCAATGCCTTACATTCAATACTTTGCAGTTTTTGTAATAGATATTTAGGCGCATTGAAGAGTATTTTGGCCATAAGTTACTTTTGATCTCATTAAAAAGACTTACATAGAGTAATCAAAGTAGCGGATCTTGTCCCCACTTTTCTTTAGAAATAATTTTTCAGAAGTTTAATGTTTTCTCGCTTTTGTTAATAAATATTCGATATGAAAGTTCCATGATAACTTAGATGTTAAAATAAACTCCTAGAAATTTATCTCTGTTACGTACTTAAGAGGAGTATCATCCAATGTGAAAACAGGCCCAACTTTCTGGGTTAGATCCACTGTTAAAAACAATCATATTTGTTTTTTTTCGGTTGACAGACTAATCCATTTAGCTTCATGTAATCCCCATCTTGTTTAGTTCTTTTCCCCCCAATAGATCTTTGACGAATTTTTATTTCTCGCTGCGAAGTTTTTCTTTTTTAACGTTACATCCATCCACATGCATATATCGTCGGCATATGGACAAGAACAACATTTTTTGATAGTTTTTTTGGCAGATCATGCATAATAACGAAAAGAGTGGCGCTAATACTGACCCCCTTTAGGATTCCCATTGAAAGTGTTTTTACTTTTGGAATATGTTTTCCTACTCTTGTTCTATTACCCTATCCTTCAAAAACATCTGACATAGTTGTATATATTTCCTGTCAAACCAATGTTTTTAAGTTTGTTCAATAGCTGTAAATGCCACACTTGATCGTAAGCCTTATTTATGTCGAAAAAGGACAAGAACACATTTTCGTCTAGCAACTGTTTCTTTTATATTTGTTGATAATTTCAGTAAAATTTCTGTAGTGGATCGACCTTTCTGGAAACCGCTTGATTAATTGGTATTATGTTATATTTTTCACAGTAATGTACAAGTCATTCATAACAATTCTTTCGAAAGTTTACATCCCTGTGAAGTTAATGCAATGGGTCCATAAATTCTTAGGATCCTTTGTACATTTTCCTTGCTTATGAATTGAACAACGATCGACTGTTTCCATATTTTTTGGCATAACACCATTTCTCCAACATGTACTAAATAATTTAATGAAGAAACTCTACAAAGTTTTCAGACAAAATTTCTTAACATTTGATTAGATTTTTGCATCTAAACCAATAGATGATTTTCTTAATGGCATGGATCTAATGGCTTCTTTTTCTTCTTGGATAGTTATAAGGGGCATTGAAATTGTTACTATTGTCTGCTGTAGATTCATCCTTTCTTTACTACCTTCTTCTTTCCCCTCTGTATATTTGGTCCGTACTTGTTAGACCTTCAGTGCGGCTTACCTCAGCAAAAATGTTTACAAAGGCTTCTGCTTTCTCATCAGCACTAAGAAGACTGTTGTTATCTATTTTTATAGGGTACTGTGGTGATTTTAATCCATTTTTCATAGCTTTCAGTTCCTCCCACACTTACCAATATCTTTATGATTTTTAACTTCAGAGTTACAAAATTCATTCCAATGCTGCAACTTTGCATCATCTATGACATCTACACTTTCTTATCCGCCTTTTTTATTTCTTTATGATTACTTGCTGATCTCTTTTTACAATAAATCTTTAATCTCTCTTTTTTTTTTTTAATTGGCTGTTTCACATTTTTTGTTCCACCATATATTTCCATTATGTTTTTTTTGACTTTGGGGTTTTTTATCTTCGGGATCGACTTGTCAGCTGCTGCTAAAAAATATTTACAAAAAAGCAGTGTATTGGTCCCTCACATTTTCATTAGCTGAGAACACTATGTCTGTGTTGTTAAGATTGATTTGAAAAAGTGACCAATCTGCATTTTTGTAAATATATTTTGGGAATAAATATTCTTCTGAGATTTCCTGTTCTAATATGTCATTCAACGATATTATTATTGGAATATGAAACTATCCCAGTGGTTATCTCCAGTTTCCCACATTGAGTTTACTACAAGTGATGGAGGGTGGTAAAGGTTAAATCGATGGCTGAGGGGTTATGGGTGGCTATAAACTGGAATGCGAGTAATACTTCCATTATTTAGCAAATATAGATTAGAATCAGCTATGTTATCTAGTAATCTAATTTCTTGTAACATAAGAGCAGCCATGGTCCCCCCCAAAAAGGAGCATGTGCGTTAAAATCTCCTCCAATAACCCATTTGTCTCTTTGGTCTTTGGAACCCTTTAGCCATTCTGTATTCGTATCATCAGGTCCTTTTGGAAGGTAAACCGAGGCAATGTTCAATATCAAAGAAGAAGTAAATTTGACCATTGCTGCACAGCATGAAGCAGAAGGGATGTTACTGGAAAACTGGGGGAGTTCTTTCACAAAAATCCAGGCCTTCACGCACATAGATAGCTGTTTTTATTCGATCCGCACATTGTTCATAGACTGGGGGGTGATAGAACCCTGGTAAATGTGGAAAATTATCACTGTTGACATTTAGTGATTGTAATAATAATACATGAAACTTTTTATTCCAAGATATTGATTCAAGTATGATATATTTCTTTTTATGGAGCGACAATTCCATTGGAGAAGCTTTAAAAGTTGGTCTCTTTCTTTGTTGTCATGATAAAAATGTATATAATAAATTAAGTGACTGAGAAACTCCTTTCTAACGTATTTAGCAGGGAAGGACCTGCACGA
>CM031614.1:57532722-57548853 GCA_018398815.1 Conus ventricosus
ACTTTCAATTGATGCACTGTTTATTGGGATTTGGGGAGGGTGGAGGAAGAGTGACAGAGAGAGAGAGAGAGAGAGAGAGAGAGAGAGAGAGAGGAGAGAGAGAGAGAGAGAGAGAGAGAGATAAAAAGGGGGGGGGGAGAAAGAAAGGGGGACGGGGGGAGGGAGGGAAGGAGAGAGAGGACTGGAGGGGGTTAAAAAAAGAAATCTCTTCAGCTTACAACAACAACAACAACACACACACACACACACACACACACACACACACACACACACACACACACACACACACATACTTGGACTTGAATTCACGCCTTTCACCCCTCTTCTATGGATTAAAATCATTTGATTTTTTAAAGTGACATACAGGCTCCAAATCAAAGGTAAACATTCCCTCCTTAGTGTGTGTGTGTGTGTGTGTGTGTGTGTGTGTGTGTGTGTGTGTGTGTGTGTGTGTGTGTGTGTGTGTGTGTGTCACTGTGTGTGTGTGTGTGTTTTTTCTAGTGTGTGTATGCAGCATTTGCTTGTTTCCATCTATACAGGCATAACCATAAACTCGTTTTCCCAATCTATTTACGTATCAAGAGCTTAAAACGTTTGGAAAGTGAATGTATGCCTAATTGTTCAGTATTGTTTTTGGATCGATTGATAATGCGAATGGAATATTCAAAATTATGTTAGAATGTTCACCAGGTTTCCGTAAGTTGCTAGTCTTACTTTTACTTATTCCGTTGGCTCTTAGTGGAGCAAAGGTAATCCACGAGCCTTCTCCATCTCTGCCTGTCCCGGGCGGCGACTTCCAGCTGGCCCCAGGAATAGCCCAGTCGAGTTGTCTCCGCCTCCGTTGATCTTCTCTAGGTGGTGCACGTCTTGCGTCTTCCCTGTGGGTTCCATCACAAGGCATAGCGGACAACGCTGGATGCCGGTTTTCTGAGGGTATGGCCAAGCCAGTCCCACTTCCTGTGCTTAATTTGATCTTCAATGGGCTCTTGTCGGGCTCTTCTCCACAAGTCTTCGTTTGTGACCAGTCCTGCCACCTGATGCGATGAGTACCTCAAGCACTGTACACAAAGGTCTCAGGCGGTTTTGTCGATGACTTGGGGGTGGCCACGTTTCAAGGCATAAGAACACAGATTCACATTTGGTTGAAGCTGCGGACTTTTTTTGCAGAGAGGGTTTGTGCGAGGCCCAGCAGGTGGGGAGCATTTTGAAAGTGGGTGTTTCCCCTATTCTGTTTGGATTCTTTGTCTGTGCCCCCGCCTTGCGAAAATGCTCCCGAGGTTTGTAAGCGTCGCGTTCTCCAGGTCTTTCCCCGTCGGTCAATATTTTTGTCGTTGCCTCATTATCCTCATCCCCCTGGTTTTTGCCTTACTGTCTCCATCCCGCCGTGCGGCATTTACTGTCCAGGGGGGGTTTTCTGCGATGGGGGCTGTGACGGTGGGACAGGGGGGGCACATCACGCAAATTAGGTTTTCCCACTGGGGGGTCGGGTCCCTGGTCCCTGTTGTTGGTTTTGTATCGTTCTCTCCATGATAGTCGGGGAAACGGGGAACAGGAACGGTGAAGCAGGCGCCCTGACGAACGCCGCTCAAAATGTAAAAAGGGTTCGTCGGGATCCACCTTTTCCACTTGGATTTGATAGTTCATATGCTGCTCGGAGATTTTTGAACTTCATGGTAGCCAGGAGGGAAAGAAGCTTCCAGGGGGTTGGGTCTGTCGATGCTTTCAAAGCCTTCTCAAGCGACGAAGGTGACATACAGGGGGGACTTCCCCTTCCCTGCTGCTCGATGACATACGGGGGCACTATCTTTCACTGCGGGAAACAGCCCGTTCTTTTTCAGCTCTTGTCGATGTTGTCCTTCACCCCTCGAGGGGATTCGTTGAAGACCTTCCCCGGGTGCTGAGAGTGTAAGCCCCAGTTCTTTCCCTCTTTAGGTTCCTTTTTAGGGGGCTTAATAAGGTAGCCCTGCTTCCCGTCCGGGGGAGTTCTTCGGGTTTCCCCAAAATTTTGAGAGTTCTGAGCATATTTTAGGTTGCTTCGCTGCCCAAACTTGATTTTTCGGTGGGATAGTCGGGGGCCCGGTGCTTTGTTGTTTTGAGGTGTCGGTGGCCTTCCCGATCCTTCCTTGGTGGGGGGTTGGTGGGTTTAGGTCTACTGGGTCTCAGGGTGGTATGTCCGTGGGTCTGGGGTACTGGCCGTTGAGGATCCTGGAAGTTTCTTTTCCCGCGGTGCAAATGGGATCTGGGTTGGGGGCGGTTCCCCCCCTTGTCCCTCAAGGGGCCTTGTCACTCGTCGATCCCCGCTTTTAGAAGTTTGTATTTTCGGTCAATGTAGTGTATCGTTTATTTTTTAAAACGTTTGGAAAGTGAATGTATGCCCTTATTTTTTCAGTATTGTTTTTTTGGGCGTTGATAATGCTTTTGGGAAAATTTTAAAATTATGTTAGAATATTCCCGGTTTTTGTAAATTGCTAGTGCTTTTTCCGAAGGTTCGAGAAATGTTGTAGAAACTGACCGAATTACATTTGCATACGGCGCGCGATGCAGGTTAACTTATGATTTATGCAGAATATTCAGGAAAAATAACGCTAGGGTTTGAAATATTCTTTCAATATCATCAAAAAAATGAGGTTGTCGAGGGGAGAGAGACACAGACGGAAGAGAGCAAATGAGTTTGTTGAGGATTCTAGTTAGAAGTGTTCGAGTCTTCATCGGTTTGAGTCACGACGAGAATGCCCGGGGAGAAAAATTCGCCCCTCATGTACGATTTAGTTCCTGTACGACGATTAACCTGAAAGGGGCTTTTTTTTTTTTTTTTTTCCTATATTCTTCAAATTTTTAAATAAAATTTCCCTTTTTTTCAAAACCCCCCGGGTATTTTGTCGTCTGCGAGCCGAACACCACCACGGATCTAGAACGAACTCTTACAAGCTTTATACCACTTACTTTTTACTGAGGTCACGCGCTTTTAGCGTTGTAAAATTTGGGGGCCAAGCCGGGATCCTGCTACATTGGTGGTTTATTCCAGAGACATTATTCACTAGCCTGTACTAAACGAACTGCGATTTTGAAGGCGCCAGTCCAGATCTACGTCGACAAACGCCATCACGTACTGCATCGGCTGCCGTCTGAGAAGAATCGAAATTTAGATCGAAACGTTCAGCATCAAGAAAGTCTTCAGCTGTGTTTCCGTACCCACACGGGGTGTGTACAACGTTTAGTGCATCGAGCAGGTCCAGGGAAGTGGAGGAAACTGTCGCCTATGTCTGCAAGAGCAATTAGGATTCTACAGAGCTAGGAGAGTCGAACGCAAGACTGCTGCCCGAGTCTGTAGTTGAGCACGGGAAAGTATTGTTTCAGTAATGTTTCGACGTTTTAATTCCCATGGAAATACATAAAGATTGGAAAGAACTGGCCTTGCAGGTGAAAATCGGGAAATTTTTAAAAGAAGCTAGGGGAGGCTGCAGCAAGAAAACTAAAAAAAGGAAAATTAAAGGGCAGCAGAGGAGAAAAAGCGGGAAGCGTGAAGAAAGGAAAAAAAACTGAAGGGAAGGAAGACAGGAAGAACGTGAAAAGAAGGAAAGACAGAAAAACGTAAAGAGAAAAAGACAAAGAACTGAAAAGAAAGGCTAAAGCGAAGGCGGAAAACAGGAAAAGACAGCAATTTGCATTCTTCTTCTGGGGTTCATTTTCATTAAAAATGACGAAATGATACTGACGCTATTGCTCTGCGCGGTTAAATATTTCTATGTCCAAACGACAAAAACTAATTGTTAGTTTTTGCTTTTGGGCATACGTTTATAATTTCAAGGTTTCGACTTCATTGTATTAAAAATAAAAATATTTACAATTGTGGGGATCGAAAACGCGTACTGCCCAAATCACGATTTCCCAAAAGTGGCAGTAGTGTCTTGTCCGGATGGCGGAGTGTAGCCGTTAATCCTACCCCCCAGGGCGCCCGGGGGTCGGGGAGGGCCCCGTAAAAAGGTCTAATTATTGAAGAGCAAGAAACCCTTTTTGAAGACAAGTTACCGGACTAAAGGGGGCCCACAGGCATTCGACGCCCGCAATTTTTTCGGAGAGTCTAAACCGAGTTATCTTTTCCGTGGGGGTTTCGAAACTGGGGCACAAGGCGCGTTTGGGGAAAAATAGGTCTAAATCATTTCTTTCGATAGAGCAACAAATCTATTTCCAAAATCGATTAAGGCACATTTACCTTTCAAAAATTTTTTGTGGCGCGTCATTTTATACCTGAATTAATTTTTCAGGTTTACCGGAAACGTTGTTGTCGTGGCTGTCTTTTCATCTGTTTGCTCTATCTTTTTTTGCCTTACTAATCCTATTATGTAAATTCTTTTTTGCTCACCTTTTATGAAACCCATTTTTTAAATTGTGATTTTGGTGAATGCGATTTTTTATTTAAAAAATCGTAAGGGTTTAAGTTTACCAAAATTTTTTCGGGATCAAAATGATCATATAATATGAAGTTTAAACCCCTTTTGATTTAATCCTTCGGGGTTTTAATTAATTGTAATTCATCAAGCACTAAGCCTTGGCAAAATAACTCATCAAAGGCGTTTGGAAATTTGTCCATTTTCCTTCTTGTTGATGAGCTTCATCGTAAGCGTTTTTTTGAAGGAATCAATTGTAAATGATAGAGCAAGCTGTGAAATTTGTAAAGTGTGTTTAAACGTTGAGGGAGGGAAATTGTGTTCCCACTGTGAAGACTAAGCAATTTGTTATCTTGCATTGGTTTCACCTTACACCGTTTTTTACCCCTGTTTTACCCACCCCTTTTCCCTTTCACCTTGGCACCGTTTTTATCCGTCTCCTTCGTGGGAGGAATGGGGTGTGTCGCCTTACCGAATCGGAAAGGAATGTGAACGCAGCGGAATCCAAACCTACAAAATTTCCCATGAAGTGAGTGACAATACATAAAACTCCCTCCTTACGACCCCAAAAACACACTCAACTTTTTTTTCTTAATATTTTTCTTTCGTGCATGAATACATTTTTTTGTGTTATCCCCCGGGAAAGATTTTTTGTAACGAGCAGACAGTCATTTCGTCTACGCAAGAAGTAAAGGGGAAAAGGACAGGATTTTGTCGTTTTTTGGGTTTGCATGATTTATTTTTTTATATGTAACTCTTTCTTTGGCAACGACGGACATCAACATAAAAAGCAACAATACAAATTTCACGCAGCTTTTTCCTTTTTTCTACTTAATTAAATTCTTTGTTGAATCAAGATAAAAACCCTTGATTACTCTGTAAAAAGAATAAAGGGGGTGGGGACAAAGCTGACTTTTACTAGTCTTTCGTTTTTTCCCTGAGCCTCAACCATCATTTATAAATGGGGTTTTTTAAAAAACTCACTATTTTTGGGGGCTCGCCCCGGGGGATCTTTCGATCGAAAGACCGGGAGGTCTGAGCAGGCAGGATTGTAGACCCAAACCTTCACTCTTTTTCCAGTGGGGGGTTTGGGCGGTGTGCTCTATGATCTATTTTATGTGTTGCCCTTTTAAACAATAAATAAAAAATTTTAAATTTACATTTTTTGTTCTAAATCTTTATATTCATTTTTTTTGTCGCGACGTATTTGTTCATTATCTCCCTAATTTTAGAAAAGGCCTCAAAAACAGAACGAAAAGTAACGACCTTGGCCAATTAACGCAATTTACCACGAATAATTTAACTTTTTTTAGATTTTTTTACAAATTGTTGTGAAGAAGATTTGTTAAGTTGCCAGTTATGAAATCTTGACTTTCTGCTTTGGAATTTTTGCAGGTGGTTTTTTTGGGGGTTTGGGGACACAGTGTTTAAGAAAGTATTGTACTCAAAAGGGCTTTTTCAACGTAACTTTTAGGGGGTTGCACGGGGCACCAGGGGCTATTTGCGGGCCCCTTTGTTTTGTACGTACTTTTTGGAAAATTTTTTTTTCAGCACGTCGTTCGTCAGTTAGCACGTTGTTCCGTCTGTGGTGCAAACCGTTTTTTGGTTTTTGGGGGAGGTTTGAATACCGGTTTTTGGGGGTTTCGAGGTTGTTATCCCATTTTTACTCCCGGGGGTTGTTGGTTTTCCCATCTGGGGGGGAAAGGGTTTTTCCTTCCCTCTTTTTTTGGAACGGTGCAATTTTTTGGGCATTTAAGCGTGACGATATTGGGTTTCCCGCGTTTTTGTACGTTTTTTTTTAAAGACATCAGATTGCATGGTAGGGGGACAGCCGACGGGAAAGCCCCGACGTCAGGCATCTGCCATGACGAAAGTCTCTCAAAAAATTAATAGTGCGCTTTTCCGGGAAATGGAAACTGGGGACTAAGTTGGCCTAAAAGGAGCGAATCGCTCTTCATCGAGAAGAAGGAACGTAAAGAAAAGGAAAAAAAAAGGGGCTAAAGAAAAAAAAAAAAAAGGGGGGGGGAAAGAGATCGAGAGAAGGAGCGTAAGAAAGGAAGGAACAGCAAGATAAGACCCCGAGAGAAAATTTCAGTTAGAGTTAGTAATTTAAAAGCAAACAGGGGTATGCTCAAAAATCTAGCGCCCAACCCATTTCAGACTGTGTGTGGGGCTAAGGTAAATTTTCCCTTTTTTAAAGACGGGAACCCCTTGGTCATATTTGACTCGTTTAAAAAAAGGTGGCAGTCTTAAGGGAGGGAATGAGGGAAGGGGGGGTCCATTTTACCCATTACTCGGGGGCAGAGCTGGGGGAAGGGATGTAAACTACCCGCGGCGAGTGGGCGGATAAACCCTCATAAAACAGGACTTTTGCTAAGTTCAACTGAGTGCTGGTCTTACAGACGAATTTTCGCGCAGCAAAGAGACCCGTACGTCATTTCACTATGGGTCTTTTGTCTATGTGGCTGGGGGGGGTTGTTTTGTCCAAACAGAAAAGAAAAGGTTTTAAAAAGAAAGTTACCCTGGAAATTTGAAGCATTCCCTTTTGATCAGGCGAGATTTTGTCAGGGAGAGAGTCCCAGACGGGAAAGGAATTTTGCAGCAGCAATTATTAACAGACAATTTGGAGGGACTATCTGAGGAAACCTATCATCGAGGTATGGTCGGGGAGTTTTTAAAGGTCCACACAAGGAAGTGGGAAGGAGGATAACCGGGGGATTGTACTGACAGGGGGGGCAACGACAGGGGAAATTATCGCTTCCAGTAAAATGTTAAGTTGGGGACCACTCCCCAAAGGGGGATTGACAAAAAAAGAGAAAATGACCCGGTGTCACTACGGGGCTGCACAATGTAAACTAAAAGATATCAAAGTTGTTATATTTGAAAGGGGTGGCAAATCCCATTCCCGGGTAAAGTCGAAGGAAAAAGGGGGATGCTGTGAGAGTCGGGCCTACCATGACGTCGTGGGAAAAAGATTAGCAGAACTTTGTTACAACCCAAAAAAAGTTCACTAAATCGTATCAGTCAAACAGAATCTTCTGGGGCGGTGTAATAGGGAGACTCCTTATTTTTTCAGACAAGATGAAGTACTCTTTAGGGGAAAAACCCGTTTGCCCAGTATTGTTGGGAAATACCCGAAGCAAAAAAGGGGGGAATCATTAATGTCCCCTTTTCCCCACCCAAGCGGCACATTTCCCGGGCAAGCGATAACCGCCAAATCAAGAAAAACTTCGCATTGATCCCTGCAAATTGAAAGAAGAACAATTTAAGACCACCCCAAAAAGTTTTTGGGTTTGGCCGAAAATCGACAACGCACGTCCCAGCAAAACAGGGTTGAAACATCATTTTGATCAAAAAGGGAATACTTACGGGAAGGTGGGACCCAAACGACGCAACTTCCCCCAAGTTGTGGTACCCAGGAAACTGAGATCTAACGTACAACGTAGCTCTGAAACTATGCTGGACCCTCGGTGAAGGCTGAAAGAGCGTTCTACTGATTTTTTTTGGGCCCAGGAGTGGAAGGGACGTAAAAGATTTGTGCGCAGCGTTACGTGTCAGAGATGTAGGCAAATGATTAGGAAAGCCCCTTTCGCGGATCCCGTGACGAAATCCGTTCCTCGTGTTGCAGTGGACATCTGGGCCCCATAAAACCCATGCATACGGGGAAGAGATACTTCTCACGTCTCGTTTATCTACGCGCTCGAGGGGAACGCACTCCGAACCAACACAAAAGCGGGGCTGAAGTTTGTGGGAAATCGGGGAGCGAGGGAATCCAAACACAAATTTCACAAAAGGGGAGTAAATTTTTCTTTTGGGCGAGAAAGGGTAACAGCTCTTGAACTTAAAAGGTATCACCACAACCCCCATACCACGCTCAGACCAACGGATCGGGGAAAGTTTTAAAGGGCCTTTTAAAGGGTCTTTTTTTAAAGAAACTTTGTTTACAACCCAAAGAGGGGACAGTTTCTTCCTGCGTTTTGTTCGCTTAAGGGGAACCCCACAAGAATACTCAATTTTCTCCCATTTGAACTTTTAAAATTTGGGAGACAGGCGTGGACCAATGCGGTTTAAAACAAATAGGAAACGGGGGCTAGAGACAGACTCAGAACAACGGGGAATAGTATCGATGAGGAGGGATCGAAGAAAATGCAGATAGCTCTGACAATCGGACAGCGCCGGGGACAAGGAAGCACTACAACAGGAAAACGAAGATGAAATCTCATTTCCCGGGAACAAAGTTTTTTGCTATTTCCCCAGAAACTAACAAGTCATTAAATGGGAAAAACCCTACACCATTTTTCCCAAAAATCAATCCAGTTATTACAAAATTTAGACAACGCCATTTTCACATAATTCCTCAAAGAGTACTTTTAAAGAGAAGGATTGAAACAACGGAACGTCGCGTTGTCATGCAGGAGGGGGATCGAAAATATTGAACCATATACCTCATACCCCTTTAAAACCGGGATCCAGCAATTTGTGTATGGGCCACAGTATCCAGGGAACAAGGGGGCAAACGGAAAAAAATTGTTCGGTCATGACGAAACATCACCGATTTGCCAGGGGAAAACAATTTTGTTTCCTGGAATTGGACTGGATCCAAAACCATGAAGGTATCAGTACCCCGGTGCCCCACTCTCAAATGAAACGGGGGAAAAAGAGGTTTATCAAATCTAGCCTGGGATGATGAACCAGCCCTATCTCCATCAATGGGCCCCTTGTTTGGTTTAAAAAGAAAGATCGACATCTTTTTGTACGATTACAGGGACTGAAACCAAAGCAGAATTCGACGCGACCACACCGAATCGAAAAAGATCTTTGCAAAGATCGGAAAAGCGAAAAACTTTTTTCCCAAAAATTTATCTGCGAAGGGGGGTTTGGGAGATTCAAATGAACAAAAAGGACAAGCCAAAAACGCTTTTTGTACCCCCAAGGGACAGTTCGTGGGGTATGCCCTTTTTTTGAGGAAAAGCAAAATGCCGTGTTTCCAAGGTGATGAGGTTTTTGGGGGGACATGAAATCAAAAGTGTCCCCAACTTTTTTTGATGATATTTTTATCCTTTGAGACTTGGAGGAACTGTTGAGGGAACAAAGCCGCTTAAAAACGCAAGGGCGGGGGTCCCTGCGAAACCCCCCAAAAGCTTTTTTGGGTTTCCTGAAAAAACCATTCTTAGGACTCGGTTGGGCGAGGGCAGGTCAGGCCCGAGGGGGAAAATAGAAAAGCTTTAGAAAGGGCCGAAAAAACCAGCCCAAGAAAGAGCTCAGGGGCTTTCCCGGGTTTTTAGGTACTATCGGAAGTTTTTCCGAACTTCGCCATGATTTCTGTTCCATTGACAGATTACAAAAAAAACCAGCCGGGGAAGTTGTATTTGGAGGGATGTGGAAGGCCAAGGGAGCTGAAGAACAAACTCGTCAGCGACCTATCATGCGGGGCCAAACGAGAAAGCCTACGTGTACGCACGACGCCGCGATCTGGGCTGGGAGCAGTTTACTTCAAGAGCATGACGGAATGCCGCCCGTGGCTTAGCCCGTAAAAAACTCAAAAGCCCGAAAGGGTACGCACGTAAGGGAAAAAAATTGTGGCATTTGGGCATCAAAAAGTTTGAGCCGTATTTTCGGTCGAACTTTATATGGGAAAAAAGACCATCAACCCTTGCAATGCTGAAAAAAAACAAGACGCAAATGGGCGCCCGTTACGTTTTGGGAATACCCTGCAAGTCATGATTTTACAATCGGGCATCGCTGGAAAAGGGATAATTCGGGGCAGACTAATACAAAACAGTTTTAGAAGAGTAAAGATCCGGAATCCCAAATGTGTTAATTGGAAAAAGCAAAAAAAGTTGTGCAATTTGATTGTTTAATCCGTATTTGATTTTAATGCTTTCCCTTTTGTGTTTTGCTTTGGTTTTTCGTTTTGTAGGGGGGTATTTTTACTTTTATTTATAGTCGGTTCTTTTTATTAAGAAAATGACGCAATCGTACAGACCTATTTTCCCGCGTGGTTAAATTTCTATTCAAAACGAAAAAATAATTGTTTTTTTTTTGCTTTTTGGGATACGTTTATTTTCAACGTATGCAGACGCTTTGTATTAATAAAATGATTTAATTTTTAGGGCATCGAAAACCGCGTACTGACCAATCACGACTGCCAAGTGGCTAGTGTCTCTGTTCCCGCATGGCGGTAATAGTGCCGTTTAATCCCACCCCCCATTGGGGCCCGGGTGTGGTGGTCCCTAAAAAGGGCTAATTATTTAAGAGCAAGTAACCTTTTAAAAAAAATCGTCTCCGGGGCTGAAAGGGGCACCAAGAAATTTGACGCACCCCCAACTTTTCGGGGGGGAAATCGAAAAAGTTATCGTTCCGGGGGGAGTCGAAAAAGTGGGGTAAGGGTGCGTTGAGGTAATAGGTCTAAAAACTTTTTCGTTTTGACAACAAAACTATTTCAAAATAATCGCTTTAAAGGCCATTTTCCAGTTTAATAATATTTTTTGCGGCCCCCACTTTAAATATTGAATTTTAAAATTTCAGGTTTCCGGGGAACACTTGTTGACGTTGAGCTGTCATTTTTATTTTTTGCTCTCATCTAGGTTGCCCTTTCAATCCATAAGTAAATTTTTTTTTTCAGCTCCCGTTTATGACCATATTTAGAAGATGTGTATTTGTGGAAAAGAGATTTTTTATTTAAAGAATTAACGGTTTTGTTATAACGAAGCTTTTTTTTGGGATCAAATGATTTTAATTGAAATTAACGCCTTTGATTTTTTCCTTTTAAGGTTAAATATAATTTTAATTCATCAAGCACTAAGCTTGGCAATAATCAGTCAAGGCTTTTTGGGAATTTGTACACATTTTTCCTTTTGTTGTGGCTTCACGTAAAGCGATTTTTTGAGGAAATCTTTTTAATTAAAAAGCATGCAATTGTAAATGGTTTTAAATTTTTATGGGAAAATTTATTTCCACCCTAGGCAGATTTAAGACAAATTTTTATCTTTCAGGGTTGGGTTTTACCCTTACCCCTTTATTCCCACTCCTGTTTTAAACCACTCCCTTCATCTTCCCTTCGGGACACGTCTTTTTTCCCGCTCATCCTTCGTCGGGGGGGGTCGTTGGGGGTGTCGACCTTTCGAATTGGAAAGAAATGTGAAAGTCGCGGAACTCCGGACGTAAAATTCCTAACTGAGTGACAAACCATAAAAACAAACCCCCCTATCCAAGCCGCCTAACACCTCAACTTTTTTTTCTTACATTATACATCTTGTGCATGAAAATTTTTTTGTGTGTATCCTCCGGAAAATTTTTTTGAGCACGAGCAAACAGCTATATTTGGTACTGCAAGAATGAAGGGGAAAAAGGCAGGACTTTGTGTTTTTGGTGTGTGTGCTGTTTATTTCTTTTATAGTAACTCATTTTAGGGAACAGACGGACTCAACATCAAAGCAAAATACACTTTTTTCCCCCAGATTTCACATTTTATTTATACTTAATTAAATTCTTGTTGAAACAAAGATCAAACCTCTTGATTAATCTGGGAAAGAAAGTGAAGGGGGGGCGAAACTTGACTTTCCTACTAGGTTATCGTTCTTGCGAGCACTCACCCTCATTTATGAAGGGTCTTATTAAAAAACGTCACAAAGTGAGAAAGAGAAAAGCGAGCTGCTGAAAGAGATTTAAAAGACTTGAAATAGAACCTGAAAAAGAGAACAAAGTGTTTTTAACGCGGATCAAAATGAAAGTTCAAAAAAGGAAAAGCATTTCCCCCGTCAGAAAATGAAAATTCCAAGAATCTTTTTCCACCTTTCGTAATGGGTAAGACAACTCGACTTTCGGGAAAGTTTTTAAGCCATTCTGAACAATGAAAGGGGGCCAAAAAAAGCAGTTGGGGTACTAACTTTAGTGCCCCTTGACTGGTCACGCCCTTAGGCTTACTCAAGCTACCCCCAAAGAACAAATGAAAACAAACACGGGGAAACGGAACTTTTCGAAGTTTTGATTTTTGAAAAGGTTTTTTCAAACGTTTCTTCCCTTGGCCCAAAAAGAGCGAAAATCCTGCTCAATTCCTACCAGGTTTAAAAAAAATTAAAAGGGGATGGGGGGTTGGGGTGGGGAAAGAAAGACTTGATGGTTTTTCATAAAACGGTCCGAAAGAAAAAATTTTTAGAATTGTCCTAAAGACCTTTCACCCCCCTTCTACAAGAGAAAGACCAGAGCCTGAAAACCTTACTGAAAGCTGCACAGAGTTCCGGGGCTCACAATCGGCCCGACACTTACAAAAAAATCAAAGTCGAAAACACAGTCCCCGGTTCCAATATATTTCTCCCCCATTGAAATGCTTCACTGTGGACGCCTGGGTCACAAGGGTGCTGAATGCAGATGCCCCCAATTTCAGGTAAAAGCAGCCCTCCCACTTTAGTCATGAAGACCAAAAACCCACCCGATTGGAAATAAAAGAAATCTAACTTCTGCAAGTAAGTTGCCCTCAGGGAAAAGGGTCAGGGGGAGACGCCCCTCGCCGGGATGGATCACCTCCGTCAAGCCCCGGACAGCCCCGAAGACACGGAAAAATGGTGCAATGTCCTTTAAACCCGGGCCAAGAGTGATCCCCGGGGTCTGCCTGTGGGACCGGGGCTTTGATGTAAGGAAGTTACAGGGGCTCAAAATACAGGGTGCACAGAGTCATCATTAGGGAAACTTGTTTCCCGAAAAACAGTTTACTGGCAAAAGGTTCTACGTGGTTCCCTGGCATTTGAGGCCGTCCCCCAGTTGATGTTGAAATTTCTACACCGTTCTTTGTTGGAAAGGTGAATGCTTTGGCCCGCCCCCGTCCTCCTCAGACGTTTCATCGCAAAATTTAGGTGCCCCCGCAGCCGTGATCCGACGAGTGGCCCCACACCGTGCATAACAAATGCGCACACCAGAAGGAGAAAGAAAACGAAATCTATCCATTAAAAAGCAAATCTACAAAATCCAGAAATAACCAAGAGAAAAAGATCAGTTTTCGCAAGTGACCCTTCTCTGCAACAATATCCAGCAAAAAAGCGAAAGGGGGGAAACGACCCTTTTGAAGAAAAAAAGGTGTATGTACAGACGTACAAAAAAAAGGTATAAAAGTGGGGGTCAAAAACCTTGAAATTTTTGTTCCAGCCCTCTACGAAAAGTAGGGGGTTGGCCCAAACTATCCTTGGAGGCCCCGGGGTTCAAAAAAAACAAAAAATATTTCATTTATTAATCCAAACATTTTTACTTTAAACCTACTTCCTAATAAACCCAAAAAAAACCAAAATTTAAAAACCATAAATACAACCCCTTTTTCCTCACCAAAAAAATCAACCACCATGAATCGGGACACAGATACATCCTCACTTTGGTAACTATCCCACCAGGTATTCCTGAGTCAGTCCCACTGAAAAGCATCGATACTGAGACTTGTGATGCCCGTTTGACATCTTCAGTAACGGGGTGTCACTGACGAATATTAAGTGATTTAGGACCCATTTGTATTGACTGCATGAAGAGTTGTTCGTCGCTGAGTCCGCCATTGACCACCACACCTACATCCCATGTGCAACGGCCTGGTAAGAAGTACAATGGAACATTAAAAGGCCATGCTGGAGAAGGTTGTGTGCTGACCAACCACGACAATGGCCAGACATATTGATCCTTGTTCGCTTACAGGGAAGTCCTCAAAAATTTCTACTGGGTTTTCTTCCTTTGAGCTACTGTACGGCCTGACTGTGCGAGGACCAATGCACATCCTCAAAGAACTGTAGACAAAGAAGTGGAGTCTCCAGAAATCACGACCAGCTATAAATTATGTGTTTGGAGCTGCGTGAACGCATTGAAGAACCCTACAGTTAGCCCGAATGAACTAAAAAAAGCCCCAAAGGCAAAAGCAAACATTACTGGACCGGAAGCCCAAGGTTAGGAAATTTCAGCCTGGGAGAAAGTCCTTGTTCTGCTGCCTAGACAATAACAAGCTGCTGATGCAGTGGAAAGGACCCTATCCTGTAGAAAAGCAGTCAAGGGTTGAATGATTATGAAGTGAAAGTCAAAGGAAAGCAGAAGATTTTCCACGCAACAATGCTCAAAAAATACTTTGAAAAGGGAAGAAAAGCCAGCTACAGATGCACATGCTGCTGAATTCCAAGAATGGGAACCGCCTTACCCTCAGTGATGATGACAACTTCAAAGAGGAAAGTTCTGTGAACGATGAGAACGTTTTGAAACGTGATTTTCAAATCCCAGGAAACTATTGACGTGTAGTTTTTGGGTTACAATAAACAGCCACCAGCAAACAGAAATACGTGGACTGTTAAATGAATACTCAAGCATCTTCACTGAGTTTCCAGGAAAAACAGGAGTCCTGAGGGTCGCCATACGCGTCGCCAGTTGTCGTTGTCAAAAAGAAAGATGGTACTAACCGAGTGTGCATCGATCTTAGGCGACTCAACAAGCTGATTTACCTAGATCCCGAACCCATGCCTACAGAGACTGAGTGGAGATAAAGTTTTTTTCCAAGATCGATCTCAGAAAGGGGGTATTGGCAAGTCCCCATAACCAGAAGAAGACATTCCAAAGACTGCATGTGGGGACTCCAGGTGGGACATTACGAGTTCCTCCAAATGCCCTTCGGTATGAAGAGTTCTGGAGCAACACTCAAGAGGGGCTTGAGAAAACTATTGGACAACATGGAAGGTGTCATATATACTGGGATGACATCCTGGTCCATTCCAAAACATGGACAGAACACCTGTAAATTCTTCAGAAGCTGTTCAAACGGCTGTCTTCTGCCAACTTGACTGCGAGACCCTGCAAGTGTGTTCTTGGCGCAGATGATATTGACTTCATTGGTCATCATCTCCAGGAAGGAATGAAAGGGGTGCTCAAGGACAATGTGACAAAAATTCTGAAGAAACCTCGTCCCTAGACAAAAAAGCAAATGCGATCCTTTCTCGGCTTAGTGGGGTTCTACAGAGAATACATGCCTCACTTTGCAACTGTGACTGCCCCAATTTCGGACCTTCTGCGCAAGGGAAGCCCAACCAACTGGAGTGGGGAGATGCACAAGACCGAGCCTTCAACACTGTGAAGAACTTTCTGTCCCAGGAACTGTGCCATGGTTGCCTGACCCTAACAAGACGTTTGTGCTCAGCACTGATGCCTCTGACGAGGGTGTTGGTGCAGTCCTCATGCAGGAACATGATGGAAGCTGTTCCCAGTCTCGTACGCCAGCAAAAACTAGGCAGGGCCGAGCGGAGGTATGCTACCATGGAGAAGGAGTGCCTTGCTATTGTGGGGGGCAGTACGAAAGTTGAACTGTTTCTCCAGGGGATTCACTTTGTATTGCGTACTGACCATAAACATTTATCCTTTTTTTGAATCTGCTAAGTTTGTGAATAGTAGGGTCATGCGCGGCCACGTTCCTTCAGAACTTTGATATGAAGGTTGAATATGTGAAAGGCACAGACAATCTGGCTGCAGACTTTTAAGTCGTGCGTGAATAAATGAGACTTGTACTGGTTGTACACTTTGAACTGGGTGTGTGTTGCCAGTTGATCTTTGCTTTAGTCATTTGACATTTCTTTTAAATTGTAAAGGTTTTTTAGAAATTTGGGAAATTTCTTTAAGTGGGGGGTCATGTTACAATTTAAAAGGGAGACAAGAGAGGGGGAGAAGTTTTTGAAAGACGCATGCAATATGACGCGTTTACTCCTTTTTACTTTGAATGTATTTGGCAGTTGTGTTC
>CM031614.1:57548953-57553953 GCA_018398815.1 Conus ventricosus
ATTCTTTGATATACATAAATATTGTTTTTAAAAAGGAAGAGAGGCATAAAGGATTCTGGAAATTTAATTCTTCTCTTTTAAGAGACAAGCAATATGTAAATCCGGTTAATGAAACGATTGAAAGAAACAAAGGACAATATGCATTACTGCCTTACAATAAAAACTCTGTCAGTAAAATCCCAAATGATCAAATTCAGTTTGCAATTTCTGACCAATTATTTCTAGAAACTCTAATTATGGAAATAAGAGCAGAAACAATAACATTCAGTATTCGCAAAAATAGAAAAAGAATTGAAAAAGAAAAACAAATTGAAAAAGCAAAAACAAGACTTGGAAAACAAAAATGGCTGACTGAAAATAGACTTGGAAGTCTCGAAAAACAAAAAGGAAGAGCTGAGCTAAGGATAACAAAAATTGACGGAATAATGATTCGATCCAGAGCTAAATGGTCATCCTACGGGGAAAAGATAAGCAAATATTTCTGTTCACTGGAGAAAAGGAATTTCTGAAGCAAAAGAATGCTTAAACTTGTCACAGACCAAGGAACAACTTTGACAGAAATGGATGATATGCTTACAAAGACAAAGAACTATTATGAAAACGTATACACGGAAAAGGAAGTTAGTAATATTGAGATTGGAAAATATGCAAATAAAAAACCTGCACACAAAAAATTATCATCATCATCACAGCTGTTGATGTTGTTGTTGTTGTTGTTGTTGTTGTTGTTGTTCTTCTTCTTCTTCTTCTTCTTCTTCTTCTTCTTCTTCTTCTTCTTCTTTATATTTTACTTATTATCATTATTATTATCATCATCATCATAATATCGATCATTACTAATACATGAAATCGGTTTTTACCATTGCAATTCTTCCTAGTTCTATACTAAATTCATTATCACTATCTGATCAAAATGCTTTTTTCATACGACTTGTCTGATGAAAAAAAAAAAAAAAAAATATATATAATATATATATATATATATATATATATATATATATATATATATATATATATATATATATATGTATTAGTGTCACTTAGGGAGACCAAATGTCGCCCTAACACCTATAGGCAAAGTACTTTGTCTTTAAGGCGACCGAAAGTCGGTCCCCCCTAAGGATTTCGTCATTTACACCTCCCCACACACTGTCAGACAGCAACAAATGTGCTATAGGGGGACCCATTGCTTTATCCTCATAAGGTACAGCTGGAGTTTGTTTTTTTTTAAAAAGCTACTGTCTAAAAGTGGTTTTGAACATTGCACTTCTAGCATTAGGGAGACTGCATGAAATTTTGACCTCATGACGACCAGTACATTTTGGGATATACTGAACAACATTAAAAACGCACCGCTTGCCAAAAGACCCAGACAACGTTGGTAGTACAGAATTATTTGATGAAAGTAAGCATATTTGATTACGCATCCATTTTTCAATTAAACAAAATGTCTGTTCTTGACAAGAATGGCCGAATTCATCTGAAATTAACTGTTGACTTCACTAGGGTCCCTGTCAAAAAGTACACCACGACGAGCATGTCCGTCCGCGAGCTCTAATACGAGTGTGTCCGCCATTTGCCCCGATGCACGTTTGGCAGCGCCTCCTCATGGAGTAGACAAGGTTGTGCAAGAACACCTGTGGCAGTCCATCCCACTCCTCGGTCAGTGCGCGCCTCAAATGATCGAGAGCCTGTGGACGTCTTCCACGGGCCACAAGACGCCCCAGCTCATCCCAGACGTGTTCAATGGGAGCCATGTCAGGGGACAGAGATGGCCAGGGCAACACGGCAATGTTGTTCACCTGGAGAAACGCAGCGGTGGCTCTTGCGGTGTGGGATCGTGCATTATCATGCTGGAAGAACTGCAGCTCCGGGTGCTGGCCAAACAGTGGGACGACGTGGTTCTGCAGCACCTGCTGGTACGTGTTGGCATTCACATGGTTGTCAAAAAAGTACAGAGGTGTCCGTAGTCATGACTGAATGCCCCCCAAACCATCAGACTGCCCCCTCCCCATCTATCGGCTTCAAACACGCAGCAGTTGGCGTAGCGTTCCCGACACGCCTCCAGACTCTCATTCTCCCGTCAGCATGAGATAACGCGAAGCGACCTTCGTCAGAGAACAGCACAGCTCTCCACTGACGTCGTGTCCATGGCAGATGCTGGTTGGCCCACTGCAGGCGTTGCTGACGGTGTCTACGGGTGAGGACTGGGCCAACATGAGGGCGTCTTGCATTGAGCCCTGATTCTTGCAATCGACGTCGAACGGTTTGTCCAGACACTGGACCCCGTCGACCAACCACCTGGCGACATGTTTCTGCTGCTGTAAGGAATCGATTTCGAAGATGAAGCTGTCGAATGTATCGATCCTGCGCTGGTGTGGTAACACAAGGTTGGCCCGTTCGGCGCCGATCAGTGGTGGAACCAGTCGCTGCCAAACGTTGTGATAGCCTTACAATTGTAGAGTGACTGCAGTTCAGTTGTCTGGCTGTCTGTCTCGATGACATGCCGACCATCAACATTCCAATGGCTCGCTCGCGTTCTTGCATAGACAGTCGCGGCATTGTTTTCGGACCACTTCGCCTGGTCGAATGACAACTGATACTGTTTTCCAGTCGGCATGACTTCAAACTCACCATTTGAGACAAAGAAACAGATGAGCTACGTTCAGTCTCGGCCCCAGTGGCAAAAAAAGTGTTTTGGGCGAGTTGCACGTGGGCGTCACACGAACGTTGGCAAGCGCGGAGAAACCGAGGCAGTGTGAATCTGTGTCCCTTAAAAATTGTGTTAAATACCAAATCCAAATACACATTTTTTCCAAATGGGAAATCGGCAAATCAAAACGGTGCGTTTTTAATGTTGTTCAGTATATTTATCATAAACTGCATGGGTTCTTTTCAGAAAAAAATGAACACAGACATTAGTTCAGTATCATTGCTAAAATAAACTCAGAAAAACACGAACTCCTTTTGTAGTTTGTAAGACAAAGACATCTGGAGATATATATGTCGGGAATTTCATATACCACTGTACTATCGAGGATTCTTAGTATGTGCATCATCTAGAGCCGAAAAGGAAAAGTGACTTCGACGACAGATAGCAGGGCAACTCGTGCTCTGATTGGTTGTTAATGCAGAGCCTTGCACGGACAGAGTTTGGCGACGCCATGTTGTTAAGTGTAAGATTCTTATTATTTCTTGTTGGTTTTGTAATTTTTAAGCCCAAAGAAGGCTTTGGTTAGGTATTTAGCCACAAGTGAACCATAAAGCTGCCTGAGAAATCCAAATAAGGGTTTACTGCCTATTTGTCAAGATTCAGCACTAACAGTATGAATGTAGGTCACCACAGTGTGACTACATGTTTCAGCTAACTCTCTACTCTTCACCGTTGTTTTATAAACCCTACTTCAGAATTAAAAGTCTTTCATACTTAATAGACAGTAAAAAAGAAAAGAAAAAGAATAGAGAGAGAAAAATGTATAACATATACTTGAGTTTACAGGAGAATAATTTTATTAGTTTGAATTAGGTTTGATGTATGTATGTTTCTTTAACACAGTTTTGTAAGTATTTGAATAAATAAAATGAGAACTTATTTTCATTAAAGAAAAAAATAAATGGGAGCATTTATTTGTAAGTCAGTTGTATGCCTGTACAGATGGAAACATGGAAATGCTGCATACACACTAGAAAAACACACAGTCTTACACACACACACACACGCGCGCGCGCGCGCACAGGAGGGAATGTTTACCTTTGATTTGGAGCCTGTATGTCACTTTAAAAAATCAAATGATTTTAATCCATAGAAGAGGGTGAAAGGCTTGAATTCAAGTCCAAGTGTGTGTGTGTATTTGTGTTGTGTGTGTGTGTGTGTGTGTGTTGTTGTTGTTGTTGTTGTTGTTGTTGTTGTTGTAAGATGAAGAGATTTCTTTTTTTTTAACCCCGTCCAGTCTGTTCTTTGCAGCGGGAGTTCTTGAGGGCTTGGAGCACGGAGAGAGTGTCTGAAAACACCACCACCTGCCCTGTTGTTCTTATGGAGTTCTACGAGACTGTTGTGGCTGCCTCACTAGTCACAGAGAGCTTCTCGCTCAGCTCGGAAGTTGGTGAGTATAGAAAAAAAAATCAAATGATTTTAATCCAAATGCTAAGAGGGGTGAAAGGATTAAATTCGAGTTCAAGTGTGTGTACTGTGTATGTGTTTGTGTGTGTGTTGTTGTTGTGTCAGATGAAGAGATTTCTGTTTTTACCCCCTCCAGTCCTCTCTCTTGCTCCTTCCCTCCTCCCACCCACCCCCTTTCTCTCTCCCCCCCCCCCCCCCCCCCTTCTGTCTCTGTGTCACTCTCCCTCCACCCTCCCCAAACCCCAATAAATAGTGCATCAATTGAAACTAACAATGAAAGTGATCTTATGACTGGTGTTTTGCTCCATGTCCTAAACAAGTTGATTTTTTGTGTTACCTAGTCAGTTATTTAGTTATAAAGTGATTAGTTGTGTATTGTCTATTGTAAATGTTTGTCACTTATGCATGGTGTACACTTAACTGATTAACAACATATTTAAGACACCTTGCCCTTCCGCCAACAGAATACCCCCCACCCACCCACCCACCCCACCCACCCCCACCCCTCTCCATGTCCGCCCCCCCCCCCCCCCCCATCCTACTAAGATGTGTAACCACATAAGTGTGTGTGTGTGCGTTTGTATATGGATGGAGGGTGGGGGATCCTTTTTTTAAATTTTATATTTTTCTTTGCGTTGTTTGAGATTTAATGTGTGAATGTGCTCAGTAGGCGGAATCCATCATGCTTTGATATATTTCTGTACATGTATAACTATTTTCTTTGATTAAAAATATGTTTAACAACAAAGAAAGGGATGGGTGGGGAGGATGGGGTGGGGGTATATTATGGGAAAAATTGGGAGGTTGGAGGACCCACCAAAATGCTTTATTTTCTAGGTTCTTTTTGCACTATTACGGAATTATTAATTGAAATATTCTA
>CM031614.1:57558953-57567721 GCA_018398815.1 Conus ventricosus
TGAGACCACACAGTCGAGTTTCATCCTCTTAATGGATGCGTTTCTGAGAGTGCTGCTCTTTCCTGACCAACACTGCAGCTGTCTGTTACTCTTGGGCCTGGTTGACGCCGGGATATATCATGAAAGGAAATGCAGTCTCAGATTGAAATGGAAATCCGTGGCATCGTCTTTATAATCGTCATTATCTTCGATCAGCATTGAAAATAAGTGGCAAATTCTGTGGCCCTTTCCGCCCTGCTCTCATGGTGACCTCAGTTTTGATATCCTCTCCACGTCTTTGACCTTGGTTTGGTTCTGTTGGGGTCACCAGTGTTGGCGAGTCCGTGGGGGCTGTCGTTGGACGGACATGGTGGCGCCCTCGAGACAGCTCACTCACGCTGGCTCCACGACTAAGCAATTATTGTCGTCAGTAGGGGGCTTAGTTGGTGGTGTCCTGCGTATGTTGGATCAGAACAGGCACCACTAAACACCACCAAAGTGACTCGGCAGCAGTGCAGTGTCTCTTCCGGTGGGTTACCTCCTGACGACATGACATTGACTGCTCCCTGTGGATTGCCGGTGCCGTTGCTGCAGTGGGACCGACATGGTTGTGGCTGTTGACGGGGTTTCGGAAAGAGCAGTGTGGGAGCACTGCCACTGAAGTGGCACAGAAATTGGGACAGCAAAAAATAAATAAATATTTTAAAAAAAATTTTAAAAAATAAAAAAGAAAGAAAAAAGAAAGAAAAAAAAGAAAAAGAAAAAAGCAAACAAAACAAAAGATCAGAAACCAAGAAAATTCTCCCAAACCAAGATGTGGTGTTTCTTGAAATGGCACTGGCATCACTACGCTTCTTAGCAACAAAGATACAAGCCATTGTGAAGCACGGTCTCTCTCTCTCTCTCTCTCTCTCTCTCTCCTCTCTCTCTCTCTCTCCTCTCTCTCTCTCTCTCTCTCTCTCTCTCTCTCAGTTATTGATGTATCAAACGCACTTGTTACAATTCTTGTCCAAGCCTCGGTCACAAAGTTCCTTTTATTTTATTTCTTCATCTGGGTTTTGTTTCTTTGTTTATTTCTTTGTTTTTGTTGCTTAATTTATGCATTTATTGCATTTCATTTCTTTTTAACTCAAATTGAGACGTTCATTTCTTTAGTCATTCTACTTGCGACGTTCATTCATTCTTCCATTGATTCATTGCTTCCTTTACTCCATCAGTCATTGATAATGTGTATCATAATGTGTATTGCAATGTGCATTGTGATGTGTATTGTCATGTGTATTATAACGTGTTGTAATGTGTCTTATAATGTGCATTGTAATGTGTATTGTAATGTGTATTGTGATGTGTATTGCAATGTGTATTATGTGTATTTGTGACTTTAGATATAAATAGACTGAGAGACACAGAGAGAGAGAGAGAGAGAGAGAGAGAGAGAGAGAGAGAGAGAGAGAGAGGGGGAGGATATGGATTTATGCACAAATAATCCCTCCCCTGGTCCTACTACAACCCAGCCCTATCCCATCCCTGATTAATGTGTGCACACACACACACACACAAAACACACACACACACACACACACACACACGCACGCACGCACGCACGCACGCACGCACGCACGCACGCACACACACACACACACACACACACACACTGGTTCCCAGCATACATGCAGTGCAGCACTGTAAAGGCAAAAGCTGGCCTATCCCTGCTCCCCCCCCCCCCCCCCCCCACCTCTCCATCTTCCCTTACCTCGCAGTATGCTCACACACACACACACCCCCACCCCTCCACACCGCTCACCGCCACCCCTTCCCCTTCCTCCACCCACTTCACGTAAGTGAGTCTTTGAAATCGTCGTCAACAGTCATTCATGCTCTGTTTGGCAGGCTTGATAAACGGGAGCGGATAGGCCTACACCTGTTTCCCACCCCCCCCCCCCCCCCCCCTGCCCCCACCTCCCCCTCTGCTACATCCATCCTTAACTCCCACCACACCCGCCACCCGTCTCCCCCCCCCACCCCACCCCCTCCCCCTCCCAGCCCCCCCCCCCCCCCCCCCCTTTCCTTTCCCTCGCGCCACCCTTTGAAGGGGAGACAGCCATCTTTGAAATCCGCGTCAATGTTAGCTCATGCTTTGCTGTGCAGGTTTGACAAACAGGTGATGGCTCCCCCCCCCCCCCCTGCCCCCTTGCACCCCACTGTACCCCACCCCGCCCATATCCACCCTTACATCTCACACACCCGTAACTCCTCCAACCCCAACCCCTACCCCCCTTCCACTCTCTGCACAGTGGTGTGAGCCATCTATGAAATCACTGTCAACCTGACATCCTGTTCCATTTGACGGGTTTGCAAATAAACAGTAAAACAAGTGGGGTAACTTTTGCTCCCAGAAGAAAACCTAACACAGAGTCACTTTTATTCAAGACCTGCACAGCTTTTTAAACTTGAATAAAGTCAGACAAAATACATAGACGAACAATCTAATAGTGGGGGAAATGGTACACATTTACAGCTCTTTATGCCTTTGATGCGTGAAGGAACTGGCGGCTAGCGCGCATCTCTCTCTCTCTCTCTCTCTCTCTCTCTCTCTCTCTCTCTCACACACACACACACACACACACACACACACACACGCATGTGCGTGCACACACACACACACACACACACACACACACACACACACACACGCACACGCATGCGATTGCGCACGCACGCACACCACACACACACACACACACACACACACACACACACACACACACACACACACACACACACACACACACATTGTGATGTCCAGCCTGTGACCCTCAGAAAGTTTTGTCTGTTTCCAACTGTTCCATTTTTTATGGCGCAGCAAGACCGTTGGATCGGTAGATTTTGCACTTTTGTTTATTTCTGAGCCAAAAAGAAAATGTGTTTCTTCAGCGTGAAATAGTTTCTTGCTAAAAAGAAGTCACTTTGGCAAGAAAAAATGCAAATACGATCTGTTTTTATCTTGCAAGAGGTATGTAGGCCCATATTTTTTTCGGCTTTTTTACTAGTAAATCACTTTCACATCTTTTGTCTGGGTAATGTGCGCAAAGTATGTTATTTCTGTCATTTCTTTTTTGTATTTTTTTTTCCTCCAAAATATCTTCATAAAAACTGAAAATGTTTGTGCCAAAACAATATATATGTTGATCTTAATGTGTTGGGAATAATGTGCAGCAAAATGTGCACAGATAAAATGTTTGGCATAAAAATAACGTGGAATCTTATTAATGTTAATGAGCAAACTCACACTTAACTTTGTCATTAACAAAGATATTAAAAATCACATAAAAGTGGCACAAAGGAGATCATGCTGAAAGCGTACATTCACATACAAATATAAAAACATAGGTTTTCTAGATGAACCCCTTAGCTCTAACCCATCGGTATATTTTGTCCATGCTCATTGTATATGAGCAAGGATGCATGTGTCATTGGATGTGCGCGCGCTTGTGTGTGTGTGTGTGTGTGTGTGTGTGTGTGTGTGTGTGTGTGTGTGTGTGCGCGCTTTTGTGTGGTGTATGTGTGTGTGTGTGGTGTGTGTGTGTGTGTGTGTGTGTGTGTGTGTGTGTGTGTGTGTGTGTGTGAGTTGTGCGTGTGTGAGCCAATGCTCACGAGAAACATGGGATTGCCAATGTGTACGTATAGTGTGTGCATAATCAGTAAGCTTAACCAATGACATCGCGACGACCGTATCCAAATGTAAAACATTCTCGAACTTTCGGTAAAGCACTAGCAACTTACGGAAACCTGGTGAACATTCTAACATAATTTTGATTATTCCAATCGCATTATCAATCGATCCAAAAACAACATTGAACAATTAGGCATACATTCACTTTCCAAACGTTTTACTTTTAAGCTCTTGATACGTAAATAGATTTGGAAATGAGTTTATGGTTATGCCTGTATAGATGGAAACAAGCAAATGCTGCATACACACACACTAGAAAACACACACACAGCGACATACACACAGCGACACACACACACACACACACACACACACACACACACACACACACACACACACACACACACACACACACACACACACACACACACACTAAGGAGGGAATGTTTACCTTTGATTTGGAGTCTGTATGTCACTTTAAAAAATCAAACGATTTTAATCCATAGAAGAGGGGTGAAAGGCTTGAATTCGAGTCCATGTGTGTGTGTGTGTGTGTGTGTGTGTGTGTGTGTGTGTTTGTGTAGGGATAGAGGGGGGGGGGTGTCCTTTTTTATTAAATAATTTTTCTTTGTGTGTTTTTGATATATTTCTGTAATTGTATATCTATTTTCTTTGATAAAGATATGTTTTGAAAAAATAAAGGGGTGGGTTGAGAAGATGGGGTGGGGGTAATTATGGGGAAAAAATTGGAGGTTGGAGGACCCACCAAAAATGTTTTGTTTTCTAGGCTCTCGTTGTACTATTACGGCATTTTCATTATTTGAAATATCTTATTGGATTCATAGTGTAAGATGTACATTAAAAAAAACCCAATGCAAATCAAGACACCACAGTGCTGCTCCCTCTTCTCAAGTTCTTGACACGTAAATAGTTTGGGAAATGAGGTTATAGTTATTTTAATTTCAAATCACACACTCAATATTGAAGTTACATTAAAATTAATAAAAATTCAATACAAACTGTTGGTAACTCAACTGTACCCATAGTATTTAGTATTATAAAATGTGTACTCATCTTAGTTTTCATGGCTGGTTCAGGCCGACTTGTTATATATACTGACTTTCGGTCCCCTTAAGGATAAAGTACTCTATAGTACATTTGGTCTCCCTAAGAGGAATAAATACAAAGTGCTGTTGTCAACTTCATAAGCTTTCTTTTGATACCAAACTTTTGACTATTGGTTGAGAAGTGAGAAAGTTATGATTATTTAAAAGTTCAGATTCCACAAGAAAGAATTACAAATCCTCCGCTGTAATGATGGTTTTTTTTTAATTCTTTTTTTTCGATTACATGAAAAATCGTAACTTCTGTATCCTTTGACTGATTTTGAAGATCTTGGTGTCATTTTAAAGCTCAAGAAAATATTGGTGGCTCTGTACCATAACGCGCTCTCTCTTTCAGAGCAGCCTGACTTTCATGTGGAACATTTCCATTGTGACAAAAGATAAAATCCAATCCAATCCAATCTAATCCGACATCCTGATTTAGTGAATAGTAAGTAGCTTGAATAAATTAATTAAAAAATACATATATATACTTTTTAGATAAGCCCAGGATTCATCCCAAATCGGTTTTCGTTCACTTAACCATAACTTGTCAAAATGACTTAATTTTTTCCAGGTTTACTTAAGGGCATGACTCTGCAGTGTAAAAAATAGTAGTTGAAAAATGACTGATAACTAGTTTTATGATTTGATGTCTTGTTTATTTTCAGGGGTATTATACCTGATCATCCAGATAGTGAGGGTGAATACAGTCTCAGCTCTAGGCATCCTGAAGGACCTGATACAACACACAGGCAACTTTCTGAACAAGGTGATTCATCTGAACATGGCATGGTAGGCGCTTTTTTTTTTTTTTTTTTTTGGTACTCCAACCTATGATTTTTTTCCTTCAGCTTCCTATTTTTTCCCCACTCCTCTTTCTTTTATCCTCCAGTCTTTCACACATCATGCATAGTCTGTGTGTTTCATTACCCATGGACAGTCAAATGCGAACTTTGATGTTTTAGTGTTTGGTACAAAGGTGTCTGGGTTTATTAATGTACTATGTGTTTGGTGTGCTGACACTCTCATTCCTGTTATATTTACTGCTTATAGCAACAACGACAACAAGGAAAAAAACAATTAGCCCAATAGGTGAAACTAATTTTTCCTTTCATTTTTGACAAACTTCGAACTCCAAGTTCCCTTTCAAAAATCATCTTTAAGGGAATAGCTGATTGTCTTTTTGAAGATACTGATACACATTTTTGCAATGAGTATGATATCATTGATATATTTGAAATGACCTTTAGGATTACTAGAATTTTCAAAGTCAAATGATATGTCTATTAGATAATTTTAGATGAGCACCAGTTTCTATCAGTATTTTTTGTTCAATAAATCTCCAAAGATTGAATACATTTGGACACTCACAAAAAAAATGTTCTATGAAATTAACTGCATCATTACAGAGTGAACATTTGTTTGTTTCTTTAACTTTCATTTTGTTGAGCATGATATTAATGGGGAATATGTTAAGTAATATTTTCCAGTGTAATACTCTAAGCCTTGCTTCTTTGGTAATGGTGTGCGTTTGCCGATTTGTTTACATCAGAATCAACTTTCTGTTCCAGAAAAGGAATGCTGTTAGTACCGGCATTTCTTTATGTGCTTGTAAAATTTTCTTTTTCTTTCTTTCTTTTTTTTTTTGCTTAGGCGCATTATTACTTTTAATGCCATAGGGTTATCAGGACTCTTTGTACATTTACAAAAGTCAGAAAAAGCTATGTATTTTGTAATATATATATTTTGTGGTGCTAAAGAAACAATGTTAATGCTAAAATATAGTATAACGTTTCATTTCATAAAGGGACAGATTTTTTTTATCAATCAAAACCTTTGTCATCCAGAACAAGTCTGACACCATGTTCTTTTGTACTTTCATAATTTACAAAACCAGTTGCATTGTAACTGTTAAACTTCAAGAGGAATAAAGTAAAGACGCTGTTGTAAATGGCATATGTCTGAAGTAGCTTTCATTTTGAAAGAATTTGGTGGATTGCAAAAAGTGTACAATTCTTGTTACTAAGGATTGATGAAAGTGATGAACTGGTAGTACCCAAAGAAACCATGAATGACCTATCTTGTAAGTAGGTGAGATAAAGTTGCTTCAAGGATCCAGAGCCCGAGAGGAGTACCACCCTTTAAATGCCAATGGGTTTGGAGCAGTTCTGCATCCACATTTCAGAGAAATGAAAATGTTGTCAAGAGCTGAATCATGATCAAAGAGTTGGATTCTGTTCTTGATTGCGAATGTCATCACCAACAACGTTGTCGGTCAGTGCACCTCAGACCCAAAACTAATTTTTGCCATTGCGCCTATAGATTTTTTAGTGAGATGCAGCGATGAGTCCATGTAATAAACTTTTGTATGAAGATGATTTTAACACAAATCTTTTTCCTTAAATCTGATTTTTATGGAATTTTTATTTTTGTTTTCAGTTCACAGGTTGTTGCGTTGTTTACATTCAGAATGACAGATTGTGTTTAATATATCTCTAAATTGCTTGACCTTATTCTTTCGCTGTTTCAGATGGGGGATTCTGGTCCAGACGAAGATGCCTGTCGTATCCAATTTGAAGATTACTCCCAGTCAGTCTGAGCCTTCAGTGTCCATGTCCATATCTACTTGGATTGCATTCCCACTTCTTGTTTGTCGAAACAGCTTTCTTCAGACAGTGTGCATGTGGTCAGTTTGACACCATCTTCTGAGGGGGCTGTCACTACCACATCGTTTGAAGAAGACAAATTCAAGAAATTCAATGGTAAGATCTTCGAGACAATATACACGATGGAACAAGAATGATACTGATTGTGTCTGTCGCCATTTTGAAAAGGTCATGAAGGCTAAAGGTAAAAACTTACAAGGTTCATTGCCTGGAGTTCATGAAATTGGCTTGTTCTTGAAGACGAACATTGTTTTTCAGGACGTGAATCTCACACAGAAGGGAAAGATATCTTTGGTGAAAACAAAGGTATTTAACGAAAGAAAGAAATACAGACAGCGTGGAGTGGATTTGTTTCCTGTTGTTTAACATGTTTCCGGAAGGAAAATATATTTTTGAAAACAAAGGTATTCAATGAAAGACATACAGACGCTATGTGTGGGACTTGTTTCCTGTTGTTTAATAATAGGTTTCCTGTTGTTTAACATGCTTTTGTTTAGGATATGACCTATAGGCACTGGAAATGAGAGTCTCTGGATTGCGAGGGGTTGATTAAAGATTAGAATTAGGGAGATACAGCTCGCACAAGTGTGCTTGCTTTGGATGTCATGGCTGTTTGTACATAATGTTAATTTGATAATATAATGCATATGGTAGTTTCTTCAATCATTGGTGCTACAAATAGGATTTACAGCAGTTCTCATTTTATGATTGACGCTGCCAACACCCGTCTACTGGGAATGGATAAGTTAATTACCACGATGATGATGATGTTGTCTGCGTTCCCCAGCTAATCACTAAGGGTTGGATGTTTGGAAGCACTTCATGTGAAATTCGGGCCCTCTATCAAAGGCATTGCGTGGCTATAGCATGGTGCCACCCTTTTTTTTTCTTGCAATGGTGGTTACTGTTTTTCGCTATGCCAGTGGCTTTTATCAACAGAATTTTGCCAGGGACAATGTTTTAAGTGCATGAGTGCATGATGCACACGGTGGGACCTCGGTTTATCCTCTCATCCGAAAAACTAGTGCCCTCACCAGACCGAAGGTCTACTGGAGGGGGGAAAATCCTGGCAAACCTGGGTTCGAACCTAGGATCTCTCGATTGCGAGTCGGGGCGCGCTAACAACTCTACCAACACTCCACTCTAATATGTGCATTCTGCCTCACCACAGTAAGACTGTGAGCACTTTGGTGGAAGATTACGTATGTGCCGGGTTTTTTTTTAGTATGCGCATTAGATAGCACATCCGACTTCAGGGGGTAATTACTTACAAATTAATATCCATTCGTAATGAAACCTGATTGGAGTCATAATGACAAAAGTGGTTTATTTCAAGTTGTTATG
>CM031614.1:57568721-57606369 GCA_018398815.1 Conus ventricosus
AAAAAGAATTAGGAGAGAGAAACAATGTGTAACATACACTTCGAGTTTACCAGGAGAATATTTTTATAATTTGAATAGAGTTTGATGTAGTATGTTTCTTTAACCAGTTTTGTAAGTATTTGCATAAAATAAAATGTAGAACTTTATTTCATTAAGAAAAAAAATAAATGAGAGCATTTATTGTAAGTCAGTTGTAGCTGTACAGATGGACACATGAAATGCTGCATACACACTAGAATAAATACAAGTCACACACACACACACACAACACACACACCACACAACACACACACACACCACACACAAACCAAATACACACCACACACTTAGGATGGAATGTTTTACCTACCCCCCGCTATTGGAAGCCTGTATGTCACTTTAAAAAAATCAAAGGATTTTTAATCCATTGAAGAGGGGTGAAAGGCTTGAATTCAAGTCCAAGTGTGTGTATGCGTTTGTGTGAGTGTTTGTGTGTGCGCGCGCGGTAGCGCGGCGCGCGCGCGGTGTCTGTGTGTGTGTGTGTGTGTGTGTGTGTTGTTGTTGTTGTTGTAAGATGGAAGAGATTTTTTTTAACCCCCTCCAGTCTGTTCTTTGCAGCGGGAGTTCTTGACGGCTTGGAGCACGGAGAGTGTGTCTGAGAACACCACCACCTGCCTGTTGTCTTATGGAGTTCTGCGAGAACTGTTGTGGTGCCTCACAGGGAGAGCTTCTCGTCAGCTCGGAAGTTGGTGAGTATAGAAAAAAAATCAAATGATTTTAATCAAACCCAAAGGGGGGTGAAAGGATTAAAATTCATCGACAAGTGTGTGTACTGGGTAATGGTTTGTGTGTTTGTTGTTTGGTAAGATGAAGAGATTTCTGTTTTACCCCTTCCAGTCCTCTCTCTCTCCTTCCTCCTCCCCACCACCCCTTTTTTCTCCCTTTCTCTACCCCCCCCCCCCTCCCTTTCTGTTTGAGACACCGAGTATCCTCCATCTCCCAAACGCCAATACATGTGCATCATTGAAACTAAACAATGAAGTGAACTTATGACTGGTGTTTTGCTCCATGTCCTAAACAGTTGATTTTTGTTACCCTAGTCAGTGTTTTAGTTTATAAAGTGATTAGTTGTTTATATGTCTATTGTAATTTTTTTATACTATATGCATGGTAGTACGTAAACTGATTAACAACATATTAAGACACCTTGCTATCTGCCAACAGAATCCCCACCCCACCCCTACCCACCACATCTCCCATGTCCCCCCCACCCATTTCCTACTAAGATGTGTAACCACATAAGGGAGTGTGTGTGTTTGGTATATGGATGGAGGGTGGGGGTGGGGGTGTTCCTTTTTAAATTTATATTTTTTCTTGTGTTGTTTGAGATTTAAAGTGTGAATGTGCTTCAGTAGGCGGATCATATACTTTTGAGTATATTTTGTAATGTATAACTATGTTCTTTGATTAAAAATATGTTAAAAACAAAGAAAGGGGTGGGTGGGTAGGATGGGGTGGGTATATATGGGAAAAGTTGGGAGGTTGGCGGACTCGCAAAATGCCTTTATCTTTCTAGGTTCTTTTTGCATGTTACGGAATTATCATAATTGAAATATTATATTGAATTAATAGTGTAAGATATTACAAAAAAGGCAAATCAAGACACCACAGTTCTGCTACTCTTTTCTTTATCTTTTTTCTCATTCTATACATTTTGCTTTCATTTACTGATTGGTTGTAAGGCTTAAGTTTTAATTATGAAATATCAATAGAAATATCTGTATCTTGGTACATAGTTTCTCACTTGTCAATGAGGAATGCTTTATACGTGTTTCATACTTGTTAAATGAGTTTTAAAAAATTTTTATCTTATCAGCCTCACCAAGCAATGTATTTTAGTAGCGTTCTCTGAATCAGCGCCAGACGCTTGCTTTGATATTATTACTTTTTTTAAACATTTTAATTTTCTTTTATTGTTATTACAGAAACTGCAATATACAACAACATTCAATATTCAGAAATTAGGTAATATGGCACATTAAATCTAGATACATAGACAAGTAAGTAATTTACACAAACAAAAGAAAGATATAGCCTTCAGCATATCAATCATTTATATCTAAGCATGTTTACTTGATGGACATAAAGTAGCATCTTTGCTTTGGTATTAGTGTGAAACGCGGCGCGCGTACGGGTGATGTGTCTGTGTGTGCGTGTGTGAGATGCGCTGAGCGTAGCGTTTGCATATGGCATGTGTGTGCATATCCAGTGTGTGTGTTTGAGTGTGTGAGTGTCGTGTGTGTGTGTGCATAGCATTTGTGTGCTATCATGTGTGTGTATGTGTGTGTGCAATGTGTATATGTGTGTAGTGCGCGCATATGCATGTGTGTGCATATGCATGTGTGTTTGTGTGTTGTGCGTGTGTGTAGTGTGTGTTTGTGTGGGTCGCTGTGTGTGTGTGTGTGGTGTGTGTGTGTGTAGTGCACTATTGCATGTGTGCCGTGTATCGTTGTGTGTGTGGCATGTGATTTCATGTGTTCGTGCGTTTGTGTGTGTATGTGTGTGCATCGCGTATGTTGTGTGTGAGTGTGCATGTGGTGTCGTGTGGGAATGTGTGTGTGAATGTGCGATGCATGTGTGTGTGTGTTTGTGTGTTGTGTGTGTTGTGTGTGCTGTGTGTGGTGGGTGTGCGTGCGTAGCGTGCGTGCGTGCGTGGTGCGTGCGTGCGTGCGTGCCGTGCGTGCGTTGCGTGGTGCGTGGCGTGGCGTGTGTAGTGAAAATGTATTCTAGCAAAGCATATACCATATCAGTATGGTTCGGCGTCTAATTTGCACGTTAGAGCAAGGCTTTTTATTCCCACCACTCTCTTCCTCCCTATTCTCCCTTCCCCAATCCATATACAACATAAGCGGTTCGACTCTTACGAGTTATATGATCAGCCAGTTCCATTCCTTGATGATCCTTGACTCCATGTTATTGGATATACATGTGGTCACACAGAATTGATGTGTCTGTCTCCTGTATATATGGCCTTATGTGTGTGTGTGTGTTGTGTGGGTGTGCTTGTGTGGTAGTGTGTGTGTCTAGAAATATTTTCGGTCTATATGCATATTGCTTTGAGTTTGAAGAGGAAGAGACAGATGTTGGCAAGGTGCAAAGGGATAAAGATTGTATGTTTATATTTATATATATATATATATATATAATATATATATATATTTATAATATATATACAACAAACTAATAGATAAATTCCAAGGATATAAGACCGCACCGTTCGCAACGTACAGAGCAAGCCTTTGGTGTTGCAATGACTGCAAGAAATATTGTAATTATAAACAAAGCTTGCTCTTATGTCATTAAGATTGAAGAAATAGAGGGGAGATACGCATTATCTAGCAGTGGTAGATGTTCTGCCTAACTACCAGTATGTGCTTGAGGGGGTGAATGGGATAAATCAAAATAATTGCTTTCAAAATGAGCCTTCAGCAAGCTTATATTCTCCACGGGGGAAGACATCTCCAATAGGAGGCGAAATCACTAACATATAAAGTTCTCCTGGTCATATAAGATATTGCGAAACTTGGTGGTTTCTCCTCATGACGCGGAAAGTGGTTAAATTTGACTCCTCTGCCTTTTCAGTTTAAGAAGATACAATCCCAGAAAAATGGTTGGTTGCAATACGTAGTATGTTTGATGAGTTTTCAAAAAACCAACCAAAGGTGCCATCTAAGAAGCAAAAGAAAATCTATAAAGCGGCAAAACAAGCTAACTCTTTCTTGCTTGAAATGTAAAAAATTATAACAAATGATATCCTCTAAGACACAAGTGCTGAGGGCAAGTTCTTGGATGAATCCTCAAGGACTAAAATACAAACAAATAAATAAATTTCCAAGGTAGTCGCACCGTTCCAGCAACTTACAGAGCAGCTTGGGTTGCAATGACTTGCAAGACAAGATGGAATTATAAACAAAGCTTGCTCTTATGTCTTAGATTGAAGAAATAGGGGGAGATCGATTCAGATCTGCAGGGTAGATGAATTGCCAACTAACAGTATGTGCTTGAGGGGGTGAATGGGTAAAATAAAATAACTGCTTCTCTAAATGAGCCTTAGAGCTTTATTCTTCCAAGTGGGAGAATCCTCATCGGGATGGGAACACTCACGATCATATAAAGTTCTCCTAGGGGTCATATCCGATATTTCGACATGGTTGGTTTCTCTAGTGACCGCGAAAGTGGTAATTTGACTCTTCTGCCTTTTCAGTTTTAAGAAGATACAATCCCAGAAATGGTTTGGTGTGCACATACTAGTATGTTGTTGAGTTTTCAAAAAACCAACCAAAGGTGCCATCTAGAAGCAAAAGAAAATCATAAAGAGCAAAACAAGCTCCACTTCTTGTGAAAGTAAAAAATATAAAAAAAGATATCTTAAGACACAAGTGTGAGGGGCAGTTTGATGAATCGCAGGGACTAAATATACAACAAAAACTAATAAATTCCAAGGATAAGTACCGTCACCGTTCCAGCAACTTACAGAGAAGCTTGGTGTTGCAATGACTGCAGAAACATTGAATTATAACCAAAGCTTGCTCTTATGTCTTTGATTGGAGAAATAGGGGGAGATACGCATTCATATCTGCCGTGGTAGTGATTTGCCTAACTAACAGTATGTGCTTGAGTGGGTGAATGGGGACAATAAAATAAATGCTTCTCAAAATGAGCCTTCAGCAAGGCTTTATTCTCCAAGGCGGAGAAATCTCAATAGGGAGGGAAACTCATACATATAAAGTTCTCCTGGTCATATACCGCTATTTCGCCTTGGTGGTTTCTCCTCAGTGACGCGGAAAGTGGTAATTTGACTCCTCTGCTTTATCAGTTTTAGCGATCACCATCCAGAAATGGTTGGTGTATGCAATTACCTTAGATGTTTGTTGAGTTTTCAAAAGAACCAACCAAGGTGCATCTAAGAAGCAAAGTGAAAATCATAAAAGAGGCAAAAAGCTACACATTTCTTGTGAAAATGAAAGTCAAAAAAATATAAAAAGATATTCGAAGGACCACAAGTGTGAGGGCAAGTTCTTGGAATGAATCCGCAAGCGGCACTAAATACAAACAAACTAATAAATTCCAAGGATAAGTACCGCACCGTTCCAGAACTTACAGAGCTGTTGGTGTTGAAATGACTGCAAGAAATATGAATTCATAAACAAAGGCTTGCTCTTAGTCTTAGATTGAAGAAATAGGGGGAGATCGCATTCATATCTGCAGTGTAGATGATTCTGCCTAACTAACAGTATGTGCTTGAGTGGGTGAATGGGGAAATAAAATAAATGCTTTTTTATATTTTTTTACTTGTTCACACGAAAGTGTAGCTTGTTTTGCTCTTTTATGATTTTCTTTTGTTTTTGGATGCACCTTTGGTTGGTTTTTTGAACAACAACCAAACATACTACGGTATTGCACACCAACCATTTCTGGGATTGGATATTCTTCTTAAAAATGAAAAGGCAGAGGAGTCACTTACCCTTTCCTCGGTCACTGAGTGAGAAAAACCACAAGTTTCGAAATTCGGTATATGCCAGGAGAACGTTATATAGTTAGTGAGTTTCATCCCTATTGGTGGATGTTCCCTTGGAGATTAAGTTGCTGAAGGCTCATTTTGAGGAAGCATTTATTTTTATTTTTCCCATTCACCACTCAAGCACATCTAGTTAGTTAGGCAGAATCATCTACCACTGCAGATATGAATGCGTAATCTCCCCCTATTTCTTCAATCTAAGACATAAGAGCAAGCTTTGTTTACACTCAATGCAATATTTCTTGCAGTTCATTTGCAACACCAAGCTGCTCTGTAAGTTGCTGGAGAACGGTGCGGTACTTATCTTGAATTTATTAGGTTTGTTGTATTTTAGTCCCTTGCGGCTTATTCAAGACTTGCCTCAGCACTTGTGTCTTAGAGGATATCTTTGTATATCTTTTTACTTTCACAGAAGTGTAGCTTTGTTTTGCTCTTTTATGATTTTCTTTTGCTTCTATAGATGGCACCTTTGGTTGGTTTTTGAAAACTCAACAACATTGATCGGTATGACACAACTTTCTGGGCTTGTATTCTCTTAAAACTGGAAAAGGCAGGAGGAGAAACTTACACTTTCCGCGGTCATGAGGAGGAAAAACCTACAAGTTTCGAAATATCGGAATTGCAGGAGAACATTATATGTTAGTGAGTTTCCTCCTATTGGAGGATGTCTCCCCCTTGGAGAATTATAAGCTTGTGCTGAAGCTCATTTGTGAAAAGCATTAATTTTTTTTCCCATTCAACCCACTCAAGCCACATATGTTAGTTAGGCAGAATCATCTACCACTTGCAGATATGATATGCGTATTCCCCCTATTTCTTCAATCTAAAGAACATTAAGAGCAAGCTTGTTTATCATTCAATATATATATAGATATTATAATATATATATATATATATATATATATACGAAGATTATTGTTTGAAGTTGCAAGGATATGTGTCAATGTGCTTAAATAAAGTATCTGAAGGTAAAATAAGAGAGAAAAAGCGACATCCGCCATGGTGAAAGTGGTTAGCGTCGTGGACTCCTGAGCTGGAGGTCGGAGTGTTCGCTTCCATCTCGAAGCCATGTGGGGGTTTTCTGCCCAACCGGTCCTGCCCAGACTGAAATGCTACGGGCTCAGTTGGAAGGCTGGGACCACACAGTGAGTTTCACCCACTTAAGGGATGTGTCTTGGAGCGTGTTGCTCTTTCATTGGACAACACTGCAGCTGTTCTGTTATTTGGGGGCTGGGTGACGCGGGATATATCATGAAAGGAACGGCAGTCTCAGACGAACTGGCAATCCGTGGCATAGTCTATTAATCGTTTCATTTTCATCGATCAGCAATAAAAAATTAAAGTGGCAAATTCTGTGGACTTTACGCCTGTCTTCATGGTGACCTCAGTTTTGTGTCCTATCACGTCTTTGACCTTGGTTTTGGTTCTGTCGGGGTCACTGGTATTGGCGAGTCCATGGGGGGCTGTCGTTGGACGGACCTGGTTTCGCCCTCGGGCGAGGCTCAATCACGGCGCGCTCCGCGATAAGCAATTATTGTCGTCAGTAGGGTGCTAGTTGGTGCGTGTCTTGCGTATGTTGGGTCAGGAACAGGCGCCCTGAACACCACCGAAGTGACTCGTCGCGGCAGTGTCTCTTTCGGTGTCGTTACCTCTGGACGACTTGACACTGACTGCTCCTGTGGATTGCGGGTGCCGTTGCTGCAGTGGGACCGACAGGGTTTGTGGCTGTGGCGGGTTTCGAAAAAGAGCAGTGTGGGAGCGATGCATGAGGTGGCAAGAAATTTGGACAGCAAAACAAAAAAGTAATATTTAAAAATTAAAAAGAAAAAGAGAAAGAAAAAAGGACGCAAAAAGCACACAAAGCAAAAGAGAAATCAAGAAAAATTTCCACAAACAAGATGTGGTGTTTCTTGAATTGGCATGCATCACTACGTTCTTTGAACAAGATACACGCAATGTGGAAGCACCGGTCTCTCTCTCTCTCTCTTTCGCTCTCTTCTCTCTCTTCTCTCTTCTCTCTCTCTTCTCTCTCTCTCTCAGTTATCGATGCATCAAAAGCAACTTGTACCCTTCTTGTCACGCCCTCGGTCACTAAGTTCCTTTTATTTTATTTCTTCATCTGGGTTTTGTTTACTTTGTTTTATTTCTTTGTTTTGTGTGATTAATGTATGCATTTATTGATTTTATTTCTATTTTTAACCTCAAAATTGAGACGTTCATTTCTTTTTAGTCATTCTACTTGCGACAATCATTCATTCTTCATTGATTCATTACTTCCTTTATCATCAGTCATTGATAATGTGTATCATAATGACGGTATTGTTTGTGTATGGTGAAGTGTATTGTAATGTGTATTATATGTGTATTGTAATGTGTATTATAATGTGCATTGTAATGGGTATTGTGATTGTGTATTGTGATGTGTTATTGTAATGTGTTTATGTGTATTGTGACTACAGATATAAATAGCCTGAGAGACAGATAACGACAGAAAGAGAGCGAGAGAGATAACGAGAGAGAGGAGAGAGAGAGAGAGAGAGAGGAGGATTGGATTTATGCACAACTAACCCTCCCGTTCTACTACAACCTGCCTATTCCCATCCTGATTAATGTGCCACACACACACCACCACAAACACACATCACACACTGGTTCCCAGCATACATGCAGTGAAGGCACTTGTAAAGGCAAAGCTGGGCCGATCTGCTCCTCCCCCCCCCCCCCCCCCCCCCCCCCCCCTCCCCCCCCACCCCCCCCCCCCCCCCCCCCCCCCCCCCCCCCCCCCCCCCCCCCCCCCCCCCCCCCCCCCCCCCCCCCCACCCCCCCCCCCCCCCCTCCACCTCTCATTTCCCTTACCTCGCAGTATGGTACAACTCCTGTCAACTCTCCCCCCCCCCCCCCCCCCCCCCCCCCGCTCCACTCGCTCCCCGCCACTTCCTTCCCTCACCACTTTCACGTAGGTGATGTGAGCTGTCCTGAAACGAGCAAAGCCATTCATGTCTGTTTGGCAGGCGTGATAAACGGGAGCAGAGAGGGCCTACACTTGTTTCCCACCTGCCCCCACCTCCCCCTCTGCTACATCCAACCTTAAACTCCACACACCCGCCACCGTCCCCCCTCCTCAGCCCCGCACCTTTTAAGGGAGACAGGATTAGCCCTGAGTCAATGTTAGCTATGCTTTGCGGGAAGGCTTGACAAACAGGTTAAATGGGTCGCTCTGCCTCGGCTTCCCCTCCCATCCCAATGTACCCACCCGATCTCACCTTAATTCACACGTCAACTCCTCAACCCTCCCCTACCCCCTTCACTATCTCACAGTGGTTTGTGGAGCCATATTTGAAATCACTTGCATTCTGTTCAGCTGCAGGGTTTGTAATTGGTCGAGTTTACAGCTATTATGCTTTGATGCTTGATGAACTGGCGGTAGCGAAATCTTCTCTCTCTCTCTCTCTCTCTCTCTCTCTCTCTCTTACACACACACACAACACACACACACAACACACACACACACACACACACAACACAACGCAGCACGCACGCACGCACGCGCACGCACGCACAACACACACACACACACACACACACACACAACAACCACGCGTTGGGCACGTGCACACACCACACACAACCAAACAACAACACACACACACACACACACACCACACACACATTGTGATGTCCAGCCTGTGACCCTCAGGAAATTTTTGTCTGTTTCAACTGTTCCATTTTTTTATGGCGCAGAAGACCGTTGGATCGGTAGATATGAACTTTTGTTTATTTCTGAGTGTAATGGAGTCGGCCGAATGTTCTCGAGGCATTTAGCAAATTCCGGGTAGTTGCTGTTGTGAGAGCACGTTCCTTGGGTTTCAAAGTGTTGCGAATTCAGCCTCACAAGGGGGGGATACCCCGAGGTCGTTACTGAAGGGGGAGAGTGCTGGGGAAGTGTTTCGCATGTCGAGGATATTAACAAGAACATGTGACTGCCGGTCCTGGGTAGGAGAAGGTGTCCACTTTGAGCATGGCTATTCACTGGGCTTCCGTGGCCTGAAGGGAGGGCGATCGTGTCAGGTGACGTAACGGGTAGGTGACGAGTGCAGCAGAGTAAGCGACATTCAGTCATTCCTTGGTCTGAGGAATGAATGGAAGGCTGCGGCCTATCGAGTGCTTTGCGCCTTGTTGTCTATAGAGGTAGTAAATACTTGAAGCATCAGTCGTGGCTGGGAGAGAGGCCCAGGCTTTTGTTCAATGGGTAGCTTCGGGGAATCGAACATGAGTTTGAAAAGGAGGTTATGCATTAACCACTGGGTGCCCAAGTTCTTTGTTGGCGCTAGCAGCTGTGGTGTGTGTGTGTATGTATAGGTGACTAATGATTCCATTTGGGGGAATAAAAATAACTTAGGGATTGATTGGTACAAATCGTGTGATGTGTGTGTGCCGGTGATTCCATTGGTTGAGCCAGTTAAACTCGGGTTCTCTCTTTCTTTGAGACGAATATAAGGTGCTTGGAAAAAACCCGGAAGTGGTTGTGCCTCACTTATGGGAAGTGAACTCGCCCGTCTTGCTGAGGGTCAAGGAAAATACAGCGTTTAAGCAGAGGTTAAACTGTCGCCTCGTTGTCTCCTGGGTGGGGACGTATGACAGTGGAGGTTGCTGTAGCCCCGGAGCCGACGACGAGAAGAATTGTCTCCCGTTGTGGACGGTCGACAGCAAGGACGTGTAACCTGTTGGGGGGCCTAGACGGGACGCCAGACAACGGTGGGGTTATGCAGCCAGAGAAGACCTTGGGAGAGGCCGACAGAGCCCTTTCAGAGGAGAGGGCGAAAGTACGGTGGAGTCCGGGAGACTCAAGTGTGAGGTGCGACTCAAGCTACGTTGCAGTGTCCCCCAACTGGGATTTGGCCAACGGGAGGACACAACAGTGGGGAGCTTCATCTCGTAGTCCGCACAGTGGGATGAAAGAAAAACTGACGGTCCACCAAGGAATGCTGGGCAAGTTATGGACTTTATTTTGCTCTTAGTTATAAGTGTGCAAACAGAATAATGAACATTGTCTTTCCTGTTAAGTAAGAAACAACTGAAAGAACAGGGGTAAAAGCGATTTATGAAATTGTCTGTATGCCTTTTCCATTGTTGTATATACAGATAGTGTGTTGGTAGTGACGGGTGGGCTCGAGTCAAGTTGAAATAAAAGTTGATTATTTTTCTATGAAATGTTTTATGGTTTCCCGCACCTTTGTGCGGGCCCGATTGAGTGACAGAGTGCGTGAGCCTTGCGAGACGCATTGTGGTTGTGAAAGCGTAAATACTTCTGTCCTATAAACCCCTCTGCATCCCTGAATATAAAATCATATTTTAATAACGAGGGGGACGTCGGAGAACCCGTCACAAATTGGGACTGTCGTCCGGGATAGACACAACTACCATAAGTGATTTTGATTCTGGGTTTTGGTCAATTGCAAGGGATTTGAAATTGCATAATGGTGGAAACCTAGATTTTTTTTTCTTGCCTGGAAAGAACGTTTAGTCATGTGTTGATTGTTTGATTTTTTTTTTCATGACTGGGCCTTGTATTTGAACTTGCCTTGATTTGGTTTGCTGTTGAGGTTTATTGTGTGTAGCACAACTATTTGATCGCTTTTGACACACCGTCACTCCTGCATACCCGCAACATGACGGCATTTACTTCCCATACGCACACGCAATCTTCCAATCACCAAAAGAGCACTACCGAATGGTATTCTTTCTCCCCCTCCTCCTTCAGGAAAACCTTTACGAATAATCACAACCACAACTTGTAAACAGATTTTACACAATATCTCTCTCCACACTTGTAGAGACAAATAAATCTGCACACAAGTATCTCTCCTCACACCGAGAGACAAATAAATCGCTGCACACATGTATCTCTCCTCACACCGAGAGACAAATCATCTTCACCCCAGTATCTCTCTTTACACTGAGAGAAAAATAGTCATCACACATGTATCTCGCTTTATACACTGAAGATAAAACCGTCTAGTTTCGCTTCTATAAAGCCCATGGCCGTCACATTCCTTAACACCAAAATTCCGGACCAAGAAATACAGAACTCCCGTAATCACTGAGGACCTGCCTGCCTCAAGTAAAAGCTTCCCTTGCTTTCCCTCCTTCCCTGTCCTCTCTGAACTATATACTGCCCCCGTCGAACTCTCTCCGTCCTGGAGATACGAGTCTCGACTTCTCTTCCGCGACTTCTTCCTGTCTCTGCAAACGGCGAGCTTCAACGTCCTCGCCCTGAGTTGGTTACTGGCTGGGGCTGAACTACCGGTGTAACTCCCCCACACCATGGCCATCTTCAACCACCTCACGGTGAAAGGTGAGGTGAAGGGCGAAGGGTAAAGGTGAAGGGTGGATGGTGAAGGTGAAGGCTGAAACAACGAATAAGGGTTCGTGCCTAAGTAACCGCTCTACATTCAACATAATGAATCTTTCTCACTTCTTAAGTTTTCCCCCCTTAGCTTTCCCCAACTATCTATCGCTCACTCTGGTAATGACTGGTCCAGCAAAGAGGACCCACCGTCCAGACAGGCTCGAAGTCTCTAGCCATCTGCTGGGTTAAAACTGACTCTTTCCTCCCTACTCCTAGTGAGTGCATACTCCAAGTGTTCAAAAACACATACAGCAGCACCTTACCTTACCCAGCCCTGTTAAACTATCACTCGTGGCACTTTCACCCAATGACCACATTCGTTTTCTTGAATGAGTTCAACTCCCAAATATTTTTGGGACGCCCGCTACATAGTCCAAGCATAGGAATATTCTTCCTTAATTGTGGCACGGGAAATGATTCATATCACTAACTTCATTGATGGTGCGGCACATGCCTTAGTGTGAGGCTACGCTCACATGACACACCAACCCAGCCCCATCCGGGATAAAAAATTTTCGCTCCAGAAAATTTGTTTTTGAAATGGGAGATACAACTTCACTTAAAAAACAATCTTCACAGAATCTCAAAATGTGTAACCATCCACTATGATTCACCAAATTAATAAATCAACGTAAGATCAAATCACCCTGATCCACCATAAATAGGCATGTTCAAACTTCAATCTTCTAAAAAAAACATTCATAATTGATCACCATATTCCACAAGATACATATCACAAATTTACATGGATAAAACAATAGGGATATCACAATTCAAAGCACAAATTGTGTTCATACATAAGATGTGAAGCACACATTATCCCTTGATTCTTGTCTCACATCATAGTTTTTCAAAACCCTCATGAAAATGAGAAATTTCCAATGTATATGTTCTCAATAGACATGTAAACAAAATAGACATAGTTTAAACATAGTTTCTTTTTTCCCACTTATTAGCATTATTAACCACAGTCCCATGAAAAGTCACCTGCTTTCCATTGTAGACAGGACAAATGAAAACAATTGGTTTGTCTCATTGCACAATCAAAACATGTAAATAAAAAATTTAAAGAGGTTATTTGCTCATCACACATACTTAAAGATTCATCTTCACAACAAATTAGACACTAAAAGGGTACTTGATTTTTCCATTGTTTACCAAAGAATAAATAGGAATTTACATCACCATCAAGTAGTTGTTTGCTTGTAAAACATAAGTCACTTTCACTAAACAAATTATCATAATACCACTTGATTTAGGATCGTCATTAGCATACAAATGCACCGGCAAAAGTGATCACACCGAATCATTAAGAAAGACATAAACAGGAATATCCTTTCCCTTGAAGACAGTTTACATTTGTCCACATGAATTTCACGCACGGACAACAAATGCTGCCATGACATTTTTGTGTGCCAGGCACCTGGTTCAACAGTAAACTGGAATTCCTGCAATGCCAAAGAACCATCTTAAAACCTGCGTTCTTAGTCTTTGACGATTTCAAGAAACGTCCAGTGGCCTAGGGTCATCTGTAACGAAAACTTTTCTTCCAGTCCAGAACCTGCGAACTGCTTTCTCACATGCCAACAATAGCCAAGCACTCTTCTCTCAAAGTGGATATTTCTCCTGTGTCTTTGAGAACTTCTTACTGCGTATTCACTGGATGTAACAAAGCACTTTTTTTCCGTGCAACAGAACCGCTGCCCATTCCTAGAACTGGCATCAGTTCTTATAATAAAGTCCTTCTGAGAGGGAGTACAATAGAACAGAAATGAGTTGAGGGTGTTCTGAACACACTCCAAAGCCTTCTGGCACGCATCAGACCACGACAATACTTTGTTCTCGTCCCTTTCGTCAGTTCAAGTCCAAAGGGCCGTCAGGGACGCAAAGTGGGGTACATATCGTGCTATAGTAAGACAACAATCCGAGAGTGGACCTGATTCTGGTTTACTTTGTAAGTGGTTTGTGTAAGGATAAAATCTTTTTCCACTTCTTTCCCTCTGCATCATTTTTTCTTCCTTTTCCCACGAAATAGTGTGACCCAAAAACTCGAGAGTGTTTGAAAACCGCACATTTTTATGGTCGTCATCAAACGCAAAACTCTGAGTTCGTGCAAAAAAACAGATCGTAAGTTAGAAAGGAGGTCACTCTGACTTTGCAGCCAACAAAATGGTCATCAAAAAAAACTGACTGCACCACATTCAGAGTTCAGGGCTCGCATCATTCTGGCAAAAGAACTGGCATATGCACACCAATGGCTTTTCGTCCGACTGGAAAAGACCAAAAGTGTTTGAACACGCTGTCTTTTCCTTGTCACTGCAGCCATTGGATCTGCCTAGTACCCTTAGTCCAAGTCTCCTTCACAAAATACTTTCCTTCCGAGAGCAGACCTCAGAAGATCTTCAATGTCGGGGATAGCTCGCATCGAACACAGTGATCTTAAGTTACTTTTCCTGGAATCGATGCAGAAACGCACTATCCATCAGGTTTGTCCACCAATACACTGGGGAGTCTGTACGGAGATGTAGAAGGTTCTATACCTTTAAATTCAGCATTACATTGAATTTCACTCTCAAACCACCTCTTTTTTTTGCAATGGAGTGTGTATGGTCTGGTCGCAACTGTATTTCAGAAGGTACTGAATACGATTGGGTTCAATACCATAACTGTACCTGGGGTATCTGTCAACACATCCTACAGTCTTTTCAAAATTTCTTTGAGCAGTTCTGTTTACTTGAAGAGACAAATCATTCGACAAAATCACATCGTCATAGTTTCACCTTTGATAGACAGAATAGGAAGGGTACAACATCATCTGCACTGGTAGATGTTAACATTCCTACATTTGCGTTTTCATAACCATTGATCGTCCCCTGTACGTTACATTGGGTACAAAATTCATCACTGATAATGTCTGTCATCTTGACAACAGTGTCTGACACAGGACATATCGCACTCAACCGACGGATTGATGCAACATTTGTACGTTCAACTTACTCTTCAACATGTTCACATGAAATACCTTCTCAGTGTTTTGCCATTCTGATCTTATAATTTACTACTTCAGAAAAGTTTTCACCACCTGAAAAGACCCTTCCACATAACCGAAGCTTGTTATGTCAGCAGTAGTAGCACAAGGACTTTTTATCCCCAACTCTGAAGGAACTGCCTTTGCTTTTCGTCTGCAAAGACCTTGTACACATCCGTTTTTCCTATCAGCTGACGTTGAGCAAGCTCACAGCATCCATCAAACGATTATGCAGTTCTATAAACGTATTGGTAAACATTTTTACTGTCAGGTAAGTGCCGTCCCTTTTCCCGTCCATTGTGTCATCAATAGATCCAAAAGGTCCCCTTGTGAGTGTCAAAAAAGAAGCCTCAAATGGTGAGAATCCAGCGTTTCGTTCGGCATTTCCCATGTATGCAAAAAGCAAAGCCGGTATGAAACATCCCATTCCGGGGGCTCTTTGCCTTGCAACCTTTCTTCAACCATGGATTTTAAAACGTTCCTTGAAACGTTCCAACAAACAGCCATTCGATTGGGGATGATATGGCGGTGGTTGAAATTGGAAGAGATTGGACAACAGTCTGTAAATTTCTCTCATGAATCAGAAATGAATGCGTTTCCCACAATCCGAGAGAATTTCGGCTGGAGAAGACCCACTGCATGGAAAAAATTTGCAAGTAAGGCTTTCAGCGACAGATACTGTATCAATTTTCTCATGGAATCGCTTCTGGTTACCTTGTTGCTATGGGGGGTACCCCACCAAAGGCAAGATATAGCGATATCCCGAAAAGACAGTGGACGGTCCAACAAGATCAATAGCTACCTCCCGAAATGGAACGGAAAATGAGAGTTCATTTTGTGCAAAGGTGCACATGGGACGCGACCCTTTCTGAGATGTCTTTTGGCAGATGTCACATACGCAGTATATCGTAACTCCCCTTTGACACGCCGCCAATAAAAAGATCAAGAACTCTCTTAATGTTCTTTTGATTCCGCAGTGACCAGGCCGAACAATGCATCAGCGCCGTGTGCCAGCACTGTTTCTCTAAGTGTGTTGGAACCACAACTTTGTCTGTTGTCCTATCCAGTACACACCTGTAGAAATGTCAGAGTCCAGTATGTATGTTGGTTTGTCCGGTGGTACTAGTGACGTCTGTCTAGCAGCAGAAAGTATTGTCCGTCAGCGTCCTCGTCTTTTCACTCTGCAGTTCCTTTAAATCAACTGGGATAATCTGGAGTTCATCCAGTTTTGAGACTTTTATCGGCTTTGTAGCCTTTCCCTTGCTCTACGCTACGACTTTGAATCTAGTAACTCACAAGACAAGGAACAAACGATCCGCCACACCACCAATGTACTGTACGACACCTGCAAATTGCCCAAGATCAAGTCGCAGAAACTGGTATCAATAACACAGGCGGTAAGAAACCGGAGTATACGGTGTATCGACTGAAATTTTTTCGCCAGCGGTAAACGTTCCAATCTGCCTCCAAACGACCTAACTTTTGACAGTGATGAATACTGTCTTGAAGCACAAAGACTTCCGTACACCACAGTATGCACCCAGTGTCCCTCGCAAAAAACCGAGCCTGCAAACCATTGATGGCTTCCGTTTTCTAACACCTAGTCCATTCAACAGATATCTGGTGCCAAAAACAAGCCTTCATCACAATCAGTGGAGACTAATGCGGGTTTTGAATCATTTTTTTGAAAGGCAATTTTTCCTCAAATGGAACTTGCAATCACAAAAGAACAGCGGCCATTGGTCGATCGGCAGCCGCTGATTTTGTTGAACTTTCTGTTCATCCACGAACTGCCCAAAAGGTCTACGTGGTGGTCTTGTCCACGACCTCGAACGTTTGCTGAGGAGTAACCGTCTTTCCGGCGTGAAGTACTGGTATTGGCCGAAAGTCACTCGAAACCGCGGAAAGGATCCCCTGTCCGTTCCTATGATAGGTAATCCTGGAGACCCGTCAAAATGACCCACGAGTTCCTTTCCTGTAACTCCCCTGCCTGATGGGATAGTACAGGACCATGAGACTCAAAGACGGAAAATTCTCCCTTTCCGAGCCCCACGCCCCTTTATCTGGGGGAGCCGACACAATACTGATCACCATCTGACACATTTCCTCCAACGTTTTTCAAAGTGCCTTTCTTTAAGGAAAAGTGGCCAGATCTTTGCTCACGCTCGAGGAAAAGTTGCTCTCTAAGAAGAGAATCTCGCAGTGAGTAAAAGTTTTGTTCGTTTTGAGGGACAAATGCGAGATCCATCGATCCAAACATTGACTCATACGATCAGAAACAGGGAAACGAGTCTCCTTTTCAGGGCGCACAGAAGGAAACGTTCTGAAAACGTTCAGCAGAACATTGATAATTTCTTGAGAGTTTCTTCTTTCAACGGAGCCCCAAGTGAAATTTGTTTTACGCTGCAAGTGAGTGGGACAGGGTCAATAGCGCTACACGTAACAACGTCGCAATATACAATTCCACTTGTCTTTGGCCAACCAAAGACGTTGCGTGACTTTTCAAATCGAATAGAAACTATCAAGTTCATCCGGTTTTTTTTTTTCCTCAAAAGGCGGCAACCTTTGGAATATATGCGCCGCTGTTGGTGGAGGCATGGCTGCGGAACCGACTGGTGGAACTGGTGGAGGGGTCGCTTGGAGCCTGTATTCTTTTAAGTTCAGCACATCGCTATTTTCTAACTGTCTCAACGTAAATTGACTTCTTCACATCAGCTATCCCCTATGTAATTTTTTTTCTTGCAATTCAGCTTCCCTCTGTAGGCTATTTTCTTTGCAGCTTCCGCTGTATCTTTTTCTCATTTCAGATTCCCTCTGTGAATCTTTTTTCTTCATATTGAACTTCCCTCTGTATTTGGTTTCTCATGTTTTTCAGATTCCCTCTGTAATCTTTTTTCTTCGATATCTAGTTCCTTAGATGTTCTTCACTTGCTAGTTGCCTTTATATCTTCTCGTCTCCCCTTAGCCGGTCTGCCGATCTATGCATTGTTGCAACATAGTGTAAGTTTTCTCCAATCAATGCCCTAGCGTTCCGCTGGTGAACATATTTAAATCAAATCATCCTAATGAACCGTCGATAAAACACCAAACCAATCTCAAAGTATGAATAAAATAAGCGAATATGATGATATTATGGGGTCACAAAACCGTAATTATAGTAGATACAAAATACAGAATTCATTCCGGTGAAACAAAAAAACCGCTTACTAAAACAGGGTAGATATGAAATCCCAGGAGATGTATCTTTCCAAAAATAATTTGCAACTGTGTATCAATTTGGAATTTATAAAACAAATGAAAGGTTTAATACAAAACTGTTTTTCCCTAAGAAAAGAAAAAAAAAATAAACACATAAAGTTATCTGAAAATAAATTCTTTATAAAGTTTTAGTTCTCTCAAAAGTTCTTGTTGTCAGTACGTTCTTTTTCCCCCCCCTTTCTTGTAATTTCAAATGAAGTTTACAAAACATATGTATCGCCTTATACAGAAAATGATTTAAACTACAAAACAAATGGAATCACAAACAAGGAAAAAAGGAAACACAAACTAGCGAATCCTACCTAAAAGATGAAAAGGTTGAAAAGAAAACTAGATAGGAGCTTAGCGGAGGAGAAGGTGTAAGAATTTGAAATAAGGGGTAAAAGGAAATGAAAGGATACACAGGACCGGAATGAGTGGAGCAGAAATCACGAAAAGCACAAAACCCACAGACAGCACCCTAGTGGTCATGTCTCTCCGTGAAACTGGAGACGAAAAATAAATCACTCACAATATACACCACCTACATAATAAATACAAAATACTACACAATCATCATATAGGCAACATTCACCCAAACTCAAAGAAAATTCTCTGCACCCACACCCAGAAAAAAATGACAAAGATAAGATGTTTATTGGGCAAGCGTAATCAACTTCCACCCACTACACTACTAGCGTGACGGAGGAGAAGTGATCCCCACCCTGAGGGCAAGGGGAAAAATCAACAGAAACAATAGAAAAGCGAAAGAAATAATATTTATCAGAAGGGAAAGCCTCAGAGTGACTCCCCAAAGCCATGCCCCCGAAACGCAGGAAGAGGTTGGGGCTATCAGTCCCTGGGAAAGGGACAAAAATACTAATCCTCTAGGGGAAGGACAGCGATTCCTCAACGCACCGGCCCCCTTCGCCCAGTTCGAGCAAGAGGAGTTGAGGCTATCGGTCCTGAGTGGGCAGGTCAAAAAGAAAATCCTACAAAAAAAAACCCTTAACAAGTAAGCAAAACCAAAAGAAATGTCCAACCACCCAACACATATAAAAGTAGAACACATTCCACAAAATGGAAATATTATACACAAAAAGAATTAATGCTTCTCGTTCTTCTTTTTTTTCCTTCCCAAACCCTTGAGGCCAAAAGTAGAAATTCCGAGGTTACCAATAGAAACCTTTCCTTTTTTTTTCTTCCTCAAACCTTTTGAGGACAAATAGAAACCGTTTTTTTTTCTTCCTCAAACCCTTTGATGGAAAAAATATAACTTTTTTTTAAAACCCCAAGGGCACACAAAAAAAAATCGTTCTTTTTTTTTCCTTCCCGGGGAAACAAACGGCCAGCTACGCCGTGAACTGGAGTCGGGGTCACACTGTCACACTGTCACTCCTGCTTACCCCGCAATCATGACAGCATTTACTCCATGAACGCACACGCAATCTCTTCCAACACCCAAAAGGAGCACTAACCGAAGGTTTGTCTTCCCCCCTCTCCGCAGGGAAAACACTTTACTAATCACAACCACAACTTGTAAACAGATTTTACACCAAGTATCTCTCTCACACTGAAGAGACAAATAAATCTGCACACAAGTATCTCTCCTCACCCAAATACAAATAAATCTGCCCCACATGTATCTCGCCTCACAACCGAGAGACAAATCAATTCTCACCCATGTATCTCTCTTTACACTGAGAGAACAATAGTCTTCACACAGGTAATCTCTCTTTACACTGAGAATAAAAACATCGAGTCTCCCCCCGGGGCTTTTTGTTTTCTATACAAGCCATGCCTTCACATTCCTTTAACCCAAAATTCCGGACCAGGAGAATACATAACTCCCGAATCACGGAGGACTCCTCCTCAATAAAAGCTCTCCCTGCTTTCTCCGTGCCCTGTCTCTCGAGACCAAAGACTGCCCCTCGAACTCTCCCGTCCTGAGATACGAGTCTCGACTTCGTCTTCCGCGACTTCTTCTGTCCTCTTGGCGAAACGGCGAGCTTCAACGCCCTCTCCCTGGAGTGGTACGGGCGGGGGGCTGAACTACCGTGTAGCCCCCACCACCATGGCCATCTTCAACCACTCAACGGGGAGAAAGGTGAAGGGTGAAGGGCGAAGGGTAAAGGGTGAAGGGTGAAGGGTGAAGGGCTGAAACACGAATCTTCGTGGAAGTAACCTGCTTCTCAATGTCAACATATGAAATCTTTTCTCTCTTCTTGTAAGTTTTCCCCCTTCGCGTTCCCCAACTATCTATCGCTCACCTGGTAATGACTGGTCACAAAGAAGACCACCGCCGGACAGGTTCGAGTCTCTAGGCCATCTGCGGGGTTAAAACTGACTCGTCCTCCCGTCTCCTATGAGGTGCATTCTCGTGTTCAAAACACAGACCAGCACCTTACCTTACCACCCTTGTTAAACTATCACTCAGTGGTCACTTTCACCCAAGACCACATTCTTTCTTGAATGAGTCATACTCACAATTATTTGGGACGCCCGCGAGCACGAGGTCAACCATATGAAAATATTCGTCCTTTAATTGTGGCACGGAAATGATTCATATCACTAACTTCATGTGATGGAGCGTCACATGCCTTGAGGGAGGCGACGTCACAGGACACCCTTATTGTACAAATGAATTCGGGGGAGATCTCGCTTGTTACTGTGGTTGTAGTAACTAGCGGATCGAGTTAGACAGCTTCAAAATGTCGACTGAAGAGGGTGCTGAACAAATGGGGGCCGCTGAAAAAGATGGCCCTCATAGAAGAAGAAAAGCTTAGGACTAAAGGTCCGGAACGAAGGCTATGTAGAGGAGAACGGCCCTCGGTGTAATCCGAGGCCCAAACATACAAAGAACAAGCAAGAGAGAGAAAGGAGAACGGAAAAAGAGGAAAGAGAAAAGAACGGGAATAAGAGAGAAGAACGGAAAAATGAGGTGAGAGAAAGGGAACGAAAAAGGAGGCAGAGAAAGAGAAAGGGAAAAGAGAAAGAACGGGAAAAAGAAGAAAAGAATAAAACGAAAAGGAGGAGAGAGAACGGAAAGAGAGGAGAGAGAAAGAGAACGGAAAAAAAGAGAGAACGGGAAAGAGAGGAAGAAAAGAGAACGAAAGAGAGAGAAAGGAGAAAGGCAGGAAAAGAGGAAAGAGAAAGAGAGAAGACTAGCAGTTTTGAGTTAAAAAATTAAAATTGGAGAGAAAGAACGGGACGTGGCGCAAAACCTCAAGTGAATTGCACACATGTCAGTCCCTTGATCAATATGCCATGTGCGTGTGATAATCCCGACCATTTAGAAAGTCTTCTTTTCGCAATTTTGAAAAGGATGCCAAAGATCAGGCTTACCCGAAGAACTGTGGGCCACAAATTTGTCGAGCGCTGGCGACAACCCAAAGCTAGGGAGCTTTTTGTCTGCTTACCACCGGAAAAACAGACAGATACAGCATGTGCGCGATGCTTGTTGTCAGAGTATCAAGAACCGCCGATAATATAAGAAATTGTCAGAGAAACCGTTCGTAAATCAGTGAGACCCACGTACAGTTCCTGTTATCGGCTTAGGGCTCTCTTTGACAAATGGATAGGTTAGGAAACAGTGAACAAACATTTAATCTTTGAGGGAGGAGATCTTAAGGAGCAAATTCTCTCCACTTTCGAAGGAACTCACAGTATTCTTGGCAGAAGAGAATCAGGAAGTTTAGAGGAGTTTGTGAAAGTGCAGACAGGTATAATCTGCCCAGGATCACGTAATGTGATGAAGGATCGAACCATCCGACCCGGAATGCCCAACCACACATCAGGGATGATTCGCCGACTCCCTACAAACAGGAGGCGAGACCGGCAGGTAGAAGCGGATTCGAATCCCCGTGGCAACAGTGGGACTCAAGAAAGGTTAGAGTGAAACGCACCTGTTTTCAAATGTGGGCAGAGGGTCATATCGCAAGGAATGTACGGACTGCGAATACATGCCTTGTTGCGTTGATACAATTCAACAGCAAGGCAAGTACCACCACCAACTACTAGGCAGTAGAAACGGGAACCGGTGACCTGCTTATAGATAACAGACTGACCTCTAGCGGCAATGGTAGAGCCCGGTGTTGTGAGAGAGACAGACTATTCCCGGGGAAACACCTGCGTGCGATATGCAGATGGAAGAACTAAATCGCTACCTTTGCCCGTGTCAAGTAGAGTAAGAGTTTGTCAGGAGAACTCGCACTGCAGCATGCAAATCAATTCTTCCTATCCAGCTTAATGTTTAGGAGGAAATATCCCCCGAAGCCTAACCAGCTGCCCAGTCAAGTAGGGAGAGCAAGGGCAGTGCAGGAGGTAGGAACGTAAACAAACGCAGGTGAATGCACAGGCGCCGCTAGCCGTAGAGCTAGTGAGGCCAGGGAGGTGCTGTATCGGTGCTGTAGGCCATGGGAGGTGGCCGTCGTGGCGGTGCCGTGGCCATGGTGCCGTAGTGGTGGTTCAAAAAGTTGGTGCTTGCCTGGGCAGTCAGAAATGTAGAGCCACGGTGGCGGACCGCAGGGTCGGGGCCAACATGGAACACAGAGTGACTGGAAACCAGCACTGGGTTGGGACCAGGAGGCAGTAATAACCATGGCAAAAGGTCGAGGGACCAGCTATCGTTAAGAAATGCAAAGACAGTCAGCGCATAGAGCAGACAACCAGTTGTTGGGAAAGGAGAAGGAAATAAGGTCCAGAAATCAGTGGGCATAGGCCATGAGCGGATTCGAACCAAGGATTTCCTCAGAGAGAAGAAAATCGGTTGCAATAGGATGAGTGAGGGATCATCGCATAACTTATGTAAGGGAGAGGATCGTCCGTCGCAGAGGAAATGGGTGCGACAGCTAAAAGAGGATCCCAGATTTTCACCGCGCTCCTTTACGGACTAAAAAGTGTGGAAAGTGCGCTGACCTCTCTTGTAAAGCCTGGAAGGCCAAACTTCTGCCCCCGGTAACTAGTGGCGAGCACAAACCGCCGGTCTAGATTGAGAGGGGCAGAGTAGGTCAAGGGGTTGAGTAATGCGCCTGGGTGTTGTGCTCTTGTAGTGTGAAACAACAAGCAAGTAGAACAATGTAGACACATGCCTACCAGGCTGCTGCTGTTGTGGTGTGTGTGAGCAGTCATCGGTTACGAACACTAGGTGGTAAATAAGGTAGCTTGGCCAGCGGGTTATTGATTTTGATTGCCCAGTATAGGCGGGTTGAGCTGATTCATGTTTATTTTTCATTTTTTGATATATGTTTACTTGTTAAGTGTTGCTTTTGTTCATGCCCATTATGGACGAGGGATCAGATACGTGCCACGTGTTATGATTTATGATTTTTCAGTTATAACTTTTGCTCAGTTGTTTTCTTGTTTGTCACAGCGTCGAGAAAGTGTGAAAATGTCCGGTTTGTTGTGACATCAGATAAATGTGGATTTTGCATATTGTGTGTGAGACGGTTGTGAGCAGTTTGTGGCCACACGCTGAATTTGATTTTGATGTAGTAGTTGGGCACACGCCGGAATTTTTGATGTGTCTTTGGGATTGTGGCCACACGCCCTGAATTTGATTTGATGTTAAGTAGGCTGGCCACACACCTGAATGTACATCTTGTGTTGATCATGGTTTGAGCTGTATAGAAGGTACGGAATGATTAATTAACATTATGGACATCTGATAGATAACGCTATGACAAGAGAGTTCTTGATTATATGGAGCCAGTTCGAGTTACATGTGGAGCACCAGTCGTTATATTCTGACCAAAGAGTGATGTTTGGAGTATCGGATTGATTTATTGGTCTTTAATTGGGTACATGAGCCATGTAACGATGTTGATGGAAGTGTGCATGTTTAAAAAGCATAGAGTAGTACTGGTTATATCGACCCAACAACTGAGTTTGTATTCTTCCAATTGGAGAACATTTCGTCCCTGGAGAAAATGTAGATTGGAACAACAATCTAGGTACGGGGTGTAATGATCGGCCGAATGTTCTCGAGCATTTAGGCAAATAAGGGTAGTTGCTGTTGTTGAGAAGCACGGTTCCTGGGTCTTCAAGTGTCGAATTTCAGGCATCACCAGGGGGATTACCCCGATCGTATACTGAAGGAGGGAGAGTGCTGGAATGTTTCGCATGTCCGAGGGATAGTAACAAGAACATGCTGACACTGCCGGTCCTGGTAAGAAGAGTGTTCCCTTGAGCACTGGCTTTCACTGCTCTCCCCGTGGGCCCGGATGGCGAGGCGATCGTGTCTGTGAACCGTCACGGTAGGTTGACCGTCAGGCCTGCAGGCCAGAGTACAGCGACCCCCTACATCATCCTTTTCTGAGGCCAGAATGGCAGGCTGCGGCTATCGAGTGCTTTGCGCCTTGTGTCTATAGAGTAATCAATACATAAACATCATCCGTGGCTGGAAGAGAGGTCCAGGCTGTAGATCACTGGGTAGCTTCGGGGAATCGAAAACATGAGTATGAAAAGGAGTTATGCATTAACCACTGGTGCCCAAGTCTAATAGATGGCGCTAGCAGCTGTGGTGTGTGTGTGTGTATGTATAAGGTTGATAATGAATCCATTGTGGGAATACAAATAACTTAGGATTGATTGGTACAACTCGTGGTGATGTGTGAGTGTGAGCCGTGATTCCATTGGTTAGCCAGTTAAACTCGGGTTCTCACTTTCTTGAAACGAATATAGACGGTGCTATGGAAAACAAGGAAGTGTGTGACTCACTTATGGGAAGTGAACTCGCCCGTCTTGCTGAAGGGCCTCAAGAAAATTACAGCGTGAAGCAAGGATAGCTGTCCCTCGTTGTCATCCTGGGTGGGGACGTAATGACAGTGGAGGTTGCTGTACCTACGGAGCGACGACGAGAAGAATTGTCTCCCTGTGGGGACGGTCACAGCAGAAGTGGTAACCTGTTGGGGGCTAGACGGGGAGATGCAGACACGGTGGGGTGTTTGCAGCCAGAGAAGACTGTGGGAGAGGCCGACCGGACCCTTTCATGGAAGAGGCGAAGTTACGGGTGGAGTCCGGAGACTCCGTGTGAGGGGTGCCACTCAAGCACGTTGCCAGTGTCCCACAACTGGATTTGGCCATCGGGAGACATCAACAGTGTGTAGCTTCAGCTCGTATTCGCACAGATGGATGAAAGAACGACGTTCCACCAAGAATGCTGGCAAGTCATGGACGTTTATTGCTCTAAGGTTATAAGTTTTGGGGGGTGCAAACAGACTAGGTAGAACATTGTTTTCTTTCCTGCTAAGTAAGCACAACTGAGAACAGGGGATGCGATTTAATGAATTGTCTGTATGCTGTTTACATGTTGTATGATACAGATAGTTGTATGTTGTGTATGACGGTTGGGGGCTCGGAGTCCAAGTTGAATAAAAGTTGATTAGTTTCTTATGAAATGTTATTGGTTTTCCCGTCACCTTTGTGCGGCCCGATGTGAGTGACAGAGTGCGTGTGCCTAGCGAAGCGCATTTTGGTTGTGAAAGCGTAAAATACTTCTGTCTATAGCCCCCTGCATCCCTGAATATGTAAATCATATTTTAATAACGAGGGGAGCGTCGGAGACCCTCACACTGAGCCAAAAAGAAAATGTGATTTTCTTCAGCATGAAATAGTTTCTGCTAAAAAGAAGCCACTATGGCAAGAAAAAATGCAAATACGATCTGTTTTTAACTTGCAAGAGGTATGTAGGCCATATCTTTCGGCTTTTTTTTATTAGTAATCACTTTCACATCTTTTGTCTGGGTAAATGCGCATAATGTTATTGCTGTCATTTCTGTTTTTGTAATTTCTTTTTTTACGTCCAAAATATATTCTGAAAACTAAAAATATTTGTGCCAAAAACAATTAATATTTATCTTAAAGTGTTGGGAATAAATGGTTGCAGCAAAATGTGCCCAAGATAAAATGTTTGGCAAAAATAATGTGAATTCTTAAATGTTTAATGAGGAAACTCCCACACTTAACTTTTTCATTAACAAAGATAAAAATATCACATAAAGGGCACACAGGAGATCATGTGGAAAGCGTACCTTCACATACAAATATAAAACATAGGTTTCTAGATGAACCCCTTAGCTCTAACCCATCGGTATATTTTGTCCATGCACATTGTATATGAGCAAGGATGCATGTGTCATTGGGTGTGCGCGCGCTTGTGTGTGTGTGTGTGTGTGTGTGTGTGTGTGTGTGTGTGTGTGTGTGTGTGTGTGTGCGAGCGCGCGCGCGCTTGCATGTGTGTGTGTGTGTGTGTGTGTGTGTGTGTGTGTGTGTAAGTAAGTAAGTAAATAAGTACATATGAACCGTCTAGAAGATGGTTATTTTGAGGAATGTGTCCTTTTATTGGATTTGTGAATGGGTCTTCAGTTAAACCAGGGTTGAGTGGGTCAGGGTAGGGTGGCGGGTGAAGGTGCGATGGGGTGGGGGTGGGAAGGGAGGAACATTGTTCAGGGAGACTGGAGACATTCCATGACTTGACTGACTGGAGACATTCCATGACTTAACTGACCGGAGACATTCCATGACTTGACTGACGGGTTTTTTAACATTTCTCATACTCCCCCTTTTTTCTGTTTGTTTGTTTTTGGGTTGTTGGTGGGTTTTTGTTTTGCTCTCACCTCCCTATTCCACTGTCTATTAGATTTTAAAAAATCCTTCTCTCACGCGTGTGCGCCTTGTGCACATTTCTGACATGCATGTAGTGACGTGCACGCAAGCGTTTGCCCCCCCCCCCCCCCCCTCACGACTCTTCCCCCCTCACCCCCCCCCCTCCCCAACGCACACACACTCGTATGGAGCACACATGCGCAGATAGACACATTCCACAAGCACGCGATCAGGACACAGTTAATTTTTCAGTCATGGAAACAGAAATACGTGCGCATCGCACACACTCCGCAGCAGAGGGAGAAGGGAAGGTTGGGGCTGAGAGAGAGGAGAGGAGAGAGAGAGAGAGAGAGAGAGAGAGAGAGAATTGACAATTGACAGTTTTATTGACAATAGCCTAACTGGCCTTCATGTCAAGGGGGCAATTAACAGGTCTTTGCAAAGGGCACACAAAAATATAACACACACATACATACAAACATACATACGAAAGAAAGAAAGAAAGAAAGAAAGGGGTCAAAAGGAAAGAGACGAAACATACGTCAGTACTAAATCAAAGTAAAAGGTGATCTAGGACCATCCAACGGCGATCACGAAATCGTCAGATATATTTAAATAATAACAATTTGCAATACTCAGAATTGTTTCACTAGTTCTTCTTCGTATATAGAAACTGATTCAAGAGGAAAGAATTTTCTTCCTTCGCTCATATGCTTCAGCGATAATTTTCGCAAGCGATTTGATAGTATCTCCATCTGCTGATGAAACTATTCCAACCCCTTCACCCCCTGGACGTCTACAGCCCCCTGGATTTCCTACTGACACCCTCACCACCCTCGCCTCTTTCGACTGACAACAAATGTGATAAACTGGTACAAACCGCATACCTCCTACCCTCCATCTGTCTGCCTCTGAAGAATCTGTACTTTCTAGGGGTCTCAAATTCATCCCCAGGAGGCCCTCCACCAACAAGTACGACGCCCATCCATGACTGCGAACGCTTCTTTGTTCCTTAAATGGATGGCCGTGCTTGGTCACCCTCCCAAACGCACCTTTTAACCCTGACGATGATTTATTTCACAAACTTTTCCACACCCCTGTGTACCGAGAACCACCCCGTGGGAACAATGAAGTTGAATGCTACATCAAAACTTGCCTCTCTGAATTACGCAAACTTAAATTCTCCCCCAGCACGATTTCCAACCTCACCCCCACAGAAATTCAAGCTCTTGAGTCCCTCCACAAGAGGGATGACATTGTCATAAAACCAGCTGACAAAGGTGGTGCGGTAGTGGTGTGGGACAGGAACCTATATATAGCAGAAGCTCTCAGGCAACTCAACGACACCACCAGCTACCAAAAACTGAAACAGCCCACCCTCCCAGTAGACCAAAAAAACTATTTCAAAAACCATTAAGGCTCTTGTCAAAAAAGGCCACTTACCCCCTACGCTAAACTGTTAATCAAAGCCAAGACCAGAGAGTCAATTTTCTACCTTCTGCCCAAAATTCACAAAGCTAACACCCCTGGTAGACCCATCGTCTCAGCCTGCAGTTGCCCCACAGAAAATATTTCTGAATACCTCGACTCCATCCTCCAACCCCTCGTTCAAGACCTGCCCACGTTCATCAAGGACACCACTCATGCTCTCAGTCTCATTAATGACCTCCACCTCAACCCGAAGTTTCAGCCCAAATATCTATTCACTCTCGACGTGACATCTCTGTATACTAGTATTCCCCATGCAGATGGACTGCAAGCCCTGTCATTTTTTCTCAACCAAAGAACAGATCCTTCCCCTGCAACTACCACTCTCATTCGCCTTGTGGAACTTGTCCTCACCAACAACACCTTTACCTTCCTTGGCGACACTTTCAAACAAATCAGTGGTGTCGCCATGGGTACCAAAATGGCCCCAGCTACGCATGCCTTTTCATGGGGTACTTTGAACACAACTTCCTGCAACAATACCATGGTTCTATCCCTGAATTCTATAAACGCTACATCGATGACGGACTTGGTGCTACCTCCATGCCCATCAAGGGATCTCCATGTCTTCATCACAGCAGTCCAGAACTTTCATCCAGCTATCAAGTTCACTTACGCAATATCTGACAAGTGCATCACTTTTCTTGACATGAATCTCTCCATCACTGATAGTGGACTCTCCACCTCCATCCACTACAAACCTACGGACTCCCACTCTTATCTCGACTACAGATCGTCACATCATCCCAGTACCAAAACCAGCATACCCTATTCTCAGTTCTTGAGGCTCCGCAGACTTTGCTCTGAGAACTCTGTCTTTAACGTAAAAGCCCTTGAAATGAAACAGTTCTTCCTTGATCGCCACTACCCGAAGACATCATCGATCGTGCTCTCCAGAAAGTCCAGCTCATCGCCCGTCCACAAGCTCTGGAACCCAAACCCCAGGAATCAACCAGAGACAGACCTGTTGTCAGCCTACTCTACCACCCTTCTACCCACCAGGTGCGCAAAATTCTCCAAACCAACTGGAACACCCTTTCAGTCTTGTGCCCACTCAGCTAGAATTTTTTCCCAGCCCCCTCAGTTGCCTACAAACGGGACAAGAATATCCGTGACTTGCTTGTGCGTTCCAGTCTCCAGCCTCACAGACGTCAATCTTCTGTGGGCACAAGCCCATGCAATCTGCCCAACTGCAAGACCTGCCCCTTCATCTGCACTGCCATTGAAGTGAAGGACCCAGTTCACGCATGACTGTCTCCAAATTCTTCAACTGCCAAACCACTAACTTGGTCTACATCATCCACTGCACCCTTTGTTCTAAACTTTACATCGGCGAGACCGGACGCAACTCTGACTGTCAGATTCAAGGAACACCTCGCTGACATCAAATACAACAGGACAAACCAGTAGCCAAGCACTCAACCTCCCCACCATTCCGTGTACAATGCAAGAGTGAAGGGCTTGTGGCTCATGAAAACCAGTGACTCTAGAGACAGGAAGGATATGGAGTCTCACCTGATTCAAAAACTGGGCACCAGAAATCCAGCTGGTATGAATGAAAAGCTTAGTAATTCTGTGTACTTTTTTTTTTTTTTTTTTTTTCCCCGAGACAACTCAGGTGGACAATGACTTATGATTCCCTTTCCCCATTTAGTACTTGCCTGTGCATGGTTGGTCTTTTCTATCGTCGAGTGAGGACTACCTCAAATCCAGTCCCCGACTACCTCAAAGCCAGCCAGACAGCTACAGCTACCTGACCATTGCAGATGCCTGTCCCTACTTCAAGCCAAGGGAGCGACGGGTGGCGTCCGAGACAACCACCGACTAAGACCAACACCGGGGGAAAACAACCCCCATACCTGCGAAACCAGATGTGGCCTTCGCCTTCCTGTTGCGCCGTCAGCTGTTTGACCCTCTGAGGAAAGCTGCCAAGCTCGGCTTGGACAGAGCGCGTCACAGTGGCCTTCGCCTTCCCTGGTTGTGCCGTCACTGTTTGACCCTCTGAGGAAAGCTGCAAGCTCGGCTTGGACAGAGCGCGTCACAGTGGCCTTCGCCTTCCCTGTTGCGCCGTCAGCTGTTTGACCCTCTGAGGAAAGCTGCAAGCTCGGCTTGGACAGAGCGCGTCACAGTTACCCATTTATTCCCCACTGTTACCCCCCCCCCCCCCAATGTGTGCACTTATTGCGTGTATATGAGTGCGTACGTGTTTGTTCATGCGCGCGCGCGCACTTGTATGTGTGTGTGTGTGTGTGTTGTGTGTGTGTGTGTGTGTGTGTGTGGTTTTGCCCGCGGGCAAGGTGTTTTTTTTTTTTTTTTTTTTTTTTTTTTTTTTTTTTTTGTTGTGTGTTGTGTGGTGTGGGGTGTGAGCCTTGCAGCTCTAGCTGCGTCTGGCTAGTGGGTTTTTTTCGGGTCCTCCCGTTTTCCCTCTCACCCCTTGGTGCTTGGGTAGGGCAACCTACCCTTGGGTCAGACTTGGGTCGGATGCTTTAGGCGGCTGACTCCTTCTCCCTCCCCCCCCCCCCCCCCCCCCCCCCCCCCCCTTGTCATTTAAAATGCTTTTTCGAGTTTATTGTATCTTATTTATTGTGCTTTCTCTTGTTCATTTCATTCATATGCAACACACCCACTACATACCATCACACCCTCCCCCTCCACTCACTCTCCTTCCCCTCCTCTTCTCTCTCTCATCTCCACTCTTCCTCTACTTCCATTCTCTCTCCGTCTCTCCCCTCTCTTTTCCCCCCTCCACCCCCTTGTCATTTAATATGCTTTTTCGAGTATATTGTATCTTATTTATTGTGCTTTCCTCTGTTCATTTCATTCATTTGCTACACACCCACTACATACCATCACACCCTCCCCCTCCACTCACTCTCTTTCCCCTCCTCTTCTCTCTCTCATTCTCCACTCTTCCTCTCCTTCCACTCTCTCTCTGTCTCTCCCCTCTTTTTCCCCCCCAACCCCCCCTCTCTCTCCACTCTCTCCTTTCTCCTTTTCCTCCTCCTCACTTTAACTCTACCCTCTTTCCTCGTGCCCTATTCCTTGAACTCTACTCACCCTCTCTTCCACTGTCCCTCTGTCTACTTCACTCACCACTTTGACTTCACAAGGGGAGTATTTGTGCATGTTTATGTCTGTACTTTTTTTGTTTGTCGCTGAGGAAGGCATTTTGCCGAAAATTTCTTGTCCTGTTTTGTGTCGTGCAATAAATCGTCGTTACTTCACACTTTGTTTTGTGTGCTCTTCTGCTTTTTTGTCGTGTTTCAGTAACGCCGCAGTTTTGTTTCATTTGCCGGTTATTCCAACTAAGTTATGTCTTTTCATATTCCTGCTGATGAAAAGCGATTGATGTCAAACGTAAAGCTTCATATCCCCTACAGTCAAACAGGAAGTGGCCTCCGTCTTCTACACCGTTTGAACATAAAGGACACACGACGGAAAGATTTTATCAAACCATCTTCTGTTTTGCATAAAATCCCAGGGTTCTAGTTCTAAACCTCTCCAGATGATCCCGGTGACATTTATGTGTTACTTCGATGAGGTATTTCTCCGTTGGAATATGTCTTTAAAAGGGCTGTACCAAGCATATTTCTCTGTTTCTGTTATATGACCATGCCAAGTCTGTAGAAAACAATCAATAAACCATTGTTGGAGTTCCGACAGAAACACTTTTTCATTACCTACCATCTGGTAACCCAAACTATTCCAAATCCATTTTTCATCAGAATACTCTTATGTCAGACACCAGTTGCAATATCCGATTTCATCTTGTCTGAAGAGCATTTCATATGCCTGTTGTTACAATGCTAAAAGCGCTAACTTCCTCAGTACAAGGTAAGTGCAGTACTATAGCTTGTAAGAGTTCGTTGTAGATCCTGTGGTAGGTGTTCGGCTCGCAGACGACCAAAATACACCAGGCGGTATTGAAACGAAGAGGATCCTTTTATTTACAAACGTTGAAGAATATAGGAACAAAAACAAACCACTGACCTTCAGGTTCAATACGTCGTACAGGAACTCAATCGTACATGCAGCGGCGAATATTCTACTAATGGCAGCTTCTCGTCGACTAGACTCAAACTCGATGAAGACTCGAACACTTCTAGACTAGAACTCTTCAACAAATCTCATTTCGCTCTCTCTGTCGTCCTGCGTGTCTCTCTCTCAGTCGCACAGCTCTCATTCTTTTGTATGATATTGAAAGAATATTCTCGAACCTAGTCGATTATTCTTTTCTAGAATATTCTGCATAATCAGTAAGCTTAACCAATGACATCGCGACGACCGTATGCAAATGTAATTCGGTCAGTTTCTACAACATTCTCGAACTTTCGGCAAAGCACTAGCAACTTACAGAAACCTGGTGAACATTCTAACATAATGTTGAATATTCCAATCGCATTATCAATCGATCCAAACACACATACTGAACAATTAGGCATACATTCACTTTCCAAACGTTTTAAACAAATCAACGATAGCACTACACTGACCGAAAATACAAAGATCTAAAAGCAATAAATAAAGGGAGGCTTGCAACGCGTCATTATTGCTATGGCGTCTTTCAAAAAATTCTCCCCCTCTCTTGTCTCCCTTTTAAATTGTAACATGACCCCCCACTTAAAGAAATTTCCCAAATTTCTAAAAACCTTTACAATTTAAAAGAAAATGTCAAATGACTAAAGCAAAGATCAACTGGCAACACACACCCAGTTCAAAGTGTACAACCAGTACAAGTCTCATTTATTCACGCACGACTTAAAAAGTCTGCAGCCAGATTGTCTGTGCCTTTCACATATTCAACCTTCATATCAAAGTTCTGAAGGAACGTGGCCCAGCGCATGACCCTACTATTCACAAACTTAGCAGATTCTAAAAAGGATAAATGTTTATGGTCATACGCAATACAAAGTGAATCCCTGGAGAAACAGTTCAAACTTTCGTACTGCCCACACAATAGCAAGGCACTCCTTCTCCATGGTAGCATACCTCCGCTCGGCCCTGCCTAGTTTCTTGCTGGCGTACGAGACTGGGAACAGCTTCCCATCATGTTCCTGCATGAGGACTGCACCAACACCCTCGTCAGAGGCATCAGTGCTGAGCACAAACGTCTTGTTAGGTCAGGCAACCATGGCACAGGTTCCTCGGACAGAAAGTTCTTCACAGTGTTGAAGGCTCGGTCTTGTGCATCTCCCCACTCCAGTTGGTTGGGCTTCCCCTTGCGCAGAAGGTCCGACATTGGAGCAGTCACAGTTGCAAAGTGAGGCATGTATTCTCTGTAGAACCCCACTAAGCCGAGAAAGGATCGCATTTGCTTTTTTGTCTAGGGACGAGGTGCTTCCAGAATTTTTGTCACATTGTCCTTGAGCACCCCTTTCATTCCTTCCTGGAGATGATGACCAATGAAGTCAATATCATCTGCGCCAAGAACACACTTGCAGGGTCTCGCAGTCAAGTTGGCAGAAGACAGCCGTTTGAACAGCTTCTGAAGAATTTACAGGTGTTCTGTCCATGTTTTGGAATGGACCAGGATGTCATCCCAGTAGTATATGACACCTTCCATGTTGTCCAATAGTTTTCTCAAGCCCCTCTTGAGTGTTGCTCCAGAACTCTTCATACCGAAGGGCATTTGGAGGAACTCGTATGTCCCACCTGGAGTCACACATGCAGTCTTTGGAATGTCTTCTTCTGGTATGGGGACTTGCCAATACCCTTGCTGAGATCGATCTTGGAAAAAAACTTTATCTCCACTCAGTCTCTGTAGGCATGGGTTCGGGATCTAGGTAAATCAGCTTGTTGAGTCGCCTAAGATCGATGCACACTCGGTTAGTACCATCTTTCTTTTTGACAACGACAACTGGCGACGCGTATGGCGACCCTCAGGACTCCTGTTTTTCCTGGAAACTCAGTGAAGATGCTTGAGTATTCATTTAACAGTCCACGTATTTCTGTTTGCTGTGGCTGTTTAGTTGTAACCCAAAAACTACACTGTCAATAGTTTCCTGGGATTTGAAATCATTCAGTTCTAACAGTTCTTCATCGTTCACAGAACTTTCCTCATTGAAGTTGTCATCATCACTGGAGGGGTAAGGCGGTTCCCATTCTTGGAATTCAGCAGCATGTGCATCTGTAGCTGGCTTTTCTTCCCGTTCAAAGTATTTCTTGAGCATGTTTGCGTGGAAAATCTTCTGCTTGCCTTTGACTTTCACTTCATAATCATTCAACCCCTTGACTGCTTCTACAGGATAGGGTCCTTTCCACTGCATCAGCAGCTTGTTATTGTCAGTAGGCAGCAGAACAAGGACTTTCTCACCAGGCTGAAATTTCCTAACCTTGGTCTTCCGGTCACAGTAATGTTTGCTTTTGCCTTGGGACTTTCTAGTTCACTTCGGGCTAACTGTAGGGTATCTTCAATGCGTTCACGCAGCTCAAACACTATTGATAGCTGGTCGTGATTTCTGGAGACTCCACTTCTTTTGTCTACAGTTCTTTGAGGATGTGCATTGGTCCTCGCACAGTCAGGCCGTACAGTAGCTCAAAGGGAGAAAACCCAGTAGATTCTTGAGGGACTTCCCTGTAAGCGAACAAGGCATCAATATGTCTGTGCCATTGTCGTGGTTGGTCAGCACACAACTTCTCCAGCATGGCCTTTAATGTTCCATTGTACTTCTCTACCAGGCCGTTGCACATGGGATGGTAGGGTGTGGTGGTCAACTGGCGGACACAGCAGACGAACAACCTCCTTCATGCAGTCAGATACAAACTGGTCCCTAAATCACTTAATATTTCGTCAGGCACACCCAGTCTACTGAAGATGTCAATCAGGGCATCAGCAACGGTCTCAGTATCGATGCGTTTCAGTGGGACTGCCTCAGGATACCTGGTGGCATAGTCTACCAAAGTGAGGATGTATCTGTGTCCTGATTCACTGGCTGGCTTGATTTCTCCTATGAGGTCGATGGCCACCCTCTTGAAAGGTCTGTCAATTAGTGGCATCTTCTCCATGGTACCTTTTTGAGTTCTTCCTTTGGTTCAGTCTTCTGGCACACGTCACAGGATCTGCAGAAGTGAGCAACATCGCCCTGGATACCTGACCAGTAGAAGGCTGCTATGATTTTGTCTGTGGTCTTCTTGACAACCCATGTGGCCTCCAAGGATAGAGTTATGGGCCAACCCCATCACAGGTTTTCGTAGACTGGCTGGAACAAGAACTTGGCAAGTGATTTGACCCCCATCAGTTATACCTTTTTTCTTGTACTGTCTGTACATGACACCATTTTTCTTCACAAAGGATCGGTGTTACCCCTAGTCATAGCATCTGTTTTGCTGGCATATTGTTGCAGAGAAGGGTCAGCTTGCTGTAACTGATCAGTTTTCTCTCTGGTTACTTCTGGGATTTCTGTAGATTTGCTGCTCTTCAATGGAGTAGATTTCGCTTCTTTTCTCCTTTGGATTGTGCGCATGTTGTTACTGCACAGGTGTGTGGCCACTCAGGATCAGGATCATCGGCTGCACGGGCACCTTCATATTGCCGATGATAACGTCATGAGGAGGACTGGGCAGGCACAAAGCATTCACCTTTCCAACAAAGAACGGTGTAGAAATTTCAACATCAACTGTGGGGACGGCCTCAACATGTCCATGGACACATCGTAGGAAGCCGTTCTTGCCAGTAAACTGTTTTTCTGGAACAAGGTCCTTCCTAATGATGACTCTGCTGCACCCTGTATCTCTGAGCACCTGTACTTCCTTATCATCATAATGTCCGGTCACCACAGGCATGACACTCGGATCACTCTTGGCACGGTTTAAGAAGGCACATTGCACCACTTCTCGTGCTCTTCAGGGCTGTCACGGGCTTGACGTGAGGTAGATCTCCATCTCTCGGCGACGGGCGTCTCTCCTGACTCCTTTCCCTGATGGCAACATTACTTAGCAGATGTTAGACTTCTTTTATTTCCAATCAGGTGCTGGTCTTTCTGGTCTTCATGACTGAAGTGTGGAGGCTGCGTTTACCTGAATACTTGGGCAGTCTGCATTCAGCAGCCTTGTGACCCAGGCGTCCACAGTTGAAGCATTTCAATGGTGGAGTTAATATACTTGGACCTGGACTGGTCGTATTCGATCTGTTGAATGGTTTTGATATAGTGTCAAGGGTCCGATTGTGAGACTCCAGGAACCTCTGTGCAGCTTCAGTCAAGGATTTCAGGCTCTGGTCTTTCTCTTGTAGAAGGTGGGCTGCAAGGTCTTTAGGACAGGATTCTACAAATTGTTCTTTCAGGACCAGATATGACAAACCATCATAGTCTTTCTTTCTTCAGCCAACTCCAGCCATCTCTCTAGATAGTTTTGAATCCTGGTTAGGAATTGAGCAGGACTTTCGCTCTTCTCTGGCCACTGGACGAGAAACGTTTTGTAAAAACCTTGTTCAGAAAAATCATAACTTCGAAGAAGTTCCGTTTTTCAGTGTTTGTTATTCATTTGCTTCTTTTCGGGGTAGTCTTGAGTAAGCCTCAAGGGCGTGACCAGTCAAGAGGGCACTCAAGTTAGTAGCCCACTGCTCTTTTGGCCATCTCATTGCTTCAGAATGGCGTTCAAAACGTTCCAGATAACTGTCGAGGTTGTCTTACCCATCTACGAAAGGTGGAGACTTGATCTCTTGGTAACTTCAGTTTCTGACTGGGAAATGCGTTCGCTATTTTGAACTTTCACTTCTGCCATACGCAGTTCAAATCTCTTTGTCTCTCTTTTTCTAGATGTTCTATTTCAAGTCTTTTCAATTCTCTTTCAGCAGCTCGCTCTTCTCTTTCTCTATCTTTGTGACGTTTTTAATAAGACCCCATTCATAAATGATGGTTGAGTGCTCAGGCAAGAACGATAGACCGTAGTAGGAAAGTCAAGCTTTCGTCCACACCCTTCACTTTCTTTCCACAGATGTAATCAAGAGGTTTGATCTTTGATTCAACAACTGAATTTAATTAAGTATGAATAAAGATGATGATGATCTGCGGTGAATATGTCGTATTGTTGCTTGTATGTTGATGTCCGTCTGTTTGCCTATGAAATGAGTTACATATAAAAGAAATAAATCATGCACACACACCAATTAACGACAAAGTCTCTGTCCTTCTTCCCTTCACTTCTTGCAGTAGCACGAATATAGACTGTCTGCTCGTGCTACAAAAATACTTCCGGAGATACACACAAAAGAAATGTAGTCATGCACAAGATGATATATATGTAAGAAAAAAAATGTCTGAGTGTTTATGCGGCTTGGTAGGAGGGATGTGTTTTGTATTGTCACCCTTCCAAAGGGGGTTCACCG